>QTSX02004277.1:0-692832 GCA_014839935.2 Entomophthora muscae
CTACAATATTAATTTCTGCAAAAGTCTCTACTTATAGGGTTGACCTGTAAAGTTTGCTTTATCTAAATATGGGTCAATGTCAGGATACCAAGAGTACTGTGGAGCTCTAGAAGGTGAGGGAGGAGTCAAAGCAGGTACTGGAATGGCCCACCAGATGATGGGACCTAACTTTACCAGGTAGGAAAGGGCCTTCCAAGCCACAGCCCAAGGTCCAGCTGCTGGCAAGGCAGAGTCAATCAATCCTGTGAGCGCCAGGTAAAGCACTCCCAGGAATTAACTACTCTGGCCAGTGGCATCAGAAGTGGGGGGTAGAGATAGTTGGTTTGGGTGTCAGGGGCAGTTTCATGGGGACCAAGTAGGCAGCAGGATTATTGTACTTCCTGTTGAAGATCAAAGGGTAGATGGTGATGGCTTTGCTGTCACAGAAAACTTTGTAGGGTTCCTTGGGTGTGTTTGGGCGGGTGTACCACTGCAGGTCTTCCAATGTCCAGGGTTTATGGTCAGGATTGGCGGGATACTCAGTGAAATGCACAGGGCCAAATGGAGCATTGGGTGGATGGTAGTAGTCAAAGGCTTTGGTTTTGTCAACTGGAGTCTGAATATCTATCCCAGTGGATGGGTACTGATGCTTGGGTGTATGCAGATGGAAGAGTATCAAAAATAGGTATGGAAACAGATTGGTGAACCAAAGGTTCATAACAAATTTATTGGTAAGGATGACAATACAGAACTTTTTCAAGCGCTTCTGATTTATATACTTACTCACATGCAGGTGCCTCTGGGCATTTTTCTGATGCTATCTGTGTGGCAAGGCTTGGCATCTAAGGTTCTGCTGTTTGGTTGGCTGCTTCATGGTCATTTTTGGGGTTTTCAGGAACAGTTGTTTGGCTTTTTGATGGTCCATCTTGGCTTGGCTGGCCATTGATTCTGGCAGGTTTGGCTTCTGGGGTTATGGGGGGTTTCCCAATTTGATCACCATGTTTGGACTGGCTTGACAGGCTCTCCTGAGCCCAAAGAATTTGATTAAAAAAGGGGTCCCCAATTTGGGACCCCAAATTACTTAATGGAGGGTGGGCTTGATCTGGGTTTACTGGGCAGCTAAAAATAGCCTGCCCAGGCCCAGCCAAACTCACCAAGGCTTGGGCATAGCTTTTGGGGCCCAAAAAAGGCCCCTTAGCTGCCACCAGGGCAGGAATGATTCCTGCACCTGGATTTGCTTCAAAAAGCAAAAATCCAGGTGCAGGCAAATCTCCCCTGCCCGCTAGCCCCGCCTGGTGGCTAGGAGCGGGTTTGATTCCTGCCTGGGGCTTTGAAACTGTTACTTTTGTAACAGTCAATATCAATATCTGAACCTTTCAGATACCTATCAGCCTCTTGTCACTTGAAGTACCTCCACTAAGGCTACTAGAATTGAACCTTTGGGTATAAATTTAAATGCCCTTTTTCTAACAAAATAAGTTTATTTTTGCTCATTAATTTTGACATTGAATCTTTAGTGCTCATCTTTCATATGTTGGGAAGATATCTATTAATAATACTCATATCAAACAGGCTTAAAGCCAGAACCTCAAGTCTTTATATACTTAAGCCTTTTTCTCAAGTTTTTTATTATATTAAATAATAAAGTGCAACTCAAAAAATAGTGCTCACTACAGTGGCCACAAGCCCTATCTTCACGCCTTTTGACGCTGCATTAATTAGTCCTACCTGTCCTTCTTCTGCTGGCAGTACTTTGTCTACTATCTCTATCTCTCTTGTAGAAGAGGAAATCTCATAATTACCTGTTATTGTAAGGTCTTGCCCATAATGATGCAAGGTTGTAAACTAAGACAGGTAAAGCATTCAGATTAAGGTTTAAGAGATACAAAAAGGTAAAAACAGTTTGTAACATAACTTTACAAAACCTGGCTAAAAACTTATATTGAGTTACAAAAGATGTAATTCAGTTTAAAAACCCCAAAAAAAGAAGATAAAATAAAGTGTTTAGTAATGATTTATTAGTTACTAAAGAAATATTGATATTAGAATGTTCTTCATTGGAAAATTGATACATATAACTATAAAAAATTCCTTAAATGAAAAGAATTAATACAACAAGCCTAATGCTTGTTGTTTAACAACTTCCATTTTGAACTAATAAAAAAGGCTTAATTCTAACTAATCCTAAAAAATAAAAAGTAAAGTTTTTAAATTTGCAGGTTTAAAAAGTTAAGAATTAATAAAGAATAAAGCAAAGAAATCACTTAGAATTTTAGCTTAAAGCCTACTCTTCTAAAGCTCTTTATTTATATAAAAATTAGTGTTAGCAGTTAGAATAGATCTGCAAAAGAGACAGGTACCAAGAAGTAGAAACAGCTCTGATGAACATCATGGAGTAAAAATATTGAGGGAGAAGAAAGAGAAGGCTTGATAGCCCAAACCCAAAGATCTGAAGCTATGAGGTAAATTTAAGCAGTTAGTTTACATCAGCAGTAAGCAAAAGCAGGAAGCTACTCTAAAAGTTTTAGAGTAGAAATTAAAGAAAAATTAAATAGGAAGCAAAAAGCCTCAAACACTGCAAAACCAAGCAAAAAGCAGGCAAAACCAAATGTAATTAATACAGTAGTTTTCAAACCTGTTGAGATAAATAAATATTAGTCAGTTTAAAATGCATGGGCTCAGTCACAAAACAAATTTAAACTGAAACCAGTTGAAGGTCAATTTACTCAATAAAAATTTCATTTATCTAGGGTGTCACAGCCCATGCCAGAGTCTGGCTGAACTTCCATAGGGGAGGCAGGCCAGGCCTAGAAGGCCATGTACACAATTGGCGCTATTCTGACCAGGTAATTCACTGCTGTAGCTAGAGGATGCCAACTCCTGGTATGGGGAGCAACCTGGTTGACCAGTCCCAATACTGTGATATAAACAAGCCCCAACTTGCTGAAATTCTGAGAAGGAGGCACATTGGGCAAGAAGGGAGTAGTAGAAATCTCCTTTATAGCAGGAGTTTTATCTCTCTAGAGCAGCCAGGAGAGAGATTCAGATGGTGAGGATGGAAGAACTCCAAGTCAAGAGTGCAAAGTAGTTTAATCAAAGTGACAGGAGCAAAACCAGGAGGGTACAGATAGGTGCGGTTATATTGTGTAGTAAATTCACAAATAGATGCAAACAGAATAATTATATTAGTGCAAAAATAGATAATTCCAGCAAGAAAATAATGGGTCCTATGCATAAATCTATTTATTTTATTATGTCAACAGTGAGGAGAGCTTTTTCTCCTCATTACTTATACTTACTGGTGAATCTGTAGCCTTTTGTGCCACCAGAGGTCTGGTGGCATTATTTTCAGTCACACTGGAAATTTGGCTCAGAAAATGCATACTTGAGCCTGGAGATATATGATTATTGGATAATATAACAGAAAACTTGGTTGAGATGAGCATGCAAAGGTGCCACAGCTATTTATAGAGCCCGCAAGCAATTGAGCGCCCAATTGTGCAATCAAACAACTATGCTTCTGATGTACTATTTCCTGATAGTAAAGGGGTCTGAATTTTTTAATAGATTTGATGTCAGGGATTTGAGGCTTGTGGGCCTCTTGAATCCCAGGCCATTTGCTATTCAAAGGGGGATTTTCTCTCTGGAAGGCATTTGGTAATAATTTCCATGCTGTGGGTTGCTTTGCCTCTAGAAAGGCCAGTTGATTGTCCAGAGCATTCTGGGCCCTGACATAGGGCCATAAAACAGAAATAGTCAATCACACAACAAAAATAAAGTCAAATACCAAATCCCAAAATGAGACAGCAAACACATGTAACCCAAATTAAAAACAAACACAAACCAGTCATATCCTGAAGCATTCTACATCAAATTTGATAATGAGCATGTGGCAAAAATGATACAAACAGAGATCACATGAGGTTCAGTCACAAAAGTGATGAGCTCAAACACAAAACAACTCATTTTTTAAAATAGTGATTATTTTTAGAACTCAAATTAAAAATATTGGATTTCAGGAGTAAATCTACCAAAATCTATTCAGGGAACTACAGCATTATTTTTCATGTATATGCTTCTAAATTTGGGCATTTATGTCTGAGAGCATGTCTTAAAAAAGGAGCACACATTCAAAGAAATAAATTCACTAGAAATACTTTGCTTTTCTGTTTTTAATAGAATTCTTTTTGTTATTATGAGATTTTCAAGTGAAATTAACTTTGATGTTGTCAAGGAGCAGTGCCAGGAGCTACTCCAAGCTCAGGCTGCTTGTGATGATCCACATGTTTTGTGGTTTGCAGGCGGGGCTAATGTTGGCCAAGCAAAAGTTTGGTTGTTTGTTGAAGGTGAGCTAGTAGGTAACATAGGACTACTAGGGTAAGTAAAGCCTGGCTGGTAGGTAACAAAGGACTACCAGAGACAGATGTTGCCTCCATCCAGCAGAAGAAATTAGCTGCTTGGGGCTACAGTGCTTCACCCTGCAGGAAACTGTGGCTGCAGAAGGGTGAAGACTGAAATAGCAAGCAGGGAACTTTGTCTATCTGGGGGGAGAAGGTTTTGGACCCCTGGCGGGTAACGTGGGCTGCCAGGGAGGGGAAGAGCTTTGAGAGCTCAATGTACCCTAATACGCTTACAGGAGGTCTGTGAGCAAGCACTGTATCTAACAGACTGGTAGGGTGTTCTTGTTTATGCCCCTATGGGAGCTTTGGGGAAAACCAAAGTGAGCATTGGAGGGCATAGATTTTCTCAGAGGTGTCACCAAGGCAGTTTGCTTGGGGAAGCAAGCTGCAGAACTTGGTGTGATCAGGCCTCTGAGAAGTAGAGCTGATTACTCTGCAACTGAAAGCCCAGACTTAATCACCTAAGTTAGTAAAGACAACACATAGACATTAATCTATGGTTGAATGGCCTAAATGGATTGCCACTTGCAAGTGCCCAGCCAAACGTCAGTTCAATGTAGACTCATGCCTGGGTCTACACGTTCTGGTAATGGGGACTGAGATAAAGAACTGAGGCGGTTCATGGAATTAACAGAGAAGACTAGCAGGAGGGACTGTTTGATCACAGTGAAGGCTAGTTGACAGACTGTTAATTCATATTGAATTGTGGGAACCAATATGGTTCAGTGTGTAGAAGGAATAAAGGAGGTTACTAGTGAGGATTTGTTGAGGAACTGGTTGAGAATAAGCTGAAGGACCAGAAGACTATGATGCAGGACTAGTTGATCATGATGCAGGTTGGCCAAAGGACCAGAAGATTGTGTTGCAGGAGTAGCCAGAGGACAATGAGGTTAATGGACTGATTGCTGGTTAAGCTGAACAGCTGGAATATGAGCTGGCTGTAATATCTGAAGATGATGGTGAAGAACTGGTGATCTGGAGAAATGTGCCAATATTTTGCTGAATTAATTTGCCAAAGTGGGAAGATGTGGGATGTTTTGCCTTGGTTTAGTATTAAAATCAAGAAGGAATGTGGATAGAAGTGTGGGTAAGATATTTATTTATTAAGTTCCTAGGATAGATGAAGGTATGTTGCTATGAGAGCGGGATACAAGGTTGTTTTGGTGGGACATTTTCCTTGGATTTTACTATATTTGTAAATATATGGTGAAACGCTGAAGAGGTCCAGAAAGAACAATTTAAATATTATTATATTATTTAAATTGGTTCAGGTTGAATGCAGGAAAGACTGGTGCCAGAATAATGGACCAGTTAACGCCTTGGTGTCTGAAGAATTGTCAATTTGAGCGGTTTGAGCTATGGAAATTATTTTCATAGTTGGATCCCAGTGAAACTTCAGGAATGGTCTATTTATGCGCTCTGCATTCATTGGTTGAGTTCTGGCAGGTTTCCTGATGAAAATGATTGGTTGAAAGCCAAAAGCTTAAAGTATAAGCAAGGAAATAGTGAATTAATACTTTAAGCTTTTGAGAAAGTAAGTATGTAAGCTTAAGTTATTATAAGAAAAAGTGGGCGGCAATGGTTTAAGCTTTTGAAGAAAGCTATTTTGAAGGTGGAACCGTTGGGAAAAGGACACTATAAGAAGGGGGCTGGCTGGAAAGTTACTGGGTCTTTTCAAGGTCTTTTGGAAGGCTTTTGGAGGTCTTTCCCAGGTCTTCTGAGTTTCAGCCAAGAGGTTTTGGAAGCCTTTTGATCACCAGCAGGAGCCTGGTTGGACTGATACAACCCAAGATAACAGAGCAGGAGCCCAAGAATAGGAACCTGGATCCTAAGCGCGGCGCCAGAGTCCAATTTTAAGGTTCTGGAGTCCAAGTTTAAGGAGCAGGAGTCCAAGTCTAAGGAGCAGACATCCAAGACTAAGGTGCATAAGTCCAAGACTAAGTACAGGGAGTCCAAGATATTGTTGGAGGACTCCAAGTATTGGCAAATCCATATTTTTTCCTTGATCCCCTGGGCCATATACCAGAAGGTTTCCAAGGGGATCTTCCTTCTGAGAGTGAATAAAAGCCATTTCAACCCCTATACATATTTATGAGATACATTTCCCCTTACATGAGAATGACAACCTCTTCTAGCCGGTCCCTGGCTAAAATCCAGGACACACTTGGGGACTGGTGGACAGGAACCCCACACTGCTGATCAAGGAAGCACAACCACCCTGTTTCCTGTGTACACCCAATTCAATACAAGTCATGAGAAGAGTGAGTTGTATGTGTTACCAGCCCCATTTACAGGTGGCTTTTCCGATGCCCAGTATGGTGCTCCCTAAGACCAAGCCCAACCTGTGCTTGTGCCACATTCTGGAGACTGGGAAACTGTGGCCCCCTTAATTCCTATCCAATAATTGCTCAAGAATTTAGGACAAACAACCCTTGCCCTGTCTAATCCAGGTCCCCTTATTCCCAAAGCCCCTCAAAAATGTCAAACCATAACCAATGAGGTGATAGAAGAGTATAAGGACCGCAAAACTCAAAATCACTAACCTGGGAATCAAACCTGCAATCTTTGCTGGAAAGAAAAAATGAAGAAGACTGCGTAAACCTGCTGGGGGATTTGAACCACCCACAAACCACAGGGCGGGTGCAAGCAAACTCTCAAAAGAGAGATTGGCTTTAATACTCTTTCCACAACAGAAACAGTTAAAATTACCAGGGCCAGTTTTCAAACTGGCCCAGGGGGGGCTAGTGGCCCCCAACAGTAGCAGAGCTACCAGCTTCAATGCTACAAATAAGCTGGGTGGCTCCCATTAATTAATTAATGATTATTGCTGGGTTATTTAGCAGATCCAGTATCAGCTGGATCTGTTGAATAACTTGGAAATTAAATCTGTTACACCCCAATTAAAGCAGCCAGTCCCACAAAAATTAGAGTTCCTGTTCTAGTCCCATCTTCCAGTCCTGACCCACATGCCACCCTGAAGCCAACCCACAAGTTCAATACCACTTCACCCACTGATGTAATGAAGCATCACCTGATGGAAGATGTTCCAGTTTCCCCTTCCAATCAAACAAACCCTGTTAAAGAAGATCCCCAAGCCTTTGAAACCCTCACAATTCCTGCAACTGCCAACTGTTTCATTGGGTCAAGATCAGATGAGCAGACACTCAGCCAGGAATTTGCACCAGATAACGGTTCCCCTACCCAAGAGCAAGTCCAAACTGCCAAACAATCCCAGCCCCAAATGATTAAGCAGAATATAACTAGCCGCCAATCAACTTCTAGCAATCTGACCAATCTCCAGATGAAACCAGATAAGCCAAACCCAGACCCCAGAGCTTTCCCCAGCCATGAATTAAGCAACCAATCCCCTAACCCAAGTCCAGATAATTTCCCATATACCCAGTCTAAAATTCTTGGGACCACATTCCCTGTTCTCAAGAATTCCTCCCCCTTTTCCAAAGTACCTGTGACCAAAGGTTGGGCTACTGGAGCCCACCAAGGAGCTGCCAGTAGTTGCTTCCAAGGAAGACCAGAAAAATGGTATAAAAACCATTTCCTTCTAATTAAGAAAGACACAGACAAGATTAAATAAAGCTTATGGTCCATAGAGTAGTCTTTGCTTTTATACCCCATATTCTTTTATCACCTTGGACAATCCCTTACCAACTAACTCAGTCACCAGCGTCATCACTAGTAGAAACCATAGCCATGGACACCAACCAGGGCCCAGCCCTAAATGGACCAGCAGCTTCAACCCTCTCACTCCTCCACAAACCCCAAAACCATCTGCTGAGGTCATTCCTTATGACAACAGCAGATATGGGATGGTCATTCTGACCATCCTTAGTCTTGCCAAGGTTGTAGTACTTCACCTAGGTGCCTATTGTCCACTTGCAGCCAGAATGCTTTACCTATCCCGTTCTTGCCCTTCTTGTATTGGGCCTTGGTGTCACAATATCCCAATGGGTGGACTCTTTCTCAGCCTCCTTGGTTCAATGATACACCCGGCCATGACAAAGAGATTGTAAGCCTAAAGTAGAGTGGTGTAGATTTTGCAGAAATTGCCACTTGGCTTTAATTTAACAAGGCAGTGAAAAGCTGGCCAAGAAGTCAAAGAAGCAGATTAAATCCCAGATCAAGGATTTTTATCCTTTAATGCTTGACATCCCCCATCAGGACCTGTTGTCAGGGCCCATAATGCCCTGGACAATCAACTAGCCTCTCTGGGAATAGTACAGCCAACTGTGTGAAAAGCCTTACCAACTGCCTTCCAGAGAGAAAATCCCCCTTTGAATAGCAAATAGCCTGGGATTCAAGAGGCCCACAAGCCTCAAATCCCTGTCATCAAATCTAATTACAAATATGGGACCATGTACTATCAAGAAATAGTACATCAGGAGCATGGTTGTTTGATTGCACAATTGGGCGCTCAATTGCTTGTGGGCTCTATAAATAGCTGTGGCACCTTGGCATGCTGCATCTCAACCAAGGTTCCTGTTATGTCAGCAAATGCCCATCTATCCCCAGTCTCAAGTGCACAAATTCATGGCAAAATTGTAAGTATTACTGAAATTGATGCCACCAGATCTCTGGTGGCACAAAAGGCCACCCATTCACCAGTAAGTATAAATAGTGAGGAGGAAAAGCCTTCCTCACTATTGACATCATAAAATAAACAACTTTATGCCCAGGACCCATTATTTTCTTGCAGGAGTTATCTATTTTTGCACTAATATGATTATTTTATTTGCATTTATTTGTGAATCTACTACACAGTATAACTGTACCTATTTTTTTTCTCCTGGTTTTGCTCCTATCACTTTGGTTAAACCACCTTGTGCTCTTGACTTGGAGTTCTTTCATCCCCACCATCTGGATCTCCCTCCTGGCCACCCTAGAGTGGCTATTCCGCCTACCATGAAGGAGATTTCTACTACTCCCTCCTTGCCCAATGTGCCTCCTGCTCAGGATTTCAGAAAGTTGGGGTTTGTTTATATCACAGTATTGGGGCTGGCCAACCAGGTTGTGTCTTGTAATGAGAGTTGGTATCCCCTAGCTACAGCAGTGAAATACCTGATCAGAATAGCGCTAATTGTTACATGGCCTTCCAGGCCTGGCCTGTCTCCCCTGTGGGAGTCCATCTGGACTCTGGAATGGGCTGTGACAGTATGACAGCTGGAACAAAACTACTAACCCTGGGCCCCTATTTGTCTTTGATTATAGGGGCATTTTGTATGCTTTTATTTTTGACCTCAGATTGCTATCTAAGACAGCATATGACCAAGAAGCAAGAAACAAACAAAAGCCAAGAAGGAGTTGTTGCCAAGTCATTACAGGTCCAGAATTTGACAATTTTCACCTTGCACCAAAACACTGCTGCCCGCACAAACTTTCCTGAACTGCCAAAAATGGACTTGGCTAGTTTCAGAAAAGAAATGAAAATGATAAACGCCCTGTTCTGTGCCCACTCCAAGAGCTTTAGAGACAACACTCAGAAGGTTATGATGATGGCCACCCAACTGAAGGATGACGTCAGAGAAACCTTCCTGAACAGCCTAGAGGAAGACCTGGACCTCATACTTTCCTATGATCAATTCCTGGAGAGGATGAACTCTGCAACCACCCCTGCTGGGGCCAAGATCCAAGCCTACATGGGGCTCATCTGTCTGACCCAGAGAGGGACAATCTGGAAACTTGCATGCAACAATTCCTACGCCTGGTAGAGGCCGCCAAGATCCCTGACAACATATCAGGGCTAAACTTCAGAAATAGTCTGAATCCACACCATGCCAGCCTAAAAAGACACCATTGATGTGATCTCCCCAAAGACAAGCTCCTGGCTATTGCCAGAGGCATGGACTTCAGCCAACTACAAGGATATCACACTGAACAGCCCAAGAACAACCAAACCCCTGGTGCTAGTAGGCCTTGTTTGAAAATGACCCCAAAAGAGTACCAACCCCATGTCAGAAGTGGGCTATGCTTCTATTGCCACCAGAGTGGACACTTATCTAAGGACTGCACTAGTTGCGCCAAAAGAACCCAAGGAGCCACCATTTCAGCAATAAACAACACTTCCCAGTACTATCCTATCCTTGGCACTATTTTATTTTACCATGACCATGAGGTGAATGCTGTAGCCCTCCTAGACAGTGGGGCAACCCTTAAATACATGGAACATAGTCTAGATGAGAAACTGGGTGTACCAGTCCAGGAGAACTCCTGACTGGTAGCCTTGGAAAACAAGACAACAGACCTGTCTCATAAATGCAAAGAGTCTGTCTTCCTGAAGTTAAATGGGAAACTCCTGCCCACCAGATTATATGTCATGGAGAAGCTTCCCAAACCTGTAATGATAGGTTTTGAATGGTGGGTTGACCACCAACTGAACTAAGACTATAAGAATCATCAGATAACTGTCACTAATGAGAGCCAAACCTTAGAGGTCCCATGCTTGAGCCCTTAACAAACCTCTGAGCTAAACAACATCATCATGGAATCTTGTAAATATGAGATCCCAAAATGTTTGAAGCCTTGGGAGTCTGTCTTCTCAGAAGAAGAAGCCACCACCTTGCCTAAACACAGTCAGTTTGACTAAGTCATTGACCTCCTCCAATAAAACCAACCTAAGCATGGACCTGTTTACAGTTGCAAAATGAAGAAAAAAGTTGTCTTAAGAGAGTACTTGTACAAGATGTTAAAGAAGGAATATATACACGTCTCTAAATCTCCTTGTTTGTCTTCCTTACTGTTTGTTAAAAAGAAGGGTGACAACCTACCTCTTGTGTAAAAAACCAGGACCTAAACATCATAACTGTAAAGAACAAATAACCTTATCCAATGTTGAAGACCTCTACAACCAGCTTTCAGGAGTCAACATCTTCTCAAAAATTGATTTGAGAGATGCCTTTAACCAGATCTAGATCAGGCCTGGTGACAAATGGAAGACTGCATTCAAGACTGGGAAAGGTCTCTACAAATATCTGGTTATGCTACTTGGGTTGTGAAATGAACCCATCACCTTTCAAACTATGGTGGACGTGGTCTTTAGAGGACTCAAGGATCAGTTTTGTGTAGCTTACTTAGATTACATCCTCATCTACAGCTGCACCCCCAAAGAACATTTCAAACACCTTCAAGCTGTCCTACAACACTTCAAGGAGCATGGACTGTTTGTTAAACTCCAAAAATGCAAGTTCTTTCAAGAATAAGTAGAATTCTTGGGATATAATGTGCTGAAATGAGGATTTGCTATGACACACATGTTGCAACTGAACCAATGAGGATTCAGTATTTGGAATTGGGGAAGACAACAGTATAATGGAAAGGACAGAATAATAAGAATAATGTATTGTTTATTGTAGAATGTTGTGATTAATATATCATATGGGGAAAGCCACAAGGGGGTGGCATAGTGGGAAGTTCCATGTAAGGTTTGAAGCCAAGGAATAACTTGTGCGGGGATCAGCAAGTCAAATTGATAATGCTCCTAATTAGGATGAAGTACCCGCCATTTGATATTGCCATCAAATTAGTTCATGTTGTTAGATACGTCAAGGGACAACTCATTGAGCGCCCCTTGTGTATTGTAAGATACGTTAGCAGGCAAGTCTGGAAACTTGGTTGCAACACACAACAAAATAAAGGCTGCAATGTCATGGTATGAACCTAAGAACCAGAAGAAAGTCAGAAGTTTCCTGGGCCTGGCAAACTTCTGATGGGAATTTTTCCAAAAATTTTCTTCAATTTGCTTGCCCTTTACCCGCCTTACCTCTGAGAAACACCCCTTTGTGTGGGATAACACCACCAGATCTGCCTTTGAGTTGCTAAAGAACGCCTTCATGCCCGCCCCTGTCTTGGAAATGCCAGTTTATAATAAACCTTTCATTGTGGAGATAGACACTTCTGATTTTCATTGGGAGTGTTGCTTCAGGAGGGGCATGATAGTAAGCTGCATCCTGTAGCTTACCACTCAAGGAAGTTCACATTACCTGAGTTGAACTACCCCATCTACAATAAAGAGATGCTTGCTATCATCCAGTCCTTGAAACATTGGAGAAGATACTTGTGTGACTCCAACCACTCAATTAAAATCATGACTGATCATAAAAACCTGTAATACTTCTTTAAACCACAACAACTAGGCCAGCACTAAGCTAGATGGGCCATATTCCTAGCAGATTAAAATTTATCAATCATCTACAAACCTGGAAAGATCAAAATTGTATCTGACACCCTAAGCCAAAGAGTTGACCTTTTTCCTAGTGCCAAAGAGATTGAAGAATTCAACACTAAATCCTTGCTGTCCCCAAACATGATTGAGCCAATGATCCTATTCCTGGGGCTAGCCAGTAGAAGAGAAGAAATCCAACTAGCTCAGACTTTAGACAAGCACTGTATCTCCATCATGAAAGTCTTAAGGAATGATATCACAATTGATACTACCAAACAAGTTACTCCTTACATGAAAACAACCTACAACTACACGGACACACCTATGTACCAGAAGGCCCACTGCACTTAGAGATAATGAAGAAATACCACAACTCCCTCATGTCAGGACACCTCAAGAATACAAAGACTCTCAAAGAACTCTAGAGAACCTACATGTGGCACAGGATGAAGACAGAGATTGAAGGATACTTTAGTGGTTTCAAGACATGTGGACGTGCCAAGACTAAGCAATGAAAGCCAGAAGGATTACTACAACCCCTTCAGATTGCAGAAGGCCCTTGGAGGTCAGTATTCATGGACTACATTGTGAAGCTGCCAAATTCAAAGGGATTCAATGTCATCTTTTTAACTGTCACCATTTAACCAAAATGGCTCACTTTGTCCCAACAACAACCAAGGTAACTGCAAAGGAAACAGCCACCCTATTCAGGAACCAAGTATTCATGAGCCACAGACTCCCACAAGAAGTGGTCTCAGACAGAGGCCCTCAATTTACCCCCAAGTTTTGGGCTCAAATCCTAAAGGACTTGGGAATAAAATTTTTTTATCTACTGCATATCACCCTCAGAGCAACAGACAGACCAAGAGAGTAAACCAGGCCCTTAAAGAGTACTTACAATGCTATGTAAACATGGAACAGAACAACTGGGTAACACACCAACCAATGGATCAGTTTGTGTACAACAAACAAGACCACAGCCCCACTGGTATGTCCCCCCTTCAAAGCCAACTACAGATTCAACCCCACATGGGACGCCTCTCTCACAGAGGAAGCTGACAACCCAGAAGGACAAGATTGGGTCAGCAACATCCATGCATACCAAGAAGAATGTGCCCAGAACTCAAGAAGAGCAGTACAAGTATACAAGGAATTTGCTGACAAGAAACAAAGCCCTGGGCCCCCAATTAAACTAGGAGACCTTGTGTACCACAGCAAAAATAACATCAAGACCACTGCCCCATGTGCTAGCTTGAGTCCCCAACAAACAGATCCTTAAAAGATCAAACAGCGTATTGGTGTCATAGCGTACTGATTAGAACTGCCCCCTGGATGGAAGATTCATGATGTATTCCACTGCTCCCTGTTATTGAAAAAGAAAGGATCTTCTCTCCTGCACCAGATAGTAAGAATGGCTCCCCCACCCATCAAAGTAGGAATCTTCATGAAACACAAGGTTGAAGCCATCCTGAGACACAAACTCTGATACCAAAAACCTCATTTCCTGGTCAAATGGAAAGGGTAATCCAATGAAGAGAATACTTGGGAACCAGAATTCAACCTGGAGAATGCCACTACTCTGCTGAGGGAATACAAGTCTTGGAATAAAGAGCCGTGTTCTGCTTTTCAACTATGGTAGGGGATGATGTCAGGGCCCAGAATTCCCTGGACAATTAACTAGCCTCTCTGGGAATAGTACAGAAAACTGAATGGAAAACCTTACCAACTGCCTTCCAGAGGGAAAATCCCCCTTTCAAATAACAAATGGCCTGGGATTCAAGAGGCCCACAGGCCTCAAATCTCTGGCATCAAATCTAATGACAAATACGGGACCATGTACTATCAAGAAATGGTACATCAGGAGAGCAATTGTTTGATTATGCAATTAGGCGCTCAATTGCTTAAGGCTCTAAAATAGCTGTGGCATCTTGGCTTGCTGCAGCTCAACCAATGTTCCTGTTATGTCAGCCAATGCCCATCTATTCCCAGGATCAAGTGCACAAATCCCTGGCAAAATTGTAATTATTACTGAAATTGATGCCACCAAGCCTCTGGTGGCACAGAAGGCTAAGAATTCCACAGTAAGTATAAATGGCAAAGAAGAGAAGCCTTACTCACTGTTGACATCTTAAAGTAAACAAATTTATCAAGGGCCCATTATTTTCTTGCAGAAGTTATCTATTTTTGCACTAATATAATCATTTTGTTTGCATTTATTTGTGAATCTACTACACAATATAAGCACGCCTATCTGTTCCCTCCTGGTTTTGCTCCTGTCACTTTGGTTAAACCACCTTGCACTCTTGATTTGGAGGTCTTTCATCCCCACCATCTGGATCTCACTCCTGGCCACCCTAGAGTGATCATTCTGCCTACCATGAAGGAGATTCCTATTACTCCCCCTGCCCAATGTACCTCCTGCCCAGAATTTCAGCAACTTGGGGTTTGTTTATATCACAGTATTAGGGGTGGCCAACCAGGTTGTGCCCCATACTGGAAGTTGGTGTCCCCTAGCTACAGCAGTGAATTACCTAGTCAGAATAGTGCCAATTGTGTACATGGCCTTCCAGGCCCAGCCTGCCTCCCCTGTGGGAGTCCAGCCGGACTCTGGCATGGGCTTGGACAATTGTACCTCTTATTGACTGAGGTCTGTTGCCTACTTGGGCTCCAGAGAATTTTCATTGCCAAGCACACAGCACAGGTCTGGATGCCTTGGCTTGTATTTAGTGTTATGATTCTGACCAATTGGCTGGCCAATGAGTTGGATGATGGCTCTGATTTATCCCTATGACCCTGTGATTGATGCCACCATCACCTGCTACATGTCCTCTATTTTGGACAATGTCATATTAATATACTATTATAAATTGTCATTGAAAGTCCATGATTATGGCACTTTGAGTGAAAAGAACACTCATAAGGGCAAAAAAAGGAACCAGAGGGGGTTGTGATTGGTGTATTCATTGCAGTTTCCCTAAAAGGGACTGTATTTTACCAAAGCACAACCAGTTACACCAATGGTTACTGGTACAGGAAATTCCTCTCCAACCTGCTAGCCACCTGGAGCTTGGCTAACACAAAATTCTAAATATTCCTGAGCCACCAAATGGAGTGCACTGAAGTGGCCTATGAGAAGATCCAAGCAGGCAGCCACAATGTCTCATTTTTCCCTGTTGGGCATGCTGATCTTCACCTGGGTGATGTGTTGTTCTTTAACATTAGGAACACCATCTGTGGGTGCAACCCCACAACCTTTAGCTAGGTGGTTAGTATGGCCAACAAACACACTATGCTGTTTTCATGTCTGTCATGAATGACATTTCAATACCAGTATTGAAAACCTGGGAATTGAAACCTGGATCTCAGGGAAAGCCTTATGCTGAACAGAGTGGACAGGAAACTGCCCAACTGCCAGTTGGGTCAAACCCTGGACTGCCAGAGATATATGACCCCAAACAGGGGGAACAGAAACCTGCCAACCTGCCAAGCATCAATACTGGAGGTTCAAAATCAACATTGGAGACCCTGGAATCTAACCCTGACCTTCCAAAGACTACTTGAGTCATACAAAGTGGATGAAAACCTTCCAACCTGTTAAATTTCAAACCCAAGTTGACAAGTTACTCCAAGACCCTCCAGTCTCTCAAGGACAATTCCCCAAATGATCACCAGATTGCTGCCAACCTTGCGCCACCAAAGATCTGGACCTATGCAGAGGTTGTAGCTTGCCTTAAGGAGGTTAAAACAAAACCTACTGTTAAATCTGCCAATGGCTACTAGCAGCTGCCAGTCTTCTGTCCAGAATGGGTGGTACAATTGAACTACTCAGGTGATGTGGTGAACAGTAGCGGCAGAACAAAGCATTGCCACTTCTATTCACCAGAGCAGGCACAACCTAGATCTGTTGCCCTCAAGATTCTAAGCCAAGATCCATGTCCCACCAGTGCCTTGTCTGCAAACCTGAACCTTGCAAAAATTGAAGAAGCAAAAACCCATGGTATAAAAGCCCCAGTGGTATGGTGATGACAATATTGTCATTTTTGATAATAAAGTTTTATGAACATTTGGTTCAAACAAATCTTACCTTATCTAGTCTTAGTGATCTTCCATCTTAACTCCAGCCAATTAGACCATCAGGCAATGGCCCCCTCTGGAGACCAACCTTCTGAACCTCTCCAGGCTTTATACCATCCCCCAGGAGCCCCCTTTGGACCTGTGCATTTTACCAAATACCCGCCCAACCCTGCCTACGCGGAGTACAACTTGGAGACTATCCTCATTGCTGATCCCTTGGCAAGGACTAGAGAAACTGAATAAATAGGACATTAAGGAAAGAGGATCAAGGTGCTACCCTTATTGTTCAAATACAAGTTCAATTATCTGCCTGCCTACTTTGTTCCCATGACTCTGCCCTTAACCCTGCAACCCAACTGCCCAATGGAGACCCCCACTGCGGCCAAGACTACATCCACCCAACTGTTTGGAGTACTCTACATTACTTTGACAGGAATGGTAGACACTATGGTGCCTAATTCAGGGCCTTGGTCTTTGCTTGGGCAATTCATATCCTATATTATCAAGTTAGCACCCATCCTATGGTGGGCATTACCCTCTGGCCCAGCCGTATTCTGTCCCAAGCCAACCAATGCCTCTACTTATTCCTGGCTTTCTGAAATTGTCAGAAAGTTGCTGACATGTTTACCAAGATGACTCTGAATTCTCATAGCAGCAGCCAATCACCAAAGGACCCACAGCTGTTCCCTTGCAATTCCCCAGCATACAAGCCAATTGCCGTCCTCTTGGAGTTTAAGTATGATGTCATACATCATGAATTCCTCCAAGCTGCTAAAGGCACTTGATTGCCACTGGGTCCTCCAGATGCCACAGCCCTCAGCCAAACAATACAGTTGTTTGGAACCCACCCCCAGCCAATCAAGTCCCTTCCTCAATCCAGCCCACCAACTAGGTTTCCCCGCCCAATCCTACTTTGCCCAATAAAACTTGCCCCTCCCCCAATAAGCTTTATTTTATAATATATTGGTTTAAATTATATGTATTTTTTATTATTATAATTTATATTTTACATTTAACTATAATGACAATTAATTTTTATCATGCCACAAGTTACATTTGGCTGCTTTAATATGTATTAATTCTATTGTTTTCTATCATAACTTTAATATTTTTGAAGCGCTATAATAAAGTGAATTTAAAAACTAAAAGTACCACAGACCACTCAATTGGAATGATTGTACATTTGTGCTGTCTTTGTGCTTGGCTCAGATCAGACATGCCTCAGTTATTGCACCCAGTTTAACTTAATGAAATAAGCCTGTTGAAAATAGGAGATGTCTTTGTTTGAAAATTGACACACCAACTTGTGGTCAATCTAGCACCAGAGAACCCAGTGTTATGGTGCTAGATTGACCACAAGCTGGTGTGTAAATTTTCAAACAAAGACATCTCCTATTTTCAACAGGCTTATTTCATTAAGTTAAACTGGATGCAATAACTGAGGCATGTCTAGTCTAAGCCAAGAACAAAGATACCACATGTATGCCCATTCCAATTGGCTGGTCTGTAGCACTTGTAGTTTTTAAATTCACTTTATTGTAGCACTTTGAAAATATTAAAGTTTTTTTTTGAAAAAATAGAATTAATAAAAATAATCCATCACACCTCATATATCTCTGAACTGTATGATCTACATATAAGCCCTGAGTTTGATTATTTTTACTAAATTTTTACTCTGCACATAATTAGCACCCCAGATTGAGAACAAATTATATTGTACTCAGACAAAACATATAAATGAAGAAAACAAGTTGTTCATAATACTAAGAATTGGTTTGTTTAAGCACTCTGAAATATGTGATTTAGATATAACCCATGAAAGTGGTTATATTTTAATAAATGTGTACTTTGGATCAAAATTGGCATAATAATTTGAGAAAAAATCATGTTGTACTTGGACAAAACATGTACATAAACAAACCATGCCGTTCACAATACTAATAATGGGTTAGTATATACAAAAATATACATAATATCAATATCAAATGAATAGTATTACTTAACGCTAATAAAAATTCATAATTAAAATCAGATATATTTATTAAATCTCTATTAGATACAATATAACAGACATATTTTATTGGGGTATTTTATTGGTATAAAAGGGGTCGGGATAAGAACAAGAAAAATATGCCATAATTGAAGGAAATGATTAAGGATTTGGACTCAGTGGTGCTAAAAACAAGCAGGTCAATCAAAGGGTGAAGGACATGCTAAAGGAGGTGGTGTTAGAAGGCAAAAAACTAGACAAACTTACTGTGAAGGCCATAAAGAAGAAGATACCCAATAGTACCAAAAAACTTACAAACAGGCTCCTAAATGTACAAAAAGATGTTATTGCTGACCTACAGTTCAAGCCACAGGGGTTTACAACCACAGAGGTGTGGTCAAAGGATCCCAAGATTTTTGAGCAGCTAAAAAATAAAAAGAAACAACCAACAGAAGACCAGCAACCAACTAGTGACAAGTCCTGTGAAGCAGCCCCTGTCAAGGGGGCAGCAGATAAAGATATAGAAGAAGGTAAAAAATAAAATATTAAATAAATAAAATGATTATACTAACTTTTTTATTTATAGAAAAACAAAGGAGTAGTCCACTAATACCTAAAATCCTACATATCCCAACCCTTTTACAGAAACTACATCCCTCACATAGGGTGTCAGCTGGTCCTGACGCCAGATGTCACCTCCAAGATGATTAAAAAATTAGAAACAAATTGCCCTATGAAGTCAGAACAACTTGAAGCACTCCAACCAAAGCAAGATGGCACTGAATGGCGGGTCTCAGCTTTGGCTGCAGCCCCTAACCTCCACCTCAACCAGTACATTTTGCCCCCAAAATTATGCAAGCTCTTTTTCCTCCTTATCTGGGACTTTGTCAGAACCATGCCATACCAAAACTTACCTAAGATGGAGAGAGGACAAGAAGATTTCTGTTTCTGTTTCCCAACCAAACACACAATATCACACATCCTAAAATAATTTTAAAGAAAAATAACCAACCTTAGCTACAGTTTGTCTGCTGTCCTGCCCCCTGTTGTAGGCATCCTAGGAGACTTTGGGGCCTCCTGGTGCTCTGACAAGACTGGAATACTGCCAACCATGGAAAAAGCCTTTGCTACCACATCCTTTAAAAACAAAATAAGTAAACTATGCAATAAATTTTGTGGGTTCTCAGCCCTGTTTTCAGGGCAGAGTCTTCACTTAATTGTTTACCTAAGTCTTTTTGTACTGAAAGGGTTTAAAGCAAAAGCACACAAACTGTCTTCTTTAATAATAAAGCTGGATGGAATTTGCCATTTATTAGATGGAAAAATTTGCCCCCAGATACAGCTCAATAGAGCACATTTTCAGGATGCAGTTATTCTTGCCGCCACATATGGGATGGCAGCTCCACCAAAAAAATTCTCCTGGCCAATTGTATCACAGTGCTTCTGTACTCAAGCCACCAAAATCTATATAGCACAGAAGCAATGTCAACATACGCTTTGGTAATAGAAATTGCTAGTTTATTTCAACAACAAGTCCTGGAATTCTGCTGCTCACACTCCCAATAAAGCTCTAAACCCAAATAAAAGTTTTAATTTTTTTATATAAAATTTCTTTAAAATCTACTCTAATCAAACATTTTTTTATTCAACAAAGAAAATCATTATATAACAATAATTTTTTCTGTATGTTCATTCATTCATTCATTTTTGCTTTGTTAATTTTATTATACATGTGGCATACACACAGAATCACATAAATAAAGCCAATTTAAATTAAACTAAATAAAGTCAAATGTTAAAAAATAAAAACAAAAAAGAACATTCATAATAGCAAAGCTTTTAATTAATTGGCTGCTTAGAGAGGCACACAGGGAGAAACAAATCCGTCTGGTCATAGAATTTGGCCACAGGTTTAGCTGGGAGGGTATGGACACTAACCTGCAGCAAACTAAACAAATCATTAGCCCAGGTGGCACCCATTTTTGACTACTTGCTTGAGCCACCCAAAGACCTCCTTGATTGGGTTGAGGAATGGGGAATATGAGGGGAGGTAGAGAAGGTGCAAATTAGATGTGGCCAATTGTTGGGAGCCAATTTCCATACCAGGTTCAATCACTGGGAACTCATTAAGAATTTCTGCCACCTTGTGGAGACCAAAATTATACAGCACATTAACATTAGTGACACCCAAACAGGTTACTTAGAGGTGCTCCCAAACCAACCAGAGAAATTACAGGAAGATCCCACTCTTATGGGAACCCTTGATCATCTGGTATAGTTCAATACCAAGGGGACCAAGAAGAGCTACCATTGATTAGGCAACAGAACAGACAGCTGCATGCCAGGAAATGTCATTCTTTTTGTCTTTGGGGACATACCTATATAGTAGTTTTGAAAGCCATTGCAATAACCAAAAATACTTCAGAAGTAAATAAAATGATTTCAGATTTAAACAAGTTCCAAGTTGCACAAGATTCAGAATTCAAATAGTTTAAATATTTTCAGCTAAAAAATGAACTGTCAAACAATAAACAAAATTTTACTAGCATACTATAAAAAGTTATATCAAACATCAAGCTGTGTAGTTCAAACCAGAAGCAAAATGAACTGACACAGCAAGTGTGAGGGATGGGTGTTGTTCCAGAATATATTATAATCAATCAGGATTCATATGAGGCACCAACAGAAGGACTAAAACAAAACAAAGTTTGAGCAATATAGAAGCAAGATTCCACAAACACAAAACAAAATGAAGTCACACAAGGTGTGTAGTATGAGCAGCCTAAAATAGAAAAAATAACAGTTTAACAGCTCATCAACAGCTATTCAATTTAGGAACAGAGGCATTTTATTTATTTCCATGGCTCCTGATTTGTGTGAAATGGTTTTAAGAACTTTCCAGATATGGACTCAAGATTACAATAAAAATAAATCATACAATTTTAAACTTCAACTTTTAGTGATTTTATCCTAGGTTTTTTACAATGGTTTTTACTAGCAACATCTTCAACAGCACAACCATCCAAGCCAGCAGCAGCCAGA
Organism: Entomophthora muscae; assembly: GCA_014839935.2. Lineage (NCBI taxonomy): Eukaryota > Fungi > Entomophthoromycota > Entomophthoromycetes > Entomophthorales > Entomophthoraceae > Entomophthora > Entomophthora muscae. The sequence goes on from QTSX02004277.1 coordinate 21,659, forward strand.
CCAGCTTCAATGGAGGCAAGGCTTAGAACGCGGAAGCACCTGTTTACGCCCAAGCCTTTGATGCAGGTAACAAGGAAGCTGACCTGTTACTGACCCCTGACCCCTATGGCTTTGACTTTTTCAATAGTCTCTTAGCGTCTAGCTCTGCCCCTGATCCTGTACCTGCCCCTGCACAAGCTGCCTGTCAACCAACCAATCAGGATGGCAACATTGATTTGGAGCATCTTCCTGTTGCTAGCCAACCTGCCCCCTACAGCCAATCAGGCTTCAGCTCCCCCAGCCCAGTCCCCCAAGCAATGAATCATCACCGCCAAAATTCTTCAGGAAATTGTGGCACTGAATCTACAGGGTCTGTCATGGGACCAGATTGCTGCCCAGTTGCAATTCATCCAAGCCACAATAATGCAGGAATTTAATAACTTAATGAATAAGGGAAATCTGATTGGGACAGCCAAGAAGCCCAAGAAGGGCCCCAAGTCCCAAATCAATGAGGCATACCCAATAATGCTTGACCTCCTCCAGCAGGACCCCAAGCTTCCCCTAACCCAGGTCTGCAAACAGCTTGTGCACCATAACATATGAGTCTCTGAGCGCATGTTGCAGCTCTGGATGTATGACAAAGTGGTGTCAGTCCATGTGTTGATCAATTTTGGCGGCAACCAATGGGATGTTAGCAAGGATTCCCCATACAATCCCGCCATTAGTCCACCCTGGTCCAATGCCTGACAGGTTTATCAGATGACGTCATGTTCATCTTCTATTACAAATTTTCCATTGCTTTTGACAAGTTTGGTGAGCAAGGAAAAGCTGCCACCAAGAATGGAAAGAAGAAGGTCAAGAGGAGGACTTTCATTGGTACGTTTCTGGCTGTTTCAGCCAAGGGTTTTGTCTACTATTAGACAACCCTGATTTCACCAATGGCTACAAGTACAGCCACATCCTTGGAAAATTGCTTGACTTCTGGGATAGCTCAAATTCCACTCACTGGATTTCTTGAACCACCAGATGAAGGGTAGCTCCACTGCCCTTGAGGCCATCCAAGAACATGGGCACCAGGCCTCTGTGTACCTAGCTAGCCACGCTGACATTTATCTGGCTATGTTGTGCTCTTTAATATTGGAGATAAACTCTGGGAGTGCCACCCTCAGGCTTTCAACAATCTCTATCTTGGGGTCCTTGGCCATGATTCTCTCTTTGGTTGCCAAATGGTGGCTGACTTGTTTGCGCAGATGGTTTTCCATGTGAATATGGGCAACAATCACAGAAAGACAAGCACCTCTCATCCTGTGCCACAGCTACCTACCATCCAATCAAGGCATTGACTGACAAGGAATACAATCAGCTATATATGATGGCCATCACGCGCAATCCTCCTGCCTCTACCCCTGCCATCACCACCCCCCACCTGACAGCCCCATCCACCCAATTCCAGACCCCCAGGCCAGCACTGCATCTACACCTTCCTTCCTGCACTATTCTGCCTACTAGGCATCACTCTTCCCCGTCCCAAAATAAACTCCCTATTGCTAAACATTTTCTATTTATATTTTATTTATCTTGATTTCAATTGTTCATTTTCACTTTGTTTATAGTTAGGTTTGTTCTTTATGTTCAGCTTATTTCTATAAAATCATATATTTACTATGCCATGTATCTAGATACAGAACACAGTTATTTTTAGCACCTAAACACAGCCCCCTGTGAAAATATTAATAACAACTTGATGATCAGCTAAATTTAAATTAGAGAATTATAAGTTTATTGTGTTTAAATAAAGTTTTTGCTGATCCAAATTCAAAACCTTAATGATAAACTTTAAGCCAATCAGGAGCCAAGTGAGAAAGTGATTGTTGTGACATAAAGGGTTATTCAATAATTCTTTGATGTATGTTCACTAATTAATCTGATTGGCTGGGTGTTTTGTCATTGTGCGCCATTGTTGCTGTGGCAAAAAAGCCAACCAATCAGAGCAATCAGTGCACATCCATCAAAGAATTATTGAATACCCTTTATATCACAACAATTACTTTCTCACTTGGCTCCTGATTGGCTTAAAATTTATCATTAAGGTTTTGAATTTGGATCAGCAACAACTTTATCTAAACACAATAAACTTATAATTTTCTAATTTAAATTTAGCTGATCATCAAGTTGTTATTAATATTTTCACAAGGGGCTGTGTCTGGGTACTAAAAAAATGTGGCAATTATGAAAGCAATGTCAACTGTTGTGTTTGGCTCCTGGGGATGACATCCAGGAGGACACAGCAGGAAATCTTTATAAAAAAAGATTTGAGGTTTGAAGCTAGCCTTGGGTTAGCCTTCAGGGCAATATTAAGGGCACATACCTTAATTTCCTGGAAAACAAGAAGAGAAAGTCCCTTTGGCAAAAAGGACAGGAAAAAGCTTGAAGATTATTAAAGCCAACACAAATGTGGATAAACTTGTCTTTATTAGGAGAAATGATTCTACTTTAAATAGTAGACAAGGAACAGTGATCACTCATTAGGAAGACAGAGTGGCTGAGGGGGTCACATTGGGATGAGGTCATACCAGGATCATTCATAGACAGGTACAATAATCCAGAATGGGTGGATATTGAACCAGACCCATTTACAGAAGGCAAAGAATATCTGAAATTGAAAGCAAATCCAGCCAAATGTTTGCAGCTATCAATATTCAAAGGCCATATCAAAATAGCATTAATTGTGCAATTTACAACATCTCCCCCCTCAAGATTGGACACAGGGAGTTGATACTTGTAGAGAAATTTGGAGTGAACACAGGCAAAAGGACGTCCAGAAGACAGTAGTTTCACGGTATACTTGACACCCTTTTTAAAGGTGACCTCACAGGGCCCAACCCAGAGGGAATCCAGCTTATGAGTTCTACTACCTGTACAATTCTGGTAGTAGAGAACTAGATTGCCTATTTGATACTCAGGAGGGGGGCTCTAGCAGCATTGGACGGGGAGAGCTCCAGAGTCTTGACCTTATAAGAAGTGGAATAAGCTGTTACTTGGATGTCAATGATACAATTGGTTAAGTCTTTAACATGGGCCTCAGGATTTGTAGACACATTAACTTTGATCAAGGGGGGTCCCAAGATTGAGGGGGTGGCGGCTTCACACCCATACAGCATGGCAAAATGAGACTGACTACTCACTTGGTGTCTACTGAGGCAGTAAGCAAAGAGAGCAGCAGGGAGAAACATATCCCAATTGGCAGTATCAGAGAGTGTGAGCTTCCTCATTATAGACACAAGGGTGGAGTTTTCTTGTTTGACAGTTCTATTGATTGAGGGGTTATATGGCGTGGAGAACAATTGATGGGTCCCCATAGCCTCAACAATGGATGTGATGAGGCAAGCATTAAAGTTGGTACCATTGTCAGAAAGCAGGACTTGAGAGAAGCCATGTTGATAGAAGATGTCTTGCAGCAAGAAAGTAGCCGTGGTCTTGGCAGTTATATCTTTTGTTGCTCTGGCTTCAACCCATTTTCTAAAATGATCTACGGCAACTAAGATAAACCAACACCCTAACCTAGACCAAGGGAAAGGCCCAACAGCATCAATACTCATTGTGTGGAAGGTATGCTTTGGAGGGATGAGCTTGAACTGGTGTTGAGACAGGCGAGGGCGTTAGAGCTGACAGGAATGACAGGAGGCAAGGACATCAGGGATCTTGAGGCACATGTTCTCCCAATAGAAGTTTTTGCACAACTAGTCATGAGTCTTTGCTATGTCTCCATGTCCAGTGTCAATGTGAGCTTGGAGGATAATGGCTATCCTCATGCTAAGGTAAACGTAGGGTAGGTAGGCATTGTTAACCTTTCTGAAGAGCTGCCTATCACAAATTACAGTATCCTTGGATAGGGTCTGTAACGCCAAGCAATTTCTTCCGGCTCAGTGGTCCAAGAGTCAGGATACCCTATTAATTTGTATACGCAATCAGCGTCAGCGGGGTGGATAGCTAGAATTGGCATTCTTGACAGGCCATCAGCGTTCTGATGTAGGGCCCCAGGACGGTGTATCATAGTGAAATTGTATCCTTGTAGATGCAGAGCCCAAAACACTAGTTGACCTTCAGGCTCCTTTAGCTGTTGCAGCCATTTGAGGGAGGAGTTATCTATGACACCGTGAAGAGGGTCCCATAAATGTAGTGCCTAAACTGTTTTACTGCATGCAGCACTGCCAAGCATTCCTTCTCAGTGATGCTGTAGTTCTTCTTGTGCTTATTGAGGACCCACAAAGAGTAGGCTACAGGTCAATCCACGCCTTAATTGTCAAGCTGGGCAAGGATGGAACCCACAGCTACTCCACTAGAGTCAGTATACAAGATGAAATCTTTATCATAATCAGGATAGACCAAGATAGGAGCCTCTTTGAGCTTGGCCTTCAACGTTTTGAATGCTTATTGTTGGCTGTCTGTCCATTCAAAGGGGACGTTGCAAAGCAACTAGACAAGGGGTTCACTCAGTTCAGCAAAATCAGGTATGAACTGTTGGTAATAGCCCATCATGCCAAGGAATACTTGAACCTCTTGAAGATTTTTGGGAGGTAGCATCTTGTCAATGGCTTCCACCTTGTTATTCATGGGGCGGATTCCAGTTTGAGTGGCCTCATGACCTAAGAATTCAAGATGTTCCTTAAAGAAGAAGCACTTGGAGGGTTTGAGTTTCAAGCCAGCTTTGAAAATCTTGATGAAGACAGCCTTGAGGTGTTCCAAGTGGTTGGTAAAGATAGCGTTGAATATGGTGATGTTATCAAGGTACACAAGGACACAAGAGAGCTTTAGGTCTTGTAGGATGGAGTCCATAGCCCGTTGAAATGTAGCAGGGGCATTGTAGAGTCCTTGGGGCATACAAGTGGGTTCAAAAAGGCCTTCTGAGGTGATAAGCGCAGCCTTTTCTCTATCTTCAGAGATAAGTCAACTTGCCAGTAGCCAGAGGCTAGATCCATGGCTGAGAAAAACTTGGAACCACCCAGCTGTTGAAGAGCATTGTCAATTCTGGGCAAGGGATACAAGTCTTTCTTAGTGAGGAAGTTCAGGCGGCAATATTCCATTACAATGCAATGTCCACTATCTTTCTTATTGAGGATCAGTAACAGAGAAGACCAAGGACTTTGAAAAGGAGCCAGTAACCCAGCATCAGAAGTTGCTTGAGTTTTTTAGACACTTAAGCATCCTCCACCCTACTACAGTGGTATGGTTTGGTACAAAAAGGGGGTGCATCCCCAGTATCAATCTGATGGATGACTCCCTTAGCCAGGCCATAATCTGTAGGTCCAGAGGCAAAGATGTCGCTAAACTAATTGAGCAGGTCCAATATGTCTTTTTGTTGGACAGGAGACACTTGGGGGAAATCAGCAGCAGTGAACAAGGAGAGAACTTGAGGATTGTCTTCAAGTAGATTGAAATCACTAAAAGTTCTGAAGGGGTAGAGGGAGGCCACTTGCTCTGCTCTCAGTATGCAACCATGCCCTACAAACTGGCCTTGGGTCACCTGCATGAGCAGGGCTGTCAGGTTGGCCAGCAGTAATTGTACAGGCTCTTTGTGGGTTTAATCTAGAATCCCAGGACACAGGCAGGGCTCTTTACAACTTAGGGATTCAGGTGAGTAGAGTTCCAAGAACAATTTTTCAGGTAGCTCATAAGAAATCTGGGAATCAATCACCACTTGAGAGCCCAGGGGATGACAATAGCTGCTGGTGCTAGAAGAGGTACCCTTTCTTCCGCAGGGCAGGAAGGAGGAGGGGTGCACATATTGGAGGAGTGAGTCCTATACTTGAGAGAGAAGATACCTGTAGGGTACTCAAGCACGCAAGTTTTAAGACATTTTCCTGGGAGGTACGGAGGCTCCTCAAAAAACAAAGAAACCTCATATACTAAGAGCAAAAGGTATCCATCTTGTAAGTTTAGAATCCTGTTATATTCTTGGAGGAATTGAGTACCAACCAAGAGGTCATAGCTTTTGTTCTCAAGTACTACAGCGGGGGAAGCAATGAGGAGTTTCCCAAACCTCATGGGTAGAGCAGAGTAGGCCCCAATGGCCCGCGTTTGTGCCATGCCAGCGGTGCCATACAACTGAGTGTAGTTGAGGTCAGGGGCCAGCTTAAGATTTTTATTAATTTTGAAGATATAAGGTTGACTGGAGAACCCATGTCTAAGATGGCTTTGATTTTAACCTTTTGGATTGACACTTTCACGCAGGTTGTATCTTTTCCAAAGGGGGGCAAGACTGCCAACACATCTTGTGCAGCCTCTAGCTCCTTTTCCCATTTATCTAGCATGCACTGTAACACAGGAATCTCCTTATATACAGTCTGTAGCAGGAGAGATACAGTTACGTTTTGGAAGAGAGCTCTGGCTAGCTTGGCTGCTTCCTCAGAAGAATCAACCAAGACAGGAGGTTGATGGGCTTGAGCTAGGTAAGGGCAAGCCACCATGGTTTTAGCTTCACTTGCAGGTACTTGGAGAGTGGTGGTGATCTTCCCAGAGCAAAGCTTGTATGGGACAGGGATAGTTTCCAGAACAGCCAAGATAGAATAGCCATAACTATCAGAATCTTCAGGGTCCAAATCCCTGGACAGATTGTGAAATAAATGAAGGATAGTTGGGCCAGAGAAAGAGGGAGCTTCCTCATCAGAAGGAGGATCAGGGGGAGACGGGGGAGATTGGTCAGCAGAGAGTGTCTCTTTTTCTAAGCTGGCCTCTCTTTTCCTGCCTGTTTCATGGGGTCACAAACCTCCACTTGGGGGTTAGTGCAAGTATGCAAGTGGTTCCCTATTTGACCACAGTTATGACATCCTTGCCTCTTAGCTTGTCCACCAGCACCCAGGGTGTTGTAAAAGTTGCAGCAAAGGGTTGCTAGTTTTTACAAACAGTTAGTCAGTGACCTAATTCTTAATACTATACCTGTTGATGGTATAGTGACAGCTTATGAAGGACAGAAGAATAATAAGGTGTATAGAAAAAACTGGTATTTATTTAGATAGTATCACACTTAAATAGTGTGAGGCGGGGGAATTGCCACCAGAGGCAGGGAGGCACATAAAGAAGAACTTCCCAAATGGAGGAGAGTGGATTGGCACAGCTAAAAGTCCCGTGCAAGAGAACAACTGCTTTTTTACGGCTTTCCTTAAGGAGGTAGATATAAATAACTTTGTTGTTCTATTTATAATCCTGGAAGTAAAGCCTGTGCCTTGTGTGCATTTGAGAGGCAAATCAAACACTCATTTAGGGGCGTTTTAAACATCTTTATCACTAGTAGAATCAGGATGCAATAGCGCAACTGTGCAATTGTTCCATTGCTTAATCCCTAGATGAACAACTTTACGTCTAATCCATTCAGGATCTGCAACACAGGGTCATAATGCACGGTGTACAAGAGGTAGTACCAGCATTGCTGGCTTTATTTTCACGTATCACTGTACCTCCATGGGTCAAATGCATGTCTTTCAAGAGCGTTTTAATGCTCTTCATGGAAGTGAGCAAAGCCTTGTGTGCCTTAAAGTGTAGGCATAGAAGCTGGTTCACCTTCAAAGCATTTGAACAAGCTGTGTAGGCTTCCTGGGGAGTCAACTGTCAACTAGTGATTAGCTGCTGACCTTCAATGTAGAAACAATCCACAAACTCAGCCAGGGTTTTCTTGGGCTTAAAGGCAATGTGCATAAATGCATCCTTCTTGACCTCCAAGATGAGATCTCCTCCAAACTCCTCAATAAGGAGGCGCTTCATGTCCTCCCAAGTGACAATGGAGGGGAGCTTGGGAACTACTACTTATTGGAATGTTGGATGGAGACAGGTGAGAATATGTTCTTTTTTGAGTTTGTCAGTAGCCCTACACATTGCAGTTTTGTAAATGGTTAGAAAGGCAGCAAAGGTAGAGGTTTTAGGATCAAATATCTGCTTGAAGGTTGGGTTGTAGTTTGGGTCAATAGACAAGGACAAGGATCAACTGTTTTCACTGGGTTGAAGAAATTAATATGAGGATTGCCTTCAAACTTGGATTCAGCAGCAGGTTGTCTAGCCCAGAGGAGTCAAAGGCTTTCCTCTAGGGTATTCAAGGTAGAGCTGTTCTGTCCACTAATATCCCTAGCAGTGGCTGCAGCAGTTCCAAATTTGTCAATCTTAATTTGTTGTACTGCCAAGATGCCAGCAATTCCATTGAGGCGAGTGGTCAGGGAAGTGGTCTGAGCAACCAAGGAGACGGCTTGTCTATTCAGTGTCTCAGTAAATCAGGAGAGATTTTTTACCTCTCTTTCCAATGCATCTTGCCTATCAGCTACATCATTTGTCACTTCTGCAAGCTGATCTAGTGCACGTGCGCAGTTGACCCAGGGTTGACCTTCCAAACAAGGGCAACAACCATGATTGCCATGAGCAGGGGTATTTACAACTTCACATTCCTCTTCATCTTCAGATTCAGATGCCAAATCCTCAGAATTAGAGAGGCGCTATCTTAACTACTCAATTTCACCTTGTAAAATAGCTACTTGATCAGTGAGGGAGGCAATACAAGGGTCAGGAATTGGTTTAACTGGAGGGGGGTTCTGAACAGAAGCTTGATGTCAAGTGGTAGCCTTGAGTTTGGCAATTGACTCCCATACTTTGGTTTCAAAATCAGATGGGGCCTCAACAGGAGGAGCAGGAGAAGTCACCTAAATAGATGCTACTCTATCATCTACATAACTTTGCACTTGGTATAGAGTATCACCTAGTGCAGCCTTATCCAGACCATATTGATGCTGCAGATGGTGGCCCCAAATATCAACATGAGCTCTAACCAATTCAAGTTGAGAATTAATATGTTCTTGGAATTGGTTAAGTTTGCTAACCAGAGTATCAAAATTCTGACAATGCTTTAGCATGGAGGCCTCAATTTTTCCTTAACACACTGCCTGATGTTCATCAAATTTGCATAGTTGGTCCTTGATGTATCCAGGGAGTGAGGAACAAAGGGAGTTCATGGAGGAGGTTAAGTACTTCTGAAATGCCAGCAAATTGCGCTGGTTATTGGAAATACATACAAAGAGACTGTGGGACCATTCTTGATAGGCCATATTTTGAGCATGGTTATTTGAGACAGCAGTGACTACAGCATTTAATAGTTGATTCTGGGATACTAAAGCAAGTTGATGGTGAACTAGGGTAGGTTGGATGAACTGGTTGACCAACATGCCAATTGTACCCATGGATTCCATCAACGCAGGGGGGAGACCAAAGTCCAAAAGGAAGGAGTACATGTCTTCAGAAGCATACCCAGGACAGAGGCCAGGGATAGTGTGCATTGTCACAGTGCCATAAAAGAGAAGGGAGTGGGCGGCAGCACAAGCTTGCTTGTAATTGAGAGAGAAAGCTAGAAGGGGGGCCCACACGGGCCCTGGAGACAGAACCAATACCATATGAGTTGAGGGGGCATCAGTGATGTCTTCTTCTAGAGAGGGACTAGAAAATTTCAGTTGCTCAGGTACTTCAGAAACAAAGGAAGAAGAACCAGAGGATGCACATGGGTACAGGGTAACCAAGGGGCTTGCAGCCCCTGTAGTGAGCATCATTTTGCCTTGTTTGGCTCCTGGGGACAACATCCAGGAGGACACAGCGGGAAATCTTTATAACAAAAGATTTGAGGTTAAAAGCTAGCCTTGGGTTAGCCTTCAGGGCAAAATTAAGGGCACATACCTTAATTTCCTGGAAAACAAGAAGAGAAAGTCCCTTTGGCAAAAATGACAGGAAAAAGCTTGAAGATTATTAAAGCCAACACAAATGTGGATAAACTTGTCTTTATTAGGAGAAATGATTCTACTTTAAATAGTAGACAAGGAACAGTGATCACTCATTAGGAAGACAGAGTGGCTGAGGGGGTCACATTGGGATGAGGTCATACCAGGATCATTCATAGACAGGTACAATAATCCAGAATGGGTGGATATTGAACCAGACCACTTACAGAAGGCAAAGAATATCTGAAATTAAAAGCAAACCCAGCCAAATGTTTGCAGCTATCAATATTCAAAGGCCATATCAAAATAGCATTAATTGTGCAATTTACAACACCAATACAAAGCAAACCACACATATTGAATAACTGTTAAACATATACACAATGGGTAAAAAGATGGGATAATGTAGTAAATGGGAAAACAAACAGGGATAAACAAAGAGGTAATAGTATCAGAATAATACAAATTTTATTGGGGTGAAAGCTATAAAAACATATGGAAGGGTTAGTAAAAAAATCTACAAGAGAACTTGAAAAGTTATTGCAGGATCTTGAATCAGCAATTGCTGAAATTAAAGAGATTGGCCATAAGGTCAAAGCAAGAGTTAAGTCTCTGTTCTTGAAGGGGACAAAATTGAAAAGGTGTCTGCAAAGGCCTTGATGGCCAAGAGGCCAGACACCCCCAAGAAGACAATTGAGTGCTTACTAAACATTAAGAACATAGTGGTTGAGGGCCTTCAGTTTAAGGTGTACAATCATTCTGCACTGTCTGTATGGGTTGACAACCATGAAATGTATGCCTACAAAAAACCTTCAAAGCACGCAAGAAAAGATGATATGAAATTGCCTGCTCAACTTCTTGTGCCAAGAATGGCCAAGCCTGCCAAAGATGCCAGCAAAGAGAAAACACAAAAAGGTAACAAAAAAATAAAATTAATAAAAATTCAAAATTCTTTCCTTTTTTTTTAGAAAACATAGATGGTAAAATCCGCCAGGTCCTGGTCCTGTTTGTACCTGCCACGTTTTATGCCAACTATACCAATCATGTGGATAGGCAGCTGTTTCTGTCCCCCCTGTCTTGCAAGCGCTCAAAGACAGAATTTATGGGTCCTTCCCAATGACAGGAAGTGCTAGCCGGGCTGACACATGCCAAGGGGACATCCAAATGGGCAGTTAATGCCTACAAGGATGCCCAACTGGTCTGCCTGGACCCAGTATCCCTCAGTGGAGATTACTGTATAAACTCCATTGAGCTTGTTTGGGATGTCCTGGAGACGCTCTCATTCAAGAACATACTGGAGATGGGCCAGGCCCATGCGGCTGCTTGCTTCTGCTTCCTGGTGGAGCATACACTCTCTTACCTCCTTGAGAACTTCAGGCACATGTGTGGGAAAATTGGCTATAGCAGATACAACAGCTATCAAGAAGACAAAGATCCTCCTTGCTGAATTTTGGCTGTCCTGGAGTGCTGACAAGATGAGGCTCCCTCTTGCAATGGATCTCAATTTTGCAAAGACAAAGCATGAGAAGAAAAATAGCACAGTGCTTAAAAAACTGTGTGAGTTTATAGAAGCCTTTGCTGGGTAAAGGCTTCATCTTGTTGTTTACCTGGGGACTTTTCTACTTTGGGATGGGGGCCAACATTGAGGACCTAGATGTGGTCCTTCTTGGTATTGACAAGGCCAGGCTCTCCCTGGATGGGAAGAAGGTCCCCCAGGTTACAACTTAGTCAACCATGTCACCTAGGACGCCTTGGTCCTGGCAGGGATCTACGGGTCTGCAGCCCTTCCTGAAAAGTTGCTACTACACTCCCATCTGAAAATCCTGCCTTTTATCAGCAGATGGAAGTAATTTAATAAAGGTGTATCCACTGTGCATGATGTGGCAGTGGAGGTTGTGCGCCTCCTTCATTCCTGGGTGGGTACATACCAAAGAACCCACTACAAGCGCCCTCAATAAAATTTCTTATACAATAAATCTACATATGATTTGGTATTATTTTTAGTTAAAATTATTTATTAATTTATTTTATTTTAGCATTCTATCACTAACTCAAAAATATCTTAAGCAGATATTTATACAGTAATAATAAAATTATTTATAAACCAATCAATGTATAATATGATATCTTACATTTTACTTTTTAAATTACAGTTTTATATTTATGTGCCAGTAGTGACATAGACATGTATTTATTTTCAAGGGTCTGGATGTACAAGTATTCCAGTTATTGCCATCACACCTAACATCCAGTCATCACCCAATTTGGTGCCTTTCCAATATACCATTTGACATACCAAAAATGGCAACAAACCAATATCATATGACTGTCCAGGTATCCAGCGGCTCAAACCCATCCAGCATATGGCCAGCCCCTTGTTTTGATCCAACTAAATCCCCACCAAAGCTAAAGCTATATAAGCCTAAAGTATTATCCAATAAAAGATACTTCTTCTCTTCCTATTTTTATATTTGAAGCTTCCCCAAAAAGGCGGTCCTTATCACTGGTAGCACTACAGGTTTTGACCACGCCAATGAAAGAAAAATGACTGAACAGAACCTGCCCACCTTGCCCACGTACTCAACCAGGCCACATCCCAGGATACCTGGAAAACATAATTCTGCGCCCACAACATCAATGAGGATATTCCTAGTGGATGCACCGTATTCAAAGGACTGGTCATGCCTAAAGCATGCACCAAGATAATTCAATACAGTTGTTCTCTACAACCACAAACAAATGCACAACCACCTATCACAGGTGAAGTTACTAACACCAAGTACATTGGTATTGAAAAGTTCTTTGGTAAAAACAAAGAAAACATCATCAACTGGCTAGACCACACAGCCGCCAAACTCCGCGCCAGCCGCATCCCCACAAAAAATGGGTCCAGGAAGCCAGCAAGCGCCTATACAAGGCCGCAGCTAACTGATTTGCCACCTGGGTTGGCTCATAAACAGACATCCAGCTTGACAACTGGGAAGAGTTAAAAGCCAACATCACCCACAATCTCTGCATCACTGAATCCCTCCAAGACATTGCAATACAGCTCAGTGATCTTCCTCAGAAGACCACTATTGCAGCTTACACCAACAAATTTGAGGAAATATGCCGTAAAATTCAAAACCTGGCACACAATGACAACGTACACACCAGAGCATCATTCATCAACAGAATGAAACCCTCTGTTGCTGCCCTCATCTGCCCAGAAGAAAATACCTCCATGCCCGCGCTCATTGCTGAACCCAAGCACGCTGAAAAATGCGCCAACATTGAATATGCTGCAAGCAACAGCAACCACTCCTCAAACAACAATGGCAGAGAAAACGCCAATAACAATAAACGCCAAAATACCAATCATAGCAATGGCAACTCCAATTGTAACAAAGGTAATTGCGGACAAAGCACAAACCGCTCCCGTCCTAAGAAGGAGGACACCACCAAAGTTAACAACGCTGAAGTAGCAACCTGCTATGATCTGATCCCACATTCTCTGACCTTGAAGGTCTTGAAACAGAGGAACCGGGAAAAAAGGAGGGGGAACAGGCTTAATTGCCCCTGTCTCCCCCTAACTTGACAAAAAACTGTACCAAGGCAGGAACTTTGCTGCTTGCATCCCACGTATCCCGCAATCCTTCATTTTTATGAACATAAAAATTAAAGATTGCTCACAACTTTTTGTCTATCTATGCACTTACAAATCTCATACACATAAAATTTTATTTGACTCTGGTGCACAACACACTATGGTTAGCAAACCTTTTGTTACCAAGTACAAAATACCAGTTGTCAAATACAACTTCAAATACGCTAGAATGGCAGAAAAGTCAAAAGTTCTACTCAAAGGCAAAACAACACCCTTCAGAATTGACCTCCAAGGCATACAAACGTCCATCAAAGGACTTCTCATGAACAACATAAACTACAACATTGTAGCAGGCATTGACTGGTTCACCCAAGTGAATCTCAGTGTATGTTGGAAAACAAAAACCATGACCATCAAACGCAATGGAGTTAATTTCAATATTCTCAAAGAACCCAACAACCTCATTCTAAGAGACACAATATTTGTTCAAGTCATAAATCAAGATGACTCTGAAAACCTAACCAAAGACAGTACCCTCCAGGTAATGAGGTACTCCAAATTTAATAATATACAAACACAAAAGCCCCAATTTCCAGAACTTGCGGTACTCCTAAAATAATACACTCATGTATTCAAGGAAGAACTCACAGAGTTACCCCCCAAACAAGAGGTCAAACATGGCATCAACTTATGCAAAGCCATACCTAAACTGGTACCCCTATACAGACTCTCCCCCATGGAGACCCAAACACTTAAAGCCCACATTGAGGACAATCTAGCCAAGGGATTCATTTGCCCATCTGAATCCCTATGGGGGGCAGCAATTTTCTTTGTAAAGAAAGAAGGATCTCTTTGCTTAGTTACTGACTACAGAGCACTAAACACAAGTACAGTAAAAATAAATACCCACTTCCCTCATAAAAGACCTATTTGCAAGGCTCTCTGGAGAAATTTTTTTCAAAAATTGACCTCACATCTGGTTATAACCAAGTTAAAGTTAAAGAGAAAGACATACCAAAGACTACGTTCTGCACACAATTTGGGTTGTTTGAATGTAAATAATGGATTTCAGGATGACAAACGCCCCAGCAACATTTGTCACCATGATGAAACAGGCGCTAAAGGGACTCTCAAACACATTATGTTACCTCAACAACATCATCATATTTTTAAAAACAAAAGAGGAATACCTCACACATGTCTGCAAGATACTTGATCAACTTGCAAAGCACAAGCTATTAAGACTAGTAAATGCCAATTTATGGAAAAGGGACTCCTGTTCTTGGGCCACATTGTCTCTGACGGTGGCATCAAAGCAGACCCAGATAAAATAAAAGCCATAAATAACATGCAACGCCCCACCTCCATAAAACAAGTTAGATGCTTTCTCAGTATGGTAGCTTACCTAAGGAAATACATCAAAGACTGCAGAAAGCTCACCACACCAATAGATGACCTAACCAAAGGTAATGCCAAAAAGAAATTCATCTGGACTCCAGAATGCAACACAAATTTCCAGCTATTAAAACAAGCTTTGATCAAAGCACCAATCTTGCAATACTCTAATAATAACAGGTGCTACAAGCTTGATTCAGACGCTAGTGATACTGCCATTGGCGCAGTCCTATGCATCTGCCAGCCAGGGCAGCAAGATTTCCTGCCAGTATGTTACAAAAGCAGAAAGCTAACAAACACTGAGCAAAGGTACCCAACACACTATAAAGAATTGCTAGCAATATATCACACATGCAAAAAATGGAGATGTTATCTCAAAGGACACTTAAATGTCCTAGTACTAACTGACCACAAATCCTTAATCTATTTCAAAACTCAGAACACAATTGCACAGCGCCAAGCCAAATGGATGTCTTTGCTGGAACAGCTTAACCTGGACATCCAATACAAAAAGGGGGCAGAGCTGATCACGGCTGAGTCTCTCTCTAGGCTATGCCAGCCAAGAAAGGATCATCCTGACCACCTGGACCCTGACTGGCCCAACCTATACAGCACTGAGTACAAGACAAAAGGAAAGGATCCCTCCACACACCAACTAACCCATGATACGCTAGTAAGGAATAAAAAACATTTCCACATATCAAATGGCACAGTATACCAAATCATTAATGTAAAACATTTTCCCTAAATCCCCCTTGCACAAAGAGTTGTCACCATATTAATATATCACCATCTACTAGGACATACAAAGGCTAACAACCTCTACCCCACGTTAAAAGAGATAGTATGGTGGCCAAACCTGAAGCAAGACATAATTGATGTTCTAAAAAAGTGTAAAGTATGTGAAAAATACGCCAGCACCAAGGCGCCACAACCAACAGTCAACCCAGTACCTGACCCCAAACCATTTAAGGTTTGGGGATTGGACGTAGTGGGACCCTTCCCAGAAACCAAAAAAAATCAATGTTTCCTAATTGTAGCCATTGACTTTGCCACACATTGGCTCATCTGCTGGGCAAAAAAGATCATAAGGCAGAAACAATAAATTGATTCATCAATAAAGCAATCATAGCAGAATAAGGCACTCCAGAATACATCATAACAGATGGAGCAAAAGAGCTAACAGATCACGTAGTAAATGAAAATCTAAAAACAAAGAACATCAAACACTCCACAACCTTGCCTTACAGGCCACAGGCTAACAGCAGAGTTGAACGCCTGAATGGCAGCCTTATCAGAACCCTGGAGAAAATAATGGATGGCAAAGCCAAAGACACATGGCCACTCTATGTAAAACATGCATTACTATTATCCAAGGTTTGTACCAATCAAGAGACAGACTACTCACTGTTTGAACTAACATAAAGGTACAAGCCAGAAATAGTCACCTGCAATAATCAACCGTATATGAAGATCCCCCTGGGGAAACCTCCCACAGTAAAACAGAAACCAGTCCTACAACACATATGCCTCAAAGCCAAACTGGCAGAAACAAAAAGACTCAAAGCCCAAAAGTTAACCTCAACAGAGGACCCACTTCCCATCAACTCCCCTGTTTGGGACCTAGCTGGGAACAGAAAGAAGCTAGACTCAGTACACAGAGGACCAGGAAGAATCATCAGATACCAACCAGACAGGAACACCTACCTGTTTAAGTTTCAGGGTGCCAAAGAGCCCATCACCATAAAGTATCACAGATCTTGCCTCTTCCCTAGCAAAGGGGAACACTTGACCCAGTTGGTGCCCACTAATAAACAACCCCAGGAACATAAGGCGGCAGCTGTCAAGACAAAGCCCCCTCCTGATGTACTCAAGTAACCCCTTAAGGGAGGGGTGTGTTGAGGGTCTGGATGTATAAGTATTCTAGCTATTGTCATCACACCTAACATACAGTCATCACCCAATTTGGTGCCTTTCCAATATACCATTTTACATACCAAAAATGGCACCAAACTAATATCACATGGCTGTCTAAGTATCCATCAACTTGAACCCATCCAGCACATGACCAGCCCCTTGTTTTGATCCAACTAAATCCCTGCCACAGCTAAAGCTATATAAGCCTAAAGTATTATCCAATAAAAGATACTTCTTCTCTACCTACTTTTATATTCAAAGCTTCCCCCCAAAAGGCGCTCCTTATCATTATTATAATTTTTTATTAAGTGTTTTAGAAAGCCACCACATAATACAAAAGAAAAATAAATTGTAATACTAAAATTAAGCATCTGCATCAGTGATGCTGTTCTATGTGATTGCAGGCTTGGAAGCTTTTAAATGTAATATGATAATCCATAAATATAAAATAGTGAACTAGAGAATATAAAAAATAATTGGAATAGTCAGACCATTTAGTTGATTGGCTCCTTGACTAGGCACACAGGGATGAACAAATCAGTGTGGCCATAAATCTTGGCCACGGTCTCTGCTGGAAGGGTTTGGATCCCAGCCTGCAGTAAATCAATCAGGTCCTTGGTCCTAGTTGGCGTCCCCTGCTTGATAATTTGCTTTAGCCACCCAAAGACCTCCTCAATGGAATTTAAGAATGGGTAATAGGCAGGGAGGAAGAGAAGGTGCAATTTTTCTGTGGCCAATTACTGAGGGCCAACTACAATGCAAGTGTCAATAGTTGGAAATTCATGAAGAATATCTGCCACCTTGTGGAGACCAACATTATCCAACACAGTTAAGTAGGGTGAAGCCTGGGCTTGTGCGCCTCAGGTGCTCCTCGACCAATCAGAGAAAAGATAAGAAAGTCCTGCTATTGTGCAAACCCAATATCATTTGATACATCTCAATCCCCTTTGGACCAAGGGAGCCACCATCAAATATGCTGTGGCGCAGACTGCAGCACGTCAAGCTACCCTGCCATTAGAGCCTTTTGGACATATTCATTTTGCATTGACAAGGCAAATGCTTTTTTGTCAATATAATAAAATAAGACAGTCCCCTTGGCTTTGAGGGCAGTGTACGCCTCAGCACATTTTTTCTGGGTAATAATATTGGTTGGGCTGTTTCTATTATAAGGAGATACCCCAAGTTTTTCCCACAAAAATTGCAGACCCTTGACCAAATGGTAGTAAAAGAAAATTGAGGCCTTGACCCCAAAAGTAGATTTGACCCTCAAGTGTATATTTTCTAGTTCAAGATAGCAGTCCCTGGCTGTCCACTGGCGGATTACCCATTTGCGCTCCTTGGTGAGCATGGTAGATTTGCGCAAGGATTTCTCTGCAGCAACAACTCAGCCAGTATCAATAAATTTGTTAAATACCTTGTTGGCGTACTTGGGATCCACCCCAACAAGAGCCACAGCCGCCTTGTAGTCACCAGATTCCTGCATAATTTAGAGAATGATGTGCTTGATGTCAGAAATGTGCTTCTGAGCGGCCTTGGTGGGTTCAGACAAGCCTGAATCCTGATTGGCAACTGGTACACAAGGCATGGACACCTTGGTATATAACACAGCAATCTTCTTTAACACTAGCTGTCTCTCTGTAGTCCTATAGAACTTAGGCTTGGTGTTGTCTTCCTAGTTGCCATCACTTACATAGGGCTCATAGCTGGTGTCAAGAGCAGAACTCACTTTTTCTGTCATGGCTGTTGGGAAAGCTTCTTGGCAGTAGATAGGGTCAAACACATATGAGGTAAGTTTGATCTCTTTGTTTCTGACTTTTTTTGGTTGTGGTAATATTGTGGCTTCTTTGTCAGCTTGGGAACCCAAGGGTTGATGCTCTGCACCCTTGTACACTGTGCTCCTTGAACTAGCTGTGTCAGTGCAGCCTCGCTATTGAACTCTCCACTGTCTCTTTCCTGAGTAGGCACTTGTGTTGTACTGACTCAATTTTTTGACGCACGGGGGCAATTGCAACTGCAGCGCACAACAGGTTCATTGTTACTCTGTTGTTGTGTTCCTTACATTTTAAAATTTAATAAAATATTAAATAAATTTCAAATAAGTTACTCCCTAATTTTAATTTTTGCTTTTATCTGAATATAGATATTTAATTAGAGTTTTTACCACACAATATCTTGATTATAGATGTTTTATTTCTTAATTAGTTGTTTTTGGGTTTACAACACCCTTTAGGATACCCAAAATAATTTCCACCCTTTTCCCCAGATTTTACGCCAAATTTAAGCACCCAACACAATATTTTTAAAATTTATGTTTCAGATCTTGTGTCTTATTTTAGATACCTTGGTATCATTCTTGATTACAATTCATTGCACACAACAATTGAGTGATTTTGTTTACATATTGAGTTGCTATTGTGCTTTGTTTTGGGTTTGAGTTTTGACACACTGTGCTTGGGTGTATTTTGCCACTGATTTACATAGTAAACATGTATATACACCAAAAGCCAACTCACACCATTTTGTTTGTGAATCCATGTATTCCAGTTTGTATTTTGAATAGTTTTGTTTAGCGCGCAAGCAATTTATTGCTGTGTTAATCCATTTTGACCATTAACACCAAAAATCCCTGTTAAAAGAGTGTTTATTTTAACCTGATAGTTGAAATTTGCTTAAATATGAAATCATTTTGTTTAGATCTGAGGTATTTTTGGTTATTGCCATGGCTTTTAAAACTACTGTACTCATTGCACATTGATGACACAAAAGAGGACTTGTCAATGCAAAAGAACTTTACTGTGCCCTTCTCCTTGAGAGCAGTAACTGTTTTGACATAGTTGTGACGGTAATCAATATTGTCTGGGCTGTTCTAATTGTACAGAGAAACCCCAAGTTTTTTCCAGGAGAATCTCAGATGAATCACAGCGCAATAGCATGTAGAAATTGAGGACTCAATCCCAAAAGTTGACTCAACCATTGCCTGAAAATTTTCTAGTTCAAGATGGCAGTAACACTCAATCCACTGTTGGATGGCCCACAGGGGTTCATTTAACCAATAAGATTGGTTGGTGCTTGGATTTATCCAAGAGTAGGTCAACACTTGTTATCAGATAGGTTTTACGGAGCCTATGAGTGGTTTTATCCAAAATCCTGAGAATAATGAAGCCTTATTGTAGTCTGGTATCTCATCCATGAGTATCTTAAAGATCTTGCGGGTGGTGTCATGGATGACATGGTACTTTGGCTTTTTGGCATTGGGAAGCAACTCAATGGGATTGGGAACAACACAGGGCATAGGCATCTTGTCATACCCTGCCCCAAAGGACAGGCTCTTTAGTATATTTCCCTTTATTTTTTGCTCAAACTAGTCTTTTTTATTTTAAAATATTGAAATTTTAAGTCAAGTGTTAATAATTGATTATTCTAAAGTAGTTACCTTGTTTTTTTTACGTCAATTTGCGTTCAAATTGCTGTCATCATCTCCTTTCTTTATAGCTGTTCAAATAGCTTAATATTTTCTACTTTAAAGTTAGAGAATCTTAATTTTTGCTCACCCTTCAAAACTCTTGGTTACATTGTTGCCATTTATTCTCCAGTTTCATGTTGCTGATATGCAACTTCTGCTGGGTTTCTGTTCTCTTCTCCTCTAGGTTCCCTCTTGATTTTCCTCTAGTTGCCCCTTCTCTTGGCTGCATTCCCCTAAGCCATCATTTCCAACTATATGGGAAAATAAGTATAAATAAAGAGCTTTTGAAGAGTAAGCTTTAGGTCAAAATTCTAAGTGATTTCTTACCTTCAATCTTTTATCAATTTTTAAACTTCAGATTTTAATTTTAAGAATTTCAATTTTTAAGTGATTAGTTCTAAGTTTTTCTTCTTTTCTTTCTCCCTAGTTAAAAATGGAAGTTGTAAAACAACAAGCCTTAGGCTTATTGTATCCATTATTTTACATTAAGGAACCTTTTAATAGTTACATTTATCAGTTTTCTGATAGAAATTATCCCAATAGTGACATTCCTTAGTTATTAATTGTTCATTATTAAATACTTTGTTTTATCTTTTTTGTTTAAGATTCTTGAATTCTATCACTCCTTTTGTAGCCCAGTACAAGCTTTTAGCAGTATTCTGTAAAATTATATTACAGACTGTGCCTACCTTTTTATACCTTCTGAATCTTAGCCCTAATGCTTAACATGCTTTAGTTTATAACCTTGCTCCATTATGGGCAAGAACTTACACACCTGACTATAGAATGCAGCAACCTTTTTCAGCACCTTCTTCCCTTTTGTTGTTTGGAAATACTGGGTCTGCTCATCCTCATCTTCCCCTTTGTTATCACTCATGTATGGCTTGTACATGGTGTCAAGAACTGGCTTAACCTTCTCCAGAATGGTAGCTGGAATGTCAGGATACATTGTACCAGGAGAAGGCCTGTTAGCCTTGGCTGCCAACTTGCTCTGTTAGGAGGATGGTAGAGCCCACCATAGGAGGGGTGCTAACTTGATGAAATAAGATGCTGATCAACCTACTAAAGCCCAGGGTCCAGCGGCTGGAACCATAGTATCAACTAACCCAGCCAAGGTAATGTAGGCAATGCCAGCATATTGGTTGGCTGTGGGAGGAGTCAGTCCTGGGGTGGGTTGTAGGCAATCAGGCTTGGGTATTGGGGGTGCTTCTATATCTGTCTGGTAGACAGGCAGATAGCTGTACTTCACATGGATATTGGGGCCTGGTTGCTTGCACTGAGTATCTTTGTGAAAGGCTGTTTGTGGTGTTATCTGCTAGGCCGAGTGATCCAGGCAGAGGGTCTCCTTCTTGATAAACTCCTGGTATTCTGGTTTAAGTGGATAGTCAGAGAATTATAGTGGGCCAAAGGGAGCTCCAAGAGGACAATAAAACTTGGGCTGGGTTTCAGAGGCTTCCTCTGGAATGCAGGCTGTTTGCCCAAGATTTTCTGCTGGAACAGTAGTCAAGTGGAAACAACCAAGACAAAATAAGGAATAAATTGGTAGAACCAAGGTCCTACAATATTATTTTTTATTTCAAAATGGCAATACCAATTGACAATGCTTAATGTAGTTTTAAAGACCATTTCAAATGCTAAGTTTGGAATCTAGCCTATTCACCTGATTTTTAAGTTGCTCAGTTTCTTCTGGCCCAAGAGCTCTGGCCCCTTCCTGGATCCTTTGGCCCGTCATTTCCTCTGCTGTAATGACCTCCATCTGATGGTCCAACAATAATATACTCATGTCCTTGTAATTATCACTGATGTCCCCGTCATCCTGGACCAAATGACACTCAGAACCCCTAAGCTGGACCAACCCTGGTCACATGGTCTGAACAGCTTCAGGAATCACTTTGAGGTCATCAGAAGCCCAGAGATCATGTGGCCCGGCGGCCCAGTTCTCTAACCAATCATCTGAGTTCCCTTGAGACTTTAAAAAATCAAGCTGAGCAGTAAATCTCTCCACAGATGACCCATCAGTCAATATAGGAGTGACAGCAGATTGATTCAGTGCTTCTAGCAATCTAGACTGGCCCAGATTAATCACTGTCCTATGACGTTCCTCCATACTTTGCAAATCTGTAGCCTGGCAGACCAGAAAATTTTGCTGATTACCCATATTTAAATTATGACTTGTTTCAGCTCTTTCTTTGGCTAGCTTTAAAAAACACAGGCAGACGGCCCAAGGGTCTACAATATCCTCACAACCATCAGAATTAGATCCCAAGTTTGATTCTTCTAATTGAAGTTTACTACTTATTTTGGGAGAAATGTCATTCATGACATGGAACACCATTGCAGTGATATACAGGGGTGTACACCAAGGAAATCCTCTTGGTGGTGATTTCACTTACTGTTTTGGTGGTGATGATCTTGGTGTATTTTTGGGTTGCTTCTGGACCCTGGGATTTATGCGTGTACCCTTGTACTTGTTCCCCTTAAGCTGGTTGTGTCAGTATAACCTAACTATTGATCTCTCCTCCTTCTCCTTCCTGTATAGGCACTTGTGTTGCACTAACTCTGTTCTTTGACCCAAAAGGCAACCACAACTGTGGCACACAACAGGTCCATTGTTACTCTGCTGCTGTGAAGCTTCCATTTTGGTATAAAAGTAAAGTTTTTTTAGAACAGTTTATCTATATAACTTATTTATTTTAATTTTTATCTCTCTATATATAATAGCATGAAAGCTTGTAGTCTCTACTATTTATTTCAAATTAGATTATTATATTTCTATATTAAATAATTTTTGGTTGTAAATGTGCACTGTTGATAACAAGTTTGGATAAATTTGATATTTTTTATTCCAATCCCAAAACAGACACTCAGAATATTTATTTACTTTTTGTATTCTAGATTGCATTCTTGATTAAGGAAAGTTGGTAACAGTATTATAGATTCACTCATTTATTTTGATATTTGATATTTATGTTGTCTGTTTTAGTTGATATCAAGACCTGTTGTTGGATCAAGTTTGTAACTTTTGTGACTGAGTGTCATGCGTTCACCAAAAACATAGCAAACATAGTAGATACATTCTGTGACTGAAACTCATGCATTCTAGTGTTTGATACATTTATTGTTGAATAATTCAGCATTTATCCCAGTTTGAGTAGGCTGTTGTATGACTGGAAATTTTTGCCAAATAGTGCACATTTTCTGTGAAATTATCTTCTATTTAGATCTGCCAAGTTGAAATTTGTTTTGTGACTGAACCTATGCGTTATAAACTGAAAAATATACTGTTGAAGAGCTGGATGTACTGATAGCCTGGTTGTTGCCAACACACTTAACATCAAGTCATTGCATGGTTTGGTGCCAATCCAATATACAGTTCAACATACCAGAAATGGCAACAAACCAATATCACATGACTTGTCCAGGTATCCAGCAACTCAAACTTATTATGCACATGACCATCCTTATCTTTGATCTGACTTCAATCCCTGTCATAGCACAAGCTATATAAGTCTAAAGTATTATCCAATAAAATATACTTCTCTTCTTCTTAATTCCATATTTGAAGCTCCCCCAAAAGTTGCTCCTTGTCACTGGTAGCAGCTACAGTTTTTGACCACGCCTGTGAAAGAGAAAATGACTGACAGAACCCGCCCAACTTTGCTCACATAATAAACCAGGCCACATCCCAGGATATCTGGAAAACGTACTTCTGCACCCACAATATTGAAAAAGATATACCTAGTGGATGCATCATATTCAAATGACTGGCCATGCCCAAAGCATGCACCAAGATAACTCAATACAGTCACTCTCTCCAACCACAAAAAAACACACAACTGGCTATCACAGGAAAAGTTATCAACACAAAATACATTTGTATCAATAAATTCTTTAGTAAAAACAAAGAAAACATCATTAACTGGCTGGGCCACTCAGCTGCTAAACTCCTCACCAGCTGCATCCCCCACAAAAAATGGGTTCAGGAAGCCAGCAAGCGCTTGTACAAGGCTCCAGCTAACTGCTTTGCCACTTGGATTGGCTCACAAACTTAAAACTAGCTTGATAACTGGAAAAAATTCAAAGCAGAAATCATCCACAACCTCTGCATCACTAAATCCCTCCAAGACATTGCAATACAGCTCAGCAATCTTCCTCAGAAGACCACTGTAATAGCTTACACCAATGCATTCAAGGAGATACATTGCAAGATCCAAAACCCAGCACAAGCTTACAACATGCACACTAGAGCGGCATTCATTAACATAATGAACCCCTATGATTCTGCCCTTATCTTTCCAGAGGCTAATGTTGCAACTGAACCAATGGAGATTCAGTATTTTGAATTGGGGAAGACAACAGTCCAATAGAAAGGACAGAATAATAAGAATAAGGTATTGTTTATTGTAGAATATTGTGATTAATATACCATATGGGGAAAGCCACAAGGTCACAAGGGGGTGGCATAGTGGGAAGTTCATGTAAGGTTCAAAGCCAAGGAATATCCTGTGCAAGGATCAGCAAGTCAAATTGGTAACATCCCTAATTAGTATGAAGTACCCGCCACTTGATATTTGCCATCAGATTAATCCATGTTGTTAGATACGTCAAGGGGCAACTCATAAAGCTTCCCCTGTGTATTGTAAGATACATTAGCAGGAAAGTCTGGAAACTTGGTTGCAACACCCCCCTTGCCCCCTGCTTGCCGTCAGACACTAAGACCAGAGTCTGAAGAAGGTCTGGGAAGGTCCGCACAAACAGCTTTTGTGTGGAGATGGCGCAGCAGGGGCGCAAGCAATCATGCTGGCTTCTTGGTGTTTCCTTGGGCATCTTCAAGTTGATATGTATGGTTGTTGTAGACAGCAGCTATCTTGAAGGGCCCTAGGTGGTTGGGCTCCAATTTGGCAGAATTGGGGTTGAGGGTGTAGACGGGGTCACCTACAGGTATCTAGCTTTGAGGTGCCTTGTCCCTCCCTCAATTTGCTTGTGTTTAATTTCCAAGGCTTTGGCACACCATTGGTCTAGGGATGGGGTTGTTACCAGGAGAGGCTTGTTGGGAATCCTGGACTGTAGCTTCCCCTGTTCAACTCCTGTCAGAATGTCAGGCGTTCCAAAGGCCAAGGTACTGGGGCTGAACCTGGTGCCCCTGTTGATTCTTGCTTGCAGGATAAGTAGAGTGGTGGGAAGATGTTCAGTCCATGCAGTGTTGGGGTGCTCTTGTGAGAGCTTGGCAATCAGCTGAACCAGTGAGCCATTTAACTGTTCCACACATCCATTGGCTTGAGAATGGTAGGGGGTCGTAACTATGCATTGGAGTGCGTTTTTGGCGCAGTATGCCTTCATGACATGTCCAACAAGTTCAGGGCCGCCATCTGTGATGAGACGTTTGGGTTGCCCAAAGCAGGCCTTAATTTTCTTGCCAATGGAGAAGGTGATGGTGGTGGCAGTGTGGTTAGTTGTTGCCCAGGCCACTAGCCAGCAAGTGAAGTAGTTGATGGCAGTGATAATGAACTTCTTCCCCAGTCTGTCTTTGGGAGTGGCCCCACAATGTCAAGGGCCCACTGCTCAAAGGGTTCCATGGCCTTGATGGGCAGGACAGACTTGGGGGTAAAGGTTTGGAAGTGTTCTTCTCGCACAGCACGCACGTTTTGAGGAGATCCAAGATGTCTTGACACATGCGTAGCCACCAAACCTTTTTGTTTCATGATCTTGAAGAGGTTACACTCTCTGATATGACCCAGGGTTTGGTGGTAGTGCAATACTGTGTCACCTTGTTGCGTGGTGGGAATGTAAGGCGTCTTCTCACCTGTCTCTTCCCAGCGGCAGACGTTACCAGCATCAGTGATGAACTGACTTTTGTTGTCCTTCAACTTGAAGATGGTGACCAAGTTAAGGCCCTCATAGCAAGTTACCTCAGGGAAGAGGTAGAGCATGGGCCAATCTGGGTCCAAGCCATCATCCCCAGTAATGGATGCTACATAGAGTCATGAAAGGGCGTCAGCTGTGACAAGCTCCTTTCCAGGCTTGTACTCAATGCGCAACTGGTAAGAGGATAGACGCTCAACCCATCCTGTTTGGCGGTGTGTCAAGTGAGACTGTGTGTTGAAGTACTGGAGCAACTTGTGGTCCGTCAGAACGCAGGGTGGGAAGGTAGCACCTTCCAGGTAACAGCGCCACTTCTCAACGCAGTGTACAATGGCTGCCAATTCTTTATCATGAATGGGGTAACATTGTTCTGAGTCAGTAAGCTTCATGGACTTGTATGCCACGGGGAGGAAGAAGCCATTGTCAGTTTCTACCCTTAGCACGCCCCCTATGACCCTGTCAGAGGCATCAGTCTTGAGTTTGTACTATTGGTTTTGATTGGGGAACTTCAGTACTGGTGCTGTTGTGAGCCTTTGCCTCAACGTCTCAAAGGCTCAATCTCTGACAGAGGTCCAATGGAAGCGCTGTTTGGTATTGAGGAGCTCAGTGAGAGGTGCAATTAGCTCCCCACAATTGGGAATGAACTTGTGTACATAGACAACTGTGCCTAGGAATGTCTGCATCTGGCCCACATCAGTGGGGGGGGTGGCATGCTGACAATTGCCTTGATTTTGGCAGGGTTGGGCTTTATCCCTTGGGCAAAGATGGTATGCCCAAGGAATAACAGCTCCGACTTGAGAAACTAGCATTTGGAGGGTTTAGCTTTTAGCTGATTTTTTCAAAGGGTGTCAAGGACAGCACAGAGGTGTTAGAGGTGTGTGATTTAATCCTGACTGAAGACAATAATGTTGTCAAGGTACACAACCACACACTTTTCAATCAGTTTCTCAAAGGCTTTGTTCATCAACATGGCAAAGGTGGAGGGAGTGTTGGTCATTCCAAAGTTCATGACATGACACTCAAACAACCTGTAGCGCGTGCAGAAGGCAGTTTTTGCCTTGTCCCCTGGTGCAATGCAGACCTGGTTGTACCCTGCAGTGAGATCAATCTTGCTAAAGACCTTTGCACCTGCAAGTGTATCAAACAGGTTGTCAATCAGTGGCAGGGGGTACTTATTCTTGACTGTCACCTCATTTAGGGCGTGGTAGTCTGTGACCAGGCAAAGGGACCCGTCCTTCTTGGCTATGTAGAAGACAGCCGCCCCGTATGAAGAGAGCAAGGGGCAAATGAAGCCCTTATCAAGAGCGTCCACAAGGTGTTAGCAGAGGGTCTCATCTTCCTTTGATGTAAGACAGTATAGTGGTTGTGCTTTAGGTAACAATCCTTGAAGTTGTACAGTGTGCTGAATCTCCCAGGGAGGAGGTAGTTGGCCTAGTGTTTTGCTGAAGACGTCCTTGTACTCCTCAAGGAGTGCAGCAAGCGCTGGTAATGTGGATGTGGTTAAGGAAGGGACCACAGATAGTTCAGCGCAGATAACTTTGACTGAGCATTGATTAAAGTCTAGTTTTCTCCCCTTGAAATTGTACAAGCCTGTCTTTGTTATTCTGAAAAACACAGTACCATGGAGTAACTTGCTCATTTCCACAGGGTAGATCTGGAACCCCACCCCATTTCTATTGAGGGTGATGACAGAGGTATCTCAGTCAATGTAGGGACAGTTGTGCTGAAGCCAGTCAAGGCCAGCAATTACGTTATGGCTGAGCCCAGCCATGATTGGCCAAGAGAGCTTAACCTGGATGTTCCCCATTCTCACAGAGAAGGGTACTGTCTTATGGGTGATTGAAATACTGCGGGAGTCAGCTACTTGTACTGCCTTAAACCTGCTGGGCACTTGGCCCAACTGCTGAGAGTTGGGAAATGCCTGGTTCACCATAGTGTGGTCAGCCCCGGTATCTACCAGTAGTTTGTGGGTGTTCCCACAGAAACAGAAGGGATAGGATAAGTGTGTTACTTTATTTGAGGAGTGAATTGCTTGCAGTATGGGGTTGTCACTGTGGACTTGGAAGACGTCCAGGGTTTTGACTTCATGGATATTGTAGTCACAGGGGTTCTTTGCAAGTAAGGATTGAGAGGATGGGTCAGGTGGGGTTACAGGGCCTCTCATTGCTACAACCCTAAAGCTTTTCCCTGATCCTCAATCTGCGCTAGCTGGAGCTCCCCCCTGTGGGGGTGTTTAGTCCCATTATCCTGCTGACAGGGCAGGTGGCAGCTCACTTGATTGTGGCCATTGCTAGGTGTTGTACGTGGTTAGGATGGAGCGTCACTGGTACGGCGGAAGCCCATTGAGGCCTGGTTGTTAGCCTCCACAATGGCCTTGTAGCAGTCATCAATGGAGGTATAGCAACCTATGGGGACCCACTTGCAGATATGGGGTTTTAACCCGTTGATGATGAGGGTGAGTAGCATTGCATTTCCGTCAGTCACGGCTTTGGGGGCGGCAGCAAGAGCTTGTTGCCAGGTGACAAGGTACTCAGGAGTGGAACCAGTTTGTTTGATTGCTAAAAGAGGAGTCCCCACAACAATGGGGGAGAAGGTTTTGCTGTAGTGGGACTTTGCGGCGTCTTGGAATACCACCCAGGTAATGTCAAGTTCCTGACTGGCCCAGTTGGTGAACCACACAGCGGTTGGCCCTGTGAGGCAACCAGACGCAGTGGCAACCCACATGGGCTCAGGAACCTGACAGATACATAGGTGGATTTCAGTAGATTAGAGCCAACTGACAATGTTGACCCCTTTGATGCCACCAACAAAGGATTCTAGCTGAAGGTTAAGCATGCGCTGGGACAGGTCTGATTGGGGCAGGGTGACACTGGCGTCACGCTGCCTGAGGCAGAGCCAATTATACACGCTGGTGAGAACTAGCTGGTCTTGATAGATGATGTACCCGTTGGGGATGTCCCCTTGGGGATTGGTAGGAAGGTCTCTTGTTGGGGAGTAGCCATATGGCCCGTACTCCGTCCTTTCTTGGGGGGGATTTTTGTTTTAGGTAGGTTGTAAACCTACTTCTGCTACCATTGTTGCAACTAAACCAATGAGGATTAAGTATTTGGAATTGGGGGAGACAACAGTCCAATAGAAAGGACAGAGTAATAAGAATAAGATATTGTTTATTGTAGAATATTGTGGTTAATATACCATATGGGAAAGTCACAAGGCCACACAGGGGTGGCATGGTGGGAAGTTCCATGTAAGGTTTGAAGCCGAGGAATAACTTGTGTGGGGATCAGCAAGTCAAATTAGTAGTGCTCCTAATTAGGATGAAGTACCTGCCATTTGATATTGCCATCAGATTAGTTCATGTTGTTAGATACATCAAGGGGAAACTCATTGAGCACCCCCTGTGTATTGTAAGATACGTTAGCAGACTAGTCTGGAAACTTGGTTGCAACACTAAAACCTCCATACCTGTGCTTATTGCAGAAGCTAAGTGTGCAGAAAAATGCCCAAATAAGAAATATGCTGCAAAAAATGGTAGCTGCTCCTCCAACAATAATGGCAGAGAGAATTCTAATGACATTAAACGCCAAAACACCAACCACAACAACAGCAACTCCAATCAAAAATGGCAATCACAGACAGAGAGTAAACTGCTCCTGTCCCAAGAAAGAGGGCACTGCCAAAGTGAACAATGCTGAAATAGCAACCTAATATAAATATGACCCCACATTCTCTGACCTCAAAGGTCTCAAAAAAATAGGAACAGGGAAAAGAGGAGGGAGAACAGGCTTAATTACCCCTGTCTTCCCCCAAACCAACAAGAAATTGTACCAAGGCACAAACTTTGCTGCTCACATCCCATGTGTCCTGCAATCTTCTATCTTTATGAATTTAAAAATTAAAAATTTCTCACAGCTTCTTGTCTACCTATTCACTTATAAATCTCATACACATAAAGTTTTATTTGACTCTGGTGCACAACGCACCATGTTAATATCAAAACAGCAGGCTTAACCCACCATCAAAGTTCCCAGTTAGCAGGTTTGTGACCCGCAATCCAACTATCCAGTCACTCAAAGCCAAACTAGGAAGTCAACTCAAATTTCCAAATCCAAACAACATGAACAGAAGCTAATTGCTTACAGTGAATACCTTGTGTTGGTGCTTGACTCATTACAAGGATCAAGCCACCCCTCTGCACCATCCCACAGCATGATCAACACTATCATATTCCTGTTACCCATGATTCACACCAACTATATAATCATTATCTCTCAATAAAGAATATTATCTAGTTTCTAAATATTTTCCCCCTTGTAACTCTGCTAAAACAGCACAGTTACAACATTGGTAGCATAGGTAGGTTTTCCATCCTACCTTATCCTGCAAAATTTCTCCTGTTGCCCGTACTTGCCACAATCAACAAATCTTTGATAGAATCATGTATGGCCTCCCACTGGAATGAACACCATACACACCTGGTACCAAAATACCTGATAGTTTTGTCCTTTATCCAAACATGGTGATCCTGCTCTCTGCCTTCAATGCCCTGTCAGTAAAAGGGTTCTTCCAAGCACCTGCCACCATTCTTCAAGAAACTGATGAAAGCACCATACCAACCTATGTAGCCAAGAGAATTTGAAGTGCTGCCTTGGAACCATTTTCTAGAGCCAACAATAATAATGCTGTGGCATGGATTCAATTGGCCCAAAGCAAGCTGACCCAAATAGAATGTCCACAATGGTTCTGGATTGAAGAGATATCCATCCAATTGACTCACAATGCTGGTACATGGTGCAACAAGTGGCATGAAGAACACACCAACAAGGATTGGGACACCTTCAAACAAGACTTCTTGGCAAAGGATTTTTCTTAAGGTACCAAACTCATGATCATATACCAAGTAAAGTGTTGGAAATTGAGCTATTTATGCTATTTTGATATGGCCTTCAAATAATGATAGCTGCAAAGATTTGACTGGTTTTGCTTTCAAGTTCAGGAATTCCTTGCTTTCTGTAAATGGATCTGGGCCAATATCCACCCATTCTGGAACACCATACCCTCTCTTGTCTGATCCTGGTATGACCTCACCCCAATTTGACCCCCTCAGCCACTCTGTCTTCCTAATGTGTTATCACTGTTCCTTGTCTACTATTTAAAGTAGAATCATTTCTCCTAATAAAGACAAGTTTATCCACATTTGTGTTGGCATTAATAATCTTCAAGCTTTTTCCTGTCCTTTTTGCCAAAAGGACTTTCTCTTCTTGTTTTCCAGGAAATTAAGGTATGTGCCCTTAATTTTGCCCTGAAGGCTAACCCAAGGCTAGCTTCAAACCTCAAACTTTTTTGTTAAAGTTTTTCCGCCGTGTCCTCCTGGATGTTGTCCCCAGGAGCCAAACACAACATAAAGAATCTAACCCAAACATGCACAGTGAAGGAGCTTACCCAAGCTTACAGGAAACTCCAACATCATGCCCCCTCAGATATGGTGTTTGACACTCCAGCTACCCACCTCATGTACTATGACACACTCAAGTCTCATGTAATGAGACACATAAATCTGGACCAAGTGACCAACTTGAAAAGTCTGTATTGCAAGGCAGATAAAGCAGAACAAACGTCCAATGCTCTCCACAAGAAGCAAACGGGAAAGAGAGAGCAACCCAAGGATTCTCACCCAGCTGGGCGCTCCAATTGACCACCTCCTGGGAACAGCAGCAACAATGCAAACCACAAACCCGCAGGTTCAAATGGACATAAAATGGGAACAACAGCCAGTCAAATTGTCCCCATTTTTATATCCCTGCTACACAGGACAACCAAGACAAGAAAAAAGCCTGGGGAGAGCACTAAGCAAGCCAAGCTCTCCCTGCACAATTCCTGACTTTCCCAACAATGATTACCAACCCAAGGAGTGGACAAACAACCAATGATCCAAGTACCCTCATAAGACCCAGTGCTCTACACCATTACCAGACATCAAAATAAACTGATGTCTTATCCTTTCCACTTTTGCAGTTACACGAGCTCAGCACTCCTGGACTTGGGTGAAGATCAAACCCTAGTCAACAGCAGCTTTGTAGATAAGTTCAAGTTAGCCACTAATTCTTTGGGGATTAAATTGTGGTTTTAGCTGATGAACATCACATCACCGTGAAAAGGAAATTGCTCCATTCTCCATCATGCTAGAGAACCTGCATTCCACCATCCAGGGCCCTGTCATTAAATTTCCCAAGTTTTACATTGTGTTGGGGCTGGACTGGTTGCAAAGGAGCAATCATCACGTAGACTGAGCAACCTTGGTACTGATCATCAAATGTGAAGGTGCCAATCACCAGATTTACCCAGACTCAGTAGATCAGCTCCTTAATGATCACGTCTTTGTACACATAACAGAAACCCTGGGAAAAAAGAAGAACCTCAAGGCAATTGACTGGGACTCCTGCACGTACAATATCATACACTTAAAGGACCACCAAGATACCACTATGCCTCAGGATTGCAAAATTGTAGCCCTCCATCCAGAAATCTTCAAAGAGGCTCTACCTGGGTTGCCACCATAGAAACACATCCAACACTCCATCCAACTCAAAGGAGCTGTACCTAAGGCGCAACTCATCTACTGCCTTACCCCAAATAAAGATAACATCCTACACGCTTACCTCAAGGAGGTATTGGAGAAAGGTCTTTTCCACCCCTCACAGTCTCCTTTTGGTGTGTTATATTCTTTTTAGCAAATAAAGATGGTACCCTGCACTTAGTCATAGACTACCAAGCCCTAAATGAGGTTACTATCAAGAATTTTTACCCACTACCACTCATTGAAGACCTCTTTGATGCCTTGAGCGGCGCCACAGTCTTCTCCAAGATTGACTTAACCTCAGGCTACAACCATATCTGTATCAAGGAGGAAGATATGCCCAAGACGGCCTTCCACACCAAGTACAGGCCATATGAGTGTGTGGTGCTCAATTTGGAATGACAAACACACCATCAATCTTTGTGACCTTTATGAGCAAAGTATTTGCCCCCACATTGACAAACACGCTTTGGTATACCTGGACAACATTATTGTATATAGCCTTTTGGTAGAACAACACCACAAGGACTTGAAGGCAGTCTTTGTTACCCTGGCGCAACATAAGTTGCTAGCCAAGCCCTCCAAATGTCAGTTCTTCTGCAAGCAGTTGCCCTTCCTGGGACACATAGTTTTGAAAGATGGAATTAAACCTGACAGCCAGAAAATCCAGTCTATTTGCAAAATGCCACCTCCAAAGGATAAGTCAGAGCTCTGCACATTCTTGGGAATGCTTGCCTATGTACAACAATTCATACCCAACTGTGGCATCCTGACTGCACCCCTGTCTGTCATAACTGGCACCAAATCTAAGTTTGTATGGACCCCCCAATGTGGCCATTTCTTCAGACGTCTTAAGGAGAAGCTCACAACAGCACCCATTCTACAATACTACAAACGTGATGAGGAATATCAAATGTAGACAGACACCTCTGAAGCATTCATTGGGGGAGTACTACAAATCAAAAACAATGATGGTCAATTCTTGCCCATAGCCTAAAAATCACGCAAACTGACAGACAGCAAGTGCCAATACCCTATACATGACAAGGAGTTGTTAGCAATTGTGCACTGACTGGTCAAATGGCATTGTTACCTAGAACAACAAGAGGAATTCACAGCATTGACCAACCAAAAGTTGCTTATATACTTCAAAACACAAGCAAACTTATCCTGTCATTAAGTCCACTGGATGAAACTCCTGGAGAGGTTCAATATGGCCATACAATATAAGCCTGGTCCTGAAATTGCCATGGTAGACACACTCTTGCGCCTGTACGTCAGAGCCACAAGGGGCAAGAATGGGCTCAACCCAGACTGGCCTCTCCTGGTGCTTTAGAAAAAAGACAAGGGTTTCCCCCTGGCACCACAGACATAACAAAAGAAACAGTCATTAAGAACAAACACTTATTTGCAGACATGTATGGGACCTTACATCTAAAAATGACCAACAGAAACACCATTCCTTATGTCACCACACATCAACAAGTTGACACAATACTGCATTACCACAGGGACCTAGGGCATACAAAAAGCTGCAACCTCTATGAATTCCTCAAACCCAAAGAATGGTGGCTGACCCTATACCAGGATGTCCAAGAAGTCTTAGACCAATGCAAAGTATGTGAGAAATTTGCAAAAAGCAATACCCCACCTAAATCAGTACTACCTATTTGCTTGCAACTGCCTTTCAAGGTACAGGCCTTAGACATTGTTGACCCCATACCAGGAAAACACAATGAGAAGAAATACATCATCATCTCAATAGACTTTATCACTTGCTGGCCAGTGGCGCAAGCAGTGAAACTCATACAGGCAACAACATCTCACAATTCATAGGCAAAGAAATTATCAGCAAGTTTGGAAAGCCAGAACTCCTGATAACAGACAGAGGCAAAGAATTGACCTCTGAAGGTACCAACATATACCTCACCAAAAATGGGGTCCAGCACACAGTGACAACACCTTACCATCCTCAGGCCAATGGACATGTGGAGAGTTGAATGGCAGCCTTGTGCAGGCCTTGGCCAAGCTCACTGCCGGGAGACCTGAGGACTGATATAAGCAGCTACCAACTGCATTGCTTGTATGCTGGACCTGTGTGAACAGATCCACCGGGAAAAGCCCCTTCAAGATTGTCTACAGCACACAGCCCAATATTATCCAAGCGCTCTTGGGACCAAAGCTGGAGATTCCCAGCAAGATTCTACCTCACTCAGATCCCCAGGTCATACAAGCCAATAGCAATCAATCAGAAAGAGAAGAAAAACTTCTACAAAAAACCTTTGTACCCATCCAAGACAGACATGAGATTGGCAACAAAGTATGGGTTGTAAATACCAACAAGAGCAAATTACAGCCAGAAAAAGTAGGCCCTGCCTTCATCCTAAAGGTAAAAAAAACAATACTTACCTTGTGCAAGGGCTTGGAAAACGCAAAAAAAACAAAGTTCTCTACCATGATTGCCTGAGACCCTGCAAAGCAAGACAAAAACAATGCAAGACCGTCCTACCTGCCACCAAACAACAAATAGTCCAGTATGGTGCCTGGGCTCCCAACAATCTCCCTGACAACCTGCCCCCAGAGGAGGCCAACCTTCAGTTGGGGGGTGTCAAAACAGCAGGCTGGACCCACCATTAAGGTTCTGATTAAGTGAGATTGTGACCTACAATCCAATTATCCAGCCACTTGAAGCCAAGTTAGGAAGTCAACTCAAATTTCCAAATCCAACAACATGAACAGAAGCTGATCTCTTACAGTGGATACCTTGTTTTGGCGCTTAACTCATTACCAGGATTAGGCCACCCCCTTCACTATACTACCATGTGATCAATGCTATCATGTTCCTGTTATCCATAATTCACAATGACTATATAATGCATATCTCTCAATAAAGAATATTATCTAGTTTCCAAATATTTTCCCCCTTGTAACTCTGCTAAAACAGCTATGTTACAACAGTAAGCAAATCATTTTTAACCAAGTACAAAATACCAATTTTCAAATCTAACTTCAAATATTCCAGAATGACAGACAAATCAAAGGTTCTACTTGAAGGCAAAACAACTCCCTTCAGAATTTACCTCCAAGGAATAAAAACGTCCATCAAAGGAATTGTCATGAACAACATAAACTACAACATTGTAGCAGGCATGGACTGGTTCACCCATTTGAATCCCAGTGTATGTTGAAAAAAAAGACCATGATCATAAAACACAATGGAGTCAATTTCAACATCCTCAAAGAACCTAACAGTCTCATCCTAAGAGACACAGTATTTGTCCAAATCATAAATTAGGACAACTTGGATTGTCTAACCAAAGACAGTATGCTCCATATAACAAGGTACACCAAATTTAATAACATAAAAACAGCCAAAATCCAATCCCTAGAGCTTGAAGCACTCCTAAATGAATACACTCATGTATTTAAGGAAGAGCTCACAGAGCTACCCCCAAACGCAAGGTCAAACATGGCTGACCTATAAAAGGCCATGCCCAAACCTGCACCCCTCTACAGACTCTCCCCCATGTAGAAACAAACCCTCAAAAATCATATTGAGGATAACCTAGAAAAAGGCTTCATTTGCCCATCAGAATTCCCTTGGGGGGCAGCAGTGTTTTTTTGTAAAGAAAAAGGAAGGCTCACTCTGTCTAGTAACAGACTACAGAGCTCTAATGCAAGCACATTAAAGAATAAATATCCCCACTCAATTATAGAGATCTGTTTGCAAGACTCTCCAGAGCCAAATTTTTCTCCAAAATTGACCTCACCTCAGGTTACAACCAAGTTGAAGTAAAATAAAAAGACATACCAAAAACTGTGTTCTGTACACAATTTGGATCTTTTGAATGTAGGGTAATGAACTTTGGGATGACACTTTTCTTGATTAGCTCATCCCACTTTTTGGAATTGAGAATTTAAAAACAAATGATAAGCGCATAAGAGTCTGAGTTTAAACAAGGATTTTATTAAAAGAAACATATGAACAACAACAATAGGTCCTGGGCCAAGGTGGTCTAGGGTCAGAAGCGCCCTGTCAAGGACCAACTGGCATACTTTTCCAGAACCACCAAGAAGGGCGCCTTTGTGCCATCTGAAGGGTGGCTCAAGTTCATCACTTCTGAACAATGGTTTCAGGATATCACCAGAGCCCTTCCCAAGTCCTCTGTCCCCCATGGGATCAGAGTCAACTTTGGAGGCAACCCCACCAAGTTCCAGGAGGCAGCCAATGCAATAGCCACAGCATATCCAAAGGTGGTTTCCCTCCACCAGAACCCTCTTAAGGACTTCTTTGGTTCTGGCTTCCTCTGCAAGGAAGATGCAGATCAGGCAGAAGAAGAGATCTTCATCCTTGAGATTACTGATCCCAAGGGGAATAAGACCCAGACAGTGCTGCCCACCACCTGCACCAGATTCAACCAGGACACCACACTCTTCATGTCCTTCAAAGCCCTGCCTTTAGACATGCCTAGAGAGGAGGTGGAATCTCAGCTTAAGGAAGGGCTGTCTAAGTACAGGGAAATTGTGCAGTTTGAGCTGTTAAAAAACCCCTACATGGGGCACCTGACCACAGCAAAAGCAATGGCTTTGATCAAACCATATGAAAATAGCAGAATTTTGTCCATTCCCCTCTGTGCAACTATTCTGAAAAATGATGTGCACTGAGTGGTGAGTTCAAGGTGTTTCTAGAGCAAACCCTGCCCATTTGCGTGCTATGCTCCGCCCTTGGCCACAGAGAGGCTCTATGCCCTACAACCATAGCAGGAGTTCAGACTGCGGAACAAGACACCCCCAAGGAGCCCCAGAACACTGAGCCAACTGGTACCCATATCAATGCTCTTTTAGCCTTGACCTGGGGCACCATGGCTGAGTATGAGGTGGTCGAGCCAATCACATTGTACCAGAAAAAGGCTCATTCAAAGGCCCAAACCCAGCCTCAGTCTCAACCAATAGTGGTACCTGAATCTGTCCAAGCAGAGGCACTACAGATCACCCAAATGCATGATCAAGGGACCCAATATATTAATGCCCTTGAAATGGATGAGCCAATGGAAAATCCGACCCAGTTGGATCAGGAACCCCTGGGAAACCTGGCCCAAGTTCTATTGGATAGCTCCCCCACCACAGCAGCCCAAGAGAATATGCAACATGCACAGGACCAGGACTCATCTAACCATATTCAAACAGTTGCCGCACAGGAGGGTGGCAGACCACAACGCAAGGCCCAGTCTAAACTTTCTGCAGTAACCAAGCCATCCCCATACCCAATTTAGGAGCCAAACAAGTCTAAAGCGGGTAAGAAACCCAAGGACTCTCTGGCCAATGACAATAGTGATCCCACCTCTGGTGGGGCCACATTGGCATTGTGGCTACTGGATCTGCAATTAAAACAGGGACACTCAACATTGCAGGATTTTCATGTCCACAGTCCTAGGCTAAGAAAAGAAATGCCCTGCTCTCCCTCAAAGCTGATATGATTAGCTTGACTGAATTCAAATGCAGCTCTGAGGCTGGGCCCAGTTTTCAGAGGCTCATGCTACCCCACACCACCATTTGTTCAATGAAATGTTGCATATGGATTAGACAGGGATCATCAATCAAAGCAACTAACAAACGCACATATCTTGACGGCAGACTACTAATGGCAGATATTGATAGTGGAAGTAGAAATTTCACCTTCACAGTTATTTATGGCTTGTCAACCCACAAGGATAAAGCAACCTTTTTTTGCCCAACTCAAGCAGATTGAGTTCCCTCCAGACACTGTCTTTTTAGGGGACTTCAACTCTTGGCTGCTGCCAGCAGATAAGGCACCATTCATGTCCCTTCCTGACTATTCTGGTCTGTTTGGAGACTGGCAGCAAGGCTTAGGACTTGTTGACATTGCAAATTTTGAGGCAAGTTACCCTGCAATAATGACCCAGATTAACCCCGTGGAAACAATTGAGTTTTCTGCCTTTCACATAGACTATATATCCATTTCCCTGGGCTTGGTGACCATGGCTTTTCCACAATCCCCAGTGGACACCCTTGGGTTTGATCACATACTCCTCTGCGCCACCATTAGGTTAGGAGACCATGTGGCATGCGCATCAAATCAATCATGCTTGCTCCTCAATGGCTCAAACCAACAATGGATTAGCAGAGCAATAGCGTGGACAATGAGATCAACAAAAAACTTGAGCAGGCGGTCCAATGGGCCGCCATTAAAGCCAATGTTAAGGAACAGATCCAAAAGGAATCTTCCTGACTCATGACTGCAAAGAAGGCTTACAAACAACGTATAACCAGTACCATTAGACACCTGGAAGCAAACATGCCAAAACAAAAAACCCAGGTTGGACAGTGGCCTGGCAAGCAGCCCACAGAAAACTTGCCAAAATTGAGCAAAACTGCTCCAACCTGGCCTGCCTTCAGGCTGCAACCTCATTAGCAATTAAGGGTAAACAGCCCACCAAGTCCTTCATATCCATATAAAGGATTAAGGGCACACAGAGAACATTATCTGAGGTAGCTGATAAAGGTATAACACATACCTCAAAGAAAGGGGTGCTGTCTGCTACCCACACTTTCTACAGCAACCTATATGCCTCAGAAGGGGAATCAAATCCTACAGCCCTCAGAACATGGCTAGAGGAGGTTCCAGCAACCCCCAAAATGAAAGATCTCAAACACCCTATTGAAATGGAAGAGCTTGAAAAAAGCCATCCACATGGCACCAAAACTAAAAGCCCCTGAGCCCAACGGATTGCCATATGAGTTCTACAAACACCATTTTGCTCTATTTGGGGCAATTCTTCTGGATGCTTTCAACATGGCCCTGAGAATGGGGTCAACCATACCCAGTGGAGGTAATGGTCTGATCATCTTGCTACACAAGAAGGGATTAAGAGCAGAGCTGAAGAATTGGCAGTCCATCACACTTCTGAATACTGACCAGAAACTGTTGAGCAAAATCATGGTGGCTAGGATGTGCAGAATAATCCCTCTTGCCACACACCCTAACCAACACAGGTTTACTTTGGGCCACAATATTGCCAACAATGTGAACACTGTCACAAATATCTTGCAGGACAAAGCTCAGCATGGGGTCACTATCTTCCTGGATCAAGAGAAGGCATATGATAGGGTATCATGGCCATACCTTGACGCGTGCCTCTCAGCTCACTTGGTCTCTGACACCTTTAGGGCATGGCTGAAGTCCCTTTTACAGGAATCATCCACCCAAGTGGCAACGTCCCATGGGGAGACAGGTTAAATATTCTTATCTCAAGGCCTTCAACAAAGTGACCCTCTCAGCCCTCTTCTCTAAAATTTGGCCATTGACCCATGGATCTTCCACCTCAGCAACTAACTGTTGGGCCTGCACACACATGGGCAGAACCCATTAACAATTAAAGCCTTTGCTGATGACTGTGTTGTAGGATTAGCCTCCAAAAGTGATGTGTCCATCTTTACAAAGGCTCTCAAGGACTACTCTGAACTCTCATAGGCCAAAGTGAACACCAATAAATCCCAGGCCATCATCTTGGGGAGCCCAGGCTTTAGACCCCCTCTTGCCATAAAGTCAACCAGGGACCTGGTGCGCCATCTAGGCACATGGGTCAATGTGGGAGGTTTTGACACACAGGTGATAGAATCAGGCATCCTTGATAAAGTCTCCCAATCCATGTCCTCTTGACAGTGCAACCTGGTGACCCAGATCAGTAGGGTCCAACTATTAAATATACTTGGGTACTCAAAAGTATGGTACACTGCGCAGTTCTTCCCTCTATCCCAACAATTCTTCTGGATTCTCAATAAGATTGTACAACACACTCTGAGGAGATCAGGTTCTCAGCCAATTGCCACCACAAAATTGGTTGGCAACAAGATAAGGGGTGGACTGGGCTTATGCAATGTGCGTAGGGCCTCAGCAAAGATCTTTGGATGCACAATATCTATGGTACTCTCCACCCATGTGACAGAACCCCACTGGACCAATGCCTTTAGGACACAATGGGCCAGTGCTCTAGGCCTGAACCCAGCTCACAAGCAACATACCCTCAACAACTGGCTATCAAGGATGATAACTTATAGAGGCCCCCAATGGATGGATCCTTTCTGGAAAGTAATGCTCTCTGCTTACAAAGAATCTTGGAGTTTAAGCTTGTTCAGATCTTCAGATGCACACAGAGGCAGGGCAAGACTAGTGTGGCGCCTAATGTTCATGGGCCTCCCCACTCACCCTGGAGCACTTATTTCAGAACCTCCAAGACCAGTAGCAGTGCCGGAAATAATGGAGGTACTCCCACACAGCAACCCCAGCCTTAAGGCCAGCTTGTTTTGGAGGTACTGCCACAAGGACATGCTTAATCTCAAGATGCAGACTAATATGTGGAAGGTTCTCCGTAGGGTATACCATATAGCTGACTGCAGCAATTGCCTGAATCCTATCTGCAATAGTTGCAGGGCAAACAACACAGTGACACACAGGTTCTTTGAGTGCCCTCAGAGCATAAAAGTATGACAGACTGCTTGTGCAATTCTTTGGCCGACACGCCCGTACTCCACACTCATGGAGGGGTTGGAAGTAGACTGATTCTTCATTGGCTCCCCCTCCAGCATTCCTGAGTCCTTCTGGGCAGCAGTATTCCACACCACATTGTGGGTAATTCACTCTGCTGTCACCAAGTCCTTTGTTGACACTCCCCATCCAGCTCAAGCTCCAAACTCTCTTATAGCACACAAGCTTTGGTGGATTATAAACCAAGTCATCTATGGCAACACATCCAGTACATTGTGCAGGGAGCTAGCAGAAGAATGATCATCAATCCCTGGCTTGATCCTCTTTCCAGACCAAATACAGGCATCTTTTGTCCTTCCAGAAGTGGTCCAGACACTCCTCACCCCCCCTCAAGGTTTTTCTCTGGGCCCTATGGTTTCCTTGACCCCTCCCTCTTAGACCTTCACTTTTTCTTTGTCTGATCATTCCTTTATGGCTCTATGGTCTTGTTGTGCCAGTCAGAGATGTCTGTACAGCTTGAATAAATGAACTTTGGGATGACCAACGCTCCTGTAATGTTTGTCACTATGATGAACCAAGCACTAAACAGCCTCTCAAATATATTATGCTACCTTGACAAAATCATTATATTCTCAAAAACAAAAGAGGAACACCTTACTCATGTCTGCAAGAAACTCAATCAACTTGCAAAGCACAAACTCTACGCCAAGCCTAGTAAGTGTCAATTTATGGAAAAGGAACTCTTGTTCTTGGGCCACATTGTCTCTGACAGTGGCATCAAAGCAGATCCAGACAAAATTAAAACCATAAATAACATGCAACGGCCCATCTCTGTTAAACAAGTTAGATGATTTCTTGTAATGGTAGCTTCCCTAAGGAAATACATAAAAGACTGCAGAAAACTAACTGCACCAATCAATGACCTAACCAATGGTAATGCCAAAAAGAAATTCATCTGATTACCAGAATGCAATAATAATATCAAAATATTAAAACAAGCTCTGATTGAAGCACTGACCTTGCAATACCCTGCTGTAACTGTGCTGTTTTAGCAGAGTTACAAGGGGAAAATATTTATAAAATAGATAATATTCTTTATTGAGAGATAATGATTATATAGTTAATGTGAATCATGGATAACAGGAACATGATTGTGTTGATCACACAGTTGGATGGTGAAGGGGATGTCCTGATCCTGGTAATGAGTTAAGCACCAAAACAAGTGATCTATCATAAGGGATCATCATCTGTTCATGTTGTTGGATTTGGAAATTCAAGTTAACTTCCTAGTTTGGCTTTGAGTAACTGGATAGTTGGGTTGTGGGTCACAAACCTGCTTACTCAGAATCTTGCTGGCAGGTCAAGCCTGCTGTTTTGACACCCCCTGACTGAAAGTTGGCCTCCTCTGGGGATAGGTTGTCATGGAGGTTGTCAGAAGCCCAGGCACTGTATTGGACTAGCTGCTGCTTGGTGGCGGGTAGGACAGTCTCCTGTTGTTTTTGTCTTGATTTATAGGGTCTTAGACAATCATGATAGATAACTTTATCTTGTTTGCGCTTTCCAAGCCCTTACACAAGGTAAGTGTTGTTTTTGTTTACCTTTAGAATAATGACAGGGCCCACCTTCTCTGGCTGTAGCTTGCTCTTATTGGTATTCATTACCCAGACCTTGTCACCAACCTCATGTCTGTCCTGGATAGGGACAAAGGTCTTCTGTAGGCCTTTTTCTTATTTTTAAACTGATTACTATTGGCCTGCATTATCTGAGGGTCCAAGAAAGGTGGAACTTCACTGGGCATTTCCAGCTTTGGTCCCAAGAGCGCTTGGATGATATTGGGCTGTGTGCTGTAGACAATCTTGAAGGGGCTTTTCCCGGTAGATCTGTTCACAC
The DNA here is from genome assembly GCA_014839935.2 of Entomophthora muscae. Lineage (NCBI taxonomy): Eukaryota > Fungi > Entomophthoromycota > Entomophthoromycetes > Entomophthorales > Entomophthoraceae > Entomophthora > Entomophthora muscae. Next base: position 64,577 of record QTSX02004277.1, read on the forward strand.
AGGTCCAGCATACAAGCATTGTGTCAGGGAACCACTTAAGAGGGAACAAGTCCCCAATCTTGTGAGCCATGGTCCCTAAGTTAAGCCCTGCAATAACCAAACCAATAGGCACTGTGACCATAGTGAGGTTACCCAAGTGACCTAAGTAGACAAACCTGCCCATCATAGAGCTGAACCTGCCCAACAGGTAATACTCTACCAAGTACCTCAACAGGTAGAAGAATGAATTAGGTCTAACCAAGGAGGGTTCAGCTGGTGGAGGTGGAGTGGTGTAGCAACCATAATTGAACTTTCTTCCCCAGTGACCTGAGGGATACTTGAACCAATCATTATCCATGGGCTTCTTCTGGTGGGAGTCATCAGGAGAGGAGTTATGCCAGTCTGTGGTGGGAGTTGGATTATCCAAGAACAATACCACAGATAGAAAAAGGACTAGAAACCAGAACATGAAATAACTTCCTTTCATGGCTTCAAAAGGAATTTACAAGATAAGTGTAATCAAGTTTGAATATAAAGGAAAATCTCTATTGTTGGAACAAGAATGAAGATAGTGAGAAGCTGAATTAAATAGTGCTTTTGTGGAATAAAATAAGTGTAGATGCCAATTTGGTGATAAGAGAGTTAAATTTCAGGTTTCTCTAGGCAGAAGTTCTTTGAGAGGTTTCTCACAAGTGATTCTTTATTTGATTGGTTATAGGCACAAGAAAACAAAAGAAGCAGAAACAGCAGAAGAAACAGAACCATCTGGTGACATACAAGAGTGAAAGAAAGCAGAGTTACATGCATTGTGTGGCTTTAGTCTTCTGAAGAGCTGCTGTTTTAATTACCCGGGTGTAATTCAAAACCCACTGATTAAATAACCAATCAGAACTCAAGCGGTAAGTGACGTGGCCTAGTAGTTTACTAATAGCTTTAAATCCTAGAGCAGGAGCAAAAGCAAAATTTGATTGACTTGAACCTGTATAATTAGGTAAAGTAAGTTGGGTAATTGCTTCTGTACAAACTCTGGACCCTTTCTTAGGGTTCCAGGTTTAATTTCTGTCTGGTTTAAAGCCAGAATTCAAACTGGTTTCAAATAATTTGTTGTGGTGTTGCTTTGATTTGAGATCTGATAATATGGAGCACACATTGTGGTAGTCAGGGAAGAATTCCCTGACACAATGCAGTTGGTAGCTGCTTGTACCAGTCCTCAGGGCCTGCACTAAGCTACCATTCAGCCACTCCACATGTCCATTGGCCTGAGGATGGTAAGGTGTTGTCACTGTGTGCTGGACCCTGTTCTTGGTGAGGTATACATTGATATTTTTGGAGGTTCATTCCTTGCCCCCGTCTGTTATCAGGAGTTCTGGATTTCCAAACTTGCTGATGATTTCTTTGCCTATGAATTGTCAGATGTTGTTGCCTTTATGAGTTTTCACTGCTTGCGCCACTGGCCAGAAATTGGCAAAGTCAATGGCAGTGATAATGTACGTCTTGTTGTTGTGTTTCCCTGACATGGGTCCCGCAATTTCTAAGGCCTATACCTTGAAAGGCAGTTGCAAGAAAATAGGTAGTACTGGTTTAGGTGGGGTATCACTTTTTGCAAACTTTTCACACACTTCACATTGGTCAAGAACTTCTTGGACGTCCCAGTAGAGAGTTGGTCACCATGCTTTATGTCTAAGGAATTGGTAAAGGTTGCGGCTTTTGGTATGTCCTAGATCTCTGTGGTAGCATAAGATGTGATGGAAATTGCGGGATAGTATGAAGCCATTTCTAAATGGTGGGGAATTACCACCCAAATCCACATAGAATTAATGATTAACCACCAACATGGCTTTAGATATTGTTTTGTGAGATTTCCAATTGAGATACTAGGATTAAGTAAAATAACTAATCCTAACTAAACTAGCCCAAGATAAACAGCCTGTGAAAGCATCAGAGAATCTTCATAATAAAATTCAGGACATTGAGATGCAACACAATTTGCATTTTCAAAGACAGGGGGGACCACTCCAAGATCAGCAGGCATTGAATAACATTGGTAGGTGCTGACAACAAAGTTCCAACTGCAGGGCCCCATCTTCCAGTAATAATCCTGCTTAGAATCAGATTTTAGGGGATGTAATGCAACAACACAACTACTGGATGCATTGCTTAAATAAAATTAGACCAAGGGATAAGTGACTTTTATGAGTAAATTTTTGGAGGACTCAACTCTTAGAGTTGAAACAGTGAAAATCATTCAATATATGTCAAAATTTGACTAAGCAATACCACCTGGATCCTGGGCTCCTATTCCTTCCACATTGTCAAGTGTCTATCTGGTCCAGGTTGCAAAGAACCCTTGGGTGACCAATTTCTGACAACCATGCTGATTAATAAGTTCATATCTGGTGACCTTTAAATTACATTGATTTATCAACATCAACTTACAGGGGAGAATTGGATTTGACTGGTGAACTGGAGCAGCCGTAACCCATTTACAATCAAATGTTTGATTCAAGTCCATTAAATCAGTCAGCTTTGTTAAAGGTTTCCCGGCTTTCTGAGCTTTCCTACTTGGCCAAATAATCCCCAGTATTATGGAACTTACTATGACATAAGATGGTGTCAACTTGTTGATGTGTAGGAATGTATGGTGTGATGGTCCACATGAAAGCAGTTTTGCAGGCTAGGGTTGCTTTGGCTTCAAATAAAGACACTCTGCTGAAGATTGACAAAGTGTTGTTGGTTTGTTGCAGGTAGAGGCCTAGTAGGGAATAATGGCTACTAAGGAAGGTAAAGCCTGGCTAGTAGATAAAAAATACTACTAGAGGCAAATGTTGTCCCCACCTGGCAGGAGATATTAGATGCTGTGGGCTAGAGGTCCTCACCCAGCAGGGAACTGTGGCTGCTAGGGGTGAGTAATGAGATAGCTCAGCAGGGAACTTTAGCTGCTTGGGGAGGGGAGTGGTCCAGCCTGGCGGGTAGCGTGTGCTACTCAGGTTGGATGTTGTTTAGAGCCTGGCAGGTAAAACAGGCTGCCAGGGTAGAAAAGTGTGCCAGCATGGTAGATAATTTGGCTACCAGGGATGTAAGTTTTTGGACCCCTGGCAGGTAACGCGGGCTGCCAGGGAGGGGAGGAGCTTTTAGAGCTCTACATACCCTGATACTCTTACAGGAGGTCTGTGAGCAAGCACCCTACCTAACATACTGGTAGGATGTCCTTGTTTATGTCCATATGGGAGCTTTGAGAAGATCCCAAAGTGAGCATTGGAGGGCATGAATTTGCCAGGGGTGTCACCAAGGCAGTTGCTTGGGGAAGCAGCTGCAGAACTTGGTGTGATCAGGCCTCTGGAAAGTAAAGCTGATTACTTTGCAACTGAAAGCTCAGACTTAATCACCTGGGTGATTAAAGATAACTTCATATACTTTATTGATCTATGGTTGGATGTCCTAAGTATATTGCCACTTGCAAGGGACCAGTCAAACACCAATAACAATGCAGACTCATGCCTGGGTCTACAGGTTTTGGTAATGGGGACTGAGATAAAGGACCAATGTGGTTCATAGTATGGGAACAGCAGTGAAGACTAGTAATAAGGACTGTATGATCACAGTGAAGGCTATTTGAGGGACTTTTGGTTCATGTTGAAGTTTGGAAACATGTTGGTTCATGTTGAGGAAATGGTCAAATGACTAAAATAATCATGATGCAGGAGTAGCTGATTATGATGAAGGAACAGTTCAAAGGATTAGAAGATCCTTATGCAGGAGTAGTCAAAAGACCAAAAGATCAGGATGCAATAGTAGCTGAAGGACTGAGTTAAGCTGTTTGGTGACTGAAATGAGCTGTTTTGAGACTGAAATGGGCTGTTTGATGACTGATGAGGACTGATTGCTGGTTAGGCTGAGGAGCTAGAAGATGTTATTGAAGAACTGACTGGAGAACCAGAAGATAATGGTGCAGGACTAGCTGAGGAACTTAAAGATGGCTTGGAAGGACTAGCCGGACTAAAAACAGGAGCTATAATGCTGGTTTTGGATTCTTAAGAAAGAAAATTATAAGAAAGAAGCAGTTAAATAATGATTTAATGCTGCCAAGAATATGAAGAAATAATTAATTATCATATTAATTTAACAGAGAAAAGAAGAGAAAAGATTTTACAGTGTTTAAACTGTAAATTATTAGGATTTGATTGAGTGGAAAGAAGCTGTAAAGAGGCCAGAAACAGAACAGAGAAACTGTGAAGACAAAGGGTCAGGTTTTGCCAAGAACAACTAGGAGAGGAAAAAGGCAAGTGACAGGTGAGTTTAAAGCTGTGAAATGTTGAGGAAAATGCAGGAAAAATTGGAGAAACATTAAAAAATTGAGGGTTCAAAATTCCCTTATATAAGACATAGATAAAAGCACTTGAGATTTGCTGGAGAAACATGACAGGAATTACAGAAAAACTGTTTGAAATGTGGAGCAGTTGTTTATCCGGACAAAACAGCTTTGGGTTCAAACCATAGTCAAGGGCAAGTTATTTGGGTGAACTTTTTGGAAAAACTTTTGAATCAAGGAGTTTGATTGGCTGCAAGTCAAAGTTTATTTGATCAGTGATTTGAGGGCTTTAACTTAAAAGTTAAAGCCTAAAAATGAGGTGCAGAAGCAGAAAATCCAGGGCTTTCATTAGCTAAAGTAATTTAAAGGTTTCATATATTATAAAGAAAGAAAAATTGGATAGTTTAAGCTTTGGAAAACCATAGTTATGAGATTGAATTTGGTATGTGTCAGGGAATTAACCCTGATTGGCTGGCTTGCTAGCGTTTGGGAACTGGCCGGTTGTGGACTTTGTGGGCAGGGCCCACCAAAGGATTGGTGCTAACTTAATGAGGTAAGACATTAACTTGCCCACCCACAACCACAGACCAGCGGTAGGGACAATAGTATCTATTACTCCTGTGAGAGTAATATATATAATTCCAAAAAGCTTGTTGGTATGGTCCAGTGGGAGCTCAGTGGCAGATGCAGGCATTGGTTTGGGGGTGACGGGTGGTTCCATGTCCATTTGGTAAGCAGGAAGGAAGTTGTATTTATCTCTGAAGAGGCGGGTTTGGTAACATACCAAGGGCCTTCTTGATTGTATCTGGTTAACTCTGTAGTTCTGTCCAAGGGGTCCCGGGCTAGTATGTTGTTGGCAGTGTAGTCCTTGTACTCAGGCTTTAAGGGGTACTCTATGAAATGGACAGGACCAAAGGGAGCACCTGGCAAGCAATACATAGCTGGCAAACTGGCAGAGGGGTCAGATGATCTTTGAGTTAACTGGCAGATGACAAGAATAAAATACAGCAATAATTGGGGAAACCAATATCTCATAACCTTTATTTAAAAATGACAATGAGGGTTGATCTTGACCTGGCAGGTATTTATACCACACTGCCAGGCTTCACTACCTGGTCAGGTTTTCTGGGCTTGGGCAGGTTGGCATCAGGGGTCTCAGATGGCAGTGTGGTGCTTGGCACTGGCGGTTTGCCACTGGCCACTTTGGGATGAGAAGACTTTGAATCCTTCTGTTTGTCAATTTGGGTATTGGGTGCCTCCTTGGGTTCAGTGCCTCCCTGGGACTTTGGGGGAATTTGAAATAGCCCTCATGGAGAAACTTGCATATTTCACTGAGCAAACTGCTGGTGTCAGGCGTTGGTACCTCAGGGAAATTCTTGGCATCTTGCACTGGCAGTTTTCTTACAGAATCCTGTGGGACGGCTAAGGGTTTGGGTCCTGGCAGGCTGGTAACAACTTTATCAATCAGTAGTGGATTATTGGGTTCCCAGCCTATGGTTCTGGCAGTCTGCAAAGGGTTTTTCCAGGGTTTGACTCTGGTTCTGTATTTTGAGATTCAGGAGCATCCAAATTGTCATTCCTGACATCATCCCCTTCTTCCCCCAAAAGTCTCCCTTTCAGGGCCTTCTTCTCAAGGTATTGTTGAATGGCCTGCTTGGCATTGGTTAGGTTGCTCAAGAGTTCCCAGGTGCTTTCTTCCTGGGGGTAACCTAATCACTTGACGTAGTACTGGGGGTCTTGTAGTGGACTTGGTTGCCGTAGATGTACTCAACTTTGTACTCATTTGAGTGATTCTTCTGGATTGGCAGGGGACTAGAATTGGTCTTCTAGTGGGGAAGGGAGTTTCCATCTTTTTTGAACAGCAAGGCACGGTGGAACATGTTATGGATCTTCCACATGGGGGGTAGGTCTAACTTGAAGCCAACTTCTCCAATGAGCTTGGTGGTCTTGTGTGGCCTGCTTCTTCTGTGAGCTAATTTTCTGCAAGGCACATGCAGAGGCACGTTACAGGAGTCCAAATAGACCTTGTCTTCAACTTGGAGGGGTTTACCAGGGGTCTGTTCTCAATCAGCAAAGGCCTTGTATGTCTGTACTGCTTGGTTCAAGTTTGCTAGATATATAGTTTGGGTTTTTTGGATCTGTTCAATCCAGGCGCGTCCAGACGGGTTGGTTTTCTTGTTTCCAATGCTAGGGTCCCATGAGGGGCCAAACCCATGGTTGGCTTTGAAAGGGGACATTCCAGTAGATTCATGGTCTTTGCTGTTGTAGGCGTATTAGGCCATGGGTAGCATCTCAGCCCAGCTATCTCAGTTGGCATTGGTGTAGCATTGTAGGTATTGTTCAAGTATTTGGTTCACTTGTTCAGTCTGGCTGTCAGTCTGTGGGTGGTAGGAGGTTGATACACAGCGCTTTACCCCCAAGTTCTTCATCACCTGAGTCCAGTAGTTGGAGGTGAATTGTGGTCCTCTATCAGTGATAATTTCTGCCAGAGTGCTGTGTTGAGTTAGGATGTGGTTGTGGAAATGTCTAGCTGTCTCTGCGGCAGTGCAGTGGGTGGTGGTAGGGACAAAATAGGACATTTTAGTGAATCTATCTACCATGACTAGGATTGCATTGAACAAATTAGAAGGGGACAGTTCCACAATATAATCCATTGAAACGGACTGCCAGGGTCCTGCTGGTATGTCTAGTGGTCTTAGAAGGCCTTCAGGTTTGGATCTACAGGTTTTGGTTCTTCCACATATCTCACAGCCTTTGATGTAGGCGGCCACGTCTTTGTCCAGTTGGGGCCAAGCATAATTCTTCTTGATTCCTTGGATTGTCTTGAGTCTGCCAGGGTGGCTGGCCATCTCTGAGTTGTGATATTTTATGAATACTTTGGTCCTTGTTTCACCTTCTGGTACATGATCTGGTTGTGTAATAGCAAGGTGGGTCCTTTCAATGTGAATCTTTCTTGTAGTGGCAGCTATCTGGGTCTGAGGTCAAGTTGGCAATGAGTTCTGCTGAATACTTGTCTAATTTCTGTGCCTCAATTATGTCAGGCTTACAAGCCATGATCTTCATTTACATCAGTTGGATGCCTAGGCTGGCAGGGTTGAGGATTTCATGGGTGTTGTGGTCCTTGGTCTCAGCTGTGGTGGGATCCATCATATCTGCTCTTCTGCTCAGTGTGCCAGGTACAATGTTGACTTTTCCGGTTTGTAGTCAATTGTCAGGGTGTAGTTGGCCAGTTCTAGAGCCCATCTGGCCTGTCTCTGGTTCAACTGTCTGGGTTTAAAGAATTAAACCAAGTTTTTGTGGTCAGTTAGGACTTTTACTGGGAATTCAGCGCCACATAGGTACTGGCGCCAATGTTTCAAGGTCTTCATTATTGCAAGCATCTCTTTGTCATAGATTGGGTAGTTTCCTTTGGAAGGTAGCATCTTCTTGGAATAATATGCTACAGGATGTAGCATACTATCCCCTCATTCCTGAAGAAGGACCCTGCCCACTGCAAAGTTGGACGTGTCAGTTTCCAGTACAAATGGCTTGGATGGGTCAGGCATTGCCAGGACAGGTACAGAGGTGAACGCAAGTTTTAGGGCCTCAAATGCTGATGTGCAATTGTCAGTCCAAGCAAAGGTGACCTTGTCAGAAAAAAAGGCGGGTCAGGGGCAGAGTAATATGAGAAAATTTTTGGATGAAATCCCTGCAATAATTTGCCAGGCCCAAAAAACTTCTCACATCCTTTCTGCATTTGGGTATTGGCCAAGCTGTTATTGATTCTACTTTGTCCTGTGCCATAGCAAAACCGCCAGTCTTCACCACATATCCCATAAATTTGACCTCAGTCTGAAAGAATTCACATTTCTTAAGTTTGGCATGTAGGTTGGCTTGGGAGATTTTTTTCAGTATCAGGTCCAGGTGTTGGAGGTGCTCTTTGTATGACTTGCTGTAGATGAGGATGTTGTCCAAGTATGCAATACAAAATTGGTCAAGGTATTCCCCTAGGACAGTATTTATCATCCTTTGGAAAGTGCTGGGGGCGTTGCACAGGCCAAATGGCATTACTAAGTACTTGTACAACCCATGTTGAGTTTTGAAGGCTGTTTTGTATTTGTCTCTGTCCTTGATTTGGATTTGATTGAACACAACTCTAAGGTCAATTTTTTAGTACACCTGGGCTCTAGTCAGTACATCACAGAGGTTGTCAGCATTGGGGATGGGATATCAGTTCTTCACTGTAATGTCATTCAGCTTCTGATAGTTTACGCATGGATGCATCCCACCATCTTTTTTCTCTACAAACAGCATGGGTGACAAGCAGGGGGCTTTTGACACTTGGATGAAACCCTTTTTTGTCATATCCTCCAGGTATGTTTTCAAGGCTACTTGTTTGCGGTGGTTGTAGCTGTAGATGGGGCTGTGATGAGGTTGGGTTCCTGGTATCAGGTCTATGACGTGATCTTAGATTGAATGGCTGGGTAATTTTGTGGCTTCTTCTTCACTAAACACATGGTCCCATTTCTGTAGGGGAGTAGGTAGTATCCCAACACTAGGTTCTATCTTTATGGTTAAGAGTTTGTTGGTAGGGGTTTGGCCATGGCTCATGCAAAAGAGGACAGTGTCACAAGATTCAGGTTGGCCCAGCATGACAGTTTGTTTGTGATAGTTCAGGATCAGGCCATATCATTTGGACCAGGAGTTGCCCACTATAAGGGGGTGGTGTAGTCCTGGCAAGAGGATCAGGGACAATGGGTACACATTATGTCCAATTGTCAACAGGAGTTCTTGTTCACACTCATAGCCAATGTCCAGAGAGCTGTTTCCCATGACTACTTGTAGGCTACGCTCTGAAGCTGTCAAGCCTAGTTCTTTTGCCAGGCCGGCGTCAATGAAGCTTTCATCAGCTCCTGTATCAATAAAAGCTTCAATCTGGCACTTGTTTCCCAATAGTTCTATGGTCACTTGGATAAATTTGTAAGACTGGGAAGAAGTGTTCATTTGTGCCAGTGTGATTGGGGCAGCATTCTTCTTAGGGCAGGCTCTGGTCAAGTGGCCTGCCTCATGGAAGTGGAAACAGAGTCCTTTGCAGTAGTGTTGTTGGAGCTCTTCAGGTGTCATTCCTGTTCTGTTGGGGGTTGGTGCTTGGGTTTGGAGGGTCTGGGAGGGCCCAGCATTTTCTTGGTTCATGCTAAGGCCCTTGCACAGGGGAACTAGATTGTCTAGGCTGAGGGTGGGCAGGTGGTGCTTCAACAAGTCCTTCATTGCTAGGTTGACCCCCTTTTGGAAGATAATAGCTGCCAGTTTGTCTTCCAGTTGGGTGCGGGTCTTTAGTTTAAGGAATTTGTCAATGTATGCTTGGATGAGACAGGCGCCCTGCCGTATTTTCAACAAGGAGTTCAGGGTGTAGTATCTGGTGTTACGGTCTTCTCCTGTGGCCATCAACTTGGCTTCAAACTTGGCATAATCTAGGCAGAATTCCACGTCCTTGGCGGTGGCTTTTCCAAACCAATCAAGGGTGTCTCCTGATAACATGGTAGCTACTCCCAGCACCTTCTTGGTGTCACTGGAATAGGATGGGACATTAGCTTGAAAATGGAGTTGGAGCACTGGCATGGCGCAGCAGGCCTCTTTGAGAGTGAGTTTTTCCATCTGGGGCATCTCCATTTCAATGAGGGATTGGTTGACTATCAAATTCTGAGCCTGAGAGGAGAGTCCTTTGGAAGTTTTGGCGGCAGGGTTGGCTTTCTTGGGGTTGTTTGGGTTCATATTCACATTCTTCCATGCAGAAGAAATTAGCTTCCTGGTCATCATAAATGTGTAATAAGTGATTATCATTACAAAAAACATACAAGATTCCCCAAGAATAATCAACATCTTGGGGCTCAGGGTATCAGGTTTAAAATAGATTGTCATAATGTCAGGGAACCAACCCTGATTGGCTGGCTTGCTAGCGTTTGGGAACTGGCGGGCTGTGGACTGGGTGGGTAGGGCCCACCAAAGGATTGGTGCTAACTTAATGAGGTAGGACATTGACTTGCCCACCCACAACCACAGACCAGCGGCAGGGACAATAGTATCTATTACTCCTGTGAGAGTAATATATACAATTCCAAAAAGCTTGTTGTTATGGTCCAATGGGAGCTTGGTAGCGGATGCAGGCATTGGTTTGGGGGTGACGGGTGTGTCGTGAATTTTGGTATTAAGATATCTCACTATGATAAGCTTAGTACTAATTTGGTCCATATATGCAATAGCAGTGATGCTATCAATTTGGGCTTAGCCAATATTTAGCCTGTCAATGTTATTGCACCATCACACTCTTCATGCAAAACTACCCTGTAAAGGCTTATTCTACTTTGATCTAATCTTCAGTACTTCCAGAGATACAGCAGTGTTTATGATTCTATTACTGGATAATAATACAGTGTTCCTCTTATCAAGCTCTAAACTAGTGCCTGCCTTGTTGAGCTCATATCTCTGAAACTAGGGGCTCTAACCTTATTCTGAGACTTATCCAATATCACCTGATCTCTGTAGATCCCTCACATGATATACTAGGATCAATAGAACCTTTCCTGAATGTTCACATGACTATTCATGTTGCTCTCTGTCCATCCTGAAGATGGAATGAGTGACTATATAATCCCCACATTCCTTTTCTTAATAAATAAGCTTTATTCATATATCTATTATAAGTCTTCCTTTAATAGTCAACCAGTCCTAGGACAACAGGGTTAGGCTCTACCCTTACAGGGGCTCCTATCTCATAGGCCTTGTGTAAGCCTGAAATTACAACAGGGCGGTTCTATGTCCATTTGGTAGGCAGGAATGAAGTTGTATTTATCTCTGAATAGGCAGGGCTTAGTAACATACCAAGGGCCTTCTCAGTTGTATCTGGTTAACTCTGTAGCTCTGGCCAAGGGGTCCCAGGCTAGTATGTTGTTGGCAGTGTAGTCCTTGTACTCAGGCTTTAAGGGGTACTCTGTGAAATTGACAGGACCAAAGGGAGCACCTGGCGGGCAGTACGTAGCTGGCAGACTGGCAGAGGGGTCAGATGATCTTTGAGTTAACTGGCAGATGACAAGAATAAAATACGGCAATAATTGGGGAAATCAATATCTCATAACCTTTATTTAAAAATGACAATGGGGGTTGATCTCGGCCTGGCAGGTATTTATACCACACTGTCAGGCTTCCCTACCTGGTTGGTTTTTCTGGGCTTGGGCGGGTTAGCAGTGTGGCACTCAGCACTGGCAGTTTTCCACTGGCCGCTTTGGGATGAGAAGACTTCAAATCCTTCTGTTTGTTGATTTGGGTATTGGGTGCCTCTTCAGGTTCAGTGCCTCCCCCGGGACTTTGGGGGAATTTGAAATAGCCCTCATGGAGAAACTTGTGTATTTCACCAAGCAAACTGCCAGTGTCAGGCGTTGGCACCTTGGGGAAATTCTCGACATCTTGCACTGGCGGTTTGCTTACCAAACCCTGTGGGACAGCTAAGGGTTTGGTTCCTGGCTGGCTGATAACAACTTTATCAATCAGTAGTGGGTTTTTGGGTTCCCAGCCCATGGGTCTAGTGGTCTGCAAAGGTTTTTGTCCAGGGTTTGACTCTGGTTATGTATTTTGAGATTCAGGAGCATCCAAATTGTCATTCCTGATAGTATGAAACAAGGAGCTATAAAATGGGGAGCTATCTGAGGCTTCTCAGGGACTGGATCATGTGGATTACATAGACCACAAGAACTACAGAAGGAGTTAAAGGCCAAGTTAAAGGTGCAGAAGCCCAATATAGAGATGCCAGAGATGAGGATAAGGAACCAGATCTGGAGCAGAGTGCAGGAGCCCAAGACCAAGTACAAGGAGTCCAAAAGATTTTTAGAGGACTCCAAGTATTGGCAAAACCATATTGTTTCCCATACCCAGGCAACATATCAGAAGGTTTCTAAGGGAATCTTCCTTCTGATTGTGAATAAAAGCCTATTACAGCCCCTGTCCAAATTCTCCAGTAATCAAAATACAAACCCTATGAGTGAGATACCCCATATCTTTTACCCTAGTCAAGGGGAAGAAGATACCTATTGTCAAAGTTGTAGAAGATTTGCCACCAGTAAGTCTTTCCAGGAGGAGTGGGAAAGGTTAGCTAGGCCTCTTGAGATGATAGATAGGGGAAGGGAGTTTATAGGAAATGAGTTCACTAGGTTGTTAAAGGACTGGTACAGGCCCACAGAGGGGTTAGCACCTACTTAAGTACAGGTGCATGGTGGGAATGCCTGCCTAGTAATTGTAAAAGTACTGGAAGAGTTTGTAGTCATTCAGTATAGGTATAAACTTCTAGCAAGCCACCTACCACTTCTAGGAAATGACAACTCCTCCAAGCCAGTCCCTGGCTATGACCCAGGACACATTTTGGGGACTGGTGACCAGGAACCCCACATATGGGATGATAGTTCCATCAGTCATTTTGTGATGTAATGTCTCATATACATCTGCAAAAAGTTGTTAATTTTTAATGACTGTTTCTTTTGTGATGTCAGTAGTGCCAGGGGGAAGCTTTTGTCTTTTGTTTGGAGTACCAGGAGGGGCCAGTCCAGGTCTAGCCCATTCTTTCCCTTATGGCTCTAACATATAAGCACAAGAGTGCATCTGCCATGGTAAGTTCAGGACCTGATTTGTACTGGATGATCATACTGAATCTTTCTAGAAGTTTCATCCAGAGTGCTTGTTGGCAGGAAAGGTTTGCCTGCGTTTTTAAGTATATAAGGGATTTATGGTCGTTTAATGCGGTGAATTATTCTTATTGTTCTAGGTAGAAGCGCCACTTGACAAGGAAGTGTACAATTGCCAATAGTTTTTTGTCATGTATGGGGTAACAACACTTGTCATCTGTCAGTTTTTTGCAATTTGTAGGTTATGGGCAAGAGGTCACCATCATTGTTTTTGATTCATAGTACTCCTCCAATGGATGCATCAAAGCTGCCTGTCTCCATTTGGTATTCTCCATCTTGCTTGGGATTTTGTAGGATGGGTGTGGTTATGAGTTTCTTCTTAAGACGTCTGAAGCAAAGGTCACGTTGGGGATCCATACAAATTTGGATTTGGCGCCAGTTATAGTAGACAAGGGTGCAGTCAGAATTCCACAGTTAGGGATGAATTGTTGCACGTAGGCAACCATCCCCAGGAATGTGCAAAGTTCAGACTTGTCCTTTGGAGGTGGCATTTTGCAAATAGCCTGTATTTTCTGTCTTTCAGGATTGATGCCATATTTTGAGACTATGTGTCCCAGGAAGGGCAACTGTTTGCAGAAGAATTGGTATTTGAAGGGCTTGGTCAGAAGCTTATGTTGTACCAGGGTATCAAAGACTGCCTCCAAGTCCTTATGATGTTGTTCTAATGAAAGGCTGTAGACAATGATGTCATCCAGATACACTAGGGCGTGCTTGCCAATTTGGGGGGCAAATACTTTGTTCATAAAGGTCACAAAGGTTGATGATGTGTTTGTCATTCCAAAATTGAGCACCACACACTCATATGCCCTGTACTTGGTGTGGAAGGCTGTCTTGGGTATATCTTCCTCCTTGATGCAGATTTGATTGTAGCCTGCGGTTAGGTCAATCTTGGAGAAGACTGTGGCGCCGCTCAAGGCATCAAAGAGGTCTTTAATGAGTGGTAGTTGATAAAATTTCTTCATTTTAACCTCATTTAGGGCTCAGTAATCTGTAACTAGTTGAAGGGTACCATCTTTCTTTACCACAAAGAATACAGCAGTGCCAAAGGGAGACTGTGAGGGACAGATAAGTCCTTTTTTCAATGCCTCTTTAAGGTAAGCGTTTAGTGTGTTATCTTAGTTTGGGGTGAGTTGGTAGATAGGTTGAGCCTTAGGAACAGCTCCCTTAATCTGTATAAAGTGCTATATGTGTTTCTCTGGTGGCAACCCTGGAAGAGCCTCTTTTAGGATTTCTGGATGGAGGGCTACAATTTTGCAATCCTGAGGGGTAGTGATATCCTGATGGTCCTTGAAGTGTATTATTTCATGTTGGCAGGAGTCCCAATTGATTGCCTTGAGGTTCTCTTTTTTGTTCAAGGTTTCTGTAATGCGCACAAAGACGTGATTGCGCAGGAGCTAGTCCACTGAGTCAGGGTAGATCTGGTGATTGTCACCTTCACATTTGATGGTCAATAACAAGGTCACCCAGTCTACATGAGGGTTATTCCTTTGCAACCAGTCCATTCCCAGCACAATGTCAAAATTGGGAAAAATCAATGACGGGTCCCTGGATGGTAGAGTGTAGATTATCTGGCATCACGGAGAAGGGGGCAGTTTCCTGTGTTGCCACAATGTGATGTTCATCAGCTAAAACCATGATATTAATCAGCAAAGTATTAATAGCTAGCTTGAACTTGTCAACCAAGTTACTGTTGGCAAGGGTTCAACCTGCGCCCAAGTCCAGGAGTGCTGAGCCAGTGTAACTTCAAAAGCAGAAAGGGTAGGACATCAGTTTATTGGCATGTCTGGCAATGGTGTAAAGTACTGGGTCTTCCAAGGGCACCTGGATCATTGTGCACTGATCCACGTCCTTGGGTTGGTACTCATTGTTGGGCAAGTCAGGAGTTGTGCAGGGAGAGCTTAGCTTGCTTAATGCTCTCCCTGGGCTTTTCCCTTGTCCTGATTGTCTTGGGTGGTGATGACTTGGAAGTAGATGTAATTTGACTGCCCATTATTCCTGTTGATGGGGCCATTTGAGCCTGAGGGTTTATGGCTTGAGTTATTGTTGCTGTTGTTCTCAGGAGGTAGGTGGTTGGAATGTCCAGCTGGGTGAGAGTTTTTGGGCCACTCTCTTTTCCCAGCCTGTGCTTTGTTAAGGGTGTTGGATGTTTGCTCTGCTTTCTCTGCCTCACAATACAGGCTCTGCAGTTGGTCACCTGGTCCATATTGAAATGTTTCATAACGTGCAACTTGAGGGCGTTGTAGTACATGAGGTGGGTAGCTGGAGTGTCAAAGGCCATATCTGAGGGGGCTGATGTTGGAGTTCCTTGTAAGCTCAGGTGAGCTCCTTCACTGTGCTCATTTGGGATATATTCTTTACTTGGTGTATGATTATGAGTGTGGTGTCCTTCAGCACAAATCTTACCAGGAAGTCCTGTTTGAAGAGGTCCCATTTATTCTTGGTGTGATCCTTGTGCCACTTGTTGCACCAGGTACCAGCACCATGTTTCAGTCAAATGGAGATCTCATCAATCCAGAATTGTTGTGGGCATCCCATTTGCGCCAGCTTGCTCTGGGCCAATTAAATCCATGCTGTGGTGTTGTTGTTTTTGGCTCCAGCAAATGGTTCCAAGGCAGCACTTCAAAGTCTCTGGGCTACGTGGGCTGGCATGATGCTTTTTTCTGTTGCTTGAGGGGTAGTGGCAGGTGTTTGGAAGAACCCTTGTGCCAACAAGGCGCTGAAGGCAGAGAGTGGGATCACCATGTTCTGGTATAGCAAAAAACCATCAGGTATTTTGGTACCAGGTGTGTATGGCATCCAGTCAAGTGGGAGGCCAGACATGATTCTATCAAAGATTTGTTGACCGCAACAAGTACAGGAAACAGGAGAAATTTGCGTGATAAGGTAGGATGGAAACCCTACCTGTGCTACCAATGTTGTAATTGTGCTGTTTTAGAAGAGTTAAAAGGGGGAAATATTTAGAAACTAGATAATATTCTTTATTGAGAGATAATTGTTATATAGTTAATGTGAATCATGGATAACAGGAACATGATTTTGTTGATCACACAGTGAGATGGTGAAGGATGTGGCCTGATCCTGGTAATGAATCAAGCGCCAAAACAAGGTATCCACCATAAGGGATCATTATCTGTTCATGTAGTTTGGATTTGGAAATTTGAGTTGACTTCCTAGTTTTGCTTTGAGTGACTGGATAGTTGGATTGCAAGTCACAACCCCGCTTACTCAGAACCTTGCTGGTGGGTTAAGCCTGTTGTTTTGACAACCCAAATAACAACAGGTGCTACAAGCTTGAGTTGGATGCCAGTGACACCACCATTGGTGCAGTACTACGCATCTGCCAGCCAGGGCAGCAAGACTTCCTGCCAGTATGTTACAAAAGTAGAAAACTAACTAACACTGAGCAGAGGTACCCTATACACAATAAGGAATTGCTAGCAATATAACACACATGCAAGAAATGGTGATGCTATCTAGAAGGACATTTAAACGTTTGAGTTCCAGCTGACCAGAAATCATTAATCTATTTCAAAACTCAGAACACACTTGCAAGGCAGCAAGCCAAATGGATGTCCCTGCTGGAGAAGCTCAATCTGGACATCCAATATAAAAGGGGGAAGAGCTGGTCATGGCTGATGCTCTCTCTAGGCTATGTCAGCCAAGATAGGATCATCCTGACCACCTGGGCCCTGACTGGTCCAACCTATATAACACTTAGTACAAGACAAAAGAGAAAGACCCCTCCACACATCAAATAACCCATGATATATTAGTAAGGAATGAAAAAAAATTCCATATATCAAATGGCACATTATACCAAATTGTTAAAGACAAACATGTTCCCTACATCCCACTTGCACAAAGAGTTGACACTATCCTAAGACATCACCACCTACTAGGGTAAACAAAGATTAACAATCTATACCTCACTTTAAAAGAGATAGACTGGTGGCCCAATCTTAAACAAGACATAATCAATGTTCTGAAAAATTGTGCAGTGTGTGAGAAATATGACAGCACCAAGGCTCCCCAGCCAACAGTTAATCTAGTACTGTACCCTGAACCGTTTAAGGTTTGGGGACTGGACGTAGTGGGACCCTTCCCAGAAACTAAAACAAAACAACACTTCCTAATTGTAGCCATCAACTTTTCTACACACTGGCCTATCTGCTGGACAACAAAGAATCACAAGGAAGAAACAATAAGTTGCTTCATCAACAAGGCAATGATGGCCAACTAGATAACTCCAGATTACATCATAACCAATGGAGCCACAGAACTATCAGGATACATAGTGAACTATAATTTAAAATCAAAGAATATCAAGCATTCCACAACCTTGCCCTAAAGGCCACAGGCCAACGGCAGAGTTGAACACCTAAATGGAAGTCTCATCAGAACCCTTGAGAAAATAATGGATGGCAAAGCCAAAGACACATGGCCACTAAATGTGAAACTTGCATTATTAGTATCTCGGGTACACACCAACCAAGAGACAGGCTACTCACTGTTTGAACTAACATACAGATATAAACCAGAGATAATCACCCACAATAACCAACCATACGTGAAGATCCCCCAGGGAAAATTCCCACAGTATAACAAGCACCAGCTCTACAACACATACGCCTCAAAGCTAAATTAGCAGAAACCAAAAGGCTCAAAGCACAAAAGGTAACCTCTACAGAGAAACCACTTCCAATCAACTCCCCTGTCTGGGTCCTAGCAGGAAACAGGATGAAGTTGGATTCAGTACACAGAGGACCAGGAAGAGTAATCAGATACCAACCAGACAGAAATACCTATCTAGTTAAGTTCCATGGTGCCAACAACCCTG
This sequence comes from Entomophthora muscae, assembly GCA_014839935.2. Lineage (NCBI taxonomy): Eukaryota > Fungi > Entomophthoromycota > Entomophthoromycetes > Entomophthorales > Entomophthoraceae > Entomophthora > Entomophthora muscae. The sequence goes on from QTSX02004277.1 coordinate 82,410, forward strand.
TCATCAAGAAATACCACAGATCCCGCCTCCGCCTCAGCAAAGGGGAACACTTGACCCGGCTAGTACCTACTAGTAAACAACTCCAGGAACATCAGGTGGCAGCCGTCAAGACAAAGCCCCCTCCTGATGTACCAGAGTAACACCTTAAGGGGGGTGTCAAGGAGCTGGATATACTGGTATTCTGGTTGTTGCCAACACACTTAACATCAAGTCATTGCATGGTTTGATGCCAATCCAATATACAGTTCAACATACCAGAAATGGCAACAAACCAATATCACATGACTCGTCCAGGTATCCAGCAACTCAAACTCATTATGCACATGACCATCCTTATCTTTGATCCGACTTAAATCTCTGCCACAGCACAAGCTATATAAGTCTAAAGTATTATCCAATAAAATATACTTCTCTTCTTCTTAATTCCATATTTGAAGCTTCCCCAAAAGTTGCTCCTCATTAATATGTTTATCTCAACAGGTTTGAAAACTACTGTACCAAAGATGATAGCTTCAGCTGCTCTAGATGCTCAGATATATAGTAAATGCTGGAATCAGGCTCACATCTAAACCAAAGGCATAGACTTAATTTGATTCATTTAAGTTCACTCTAACAACGCATAGAACTAAAAACAACATATCTCTGTGAATACTAAGCCAATCTTAATGTCCAATAGCTTATTTTAAAGCTACAGATCAGCTCTATCTTTTGAAAGAATTTGCTAAATAAAAATATATAATTTTAAATTGTTTTTCTAGCTTTAATAAACTTAGTAGCAACCCTCTACTTATTTTGATTTAATTTTTATTTTTGTTTATACTTGGAATATGAAACTTTAATTTTAAATAGATATAACTAAAATGACTTTTTAAGAAAGAATTTAAATGAAAATTAAATTAAATTTTCATAAGTAATCCCAGCCTAAAAATACAATATATATTGAATTGATTTATTAAATTCAACTTTATATCTGTCTTTGGATGGGGCAACTACCTAGTAACTGTTGTTAACAAGTGAGAACCGCCCCTTCTGTTTCTGCCAGATTTATTAAACTTAATTGCATCAATTAATGTATATGAATTTAGTTAACATAAAAAATCAAATATAACTGTAATGTTAGAAGCTAGCAGGAGCTGGGCCAAATGAGCTCAAACCAATCAATTCAACACCATCCATTTTGAAATGCTTGCAATTGAATGATGCAGAAAAATAACCACTTCTTAAATAATTGCACAGTTGCCATAAAATCCAAAGATCAAAACTTAACTACAACTCAAGAGCATAGCCCCATGATGTTTATAAAGCTGTGGTATGGCGACGACTGTCGCAGACTAAAGGTGGAAAATGTCCAAGACTTTACTATAGATAACTTAACTCTAAAGGTAATGAGCTCTTGAGGCTTATGCTCATGCCTTACTAGATTTCAGAGCTGTATACTCTGACAGAACCAGTCCTTTTAAAGTATAAAGATTTTGAAGATGATTTGGTAACAATTTCTGCCAACTCTGACTTGGATGACTTTGGTAAAGGCTCAAATTATCAATTTTTCAAACTCCTTGGGATTTTCCCTTGGAACATCTCTTGTAAATCTACTACTTGTTATTGCAGATGAAATATACACCTCTGTTAAAAAAGTAGTATTTTACCTTTTCAATTTGTTCAAGATTAGGCTTCAAAAATATTTAAACCATTTCTGAACCTGTCTCTATGCAAGGCCAAGAAAATCAAAATATGACTATTCCATTATATTTTTAAGCTAAGAATTTTATTTAGCTATTTCAGGAAAGGGGACACAAGAAGCGCCTTTAAAGCTATATGTATTCCCCAAGTTCCCATTGATGCCTGATTTTTCTGTGTTGCAGGGTAGCTGATTTTTAAAATAGTATGTTAATCTTTAGATTTCCAGCCTTCACACATGACCCGTGCAAGATTTGACTCTGTTTATGAGGAAAGGGAGATGTTTGAAATCTTGCGGGATATCTCCATCTACATATGCTCCCGAGGTAAGTGTATTTTTAGGCACCAGACTGTTTTCAAACCCTTCTTATGAACCGATTGAACTAAATGCTTGCTTTAGATTTGACTCCACCTGGAGTTCGAAGTTGGGTCTCCTCCCAGAAAAGTTTAGTCAGTAAGGTCAATTAGCTTGAACCATTTAACAGAGCTTTTAGCACCAGATACAGCACTTGGCATCGATTCTCGCCCTTTGTATTCCAGAGTTACTAAAGTCAATCCACTTTCAAAACAAGGTAATATATATTTCATTGGTCCATTAGTTAGTGTTTTAAAGGCGTGCATTTATAATAGTGCTTGGAGTGCCGACTATCAAAGTTGCTCAATGGACACCTGATCAGGTAGGGTGTTGGTTATCGCGGCTAGGGTTCTCCGAGCTTATCCCTGTTTTCAAAGGTAATGACTGCAATACCCAAAATCTTGAAGTCTAAATACAATGTTGCTCAGCACATGACATCAATGGCGAAGCTCTCCTAGACCTTGATCACGAGTCGCTCAAGGAATTAGGCATAATAGCGACTGGCACTCGGATCCGGCTGCTCAAGCGCATTTCCCAAGTCAATAGTGTTTTACTACACAGTAGTTCGGCCACCTCGCCGATGTCATTGTCTAGTTCAGCAGATACTACTTCAACTCAGTAAGCCCTTAAGGTATGCATTATTTTAATGTAATTCGCCACTTGATTGAATCATAATATATAGTTTTGTTTGCCTCTTTAAAAATCATATTTAGTGAATTATCCTTTTGAATAACTAAAATGTGAATTCTCTGGAGCTTATTAGACAAGAGTGTGTTAATCGACTTGAACAAATAACTTTAGCAGCAATGTATATATAAAGGTTGTCACAAAACTAATACTTTCATACTAGGATTTGATTTTTATCCTGGATATGCTAACTAGGTTATAAGGATGAAGTATGCACTTTAACCAGTAGGTACAGGAGGGGATTTATGAAAAATTTAATCTCTATTGGTTGAGCTTTAAATTTATCAGAAATGATTCAATCACAAAACATTCTGTTGAAGGGGCTCAAAAGTTGTGATTCTATCTGGCTACTTGCATCAGGGGCGGTACTGATTATGAGTATGCCCAATGAAATTAAACTTGACCATATTGAAAACAGCTAAATCAGATAGATAATTCATATTCATGGTTGATCAAACCATCAGCGGAGATAAGAAAGTCTAAATCTTTCAAAGCAAAAACCAAATCATTTTACCACCAAAAGTCCAAAATATCCACTATACAAATTCTAAAATTATATAAGTTTAGACCAAGTCAGATTCGAAAATTTGTTTCTGCAACTTTCAACATGGTTTAGCTGCACAAATTTCGGAATATCACGACAGATAAAAATGAGCATACTTTATTTGTATAGTATCGCTTGTGCTTTAAAAGCCAATGCTTTCCACATCCTAAAATCAAGCTAAATGTCCAAATATAGTTGTTTTCATCTTTGTGCATATTTTAAACAATTAATAATACTGAAATCATTGGATCTACTGCTTCTCTAAAGTGTTGCACTAAATCCGAGGAGGCTGATGTATGAAGGGGCTCCTTTCTGAATTGCTCTCAGCACTTTTATCTCAGTGCTTTAAGAAACCAACGCTATGTACTTAATCATAGCCGTTACATGCCAAAAACAACTTTATTAGGTTGTAAGTAGCATAAAGTAGAATATAGCATCACAAAACATTTTTTCATATAAATCAGAGAAGATACAGCAATCTCCTCAGCTGTGGGATGGACGAAATCAACTCATTCTAAAAAAGAGCAACCTGTTGGTTTTTAGCTGTAAATAACATTACAGTGGTTTTCAAAGCTGTAAGGAAAATGAAATTAAGCCATATAGGTCATGATTTTTCTTGTCATGCCTAAGTGCTGGATTGATTATTTTACAACTTAATTACATTATTCATATTCAAATTATTCAGAAAGATTAAAATACAATCAATGTCAAATCTTTAATTGATCTTGGGCTTAGATGAATTTTTTTAAAAAATAATTTATCATTTTAGAATTGAAAATTGAAAATTGAAAATTGCACCTTACAATATTACTGAAAATATCTTAAGTGCTGCTACAAACTAAAAACATTAATGATGAGTTGCATGGGAAAGTAATAGCAGCCCCAAAGCTATAAATGCTAACACCCTATCTTTGGCCGATCATAAGTATTCTTAGTTTTTTTCAGAAAAAAGTTGTTGTTTTTGAAAGACTAATAACTCTATTTGAAAAACACCCTCTAGTAAGCTGCCCTAATTCATGAACTTGCCCCAATAAACCACTAGTGTCTTCTGATATTTTTTGTTTCTCTGGTATTATCACATGATTTCAAATGCTAAGTTATCTCAGAATATTCTGAGATATTCTGAGAAACTTTCAAATTTTAAAGGTGAAGCATACAACATCCCATCTTTCAGCAAATATGAAAGATTAATGCACAGATTTTTAACTTTGAGCTCTCTCCTTATAGGCCTAACTTTTCTCTCATAAATATAAAGAATGCCTTTTGAGAAATATTTGAGCCTGATAGCACTGATTTATATAATTATTTTCTTTTTTTTCTTGCTCAAAAATATTTTTAAGATCATTTATATTCTTAATATAAAGCTGATTTTCTTTCTCTTTTAATGTTTTTGATATTACACCAAAGTGACTGTCAGGATCTCTGGATATTGACTAATTAACAGATGCAACCAATTAACACAGGCCAGCAGTTAATTGCTCTTAGGAATGTTTTAAACAAAATAGTGTGGGCCAGCAGGGTTGTGGAACCAATAATAAAATCACATTCTGGCATTAACAAAAATTTTATTCCTAATTAATGAGTAGACCATGAAATTATTGCCCATTAATTAGTTCCCTTTATCAAGCACCTCATACATACTTCTCATAATAATTATTATTCTAAACTTTAATTATATCCTAGAACCAGAGGGCTGTCATATTGACTGTCATCTGCATTACGTCTAGAAGAGCTCAACATAGACTGGGCTGTCAGGCCAAACACTCTAAGATAAAAGGCTTTGAGCCTATTGTATTAGGGTAGCTCTGATTAAATGAAGAGTCATCTCCACCAACTAGTAGCCAGCCAGGCTAGCTAGCCACCTGAAACATGCTCCAGGCCCATAGCTACTCTGCTCAGATTAAGGGATAGTTACACAGCATCAGAAAGAATACTGAGCTGTGAAAGTTTTCAAGTGAGCTTCTTTCACAAACCACACACACCCAAGGTTGGGCCCAAGCTAACTCAGATAAACATGGGCAGTTAGGCCAGCCTCAATATCAGTTGTCTAATAAAAGAGTTAATATTTCAAATCCTTTTCCTAGTTTGATTCTAATTAAGTGGAGAGCAAAATGTCATACTGTTGCCATAAAGTATTAATTTCTATATTAAAATATAGAGACAACAACTTATGAACCTATATTCAGAAGTAGGAAGAACCATCCAAAATTCTTTGGGGCTTGGGCCCAGTCAGACTTGCTACTTCCAATGACAGCAAAATATTCCGCGCTAGAGGTTACGCCAAAGTCATAGGTCCTCTCTACTTGCCTAATGTTAGAAGACTTAGGATATCATCTGGCAGATGATAAAATACCACAGTCTGCAGATTTTCTGACAGCAATTATGTCCAAGGAGGGAGGTACTGGCTTTGTGTACAAGGGGTACAGCTTCAATTGAAATGACAAAAATCCTATCTGTCAACATAACTTTAAATGTGATACCCTTGGCTGCCCTGTAAGGCTCACAACTTATGAGTTCACCAGGTTCAAGGCTTTAACTGTAAGCCACAATTGCAGTGAGTCTTTTGATCCTCTTTACCAATTAATCTGCTGGTATTTTTGTCAAGTCACCCCCACAACAAGGGACAAAACCTTGACTGAGGTAGTAAATGATGCCATCATTAATCTCAACAACTCCCAACTTGCCTCTGTTGGTGACAGCTTTAAACTACAGAGATACCTCACTGATCAGAGGTATGCTCTGAGCACTGAAGACCTCAGTGCAACATTCATTGACCAGTTAATCTTAACTAAAGAGAAAAAGCTATCCCATCATGAGAAGCAATTCCTTTTTCATGATGAAAGTCCCAATACAAAGGGGTGTATTATCTGTTTTGCGACATCCCAGGATCTACACAACCTCCTCAAGTGTAAGACTTAGCTTGCAAATGGCACTTTCTCTACCTGCCCAAATATCTCTAGCCAGCTTTGAAATATTAATGATCAGGTTGGTAATCTAGTTCTTTTCTTGGTGTTTTACTTCCTCTCCAACAAGAAGCAGTAAACATATGTCTGTGCTCTCACCATTCTGAAAAATAAACTTGAAATCCTTCCCACCATCAAAGAGGAGCCTAAGGAGACCAGAGGGCGCAAGAAGAAGCCCTAGTCCCAGGATGAAGACACTCTCACTCCCAAGAAGCAGCCAGAAAGCCTTCTCTACCATGAGTATCTGGTAGTGAATTTTGAGCAGGCTCAGGCAAATGCCTTCATCAAAGTCTTCAAGAGTTCCCCCCAGGGATGCTACTTTCACTTCTGGCAGGCACTCTGCTACCACCTTCAGAAATGCTCAGATCTTCATGAGCTTATTAATGCAAAAGGCACAAAAGAGGACAAAGACATGTTCAACTGCTTTGCTATCCTTTCTCTGGTTAAAAAGGAAGAGACTAATACCTTTTACGACACCCTCTTCTGTCATTTCTATATCCTTGCCAACCAGGCAGCCTTTGCTTCTTTTATTGAGTATTTGACACTCAATAGGTTAGAGTTTTTCAAGAAGCACACCACATCAGAAAAGGCAGTGACTCAATCACCTGGAACTGCTTTAAGCAGGTCAAAGATGGTTTGATCAAGACCACATCTTCCCTTGAAGGGTGGCATAGCCAATTTGCAATAAGAGTCCGGGTTCATAAGCCCAAATTCAACAAAATAATGGTGCATTTAAAAACCCAGCAAGCCATCTCTGCCCGGCTCTTCAAGACTGGCATAAAGTCCAAGGGCAATCCTCCCAAGCAGAACAAGGTGCTGAAAAAATATACTGAGATTAGCAAGGTAGTTCTGCCTACTATCCTAAGGATGGAAAGCTTGAGCATCTTTAAGATATCTCTGTTGCTCTTTCTACTAATGTTTGAGCCCTTTCCCAGTAAACACTTCTTTATCTACTCTCTTCTTTTCTTTGATTTTATCATTTTTTGACTTTTTTAGTATTTGGTACAATTCTATGCTTATTTTAAAGTATATTTTATATTTAAAATAGATTAAAATGGTTGTTTTTGGGTATAATTTAACTTTTGGGCTTTACAAAGCCTTGTTGCTTACAATCAACCCCATTTTTTATTGCAGATTTGGAATCCTGAGGCATTTTTAAGCCTAGAAATGTTTTTTTAATTTTTTGTTGTTGTTTAATGGTCTTTTTAATGTTCAAAAGAACAAAAAAATCAAAAGCATTTTTCATAGCTGCAATGCCCTAAATTGAAATGGTGTTTTTACTATGTTTCTGAGATAGTAAAAATTCAGGATAGCGTTTTTTGAGATGGTGTTTTTAAGATGGTGTGTTGCACCAAATATCTTCCTACCCCTTATTTTAGCTAGATGGCTACAATGCCTGTATACATCCCATTTCACCTAATAACCGAGTGACTTGATTTATGGATCATGTTGCAATAGTATTTTTTATGGTTTAAGTTTTCCCCCACTACAATTGAGAGTATTTTGTCACCAATTTATATACTAAGCATGTGTACACCAAAAGACGACTAAAATTATTTGGCTTGTTTTTTAGGGATTTTTTACTTTATCTTGATTATACTTTTTTGTAATTTGAGATGTTTATTGTCCTGTTAAGCCATTTCATCTATTAATGCCCCAAATTCCTGCTAATCGAATGCATAATTTACACTGGTATTTGGAATTTGTTTAAGTTTGAGTTCATTCTGTTTACAAATGACTCAATTTTGTTAAACCTCAGCTTTGAAAACTGTTCTACTTTGATAGTAGCTATAAAATGCAAGACAGTGAAGCTTGTTTAAAACCAAAAAATGTTTTCATTCTTTTAGAAATTTGAGCCAGAGACCTGATTGCTATTGAATCAATTTTAAAAAATAGCCCAAAGACATCAGCAAGGCCCAAATTCACGGTGAATAAAAGCTTGAGCTACCAAAAATCCAAAGTCATGATAAAAATTTAGTAAGCTTTTGACCAGGCCCAGAAATGATTCACAAATCAAACTGACCAGTGAAAATATCAGCTGCTTAGCCAAGTAGAATATCTGGCTAAAGCAAAACAAAAGCGCTATTATCATAGAGTTACCAAACAAAGAAGCTCTAGAAATCATGGCTATTAAAATAAAGCAAAATTAACATTCATCATCTTTTAAAAATATATTCCAGAGTATTGAAATAGTATAAAGTTGTAAAACAGTTGATTGATTTGATACCCCTGATTCAATATTTGGGTATCCACCTTATTTCCAACACTGTTATTCCTAAGAACCTATTTCAGAGATCATGTCATCATTCTGGGCATTTTCTAAATATATATTTTTCTGTAAAATACCCAGAATGATTTGATAATGTTGGAAATAGGTTCCCAGTAATGGCAGTGTTAGAAATAAGACGGGTATCAATATTTAGACAAACTAAAAACTGGCCGCCTAACACTGTATTGATTTATGGATAACTCTTCCGTGTTTTGCTAGGCTTTATAACTTTTCCTATTTTATAGATTCAAGATTGATAAGTTCCTAAAGCTCAAAAAAGTTAGGAGTTTATATGCTGGAATTAAGGGTGTCCGAAGTGAAAATAAAACTCAGCTAGAAATTTTAGAAAAGTAGATTAAAATAGTTTTTAAAGTAAATTTTGTGATAGAGGTCAAGAAGAGTGCACACATAAAACTCATGACAATTCCCTTCAGCCAAAATAGTATCCATTTTCATTTCAAAGGTTTCTCTTTTCAAGTACCTTTTGAATTAAATATAACGTAATGCTTTAACCTGGAATCGAGAAATTGTATTAACTTACAAGTCTTGATATACCGAGAGCCAAGGCAAGGCGTATCAGCCTTTTGAATTCCAATAGTCAGGATGAAATGGTTGGCGATCCCTATAACAAGATTCAAAAACCTCATCTGCAACCTTTTTTGTGTTTTCTAATGATCCACATGCTGGGAAATAAGATGCAGAAAGCACTGCTCTACGCTTGGTACAGAGCTATAAAGTAAGATAAGAAGCTAAAGGGTTTACTTGATGCTGTTTTGAAATATTGAAATGGCCTCTAGCCATTTCAGTTAGCCAATTACAATCATCGCTGAGATTAGCAGCCCGTATCTAGCAACTTATTAAACAGCAAAGGTATTTCGGTACCTCAGTACATACTATATGGCGACAGTCTTCTAAATTAATTTTAAACTTACACCTTTCTCTTGTAAGCTATGTTGGTTTTAAAAGAATACCAATCATGGGCATGAACTGCTTCGTGAATAAGATTATTCTCAACATCTGCAAGCGTCCTAACATTATTTTGGCATATCACCACCTAACTTTAATAAGTCTTCAAGTATGAAGTGGTACCTTTCCACTTTCGGAAAGAAATTTCGCACTGGCAGTAGAATCACAAGGCTCACAATCAATGTTTTTGAAGTTCAAAGGACACCCTAACTTCTGCAAGGCCTCTTCCAGTATTTTAAATCTCGGGTCTGAAGGTCAGAAGATGAAATATTTGCCTTTACTTTCCACAGCCTGACGTTTAAACTCTTCACAGCGAAGTCGCTCGGGACAGCTCTCAGGCTTGGTGCTAGCCATATATGCCTTTAAACTCTATCAGGTGATTCGTACGTTATTTTTGGTTAAGGCAACAAATAAGTTGAAAAACGAATACGTAGAAGTTCAAAACTAAACTGGATTTCCTCATACGTGTTATTTTGAAGAGCCATATTTTAAAATAGTTCTGTAAAAAATATATGCAAATTCCTTGAAGGGCATGTGAAATAAAGCCTAGTATCCGATCAAAAAGTCGCATGTACTGAACCACCTTCCATTTTGCTATAAAAAACAAGATTGTGGTTAAATTTTTACTTCTGTGCTTAGCGACAAAAAATCCATAGAACATACCAGTTATAAGCATAACTTTTGCCTTTCCAGGAAACAGCATTAGGAATATGGCAAGGTGAAGGGCTTAGCTAATCATTATTCAGCAATAGACTATCAAATAGCAACCATGTATTAACTTAGTAATATTTTCTAAACTGAAATTAAATCGATCTATTGACAACAAGTCGTCATCTCGTTTCAGTGTCAAGTGAGAATCTTAATTAAAATCTTTCCACTCTTACAGAATAACATAACTAATAATATAAGTTTTCCAGCCAGCTCAATAACAGCAATTTTATTGTGGTACTGGAGCAGATTAAACTCACTTTGGAAATAACAGCGATAGAAAACAAGAAGTAACTTGATTAATTAGACGGTATTTTACCAAATCTAAGAAGCAATAGGCTAAAAAACACGAAAAGTTGTTCTATAAAATATAGGCGAGTAGTTAGCTTTTCGACGTCATTAAGTGTACAACGAGATTCGTGGAGCCCCTTAAAGAGCTCTGATAAAGTTCTATTTAAAAAAGAGCTTCATGAGAGCTTTCCTTTATAATCCAAGATGACTTCATCTAGGGATGCAGCGGATTAAAAACGCGCCGATTACGGCATTTGCTGTAATCGACGCGTCCAAGCTGTCGCGTTTCCGGATGTTGGATCCCCCGAGATTAGAGGATCCGGAATTTAAAAAAAGGTCAAAGACGGCTTTCTGATTTTTGGATGAGTTAGATTTCAACGTGTTGTTTTTGATAAACTTTTTATTTTTGAGTCAAGGGTCAGAGTTGAATTTGTATTTTTTATTTTAAAATTTGCAAGAAAATATATATCTTTTATTTTAAAAAAGCCTGGAAAAGAACCACGGTCCGTGGATGTGTAAGGAAACGGTTCCAGAAAAATAATAGCTATGACAATTTTCCAAATTGTTTCCAGATCTGAGACAAATGGCTGCTTTATAAAAAAGCAGCCAACATTTCAGATCCGCCGCAGCCCTAACTTTACCCCCACAAGTTTTTGGGAGATCTCAAGTTCATCTTTAGCTTAAGGCACCACCATTTGAAAGCATTTAAACTAATCAGATTTTGGACATGATTAAAATGATCCCCAATTAATAAATTTCAATACATCACCCAGCCTTTAAATCAAACAGAGGCTAAATCTTTTACCAGTCCAAAGCAGCCCTATCTGCCACAATATTCAACTTAACATTTAGATTAGATGAATTCATTTCCCCCAAACATTATGGTACAGCCCAAAATAGACTATTTTTTTAAATAAAGCCAATGTTAACCAGGGGTACCAGACCTTTTAAACCACAGAGAAAAATATAAACATAAACATTATCAGGAATTCTGAGCTCTATGGGTCAACTGGCCTATCACACCCTTGGCTTAGTGGGCAGACAAGATTCTGCTGGCACTTTGTCTATCAATCTTGATAGAATCCATGCATTAGCTCTACTGATACATTCAGATAATTGGGATGCTCTAATATTAGCCATTATTCCAAATATGATATAGGTTGATGAATGGACACCTGATTGACCAACCTTATCTAGAACAGAGTGAGTATTATAAAAGTAACAAATTCAAAGCCCCAGGTGGGAATTGAACCCGCTCCTAGCTGCTAGGCAGAGCAAGCGGGTGACGGGAATTTGCCTGCACCTGAATTCTATACAAAAAGCAAAAATTCAGATGCAGGAACCATTCTTACCCTGGCTACAGCTTCAGGGCCTGTTCTGGGCCCCAAAAGCTGCGCTCAAGCCTTGGTGGGTTTGGCTGGGCCTGGGCAGGCTAATTTTAGCTGCCCATTGCTCCCAGTTCAAGCTCACCCTCTATTTAGTAATTTGGGGTTCCCAATTGAGAGCCCCTTTTTCAATCAAGTTATTTTACCTCAAAAATGCCTGTCAAGCCAGTCCCAGAATGGTGATAAAATTGGGAACCCCTCATAACTCCTTCAGCCAAACCAACCAGAACCAATGACCAGCCAGGCCAAGATGGGCCACCAACAAGCCAAACAACTGTTCCTGAAGGCCCCAAAAATGACCATGAAGCAGCCAATCAAACAACAGAACCTGAGATGCCAAGCCTTGTCACATAGATAGCACCAGAGGCACTTGCATGTGAGTAAGTATATAAGTCAGAAGCACCTGAAAAAGTTCTGTATTGTCACCCTTACTAAATAAAGTTGTTATGAACCTTTAGTTCACCCATCTGATTTCTTACATATTTTTGATACTGTTGAAACAGCAGGCTCAACCCACCAGCAAGGTACCAAGTAAGCAGGTTTGTGACCTGCAATCCAACTATCCAGTCACTCAGAGCCAGACTAGGAAGTCAACTCAAATTCCTAAATCCAACAACATGAACAAATGATGATCTCCTACAGTGGATACCTTGTTTTGGCGCTTGACTCATTACCAGGATCAAGTCACCCCCTTCACCATCCCACCGTGTGATAAATGCTATCATGTTCCTGGTATTCATGATTCACAATGACTATTGTGGTGCTCTTGATACTGTAGGTGATGATAGTCAGTTGGTCAACAGACTAGGGAATAGATGATGGAATGAAGGACAGATTTAGGTGTCAGTCAATTAACTGAGTACTTTACCAGTCAGAAACCAGACAGGTATTTGGTAGTACAAAGGTGATTGGACCAGGAGAATGACAAAGGGTTTGGAGTAGTGGCAACAGCAACTACTCTAAAGAAAATCCTCAAGTAGTGACTTCTAGTCAAGCTAATTGGCAATATAGTTGGTAAGAGGAGACTAGCCTTTTTGATCCTCAAATTATACACTCAAAGAATATTCAATGGTGTATCTAATATAAGCGGGTGTAAATGTATATCTTTATTGAGAAAAGAAGAGAGGTTTATATACTAAAACTTACTTGATAATTCTAGGCAAGTTGGTCATTGCATGGGGTTTGAGGAAGGAGGAAATGAGTGTTGAACAACTTGGGATCAACACAGCAATCAGGGGAAGGTGTGAACAGCCCCAGCAGCACAAGGGGATTACCAAAGACTCAAGGTTGGGGAAGTCAATCAATAACCACAGTAAGTGAACTATTCTGTTGATAGATTTAACACCTAGTCAGTGGGACTTTTAATCTGGAACCAAGACAGTGCCTGTGGACAATCTGGAATATAGTCAATATTTTAGGGCAATCCAGCAGCTATTCAATGTCTTAAGCATCCAGAATGACTACCTTATTGGAAAGGCAATCAGGATTTCTTACAATCAGGAAGTACCCAACAACAATCAGGATTAGAGCAACCAACTGGTGATGGGTTTTACCACACATCCCCCCACATGAATAGACTATAAATGTGGAAATTCATAGAGCCTAATCAGCAAAAATGGAGGACATTAAGAAGCTTGTTGCATATTTAGTTGCCAAGCAATCAGCTGTGGCAGAAGAAAACAAGACAATCACCAAGGGTCTGATTGAAGTATTCAACATGCTGGACAACTATGCCAAGAAGATGGAGGAGTTGGAGCGTTTCTGATAGCAGATTACCTCCATTGCTAGTGGTAGCCAACAAAAACGCTTCATGAGTACCTCCAGCAACTATCAAAAAGCAACTAACATCAAGGAGCAACAGAAAACCTTAGAATAAACCAAAAAGAAGACTAAGATCTTGCTGCGTAAACCAGGGGTACACGCCACTAAGAAGGGGAAGGAAAAGCCTACTGATCACCAGGACTCTACTGAGGAGGCACTCCAGAATATCTGGAAAGAGGTGTTGACATTCAAGAAGTTGGTTGATGGAAGAACATCAAAGAAACGTACCAAGGCGCTGAACCCAAGCACAGTAAAACCAATACCTGAGATGACAACAAGGATCAATGTTTTCTAACCCTTATTAGGGCACCAATACGGGGTATGAAGTACCCATGGATTTTGAAAGTAACATTATTTGGCTAGGATCATCCTGAAAGGAACTTTTTGAGGCCTTCAAGGTCAAATTTCCTGATGGCAAGACACCAATTCCTCTTCTGTGTTGCATGGAAAAAACTACCTTGTTGGCTGAACAACAGTTGTACAAGGTAGAACTAGATTGCTTTCTTCAGGAAGCAACCAATTTGGAGGTTAGTCAGGAGGAGCAAGAGAAAATCCTGGCAATTTGTTGTCCTGTGGCTCTTAGTTGGGCCTTTCCTGGTGAGTATCATATGGCTCCACAGGAAATCTCTCTTCAAAACAGGGTAGGAACGTGTTTTCTGCTGAGTACCAAGAGTTATTCTTCATTACATTGTCCCAGGAAAATAACTTCTCTTATGGTCAGTCAATGGGATTTCTATACCTTCTCACTTTGGAGATATTATTTGAAGTAACCCACAAAAAGGACTTGTCAGCCAAGGAGGTCCCTGATATAACAAAGGAGCAACTTAAAAAGTTCCTAAACGGCTGGTTAGCCAATGGGCCTCAATCAGAATTTCTGGCCAGCCTTGGACTTCTAGTATTTGGACTCTTTGGTTCTGACTTTGGTGTAGCGCGTTTAGACCAAGTCAAGTCCCCTGATTTCTTGAACTTCCGTAAGGTTGGCTCCAGTAGTCCTTTGGAGGCCAATGTTGTCAGCAAGGCTGTGTCATTTATGCATCATCTTTGGGAGATGCTCTATTCTCTTGGGTTTGTTGTTTCCCTCAAATAAGCAATGTAGCCATAAAGCTCTTCTCTCTTTTCAATTTTTTATGTTTTTTGTTGAGATTCATCCTTATAATAGATTTAAGGGTATGGTATAAAATAGAAATATAGGTAATAAAAACTAGGTAAGGGAAGGGCAAACCCTAAACCTTAGCTAGAGGTCCAGTCAGTCTTGAAGAGTTGGCTGGACATTCCTTCAGGAATTTAGCATGGACACAATTGATAAGTTATCCAGAAGTTAAATCCTTAAGATTGTAGACATCATAGCCTACTTTGGTGATGACTTCACATGGGTCAGACCATAAGCTATCTAGTTTGTTCTGTGGCTCATGAAGTATTTGTTGGTACATAAGAACTTGGTCACCAACTTGAAACTTGGGGAGGGCTGGTAGGCTCACTTGATCTTGTGAGTAACTTTTAACTTGATATTCATTTGGACTGTTGAATTCTTGAGACTGGGTCTTCATTATCTGTTTGGTCAAGAGTTTCAGTTGTTGGGAATATGTAGATTCACTACAGTCAGCGTTCAAGGGTACTAAGTGCATTGGAAGACCAGGTTGTTGTCCATATAGCATTTTAAATGGGCTTACACCAGTTCTGGAACATAAAGTGAATTGATAAGCCATGGCGGCTGCACCTAGATGTATTTCCCATGAAGAAGGCCAATCATGTGCTAGTTTCTTCAATATTCTAACTAGAGTTCCATTAACTCTCTCAAAGGCTCCATTTGTCTCAGGTTGGTAGGGCACTGAAGAAGTACTCTGGATTTCCATTAGATCATGTAATTGTGGTAAGATAGCCTTGAAAAAGTTGGTTTCATTGTTGGTTAAGATTGTAGCAGGACAACCATGCAGTGCAATGATCTCTTACAGTACAAACTTAGCAGTCTGTAAGGAGTTGGAAGAAGCAACAGGTTGGACTTTGACCCACTTGGTTAAGTGATCTATGACAACTATGATATACTTCAATTTTCCAGGGCCAGCGCTGGGGAGTGGTCCAACAACGTCAATTGACACTTTCTGGAAAGCGTATCCAGGTAGAATGAATTGGTAAGAGTGTTGGCTGGGGTTTTCTCTAAAACTAGCGCACTGGAGACATTTGTCAACATATTCTGCAATATCAGTGGTCATTTTTTCCCAATATACAAATTCTGAAATTGTTTTCATCATTTTTTGTATCCCTGCGTGGCCTAACTGTTGGTGAAAGTCATCAAGGCAGGAAAGTTGGTTGGAGGGACAAATATAGGCAAGAATAGTACCCTTATAATTCTTAAAGAGTTTACCATCTCTTATAAATGTATGTTGACTCAGTTGTTGGAGCATCCTTTTAATTTTGTTGTCTAAAGAATTTCATTGGTCTGGTTGGCTGATCAACTCATAGAGACTATCCAGGTCCTCTCCTAAAGCGGCAACAATTGGTAGTCTGGATAGGGAGTCAGCATTTCCATGTTTGATCCCTGGTCGTTGGAAAATGCTGAAGTCAAAGTTTTGTAACTTGGAAGCCCATCTTACTAATCTGCCTTCTGGGTCTTTCATCTTTCTTAGCCATACTAGACTCAAGTGGTCAGTGACTACCGTAAAGTGTGTTCCATGGATGTAAGGGCAACACTCTTTGATAGCATATACAACAGCTAGGCATTCACGTTCAGTAGTGCTATAATTCCGTTCATGCTTGTTAAGAATTCTTGAAAAGTAAGCAACTGGATGTTCCTTGTCCTTGTTGTTGCTCTGGGATGGTACTGCACCAATTGCAACATTTAAGGCATTGGTATATAGAGCAAAAGGCTTGGAATAATCTGGATACACTAACAGAGGGTTAGTTGTCAGAATGTCTTTCAAGAATTGTGTCAAGGGTCTGGATGTACAAGTATTCCAGCTATTGCCATCACACCTAACATCCAGTCATTGCCCAATTTGGTGCCTTTTTAATATACCATTTGACATACCAGAAAGGCACCAAATCAATATCACATGACTGTCCAGGTATCCAGCAACTCAAACCCATCCAGCACATGACCAGCCCCTGGGTTTGATCCAACTAAAATCCCTGCCATAGCTAAAGCTATATAAGTCTAAAAATTATCCAATAAAATATACTTCTTCTCTTCCTAATTCTAAATTCAAAGCTTCCCCAAAAGGCGCTCCTTATCACTGGTAGCACTACGGTTTTTAACCACGCTGATGAAAGAGAAAATGACTGAACAGAACCCGCCCACCTTTGCCCACGTACTCAACCAGGCCACATCCCAGGATACCTGGAAGACGTAATTTTGCGCCCACAACATTGATGAAGATATTCCTATTGGATGCACTGTATTCAAAGGTCTGGTCATGCCCAAAGCATGCACCAAGATAATTCAATACAGTTGCTCTCTACAACCACAAACAAACACACAACCGCCTATTGCAGGCAAAGTTACCAACACCAAATACATTGATATTGACAAGTTCTTTGGCAAAAACAAAAAAAATGTCATCAACTGGCTAGACCACTCAGCTGTGAAACTCCGCGCCAGCTGCATCCCTCACAAAAAATGGGTCCAAGAAGCCAGCAAGCGCCTATACAAGGCTGCAGCTAACTGGTTTGCCACTTGGGTTGGCTCACAAACTGACAACCAGCTTGACAACTGGGAGGAGTTCAAAGCTGACATCACCCACAATTTCTGCGTCACAAAAATCTCTCCAAGACATTGCAATACAGCTCAGCAATCTTCCTCAGAAGACCACTATCACAGCTTACACCAATGAATTCAAGGAAATACACTGTAAAATTCAAAACCCAGCACAAGCTGACAACGTACACACTAAAGCCTCATTCATCAATAGAATGAAACCCTCTGTTGCTGCCCTCATCCACCCAGAGGCTAACACCTCCATGCCTGCGCTCATTGCTGAAGCCAAGACCGCAGAAAAACGCGCCAACATGGAATATGCTGCACGCAACGGCAATCACTCTTCAAACGGCAATGGCAGAGAAAACTCCAATGGCAATAAACGCCAAAATCCCAATCATAGCAACAGTAACTTTAATTGTAACAATGGCAATTGTAGCCAAAGCGCAAACTAATCCTGTCCCAAGAATGAGGACACCAGCAAAGTTAACAACGCTGAAGTAGCAACCCACTATGAATCTGACACCACATTCTCTGACCTCAAAGGTCTCAAAACAGAGGAACAGGGAAAAGAGGAAGGGGAACATGCTTAAGTGCCCCTGTCTCCCCCCAAATTGACAAGAAACTGTACCAAGGCACAAACTTTGCTGCTTGCATCCCATGTGTCCTGCAATCCCCCATTTTTATGAACATAAAAATTAAAGATCACTCACAACTTCTTGTCTATCCATGCAATTACAAATCTCATACACATAAAATTTTATTTGACTCTGGTGCACAACACACTATGGTTAGCAAACCTTTTGTAACCAAGTACAAAATACCAGTTGTCAAATCCAACTTCAAATACACCAGAATGGAAGACAAGCCAAAAGTTCTACTCAAAGGTAAAACAACACCTTTCAGAATTGACCTCCAAGGCATACAAACGTCCATCAAAGGACTTGTCATGAACAACATAAACTATGAAATTGTAGCAGGCATGGACTGGTTCACCCAAGTGAATCCCAGTGTATGTTAGAAAACAAAAACCATGACAATAAAACACAATGGAGTCAATTTCAACATTCTCAAAGAACCCAACAACCTCATTCTAAGAGACACAATATTTGTTCAAGTCATAAATCAAGATGAATCTGAACATCTAACCAAAGATAGTACCCTCCACATAATGAGGTACTCCAAATGTAATAATATACAAACACAAAAGATCCAATGCCCAGAACTTGCGGCACTCCTAAACAAATATGCTCATGTATTCAAGGAAGAACTCACAGAGTTACCCCCCAAACAAGAGGTCAAACATGGAATTGACTTATGCAAAGCCATGCCTAAACCTGCACTCCTCTACAGAATCTCTCCCATGGAGACCCAAACACTTAAAGCCCACATTGAGGACAATCTAGCCAAAGGATTCATTTTCCATCTGAATCCCTGTGGGGGGCAGCGGTTTTCTTTGTAAAGAAGAAAGAAGGATCTCTTTGCTTAGTTACTGACTACAGAGCACTAAACACAAGTACAGTAAAAAATATATAACCACTTCCCCTCATAGAAGACCTATTTGCAAGGCTCTCTGGAGCAAAAAATTTCTCAAAAATTGACCTCACATCTGGTTATAACCAAGTTGAAGTTAAAGAGAAAGACATACCAAAGACCACGTTCCGCACACAATTTGGGTTGTTTGAATGTAAAGTAATGAATTTTGGGATGACAAACACCCCAGAACATTCATCACCATTATGAACCAGGTGCTAAAAAGACTCTCAAACACATTATTTTACCTCAACAACATCATCATATTTTCAAAAACAAAAAAGGAACACATCACACATGTCTGCAAGACACTTGATTGACTTGCAAAGCATAAACTATACACTAAATCTAGTAAGTGCCAATTTATGGAAAAGGAACTCCTGTTCTTGGGCCACATTGTCTCTGACGGTGGCATCAAAGCAGATCCAGACAAAATTAAAGCCATAAATAACATGCAACACCCCACCTCCGTAAAACAAGTTAGATGCTTTCTCGGTATGGTAGCTTACCTAAGGAAATACATCAAAGACAGCAGAAAGCTCACCACACCAATCAATGACCTAACCAAAGGTAATGCCAAAAAGAAATTCATCTGGACTCCAGAATGCAACAAGAATTTCCAACTATTAAAACAAGCTTTGATCAAAGCACCAATCTTGCAATACTCTAATAATAACAGGTGCTACGAGCTTGAGTCAGACGCTAGTGACACCACCATTGGCGCAGTCCTACGCATCTGCCAGCCAGGGCAGCAAGACTTCCTGCCAGTATATTACAAAAGAAGAAAACTAACAAACACTGAGTAAAGGTACCCAATACACAATAAAGAATTGCTAGCAATATATCACACATGCAAGAAATGAAGATGTTATCTCAAAGGACACTTAAACGTCCAAGTACTAACTGACCTAAATCCTTAATCTATTTCAAAACTCAGAACACACTTGCACAGCGCCAAGCCAAATGGATGTCATTGCTGGAACAGCTTAACCTGGACATACAATACAAAAGGGGGCAGAGCTGGTCACAGCCAATGCTCTCTCTAAGCTATGCCAGCCAAGAGAGGATCACCCTGACCACCTGGACCCTGACTGGCCCAACCTATACAACACTGAGTATAAGACAAAAGGATACAATCCCTCCAGACACCAACTAACCCATGATACGCTAGTAAGGAATGAAAAAAATTTCCACGTATTAAATGGCACAGTATACCAAATCATCAAGGATAAACACATTCCATACATTCCACTTGCACAAAAAGTCGACACTATAATAAGACACCACTGTCTGCTAGGACACACAAAGGCTAATAAACTATATCTAACATTAAAAGAGATAGTATGGTGGCCCAACCTGAAGCAAGACATAATTGATGTTCTAAAGAAGTGAACAGTGTGTGAAAAATATGCCAGCACCAAGGCCCCACAGCCAACAGTCAACCCAGTACCTGACCCCAAACCATTTAAGGTTTGGGGACTGGACGTAGTGGGATCCTTCCCAGAAACCAAAACAAATCAACATTTCCTAATTGTAGCTGTCGCAGATCCTGAATGGATTAGACAAAAAGTTGTCCATCTAGGGATTAAGCAATGGAACAATTGCGCAGTTGCACTATTGCATCCTGATTCTACTAGTGATAAAGACGTTTAAAACGCCCCTAAAACAGGTATTCAATTTGCCTTTCAAACGCGTACAAGGCACGGGCTTCACTTCTGGGATTATAAATAGAGCAACAAAGTTATTTATATCTATCTCCTTAAGGAAAGCCGTGAGGAAGCGGTTGTTCTCTTGCGCGGGACTTTTAGCTGTGCTAATCCACTCTCCTCCATTTGGGAAATTCTTCTGTCTGTGCCTCCCTGCCTCTGATAGCAATTTCTCTGCCTCACACTATATAAGTGCAATACTATCTAAATAAAAACAAGTTTTGTCTATACACCTTATTATTCTTCTGTCCTTCATAGGCTGTCACTATACCATCAACAGGTATAGTATTAAGAATTAGATCACTGACTAACTGTTTGTAGAAACTAGCAACCCTTTGCTGCAACTTTTTTACAACATTGGCGCTCATGTCTTACAACACCAACAGCCCCCACCCCTGCGGTCCTTTCAATGAGGAGGGAGGAATGCCCCTGGCCCAGTCTCTTGCCACTGCTTTTTCTTACCACCAGGCACAGGCTTTTACTGCTGCTAATGCCCATGCTGGGGAAAGAGCAGGCGCTCCTTATGGCCTGCCCAACCTAAGCCAATTCATGCCAGAACATCAACGCCCCCAAGCTATTGTTTTTGGTCAACCACTGCTCCTATAAGCCCCTGCCCCCTTGGAGATGAACGCCAACTCTTCACCTTCCAAGGACGCCATCCATAATGCCATACACGCCATAGATGCTGGTGCTGCTGGCAATGGTTCTTGCTCCAAACACCTGGCCATTCAGCAGCCTTCTGCTGAAAACGTCTTGGGTTGCTTTCAGAATCTCTCCCAGTTCAACCCTGACTAGCTCCACTGTGACCTCTGTACTGTTGAACATATCAAGGACTACCTACACCAATTTGCCCATCCTGCCGTATGCCACAACCAAATGCACCTGGGCCACATCCAAAGCCTAGTGCATGGCCAGGGAATACTGGTATCTAACCAAAAGATGTTCCTCCAGGTTCTGTACTCTGAGCTTGGCAATACTTTCACCACTGTCAATCAGTATCTTGCTGAAGTCACCAACTCCCAGAACACCATGCTCCACTGGGTCAATGCTATCAAAGCAGGTATAGCTAGGCTAGTTCCAGTGCATGTGGTACAGACCCTCACCAATCAGGGTGTAGACACCAATTGGATTATTATGGTTACAAACCACATGCTGGAGACTGGCCCCATGGTTCAAAGCCTGACTCATGAGGTGGAAGTCTTAGCCCTCCGCCTTGCCACCATCCCCTTATTCACCCCCACTTCTGCCGCCACCAACAACTCCCCTTCCAGTGCCCTTCTTGGTTGAGACATCCTTGAGCTCTTTGATCACTACAAGAAGATGCAGACAGAATTGGTCCAGCAGAGTGCCAATCTTGCCTTCCTGTTTGATGGCTACCATACTGTGTCAGAACTTCAGGATTGTCTCAAACTTTGCCAATTGCATGACAGAGCCGTCAGCCAGACCCAAGTCAGGAACAACAAGGAAGTAATAGCCTTGCTCCAAGCTGAGCTTGCCACCCACAAAAAGTGCATCACCTCTCTGGAAGATGAATTGGATATCACCTGTCAGGAGAACAAGGTCTACCAAGATGAGCTGGTTGAGCAACAACTTCTCCTAGACGCCTTCCAGAGCCAATTGGATAGGATGGACAGTTAGATTATGGCCGTCAACTTAAAAGCTATGTCCATCAACTACAAGAGTCACCATAGTCCACTGAGGTCCTCTAGTCCTGAGTTCTATCATAGCTACAAAAGCAATGAGGACCACACTTGGTTGGCTTGCAACGCTGTACAAGTATTAAAAAAGTACTGGAGTCTGAGGATGACGTCCTGACCACCCCTGAAGCTTCTGGAGCTTCTCAAGACAGAGAAGGTAAACACAAAGCCCAGTGAGAGAAAAATTGTTGTTGCGCCTCTGAGGCTAGGTTTGCTGCCTCCACTCTCAGCCATTCCCGTCTCACCTGCTCTCCAGTGAGGATCACACCTGCTCCCCTCCAACATGGCTCCAGAAACTTCAAGCCCGTCAATCTACCCAAGTTTGACCGCAAGAGCAATGTGGCCATGTTCTTAAGTCTGTACCAGAACTCCATGTATGGCGCAGAAAATGCCATGAGGGACTCCACAATAATCAACTGTCTGGATGCTGAGACTCAAACCATTATCTTGCCACGTCTCCCTGAGAATGGCTGGACTTTTACAAACGTCTCCAGAGCCTTGACAAAAGAATTTGGTAGCCAAGAAGCACTCCTCAGTTGTAAGATGGACTTTGCTGACACCAAGTTAAAGGTGGGGGAAACCCTAGAAGACTTCACTTACAGGCTCTACCTTGAAGCTCAAACTCTGTTGTTTATGAGTGCAGTGCAGTTTATTGATGTGCAGTCAGCACTCCTTAATGCTGCACGTGTCAACCAGGAACTATCTCTGGCCCTTAAGTCAGGCATTTACAACGCTTGCACTGTACCAGATCTGATCTGCCTCCTACGCACCTACAAGGAGGAGTTTGAAGCCCCTCTTCCTGAAGGCCGCCCTTGCCAGCAATATGAGCATAGACCCCACATGGCTGTCAAGATGCCCAAGCCTTCTGACAAGGTTGGGCCTGCTCCAGTCAACAATGGCCCCCGTACTTGCTTCAAATGTGGTATGGCTGGCCACTTCTCTCAGGAATGTAGGAATCCACACCAAAAGATCCTCATGTAGGAATGGAGGACACTGAGAAGGACTACACCAAGGAAGCTGATATTGAGGAGGACAATGAGGACCAGTCAAAAAAACTACTAAGCAGCCAGGACAAGGAGAAATCCTTGTCTGCCTTTATAATTTTGACACCCTCATCTCCCCCCATACCACTGCCCCCTGACAAACCATATCAGAGGCCTGCTGCCTTGCCATTCTCTGGGATCAACCCTAAGGATGAACTATCTCTGATTGACTTCAACTCCTAACCAATACATGAGGATGTGGAGTCTGACGGAGTTCAAGAGGACCTCCTCCATTGAGTCCTCACTATTAACACACAAACTCATTGGACTACACTTTGCTCTGAGGTGATTATCCCACAAATAGCTTGGAGAACAGTATCCTTACCCTATGCTGAACAACTGGCTCAACCAGGCGTTGAAGTCACTCATGAGGAGGACAGTGCTGAACGGCTGGCCAAGCTGCTCTGCACAGTGAATGTCTCAGCACCGCTAGAATCCCTCAAGGAAGTAAGCCCAGCTGTGGGAGCTGCCATGGCTACCTTCCTGGAGAAGTTCAAAGGACTAAGCGTACACCAGATCTCAAAGATTGTGGAGATCAGAGAGGACTGCCAGGATTGTACCTATATCAACCTGGTAGTGAACAAGACTCATGTCCAGGACATACTGGATACTGGTGCCACTGGAAACATTATATCCTTGTGGCTGGTTAAGAAGCTTAAGCTGGCACCAGACTTGGCCTACCATGAAGAGTTTGGTACTGCTGGGCCACTGACCACTAGAGCAAAAGGAGCCTACTCTTCTCTCCCTCTTTGCTTTGTGAAGCTAATGGTCACTGCTCCTGCTATAGTCCTGGAAAACAACAGCTATGACATTCTTATTGGGACTAGCTTCATGGTTCAGGATGGCACTGTGACTAACCATGGAGACCATATATTTGAAATATTGGGCCATTCCATACCCATGTTCTATCATGGTGATTGCCCGTCTGACCTGCCCTTACAACGTCTGCACTACATCAATCTGGAGTACGCCAACAGAGAGCTTCCAGTTGCTTATACGCTGCATAGTAAGAAGGTCAAGGTGCTACCCCTCTCATTTGGGGAAGCCAAGGGTATCCAAGTCTACGCCTCTTGTAATGTGACTATCCCACCTGGCTCTCAGGTGATCCACAATACAGGTCTATTGCTGGCTCTACCAGCTGGCACTCATGGAGAAATCTTTGGAATCCCTAATGCCTCCAGATTAGAACCATGGGTTGCACCAGGAATCCTCATGCCAAGTGAGAAGGAGGTACTCATACTCTTGGCCAACATGAGTCATGAAGCTATGGTTGTCTCCAAACACCAACTTCTGGCTTATATACAACTGGAAGAGCATGACAACCTGCAGAAGACTGCCCCCTTTGCAAACTTCTCTGAGTTGGGTCTACCCTGTGAGCAACCACTGGTGCTATTAGTCATACGCCATGACTCTCTATCCAGCCTCTCTGAAGAGCATAAGGATCAAGCTATGGATCTCTTTGCCCAGTATAAAGATGTGTTTGCCAAGGATGATTATGACCTGGGCAAGGCTGTAGATGTTGCTCATCATATTGACACCCAAGGCAGTCCGCCTATCTGCTCCAGATCTATACGGCGCAGTCAAGCCAATCATGCTGTGGCTAACAAGGAGCTTCAGAAACTATTGAGATCTAGCTTACTGGTCCCCAGTAAAAGCCCTTGGGCTTCTCCTCTCCTGATTGTCAAAAAGAAGGATGGCAGCAACCGTGTGGTGATTGACTACCGTTGACTGAATGCTATTACTAAGAAGGAGTCATATCCCCTCCCTTGTATTGACAATACCTTGGACCAACTGGGTGGCGCCAAGTTCTGCAGCGCCATGAACCTTAACAGTGGGTACTGGCAGATTGACCCACCCCCTGCTGATCAAGAGAAATGTGCAATCATCACTAACCAAGGGCTATTCCAACCCACAAGGATGCCCCAAGGTCTGTCCAATGCCCTGGCTACCTTTCAACGGGCTATGGACGCAGTGATGGGTGACCTCAAACTCACCAGCATCCTGGTCTATCTGGATGACATTAATGTGTTCTCCCAAACTTTTAATGATCATCTGCAGCACTTGGAAGAGGTTTTCCAGAGGCTACTTGAAGCTAATCTCAAGCTCAAGCCATGCAAGTACAACTTCTTCAAGGAGCATCTTGAGTTCTTGGGATTCATCATTAGTCAAGATGGACTCCGCCCTGTACCTCTTAAGGTAGACGCCATTGAAAAAAATGAAGATCCTGGCCAATAAGCGGGACATGCAGATCTTCCTGGGGATGATTGGGTACTACCGTTGCTTCATCCCCAACTTTGCATCCCTGGGCAACCCCCTTTTCAGCTTATCCAAGCTGATAAGGAACTCTTCTGGAGCCCAGTGTGCCAATATGCCTTTAATGCTCTCAAAGGGACACTGAATGCAGCCCCTGTGCTGGCTTACCATGACTTTGCCAAGCTGTTTGTGGTTCATACAGATGCTAGTCTGACAGCAATTGGGGGTGTTCTCTCTCAACTAGACTCTGACAGACTCAAACACCCTGTTGGATACTGCTCATGTATGCTTAATGTTCATGAGAGGAACTACACTGTCACCAAACAAGAGTGTCTGGCTGTGATATACTCCTACCAACAGTTCAGAGTCTATCTTCATGGGGTACATTACACAGTTGTAACAGACCATGCCTCCTTGCAGTGGCTGAAGACCCTCAAGGACCCCAAAGGACGTCTGGCGTGTTGGGCCATTAAACTTCAGGCTTATGACTACAAGATTACTCATTGAGCCAGGGCAGCCCACCAGAATTCTGACTGTCTCTCCTGCCTTCCCACTGTTGCCTTATTATCCCCCATGGCTGACATTCTCTATGACAAGCTTATGGAGGATCCTTCTTTGTGGGGAGAGGAGCCAGTAGAGATACAGAGGGCAATCAAGAAGTTAGCTGTTGATACAAAGGTCTCTAAGGGACAACTACTGAAGCTTTGTGGAGACTCTTGGCTACCCTACATACGCCCATCCCTACGCATGGACTCAGTGGTAGCCGCTCACAAGACTACTGGCCATGGTGGCATACAGAAGATGTTAGCTCTGCTACAGCAGCACTGCTTTTGGGAAGGAATGTATACTGACATAGTGGATACGCTAGCCAACTGTCATGACTGCAACATTGAGAGGCCTAAGGTTGCCAAGTTTCAACACAGGCTGATATGCCCTGGATTTGCCTTCCACACTGTAGCCATTGACGTAGTGGGCCCCCTGCCAGCTACCAACAGTCACAACAAGTTCACCATTGTGATGGTTGACCATCTAACTAAATGGGTAGAGGCCAAGGCAATTCCCAACCAATCTGAACTGGTGACAGCTACGTTCATCCTGGAGAATATCATATACAAACATGGTTGCCCCCAGATCCTGCTGACAGACAATGGTACCAACTTCACAAGTTATATCATCCCCCGCCTCAACCAACTGATGGGAATCCGTGGGACACTATCCACTCCTTATCACCCACAGACAAATGGCATGGTAGAGCATACTAATGGGAGCTTGGTCCAGATACTCTGGAAGCTCAGTCACCAACATGAGACTGAATGGGATACCTTCCTGCCTGCGGCCACCTTTGCATACAACATTGGGTACCATTAGGCCACTGGCAAGCTGCCCTTCCAACTGCTCTACAGCCGGCAACCAGGACTTCCCCCTTTACTATATTCCTTGGTAAAGCCCAGCCTGGCTGTGTCCCCAGAGGCGTACCTCAACAAGCTGGTTCAAACCCTTATTTGCTTGCAATCAGAGGCCTACACTGTAAACTTAAACCATAAGTTGCAAGACCTAGAATGAGCTGCATCCAAACGCCCTGCCTTACCCACTTACCTGGTAGGAGACTCAGTCTACTTCTTCAGCAATAGAGGATACAGCCGCAAATCCAAACTTGCCTCCCTTTGGCAAGGTCCAGTTCAAGTTATCCAGAAGACTGGCCCCAACTCCTACACCCTTAAGGAGCCCCATTCTGGGCAATTGATCACTAGAGTACATGCTCAGTATATGCGTGCTACTCCTAGTGACCAAGAGTAAGCCCCAATGAGGACAATAACCTAAAAAAATCCTAATTAAAAAATTCCATGGGTTGTTGTCCTGTTTGTAATAGTGTTGCACCATAGTATGAGGAATAAGAATAAAAGAACAAGGTGTTTATTGGAGACTGACAATACTCTTCCAGTACTGCAACAACTGTTCTACCACCTGAATGACAGCCAAGAAACACAACTGGTTGCCTACAGATCCACAAAGCCAATGACCAAGGATTGGGCAATAAACCCCCACCAAGGGAGACACACAATTGACCCCAATGTCCACAGGAAAGGCGACCCCCAAGAAGATACAGTCCCACAGAAGACTCTCACAAAGGGCATACTCTACTGAGACCTGACCACCCACCCTGTAGAATAAGGATAAGGCCCACTCAAGGAAGACCCCATGTTCTCCTCCCACTTGGTATCACAGCAGTTGGTTCCTTGAAGAACAAGGTTGCCTGCCATCACCATTGGCACCAGATGGGCAGTCCCCTCCACTGTGTATGACTTCAACACTTCCTGGAAGGCTTGCCAAAGCCATTGCTCAAAGTTGTCAGAGGTTTTTCAACTGACTGGTTGAGCATCGGTAACCCCAGGTGTTGCCCAAGCGCAAAGGACTGACTTCAATATGTTGGATACCGTCCCCTGTTGCAAGACTGAAAGGCCTTGACCCTCAAATTGTAATTCCTTCAGATGAGCCTCCAAGTATTCTTTGACCACCTGCATGGAGAACTGCCAATAGATACTGTTACCCCTTTGTAACCCAGTTTCTTTCACCTCCCTGGGCTCACTCAAAGCTAGGAATAGCACAGCAAACAATGGGTCTGTCCCCCCTAAGGCCAGCTGAGGCACCAGTAGCTGATCTAAGTGAACCTCCAAGTCCAGGTAGCTGCCGTCCACATCATGCAGGACTACCTGTTTCTTAATGGCCTTATCCACCTCTACTGCCCTGGTATGCCTGGGTCTCTTAGGAATTACCACTTGCACCTTCTTCAAGGCTCTTCTTGTGACTCTTCTAGAGGGACTGTTCACCATAGCTGTCACCTTGAGACGCCAGCCAATTTTAAACATGTTGTCTAATCCAGTGGAGGGAAATGTTGCAGATCCTGAATGGATTAGACAAAAAGTTGTCCATCTAGGGATTAAGCAATGGAACAATTGCGCGGTCGCGCTATTTCATCCTGATTCTACTAGTGATAAAGACATTTAAAACACCCCTAAACAGGTGTTCAATTTGCCTTTTGAACGCGCACAAGGCACAGGCTTCACTTCCAGGATTATAAATAGAACAACAAAGTTATTTATATCTATCTCCTTAAGGAAAGCCGTGAGGAAGCAGTTGTTCTCTTGCGTGGGACTTTTAGCTGTGCCAATCTACTCTCCTCCATTTGGGAAGTTCTTCTGTCTGTGCCTCCCTGCCTCTGGTAGCAATTCCTCTGCCTCACACTATATAAGTGCAATACTATCTAAATAAAAACCAGTTTTGTCTATACACCTTATTATTCTTCTGCCCTTCATAGGCTGTTGCTATACCATCAACAGGTATAGTATTAAGAATTAGGTCACTGACTAACTGTTTGTAGAAACTAGCAACCCTTTGCTGCAACTTTTACGGCAGTAGCCATTGACTTTGCCACACGTTGGCCCATATGCTGGGCAACAAAAGATCACAAGGCAGAAACAATAAATTGATTCATCAATAAAGCAATCATAGCAGGCTACGGCACTCCAGACTACATCATAACAGATGGAGAAAAAAGAGCTTACAGGCCACATAGTAAACAACAATCTAAAAACAAAGAACATAAAACACTCCACAACCTCGCCCTACAGGCCACAGGCCAATGGCAGAGTTGAATGCCTGAACAGCAGCCTTATCAGAACCCTGGAGAAAATAATGGATGGCAAAGCCAAAGAAACATGGCCACTCTATGTGAAACATGCATTACTAGTATCCCGGGTTTGTACCAATCAAGGGACAGGCTACTCACTGTTTGAACTAACATACAGGTATAAGCCAGAAATGTCACCCACAATAATCAACTGTATGTGAAGATCCCCCAGGGAAACCTCCCACAGTAGAACAAGCACCAGCTCTACAAAACATACGCCTCAAAGCTAAAATAGCAGAAACCAAAAGGCTCAAAGCACAAAAGGTAACCCCTGCAGAGGAACCACTTCCAATCAACTCTCCTGTCTGGGTCCTAGCTGGGAACAGGAAGAAGTTAGATTCAGTACACAGAGAACCAGGAAGAGTCATCAGATATAGACCAGACAGAAATACCTATTTAGTTAAGTTCCAAGGCGCCAAAGACCCCATCATAAAGAAATACCACAGATCTTGCCTCCGCCCTAGCAAAGGAGAACACTCAACCCAGTTGGTGCCCACTAGTAAACAGCTCCAGGAACATCAGGCAGCAGCCGTCAAGACAAAGCCCCCTCCTGATGTACCCGAGTAACCCCTTAAGGGAGGGGGTGTGTTGAGGGTCTGGATGTACAAGTATTCCAGATATTGCCATCACACCTAACATCCAGTCATTGCACAATTTGGTGCCTTTTTAATATACCATTTGACATACCAGAAATGGCACCAAATCAATATCACATGACTGTCCAGGTATCCAGCAACTCAAACCTATCCAGCACATGATCAGCCCCTGGGTTTGATTCAACTAAAATCCCTGCCATAGCTAAAGCTATATAAGTCTAAAAAATTATCCAATAAAATATACTTCTTCTCTTCCTAATTCTATATTTGAAGCTTCCCCAAAAGGCGCTCCTTATCAATTGAAATGCTTCTTCACACTCTTTTGTCCAGTTGAAGTTGGTGGAAGTCTTTAGCAGATGGAAGAGTGATTGAGCTATTTCAGCAAAGTTGGGAATAAATTGGCAATAGTATCCTGCCATGCCTAGGATTACTTGAACTACTTTCATGTTGGCAGGGTAAGGCATCTGGGCTATGGCCAACGTCTTGGCTGGGATTGGTCTGATTCCTTTGCTAGAAATGATGTGACCCAAAAACTCCAAATGCTTTTTAAAGAAAAATCACTTAGAAGTTTTGAGTTTCAACCCTTTCTTCTGAAGCCTTATGAAGACTTCCTTCAAGTGGCTAAGATGTTCATCAAATGTTTTAGAGAAAACGTTTATGTTGTCCAGGTAGATGAGAACACAACTTAGTTTAAGGTTGGCAAATGTACTATCCATGAATTGTTAGAAGGTAGCTGGTGCATTTGCTAGTCCTTGGGGCATCCTAGTCAGTTGATATAACCCTGCTGCTGTGATTAGGGCGCATTTCTCTTGATCTTCTTCAGCCATTGGTACTTGCCAGTAACCAGAGACCAAATCCATTGCTGAAAAGTAACATGTACCACCTAGTTGATCTAGTTTTTTATTGATGCATGACAATGGGTACTTGTCTTTCTTGATGATCTGGTTTTGCTGTTGGTAATTGATGACAACTTGGTTTGTGCCATCTTTCTTCTTAACTAGAAAAGAGAGGGGAAGCCCAAGGACTACTTGATGGTTTCAGGAGACCAGCACTTAATAGTCATTGAACTTCTTCACTAATTATTCTGTTGTCATTAAGTGATTGACAATATGACCTTTGGTAGATAGGAGCTGAATCACCAACGTTGATTTTGTGTTTGACTCCTTTTGCACAACCTAATTAAAAATTGGATGTCAAAAAGATGTCTTTGAACTCATCTAAAATTTTTTCAAACTTGGACATCTTCCCCTCAGAAAGACCAGACATCTCTTTGCATGGAATGACAGCTAGTACTGAGTGAGCATGAGTTGGAGGCGTCTTTGAAATCCCTAATTCTGATAGATTTCCTACGTAGTAGACAGAATCAATGTCAGTGGTTGGCTTGATCCTAACTTATGCAATTGGTTGATGTCTCCAGACAACAATCTTCTTTGGTGAAAATTTGGTCAATAGTACCTTAAGCTCTGAATGGTTGGCTTCATCACAAAATTCTGGGGCTGCAATAGGTTTGATAAGCAAAGGGTGAGGAAGGCTAAACACATCAAGAGACATTCCTGGAGAGACGTCAAACAGTATACCTGTGCTAACAACTACTTGCATAAAAGGCTCTATTACCATAGAATGGTTAGCTTTTAATTTGATGCCTGTAGCTGAGTTAGCATGGGACTGAAGAGTCTTGGTATGTGGGTTGGCAAGACAATAGGGAATTCCCATAACACCATGCAGGTAATTAATTAGAGTATGGTGTCAGTCAGTTTTCCCTTAAGATACCATGTGCAATGTTTGATTGTTGTTAAAAAATAAAGGAATATAATATCCCATGAGGGTTATTGTTCCAGCACCCATGGCTATTATAGCATCATGTTGTTGTAGCAGGTTGGTACCTATTAGCATATCATAACTGGTGGATTGTGGTACAACAGCACTTGTTGTTAGGACTAGCTCACCAAATATCAGAGGAATACTACTGTAGGCACATGCTGCAATGGTTTGTTGATCCCCTGCGGTGGAAAAGCTTTTGTTGTAAGCCAAATCTGGCTTGAATCAAAGCTTGGATACCAGTTGGGAGGATACTATTGTTGTTGGTGCTCCTGTGTTGACAACAGCTCAAATATGAGTGTCAAATACTTTAAGCTGAACCCCTGTACATGTTTTGGTCAGATTGATAATGTTATTAGTGATATTACATATAGGGGTGTTTTTTAGGTGCCTCATAGAGCATCCAAGAAATACTTAAACATTGGAAGGGCTTTCAAGAAGGTCTTCATTGGGATGGGAAAAGAAATATTGACAAAGGAACTGTTAGTGTATGGGGTGATATCTTTGTAGTTGCTATCAGAGTTGGTCAAGGGAAGGTCAGGTACAGGCTGGGACAGATAGGAACAGAAGGTTGGTTCAGTGATACTAGAGTTAAGAGATTCCATTAAGGCATGTCTCTTCTCCAGTTGTTGGGCCCGTACTGATTTCTTACTGATTGAGTTTGATAACACAGCAAAAATACCAGCTAGGTTGTCAGGGGGAGGTTTAGGTAGAGGTGATGGGGACTCCCTGAGTCCATCACCTATTTGTTTTTTATTTTATTTTTCAGAAGAGAAGTAGTCTTCTATGTGGACTGTGTCCTTAGTAAAAACTATGTGAACTCCAGGTTGACCCTGGGTTCTGCTTCTAAACATTTCCTGTACTTTCTTGTACACAGCAAAGTTGGGGCAATCCTTTTGCATATGTGTCTTCTCCTTACATATTCTGCAATCTTTGTAGTTGGGTTGCATATGGTATGGATTCAGCTGGGCATTAGAATTTCTCTGGTAGGAGGACAAAAGTTGGTAGACAGGAGTAGGAGTCAGTTCTAGAGTGGCATAAACCCTTCAGTTGGTATGCTTGAGTTGATCCAACTGAGTTTTAAGCTGTCCTAGGGTAAAGACTTGCTCTACAATTGAGGTGATGTCATGAAGGCCATTTATATGACCAGAAAAATCAAACCAAAGATCCTTTTATGGCAACAAAGCATGTCAGTGGGCACAACAACCGTCATTGGGGCTAATGAGGTTCTTCATCTGCAGCCAACTTATCATGGATCGAAACTCACAAGGAAAATCTTCAAAGTTCTTGATTTTTAGAGCCAGGAAGTTATCTCTGTCAACTTTATCTCTTGCTTCTGAGTCAAAGACTTTAAGGAGAGCTTTTCTCACATCTTTATACTTATAGTTTCTAGGAAGGTGTTGAGAGATGTCAGCTAGTACTTCTTCATCTAGCATACAAATACAGGCTAGACCCATCTCTCAATATCCTAGTCCTTCATTGGCCTTATTAAAGGTGTCCAGCCACATGTGGATGTCAATGTGGCTGTTCATTGAGAATTTGGTTTTGAAGAGACTATTTTGCTTGGTTCTTCCTGAACTGGAACCATGGTGCACTCCTTGCTGATAGGTACAAGATGAGATTGTTAACTCATCCTCAGAATCAGATTCAGAGCTAGAACTACTACTATTGGAGTAGTCAGGCTGGTGTTGTCTATGGCAGGACTGGCGTTGGTGGCTCTCAGGGCTTCTCTGGCAACGGCAGCAGCTTCTGGGAACTGCACTCCCAAGTGGTATAGCATTTGCTCCAGTTGCTATATTGGGAGGCATATAATGAGGAGGGCAAGCAGGGTTGTCTTGGCCGTGATTGAGAATATTGCCAATTATGATGGGGTTGTGGGCGGTTGGATCCCCAATGGCAAGTCTGTCAAAACTTTCTTACAGAGTAGTTGTGGCTACTCTTAGTTCTTCTACTACTTGTCCTTGGTTGTTGAGAAGGGTAGTTGTGTCAGTCAATTGGGCTGTAAATCCACCCACTTGTTCAATTAAATCCTGATTGGCAGTATGAGTTTGTTGTACTCCTTGATTAAAGGTAGTGAGTTGTTCCACTACCACAGCAGTAGTGGTGGCTAAGTACTTGGTACATTGGTGTTGGACCTATTCAATCTGGGTGAGTTTTCATTAAATTGTCTTGTGACCTCAGCATCCACATGGGTGATTGCTGTATTCTGCTGTTGCTGGACGGCACTTTGCACAAAGTTCACTTGGGACAGTTGATTCATTTGTTCCATTAGTTCTTGGATATGTCAATGGTGGTTGATGAGGGTTGCTCCTTGGGCTTTGAGGTGAACCACAGACAACTCCAAGTTGGCAGCCAAAGCAATAGTGAGGTCACAGAGGGGAGTGAACTGGGTGTCCAAAAAGGTATTTGACTCCTGGTTTATTTCTTCTAAGTGGACAGCAGTTGCTCTGGCACAAGTGTCAGACTCTTCAAGTCGCTGATTGGTGAGATTGTTCCATTCACCTTGGCGCTCAAAGCTAATAGTGGCTAATTGTTGGAGGTCTTTGTATCAGTTGTTTAGTTCTCAGAGGCTGGCATTGACCTGGTTGAACCTATTCACAGTGTCCATGAGTTTTGAATGACAAACCCTAGTTGTGTATGTAGTCAGTATATCCAAACTATCAACTGTCAATTGAGGGAGGGCTCTATTATTATGTTCAATCATTGCTGATCTCTTGCAGATCTTGCTCAGTGTTAGTGGTCTCCACTGATGTATTAAGAGGGAAATATAGATTGGTATTGGCTTGTCTAATAGAAGGAGAAATCGGGAACAACTGGAAACTAGGACTATTGGAGACAGGATAGATGGTTGAAGAAGGCCAACAATTGAGAGTCTGGCCAACTCCAGTGGCAGAGAAGTTGAAGGCCTCAAAGGTCAGAACTGACTGTCTTGCTGGTCAACTAGGGGTTCCCAGAATCCAGGGGAGGAATTGGGGTCAGTTGTACCATAGGAATCTCCATAGAGCAAAGCTGCTCTACTGGACTTGGGCAGCTACTAGGGTTATTCAGTACCCTGCTTGGGGTTGTGGCCTATCAGTTGTCCCAATTGACTGTAGTGCAATTACCAAGGGGGGAATGAGTTAGTCTCGCAGGATTGTTGGCGGTAGTAGTTGAGGGTCAGGAGGTGGTTCTTCCGGTTGACAACTGGCTCACCCTTTGGGGGTGGATACTACCAACTGATCCTGGTTGGTGGCACTTGTGTAGGATGGTGCTAATGTAGTGTTGGCTGGAGAGCCTATTCTATTAGGACAGCCCACACGTTGAATATCATCATTCAAGGGCAGGAGAGGCGCTCCAGAGGATCTGATATTAGCCATGTTTTATAGGTTCTTCCCTTGTCAGAGGCTTTGTAGGAGTCAATAAGAGGTTAGCGGGAATTGGCTAAAAGCCCCTGTAGTGAGCACCAAGATGTGGCGCTCTTGCTACTGTAGGTGATGATAGTTGGTTAGTTGACAGACTAGGGAATAGACAGTGGGATGAAGGACAGATTTAGGTGCCAGTCAATTAACTGAGTACTGTACCAGTCAGAAACCAGACAGGTATTTGGTAGTACAAAGGTGATTGGACCAGGAGAACAACAAATGGTTTGGAGTAGTGGCAACGGCAAATAATCTAAAGCAAATAATCAAGTAGTGACTTCTAGTCAAGCTAATTGGCAGTGTAGTTGGTAAGAGGAGACTAGCCTTTGTAATCCTCAAATTATACACTCAAAGAATATTCAATGGTGTATTTAATATAAGGGGGTGTAAATGTATATCTTTATTGAGAAAAGGAGAGAGGTTTATATACTACAACTTACTTGATAATTCAAGGCAAGTTGGTCATTGCATGGGATTTGAGGAAGGAGGAAATGAGTGTTGAACAACTGGGGATCAACACAGCAATCAGGGGAAGGTGTGAACAGCCCCAGCAGCATAAGGGGGCTACCAAAGACTCAAGATTGGGGAAGTCAATCAATAACCACAGTCAATGAACTATTTTGTTGATATATTTAGCGCCTATTTGATGTGACTTTTAATCTGGAACCAAGTCAGTGCCTGTGGACAATCCGGAAGCTAGTTAGTATTGTAGGGCAATCTAGCAGATAGTCAATGTCTTAAGCATCCGGAATGACTACTTTATTGGAAAGGAGATCAGGATCTCTTACAATCAGGAAGTACTTAACAACAATAAGGATTAAAGCAACCAAATGGTGATGGGCTTCACCACAACTATATAATATCTATCTCTTAATAAAGAATATTATCTAGTTTCTAAATATTTTCCCCCTTGTAACT
This sequence comes from Entomophthora muscae, assembly GCA_014839935.2. NCBI lineage: Eukaryota > Fungi > Entomophthoromycota > Entomophthoromycetes > Entomophthorales > Entomophthoraceae > Entomophthora > Entomophthora muscae. The sequence continues at coordinate 118,417 of QTSX02004277.1, forward strand.
GTGCTAAAACAACACAGTTACAACATTGATAGCACAGGTAGGTTTTCCATTCTACTTTATTCCCCAAAATTCTACTTGTTGCCTGTACTTGCTGCGGCCAACAAATCCTTGATAGAATCATGTCTGGCCTCCCAGAAGACTGGTCACTGTACACACCTGGTGCCAAGATACCTGATGGGTTTTTCCTCTACCAAAATATGGTGATATCCCTTCCCGCGTTCAATGCCCTGTCCACCCAAGGGTTCTTCCAGGCTCCCTCTGCCATGCCAGATGCAACTAATGAAAATACCATGCCATCCTACTTAGCCCAAATACTTTGAAGTGCTTCCCTGGAATCTTTTGCAGGGTTCAACGGCAACAACACTGCTGAATGGATTCAGTCTGCCCAAAGCAAACTGGCCTAAATGGAATGCCCATAGCAATTCTGTATTGCAGAAATCTCCATCCAACTGACTCACAACACTGGCATCTGGTGCAACAAGTGGCATGAAGAACACACCAAAAAGGACTGGGATACCTTCAAACAAGTCTTCTTGGCAAGATTTGTGCTTAAGGACAACATGCTCATGATATACATCAAGTAAAGAACTTAACCCAGACAGGCACTGTGAAGAAACTCACCCGCGCCTACAAGGAACTCCAACTACATGCACCCTCAGATATGGATTTTGAAAACGCAGCCACCTATTCTATGTACTAGAACGCCCTCAAGTCACACATGACGAGACACATCAACCTGGATCAAGTGACTAACCTGCAGAGTCTTTACTTTGAGGTAGAAAAAGCAGAAAAAAGAACCAATGCCCTTCACAGGGCATAGACTGGGAAAATAGAGAGGCCCAAAGACTCTCACCCAGCCAGGTGCTCCAGTTGACTACCCCCTGAACAACGGCAGCAGCACAAACAATAAACCCACAGGTTTAAATGGACATGGAAATGGAAGTAACAGCCATTAAAATTGCACCCATTTCTGTATCACTACCACACAAGACAATAAAGACAAGGGAAAAGCCTGGGGAGAGCGCTAAGCAAGCCAAACTCTCCCTGCACAATTCCTGACTTGCCCAACAATGAGCACCAACCCAAGGATGTGGACCAATGTCCAAGTATCCTCAGAGGACTTGGTAGCCTATACAATTTCCAGACACCCCAATAAACTGATGTCCTATCCTTTCTGCTTTTGCAGTTACACAGGCTCAGCCCTCCCAGACTTGGGTGCAGACCAAAACTTAGTCAACAGCAGCTTTATAGCCAAGTTCAAGCTACCCACTAATTCTTTGGGGATTAAACCGTGGTTTTAGCTGAGGAAACATCACATTACCATGACAAGGGAAACTGTTCCATTCTCTGTAATGCTTGAGAACATGCACTCCACCATCCAGGGCCCTGTAATTGACTTTCCAAAGTTTGACATTGTACTGGGTTTGGATTGGCTGAGAAAGGACAATCCCCACATAAACTGGACAACCTTGGTATTGACCATCAAACGCAAAAGCGTCAACCACCAGATCTACCCTGACTCAGTGGATCAACTCCTACACAACCACGTCTTTATGCACATTACAGAGACCCTGGACAAAAGAGAGAACCCCAAGACAATCAACTGGGACTCCTACCAGTACAAGATCATACATTTCAAAGATCACCAGGACACCACTACGTCTCAGGATTGCCAAATTGTAGCCCACCATCCAGAAATACTCAAGGAGGCTTTACCCAGGTAGCCTCCAGAAAAACATATCCAACATTCAATTCAACTCAAGGGAGCTGTACCCAAAGCACAGCCCATCTATTGCCTGACCCCAAATGAAGTCAATTTTCTAAGTGCCTACCTCAAGGAGGCCTTGGAGAAAGGACTTATCTGTCTCTCACAATCTCCCTTTAGGGTTGCCATATTCTCTGTGGCCAAGAAAGATGGCACCTTGCGCCTAGTCACAGATTAACAAGCCCTAAAAAAAGTTACCATCAAAAATTGTTACCCACTGCCACTCATTGACAACCTCTTCAATGCTCTGGGCAGTGCCACAATCTTCTTCAATATTAACCTAACTGCAGGCTACAATCAGATCTGTATTAAGGAGTAAGATATCCCCAAGACAGCCTTCTGTACAAAATACAGCTTGTACAAATGTGTGGTGCTCAATTTCAGTATGACAAACGCCCCGTCAACTTTTGTGACCTTCATTAACAAGGTGTTTGCCCCTCACATAGACAAGCATGCCTTAATCTACCTGGACAACATTATTGTCTTTAGCTCCTTGGTGGGGCAACACCATAAGGACCTGGAGGCAGTCTTTGCTACCCTGGCACAACACAAGCTGCTAGCCAAACCCTCCAAATTTCAGTTCTTCCGCAAGCAACTACCTTTCCTAGGGCACATAGTCTTAAAAGACAGCATCAAGCCCAATAGTCAGAAGATACAGGCTATTTGCAAAATACCACCACCCAAAGACAAGTCAAAACTCCACATGTTCTTAGGAATGGTGGCCTACATATGCCGTTTTATACCCAACTGCGGCATCTTGACTGTCCCCTGTCCACCATAATTGGCACCAAATCCAAGTTTGTATGGACCCCCCAACGTGAACTCTGCTTTAGATGCCTCAAAGAGAAGCTCACAACAGCATCTATTCTGCAATACCCCAAACACAATGTGGAGTACCAAATGAAAACCAACCTTCAGACATATTCATTGGGGGAGTACTACAATTAAAAAACAATGATGATGACTTCCTACCCGTAGCCTAAAAATCACAAAAACTGACAGACAGCAAGTGTCAATACCCTATCCATAATAAAGAGTTGTTGGCCATTGTAAAATGCCTAGTCAAATGGCGTTGTTATCTAGAACAACAGGAAGAATCCACGGCGTTGACCAACCACAAGTTGCTCATATATTTCAAAACCCAAGAAAACCTATCCCATCATAATGTGCTGGATGGAACTCTTGGAGAGATTCAATATGCTCATACAGTACAAACCTGGTCCAGAACTTGCCATGGAGGACACCCTCTTGCGCTGTATGTCCATTCCACAAGAGGGAAAAATGGGCTCAACCCAGACTGGCCTCTCTTGGTACTACAAACAAAAGACAAGGGTTTCCCTCCTTGTACAACCAACATAACAAAGGAAACAGTCATCAAAAACAAACACCTATTTTATGATGTATACAGGACCTTGCATAGAAAAATGTTCAACGGGACTACCATTCCTTACATCCCCACACATCAGCAAGTTGAAACCATCCTACGTTATCATAGGGACCTAGGGCACACAAAAAGTTGCAACCTCTACAAATTCCTTAAACACAAAACATGGTGGCCAATCCTGTATTAATATGCTCAGGAAGTTTTGGAACAATGTGAAGTATGCAAGAAATTGGCAAGAAGCAAAACCCCGCCTAAGTCAGTACTACCTATTTGCACGCAACTACCCTTCAAGGTGTGGGCCTTAGACATTGTGGACCCTATACCAGGAAAAAACAATGAGAAGAAATACATCATTACCACAATAGGCTTTGTCACTTTCTGGCCAGTGGTGCAAGCAGTGAAAACTCATACAGGCAACAATGCCTGAAAATTCATAGGCAAAGAAATTGTCAGCAAGTTTGGAAAGCCAGAACTCCTGATAACAGAAGGAGGCAAAGAATTGACCTCTGAAGATACCAATGTATACCTCACCAATAATGAAGTCAAGCACACTGTGACAACACCCTACCACCCTCAGGCCAATGGATGTGTGGAACAGCTAAATGTCAGCCTTGTGCAAGCCTTGGCCAAGCTCACTGCTGGGAGACCTGAGGACTGGTATAAGCAGCTACCAACTGCACTACTTGTATGCCAAACTCATGTGAACATATCCACCAGGAAAAGCCCTTTCAAGTTGGTATATGGCACACAGCCCAATATCATCCAAACATTATCAGGGCCCAAGCTGAAAATTCCAAGCAAGGTTCCTCCTTGCTCAGATCCCCAGGTCACAGAGACCTATGGCAATCAAGCAGAGAGAGAAAACAAGCGTCTAAAAAAGACATTTGTCCTCATTCAAAATAGACATTAGATTGGTGATAAAGTTTGGGTCATGAAAAACAACAAAAGTAAACTACAACCCAAATAAGTAGGCCAAGTAATCATCTTAAAGGTAAATAAAAACAACACTTATCTTGTGCAAGGACTTGGGATACGTAAAAAAGACAAGGTCCTCCACCATTATTGCCTGAGACCCTGCAAGGCAAGACAGAAACAATGCAAGACCGTCCTACCTGCCACCAAACAACAATTGGTCCAGTATGGCGCCTGGGCTCCCAAAAATCTCCCTGACAACCTTCCCCCAGAGGAGGCCAACCTTCAGCCAGGGGGTGTGTTGAAACAGCGGGCTCAACCTACCAGCAAGGTTCCAAACAAGTGGATTTGTGACCCGCAATTCAACTATCCAGTCACTTGGAGCCAGACTAGGAAGTCAACTCAAATCCCCAAATCCAACAACATGAACAAATGATGATACCTTACAGTGGATACCTTGTTTTGGCGCTTGACTCATTATCAGGATCAAGCCACCCCCTTCATAATTCCACTGTGTGATCTACACAATCATGTTCCTGTTATCCATGGCTCACATTAACTATATAATCACTATGTCTCAATAAAGAATATTATCTAGTTTCTAAATTTTCCCCCTTGTAACTCTGCTAAAACAGCACAGTTACAACAATACTCTTCCATCTGCAATCACCAAAGCACAATTACCCATCCTCAGAGATTGATAGCCAAGCATCAGTTGATAAAACCAAAGCCTTCAACTAATATTGCGCTCCTGACGCTCCATTTGGCTCTGTGCACTTCACCGAGTATCCCCATAACCCAGATCAAAAAACCTGGACCTTGGAGGACTTAAAGTGGTACACCTGCTCAGATGCGCCCTGGGATCCATATCAAATTGTCTGTGACGGCAGAAAAATCACTATATACCCCTTGATCTTCAACAAGAAATACAACAACCCTGCTTCCTACTTGATCCCAATGGAACTACCCCCAACACCCAAACCAACCATCTCAACCCCACCCACTTCCAATGCCGCTGGCCATAGTAGTCAATTCCTGGGAGTGCTATACCTGGCACTCACAGGATTGATTGATTCTGCCTTGTCAGCAGCTAGACCCTGGGCTGTGGCTGGGAAGGCTCTTTCCTACTTGGTAAAGTTAGGTCCCATTATCTGGTGGGCTATGCTGGTATCTGCCTCAATTCCTCCCTCACCTGTAGGAGCATTGTGGTACTCCTGGTATCCTGACAGTGAGGACCCAAAGAAATATCAGAATATTCCCACAGGATTCTCCACTGCTAACCCTTTAATCATCTGGGAAAAATCCCAGGAAATCATCCCTATCTGAAAAGATAAAAATCCACCTCATGAAAGCTGCTAGTACCCATTTGAATGGTAATTAATCACTCAAGGTTGCATAAACCTTAGACAAGATAATATCAGGACCGTCTTGAGAATAAATTATTCTAGAGGCCCAGCATTTAGTTGTAACACCATGCCAACATGGTATGGGTACCTAACTCTAGGGGCTAAACTTGACAATCTGGGAAACATATAGACTGGAAAGTGTTGCATTATCTTTGATTACTACCTCTCAGGAAAGAAATTCCCCAAGTGACTCCCTGAATGATTCCCCAACTAATCATTAAGTTGGTGCACTCTTACCATTTGCCCATCTATTAAGGGATCAAAAATTTTGAGTCTTAAGAGGAACACTACTTGGCCAAACCCCATAACTATCATGACGTACATGGAAAAATTATAGCTTCTCATGATACTATATAATACTCTAAACTCATATCTAATAAAGTATCATTCTCTTCTTGATTTCCTCTTTATCTTAGTTATTACACTTCTCAGAAGTATATACTCAACAGTGGTAGCACAGGTAGATTATCCACACCTACGCAACTTAAAGAAAAAATTCATCTAAAGAAAAGAACCCAGAAGATGGCACTCCTCACTGGCAGGAGACAATACAAAGAAGTTCAGGACATCCTCACAGGATTTACTATCTTCAACAATATCCTTGTGTTGCAACTGAGTCTCCCTCCTTGCCTGCTAATGTATTTTACAATACACAGGGGGCGCTCAAGGAGTTGCCCCTTGACGTGTCTAACACATGAACCAATCCAAAGGCAATATCAAACTGCAGGTACTTTATCCTAATTAAGAGCTCTACCTATTTGACCTGCTGATCCCTGCACAAGTTATTCCTTGGCTTCAAACCTTACATGGAACATGCCACTATGATACCCCCTTGTGGCCTTCCCCATATAGTATATTAATCACAATATTCTACAATAAAACAATACCTTATTCTATTCATTTCTGTCCTTTCTATTGAGCTGTTGTCTTCCCCAATCAAATACTGAGCTCAAATTGGTTCAGTTGTGACACTTGTACCAACCAAACAGTATGACTTTCTTGTTACTCAAGGAGTCCTAAGCCTGCCTCCAGTTACTGAATCAATCAAAAAACCCAACATTGTATTTCAATGCCTAAACTCAGCAGAAATGCTAACGTTTTCAGGACTACAACATAAAAATTTCATTCTCTGGATTCAAAGCACCCAAAATAAGTTTACACAAGTAGGCTACCCCCGCAAAATCTGGGCAAAAAAATTGCTTTATGTGTTACCAGGGCTGCCTCAAATTTTGTAAGCAAATGGGTTGACCAACACCCTGATCACAACAAAAGCTGGGAAATGTTCAAGACCGCCTTCCTGGAGAAACTCACCATAAAGGACTCTGATGTTGTGATCATGAAAGAACTCAGAACCTTCAAAATGACAGGAACTGTTGAGAAGTACCTTGCAGACTATGGAGACATACATGATTGAGCTCCCAACACCATCAACTTTGATGAGTCTGGGCCACAACTGGACTTCTACAATGGCCTCCCCACACACATTAGACGTCAGTTTGATATGAGTTGCTGCAAGAACCTCCTGGATGGATTCTTGGAAGGAACACAAGCTGTACAAAAATCTGACAATCTTCATGTAACCAAAAAGTAAAAAGAGAGTCCCACAGCCAAGAAGGAGTCTCAACCTAATAAGCAGAGCAACTGAGCTAATGACCCCATCCTTGGGGAAGAAATTGCACTACTCAAGTAAATCAAATGAGTACTGATAACATCACCAAGGAGGAAAAAGCTCAGGGGAGTACTTAGGCAAGCCACCCTACCCCAGTTTGCAAGACTTGTACAGGGACCAGGATGTGGACTCAATTACCATGATCTGAGTACCCTCCAGCAATATTATACTGGTTGCTGATCAAACTGGGAATAAACTCCTCACTTATCCTTTCCGCTTTTACAGATATCAGGGCACAGCACTATTTGACACTGGAGTGGACCAATACCTTATCAAAAAAAATTGCCAACCTCATGAAACTACCCACAGTTCAAAGTAATACCAAGAGAGTTATCATGGCAGATATTATAAGTATACTAGTCACTAAAGAAGCAAAACCTTCTGCGCCCAAATAGAAGACATGTAGACTACTCTTAGTGGTGCAATCATACCAATCCCCAAGTACAATGTTGTACTTGATCTGGTCTGGATTAGAAAGACCAAACCTTATATTGACTGGGATAGCGCTACCCTCACTATACAACAAGGCAAGTTGCACCAACATGTATATTCAACTCATCTTGATACACTTATGAGAGAACAATTGTATATGAAAATTACAGAAACAGAAGAAGAAAAGGACCCTAGCAAGACCAACTGAAACACCTGCTTATATGAGATTATCCACTTTAAAATGTAGAGACTTCACAAAAACAAGACACAATTTAACAGCAGCTAATCCAATAATTCCCTTCCACTTTCAAGAAAAGTTACCAGGACTACCACCAACTGGGAAATCCAGCATGAAATTGACCTCAAAAGAAGCATGCCAAAAGCACACCCTATCTACTGACTAACACCACAAGAAGACAACACACTAAAGGCATATCTAGACAAAGCCCTTGAAAAAGGACTCATACAACCTTCTAAATCTCTTTTTGATGTGGCTATCTTTTTTTAGTAAAGAAAGATGGAGGGCTCTGCCTATTCACAGACTACAGGGCGCTTAACAAGATCACAATTAAGAACAGGTATCCCCTGCCCCTGATGTATGACCTTTTTGACTCCCTGGGGGGCCCCAAGTCTTCACAAAAATTGACTTGACAGTAGTTTATCACTAAATCCCTGTTAAACCAGAAGATATCCCCAAAACTGTGTTCAGAACTAGTATGGCTTGTTTGAATGTGTCATCCTCTACTTTGGCATGATAAATGCCCTAAGTACATTTACAACTTTTATGAATAAAGTTTTTAAAGATCTCATTGGAAAAAGGGCTATTATCTACCTTGACAACATAATCATATACAGCCTGACTAAGGAAAAACACTGAAAAGACACCTGCTGGGCCCTCTGCACCCTTCAAGATAACCAAATTATAGCTAAGCCCTCAAAATGCAACTTCTTTTCAACAGAACTCCCATTTTTAGGACACATTATCAGCAAGGACAGAGTGAAACCAGACTAAGAAAAAATACAAGCCATAACCAATATGTCAGCACTGCAAAGTAAGAGTGAACTTTGTACACTCTTAGGCATGGGAGCCTATGTTAGGAGATTCATCCCTGAATGGGGCACCTTAAATGCCCCATATCAGAGATCACTGGCAAAACAACAACATTTGTATGGACACCATTGCGAGAAAAACCCTTCCAACAATTAGAAGAATGTATGGTCACTGTTGCTATTTTGTAATACCCAAATTGTGAGGCTGTTTAAAATTAGAAACTGATGCCTCCAATTACACAATATGAGGAGTACTCTGAATTTAAACCGCAGAAAATAATTTCCTCCCTGTAACATATAAATTAAGAAAGCTGTCTGACAGCAAGCAAAGATACCCAATACATGACAAGGAACTGATAGCTTTTGTCCACTTTCTAATGAAGTGGCAATGCTATCTGGAAGGTGCAAAGATATTCAGAGTGCTAACCAACCACAAGTCATTGGTATTCTTTAAGAATCAACAACACCTATCTAGACAACAAGCTGAATAGATGAACCTCATACAGAGGTAGCCCATGATAATTGAATATAAACCAGGCAAGTAAAGCTTACTGCAGATGCCCTGTCAAGGCTATATCATAATCACCTTCTATGTACTGATGGAGACCCCAATTGACCCATGTTAATAATGAGAAATTTACAAGATAGTTCCCAAACATTACACTAATAGACATCCAAGAGAAAGTCCTCAAGATCAAACATCTGTTTAAAAAGGTATATAGTACTCTACACTGCATACTACCAAGTGGTGATACTGTACCCTACGTCCTGTCAACACAAAACATTGAAATAATTCTTTGATACCACAGAGATCTGTGACACACCTGTAGTAGGAATTTGCATGAATACCTCAATACAAGCTACTGGTGGCCCAACATGTTGGATAACATCAAGGAGGTACTAGCTCAAGTGTGAAGTCTGCAAAAATTATGCCTGCTCCAGGCACCCCCAAAGTCAGTAATACCAGTGTCAATCACACATCCTTTCAAAGTGTGGTCACTGGATATTGCAGGGCCAATGCCTGGAAACAACAAAGACAAAAAGTACATTATCACAGCTATTGACTATGTAACTAGTTGTCCTGTAGAACCAGCCACAAAAGAACACAAAGGAAACAATTTAAGACTATTTAATGGCAAGGAAATTATAGAAAAAGCCTGTGAAACCTGAACTATCAATCACAGATGGAGTAGCCAAAAATAAAGCCATTAGCATCATTATCTATCTTGCCAAAAATGGAATAAAACACACCATAGACAGCCCTTACAGTAGTTTTAAAAGCTATGGCAACAACCAAAAATACCTCAGATTTAAACAAAATAATTTTCAAATTTAAAAAAAATCCATCTATCAGGTTAAAATATACACTCTGTTAACAGGGTTTATTGGCGTTAATGGGCAAAATGAGTCAACACAGCAACAAAGGGCTCACACACAAAGCAAAACCATTCAAAATACAATCTGAAATACATTGATTCACAAACAAAATGGTGTGAGTTGACTTTTGGTGTACATATGTTTACTATGTGAATTTGTGACAAAATACACCCAATCAAGGTGTATCAAAATGCAAACCAAAAAAACACAATAGCAACTCACTACGTAAACAAAATCACTCACGCAATGTGTGCAATGTATTGTAATCATGAATGATACCAAGGTATCTAAAATAAGACACAAGATCTGAAACATAAATTTTAAAAAAATTGTGTTTGGTGCCTAATTTGGCATAAAATCTGGGAAAATGGGTGGATTTTTTTGAGTATTCTAAAAATGGGCGTTGTAAAACCAAAAAAAACTAATTAAGAAATAAAAAATCTATAATTGGGATAATGGGTGGGAAAAACTTTAATTAAATATCCATATTCAGAAAAAAAGCAAAAATTAAAATTAGGGAGTAACTTAATTGAATTTTATTTAATATTTTATTAAATTTTAAAATGAAAGGAACACAATACCAGAGTACCAATACACCCATTGTGCGCCGTGGTTGCAGTTGCCCCCGCAGATCAAAGAATAGAGTTAGTGCAACCCAAGTGCCTACTCAAGGATAAGGGAGAGGAGAGTTCCATAGTGACGCTGCACTGACACAGCTGGTTCAAGGAGCACAAGCTGCTAGGGTGCAGAGCATAAACCCTTAGGTCCCAAAACTGACCCAGAAGCCAACCAAGGCCACCAATACAAATAAAGTTAGAAACAAGGAGGTAGAACTTATGTTGTATGTGTTTGACATTGTGTACCAGCAAGAGTTGGTCCCGTCAGCCATGCTGGAGAAGGTGAAGCCTGTACTTGATACTAGCTACAAGCCCTACGTCAGTGATGGCAATAAGAAGGATGACAAGAAGCCCCAGTTCTATCAAACCAATGAGGGACAGCTGGTGTTAAAAAAGGTTGCAGCCTTCTATACCAAGGTACCCATGTCCTGTGTTATGCCCAATGCCAACAAGCCAATACCCACCTATAAAAAGCCTGCTCACAAGCACATTCCTGACATTAAGCACATCATCCTTCTCTGGCTCATGCGGGAATCTGGTGATTACAAGGCAGCTGCAGCCCTTGTTGGAGTGGATCCCAAGTACGCCAGCAAGACCTTCCAAAAAATCATCAATACTGGTTGTGTCCTTGCCGCAGAGAAATCCTTGCGTGTTTCTACCAAGCTCACCAAGGAGCACAAATGGGCAATTTGCCAGTGGATCACCCAGGACTGCTATCTTGAACTGGCAAATATACAGACCATGGTTAAATCTACTTTTGGGATTGAGGCCTCAATTTCCTTCTATTATCATTTGGTCAAGGGAATGCACTTTTCCTGGAAAAAGCTCAGGGTATCCCCCTACAACAGAAACAGCCCAGCCAATATTGACATCTGTAAAAACTACGCAAAGGCGTACACTTCCCTCAGAGCCAAGGGGAAGGTCAAATTTTATTATATTGACAAATTGGCATTTGCCTTGTCAATGCGCAATGGGTATGTCCCCAAAGGCTCCAATGATGGGATGGCTTGGTGTGCTGCAGTCCGCGCCATAGCCTATTTGATGGTGGCTCTCCTTGGTCCAAAGGGGGTTGAGCTTTATCAAATAATATTGGGTTCTCACAACAGCCGTACCTCTTTGTCATTCCTCTGATTGATCCAGGAGCACCTGAGGCGCACAAGCCCAGGATTCACCAATATGATTGTGTTGGACAACGTTGGTCTCCACAAGGTGGCTGACATTCTTAAGGAATTCCCAATAATTGACACAAGCATTGCTGTGGGCCCCCAGCAATTGACCACGGCAAATTTACGCCTTCTCTTCCTTCCTGCCTATTTGCCCTTCCTAAATCCCATTGAGGAAGTCTTTGGGTGGCTCAAGCAAGTTGCCAAGCAAGGAACCCCAACTGGGACTGAGGACCTCTTTAATTTGCTGCAGGCCAGGATCCACACCCTCCCATCTGAGACCATGGTCACATTCTATGGCCACGCTGATTTGTTCATCCCTGTGTGCCTAGCTAAACAGCCAAACAGCCAATCAATTAAAGGCTTAGTGTGTCCAATTTTTTTATATTCTCTTATTTACTATTCAAGATTTATTAATTATCATTTCATATTTAGATGTTTCTAAGCCTGCAATCACATTCAGAAGATCCATCAATATATGTAAGTAATTTATTTATTTTATTATACATTATTTTATTATGCCATCTGAGGTAATCCCAAACGCTCAATACTGGATTACATAAAAATATTTAAATCACTTTGGTCAAATAAATATAAAAATAGTTTTAAAAAAATTAAACGTAAAATTTACAAGTTAGAATTTATTTTATTAACATATAATTTTATGCTTTGATTAAAACTGTTTCTGCAATAAATTTGCAAAACTGGTTTGCTGAGATATAAATTATAAAAATTTATTATAATTAGAATACTAAAAATTGTAATAAAATTTATTGGAATCATATTTTTATTGTGTGCGCCTGTAGTGGGTTCTTTGGTATGTACCCACCCAGCAATGGAGGTGGCGCACAACCTCCACTGCCATATTGTAGTTGGTGGATACATCCTGATTGAAATATTTTTAGTGGCTAGTAAAAGGGAGTATGGTGGGGTGGGAGTTCAGGAGCAGCTTTTCAGGTGGGGCTACAAACCTGTATATCCCAGCCAGGACCAGGGCGTCCTGGATCACATGATCAATTGAGTCATACCAGGGGGGACCTTCTTCCCGTCAAGTGCAAGTTGGGCCTTGTCAATTCCCAGAAGGACCCTGTCCAGGTCCTCTACAGACGCGCCCATCCCAAAGTAAAATAAGACTCCCAGGTAAACAACCAGATGAAGCCTTTGCCCAGCAAAGGCTTCTGTGAACTCACACAGTTTATTATAGACCACACTGATCTTCTTGTTGTACCTGGTCTTTGCAAAGGTCAGCTCCATGGCTGCAGGAAGCCCTGTCTTGTTAGCACTCCAGGCCAACCCAAAGTCTGCCAGGAGAATCTTGGTCTTCTTTACAGCTGTTGCGTCTGCAACAGCCAATTTGCCCACCGCACGCCTAAAGTTCTCCAACAGGTAAGATATGGTGTGCTCCACTGGGAAGCAGAAGCAAGAAGCCGCATGAGCCTGGCCCATCTCTGGTATATTCTTTAATGGGAGCGTTGCCAGGACGTCCCAAACAAGCTCAATGAAGTTTACACAGTAAACTCTAATGAGGGATACCGGGTCCAGGCAGACCAGTTGGGCATCCTTGTAGGCAGTAACTGCCCACTCAGATGCCCCCATGGCATGTGTAAGTTCTGCCAGCACCTCCCACAACATTGGAAAGGACCTGTGGATACAGTCCTCCAGCTCCTGTACAACAAGGGGGACAGATACAATTGCTTTGCCACATGAGTGGCATAATTTGCATAAAAGTTGGCCAGGACAAAGGGGACCAGGACTTAGCGGAGTTTGCCGTCTATATTTTCTAAGAAAAAACTTAAGTTTTTTGAAAATTTTAAAATTTTGTTTTTTAGGCTACCTTCTTGTGTTTCTTCCTTGCCCGCAGCCTCAGCCGGCTTGGTCATTCTTGGCGCAATCAATTGCGCAGGCAATTTGGTATCCTCTGCCCTGGCACGCTTGGCGGGTTTGAGATGTTCATACATCTCTGGGTCATCAACCCAGACGGACGGCGCAGAAAGATTGTATGCCTTAAATTGCAGGCCCTTGACCACAGTTTTTTTGAATATTTAGTAAGCGCTCAATTGTCTTCTTGGGGGTGTCTGGAATATTGGCCATCAAGGCCTTTGCAGACACCTTTTTGATTTTGTCCCCTTCAAGGACGGCAGACTTAACTTTTGCTTTGACCTTGCAGTCAATGTCCTTTATTTTGGCAATTGCCAAGTTGAGATCCTTCAGAAGATTCTCCAATTCTCTCATTGATTTTTTACTAACCTTTTCATATGTTTTTATAGCTTTTGCCCCAATAAATTCTGTATTATGTTGATACTGTTGCCTCTTTGTTTATTCCTGTTTTTCCCCATCTACTACATTATCTCATCTTTTTACCCATTTTGTATATTTTTTACGCTCATCTCAATATGTGTTGTTTGCTTTGTGTTGGCATTGTTCCTTGATTACCATATTATTTTTGGTGCGTGATATAGCCCCTTATGAAAATATTAACAACAATTTGGTGATCAGATAAATTTGAATTGGAAAATTATAGTGTAAACTGTTTTTAGATAAAGTTGTTACTGATCCAAATTCAAAACCTTAATGATAAACTTTAAGCCAGTCAGGAGCCAAGTGATAAAGTGATTGTTGTGGCATAAAGGGTCATTCAATAATTCTTTGATGCATGTGCGCTAATTAATATGATTGGCTGGATGTTTTGCCATTGTAAGCCATTGCCACTGTGGCAAGTTGTTGGTGGACTAGTGCTCAATCAGCTGCTGGTTTAGCACTAGTCCATCAACAACTTGTCACAGCGGTAATGGCACAATGGCAAAACAACCAGCCAATCATATTAATTAGTGCACATGCATCAAAGAATTATTGAATGACCCTTTATGTCACAGCAATCACTTTATCACTTGGCTCCTGACTGGCTTAAAGTTTATCATTAAGATTTTGAATTTAGATCAGTAACAACTTTATCTAAACACAATTAACCTATAACTTTCTAATTCAAATTTTGACAACCACCAAATTATTGTTAATAGTTTCACAAGGGGCAGTGCAAAGTGCCAAAAATAATAAGGCAATCAAGGAAACAATGCCAACACAAAGCAAACAACACATATTGATTTAAGCGTAAAACATATACACAATGGGTAAAAAATGGGATAAAGCAGTAAATGGAAACCAACAGGAATAAACAAAGAGGTAATAATATCAGAATAATACAGATTTTATTGGGGTGAAAGCTATAAAAACATATGGAAAGGTTAGTAAAAAATAAAATGAGAGAATTAGAGAAGCTTCTTAAAGACATTGACTCTGCAATTGCAGAGATCAAAGAAATTGACTGCAAGGTCAAAGCCAGAGTGAATTCTGCTGTCCTTGAAGGGGACAAAATAGAAAAGGTGTCTAAAAAGGCCCCAATGACAAAAATACCAGACACCCCTGAGAAGACAATTGAGGCCTACTCAACATCCAAAAGACGGTGATCAAGGGCCTCAAGTTTAAGTCATTTTGTCAGGATTGTCAATTCATCACCCCTGGAAACCCAATACCAAGGGCAGGATTTTAACCCTGATCCTGGATCCCCGCAGGCGGCCAATTTATGGACCAAGGGCCCTCCTGCCCGCATTTTTCTGAGACTGAGTCCCCGTAAGCTAAAGCCCCTGCTAAGTCCTGAAGTCAGAATACCAGTGCAAGTTTAATTATGATGATGTCAGAGGAGGAGCTTCTCAAATTGCCTAATGGAGGCAGAGAAATTTTCTCTGTGCACTTCATGAATCTGAAGTCCTCTTGGATGACCAATCAAATTCCTCTGCCAAGAGAAATCACGGGCTTTAAGCCCGGCCCTGTGACCACAGACAAAATCAGGAAAATCAAGTGACCAATGTGGACAATCTGACTAATGAGAGAGTTCCCAGCCAAGGTGCCATTTTGCTGCTCCCACACCCAAGCCTCCTGGCCACCTGCCTGTATTTTTCCCAATAATTTGATGAAACCACCATGAGAAATACTAAGTTTGGAGGCAGGATTCTTTATATGCCTATATATTCTGCACTCAAACCTTATTGCCATTTTTTAAATAAAGGTTATGTTATTTTGGCTCACACAGCTTTTAACATTTATTGCATTTGCCATCTACCAAATCAGCTCCAGATCTTCCAGTCCTCTTGTCCCACTGCCCATTAATTTCTGTCCTCCAGGTGTTCCCTTTGGCCCAGTCCATTTCAAGGAATATCCTCTGAAGCCTGAATACAAGGACTACACCCCAGAAAGGATACTTGAACTTGACCCCCTGGTCCAGATACAATCAGCTGGCAGATACAACTGCCAATGCCCGTGGATTTTCTCAACTCCCAAGCTTTTTAGAGGAAGATTCACCTACCTTCCTGCTTACAACATCTACATGGAGCTTCCTGTGATCCACAACCCATGCCTGCTTCCTCCCCAGATCTCCCTACTGAACACACAGGTAAGCTGTTTGGGATTGTGTACATCACCCTCACAGGGGTGATTGACACTATAATCCTGGCCGCCAGCCTATGGTCTTGGATGGGGAAGTCCTTTTCCTACCTCTTCAAGTTAGCACTTCTCTTGTGGTGGGCTCTGCCTGCAAAAAACCTGGCCCAAGTTATCCCTGAAAAAAATGGGCTGGATGTTGTGAATGCCACCATTCACCATGTTTTGATTTTGCCTTTGTTGGGTTATTTTGAGGACAAATCTCTCTCTTTTGCTTTTGCTCTTTTAAATGAGACTGGATCCAAATTGGGAAATATAATTGTTCAGTTTCCTGATTATGTGCAACTCACTTGCCCCACTCATGCTTGTGGCAAGTAATCCTACCGTTCTGGTAGTCTTTTGTGGCATTGTCTACCACTATATAATCCATTTCCTATTTTCCAATAAAATTAAGTTCTATTCACATTTTTGTCTTTGTGTCTCCACATACTTTGACGCCTCTCTAGCCACAGCTAGCAGATAATATTCATTCAGGGCCACAATGTAATCACATAGCCTTCCCTACAATTCTAGCCAAGACTTAGTACAAATCCAATCCTAAGGTTAGAATTTCCTGTTGTGACTCTGTGCTGCGCCTCAGATGATAACAAAAATGATCCCCACTACAGGGGCTGTAAGCCCCTTGGTTACCCCCTTTGTAACTACATTTTCAGGACCTTTGTCTCCACCTATACAAGAGCCAACTTTGCCTGAAATTACTAGTCCTCCTATTGAAGAAGACATTGCTGACCCTCCTATTGTCCCTACTGTGCTGAACCTTGGGAGTGGTCCCCTCCTAGTGGCCTACCCTTTGGGTACCCCCAACTTGGAATAAGTCATGGTGGTAGCCCTTGGGATAGCCCGTGATGGGGCCATCCCTTGACTCCAGCTTCAGTTTAATCAGGCAGAATACTACAGATTGATTGTAGCACCACAATTTCCACAGCATCTCCTCTCAGCGGCTGGCTCTGATGAGCATTTATTTTTTTCTCCTTTGTACAACCTGGCTTAGCCCACCATCAAATGGTATTTGGGCTCCACGTCCAGGAGATTTCATTGCTGCAAGCCACTGTCACCCATTACTAGGATCATTTTGCAGCCTACCAGCAGTGGATTCATTCCCTGTTTTCCTTAATATCCAACAATCAGTGTGACTTTTTCACCTCCCAGTCTTTTTTGGTCACCTTCATTGAAAAAATGCGCCAATTCATCCCCAAGTATGTCAGAGAGTGCCTTCATGAGTTCTATCAGCTGGAACAGCCCTGGTGTGCCCAAGTAGACTCTACTTTAAACGGCTATCTCACCAACTTTGAACAACTTGTACAGCAACTCAACAAGTTCAGTGCTTATTCCTTTCACCAATTAAAGAAAGTAGTGGTCCTTGCTGCAAAGGGCCTCTGCAAACTTGGCAAGGACTTTGATCAAGAAAGTGCTGCTACCATTGCTAACATTACCAAACTCCAGACTCAAGTAAATGAACTGTCTGCCTCCAAAGCAGATGCCCCACCTTCTCCTCCATCCAATGAGCTAGCAGATAGAGAGCATAGGCTCTGGGATGCCATTTGAGATTTAAGAGCATCTACCCACAGTCAGGATTGCTCCCCTGAAGTTCCTCAGCCTGACCCTCAAGTGCTTGCGCTGACAACTGTCATGAATTTTGGTATTAAGATATATCACTATGATATGTTTAGTACTAATTTGATCCATATATGCAATAGCAGTGATGCTATCAATTTGGGCTTAGCCAATATTTAGCCTGTCAATGTTATTGCACCATCACACTTTTCATGAAAAACTACCCTAGAAAGGCTTATTCTACTTTGATCAAATCTTCAGTACTTCCAGAGATACAGCAGTGTTTTTAATTTATTACTGGATAATTTTACATTGTTCCTCTTATCAAGCTCCAAACCAGTGCCTGTCTTGTTGAGCTCATATCTCTGAAACTAGGGACTCAAACCTTATTTTGTGACTTATCCAGTATCACCTGATCTCTGTAGATCTCTCACATGATATACTAGGATCAATAGAACCTTTTCTGAATGTTCACATGACTGTTCATGTTGCTCTCAGTCCATCCTGAAGATGGAATGAGTGACTATATAATCCCCTCATTCCTTTTCTTAATAAATAAGCTTTATTCATATATTTATTATAAGTCTTCCTTTAATAGTCAACCAGTCCTAGGACAACAGTGTTAGGCTCTACCCTTACAGAGGTTCCTGTCTCATAGGCCTTGCGTAAGCCTGAAATTACAACAACTCAGGTTGCTGAATTACAGCAAGAGGTTGCTACTTTGTGTGAGGCAATGGCGTCTGTTGTTAGTTCACCTGGAGTTATAGGCAAAGATGGATGTTGCCCTGGCTTTTCAGGAGCCCCCTGCATTTATTGTGCTAGAGAGTTGATGGCTCTAGCTAATGAAGTGGGCCTCCTGAAGCAGGATCACTCTGAGTTTGATAAGGATGTACAAGAACTAAGTGAAGTGGTCAATTCAGTAAATGACAGGTTTGCCCCTTGTCTTTTGATAGGCCCATCTCTTACTTCCTGACTGGCTGAGCTGTCCTTGGTAGTAACCGCACAGGGCCAGTGCCTGGATGTTACTGAGCAACAGACTACCCTAGCTAATAATATGGGCACCCACACTGCTGACACCTTAACTACCCTTGAAGATAGTGTTTGCCAGCTGTGGGCCAGGCAGCTCCCCACCAAGTCAGAAGCATAATTCTCCCCACACATAAATGTACTTGATAGCAACAATGGCGGCCCAACTCTAGAAGCTCACTTCAAGCCTACCTTTAAGCAAGTCTTTGACCCCAAAACCTTGACCATTGCAGCTTTCCTAACTATCTACAAAACTGCCATGAGAAGAGCCTCAGGGGAGGGTAAGAAGGAACACATTCTGACTTGTCTACACCTGACCTGCTAAGAGTTATTAGTGCCAGAGCTGCCCATCATTGAAACCTGGGAAGATATGAAGCAAGTTCTGATTGACAAGTTCAGTGGTGACCTTAGTTTGGAAGTGAATAAAGACCCTTATTCACATTGCTTTCAAACCAAAGGAGACCTTAGCTGAATTTGAAGATAGATTTTACATGGAAGAACAACAACTGATCACAAGCCGCCAGTTGACCACACATGAAGCATACATGGCTTGCACTCAAGCCCTCAAGGTTAACCAGCTACTGTGTCTTCACTTCAAGGCCCATAAAGCCATGCTTTTTTCCATGAGAGCATAAAGGCACTGTTGCAGGATATGCACTTTACCCATTTTGGTGCAGCTGTGCAGGAGAATTGTGCTGCTTCTACCTCTGGTTTGTCTTCACGTGGTCTGTGTATCCTTACTATGAACTTGCAGAATCCTCCTTGACAACAGGGTTGCCATAACTGTGGAAAAATAGGTCACCATTACTGAGTCTGCACCAATCCTCAAGTTGAAGGAGCTGATCCCAAAGAACAGGCGGGAAAAGAACAGTCAACCTAGAGGCAGAGATGCTCTTGGTTGACAATTCTTCCCAGTCTCCTCCAATTACTCACTACATTGCTGACGTTGAGCCTGCTGACAATGAGGCTCCTTCTATTCTGCTGCTATTCCACAACATGTCTTATGACTCCAACATGGACAATTCTGATGTAGAAGATCCTGATACCTATGAGTACTCCATCCTGGTTGTCCCTGAAACTATTGCAGTCCCTTGTAGCTATGTTCTGGGAAGACTACTACAACTGCCAAGCCTCTGCCTGAAGCCAAGGAGGTTGTCTCTTGCCCTTACCTCACCCAAGCCAAGAGATCTCCCATGCTTGTCAAGCCTTCTGAAGAAGCTGCTGAGGTTGCTGACGCTGTGTTCAAAAACGTCTCTATCTTGCTCCCTCTCCAGATGGACTATAAGGAGTTCCCAGGCCTCAGATGCATGATTGAGAAGTGGGACAAGGAGTTAACAGAAGCCCAAGAATTCTGGCTGTCCTCCCTCCCTTTGATTGCACCACCACTTGTGTTGAAATATCCATCCAAAAGGTTAAAATTAAGGCTGTTGATAAGGTGCGCCTTTTGGGGAAGCTTTGAATATAGAATTAGGAAGAGAAGAAGTATATTTTATTGGATAATACTTTAGACTTATATAGCTTTAGCTGTGGCAGGGATTTTAGTAGGATCAAACCCAGGGGCTGGTCATGTGCTGGATGGGTTCAAGTTGCTGGATACCTGGACATTCATGTGATATTGGTTTGTTGCCATTTATGGTATGTCAAATGGTATATTGAAAAGGCATCAATTCAAGCAATGACTGGATGTTAGGTGTGATGGCAATAGCCAGAATACTTGTACATCCAGACCCTCAACACTGTCTTAGACACAGGATCTCCTGTTAATGTTGTCTCCTTGAAGCTTGTCAAGAAGCTCAAACTTGCCCCCAACCTTAACTATCATCAATTGTATGACACAGATGGGCTGTCCATGACTTGCGCTATAGGAGCTTATTCTGTTCTGCCCATGCAATTTGGCAAGCTGCTCTTGGCCGCGCCTTCTGTTGTCCTGGAGAACAAGAGCTATGACCTGCTAATTGGTACTCAATTCCTTAGAGAATATAATGGGGTCATCAACTTAAAGGACAACACCTCTCTATCTTAGGGTACAAGGTCCCTCTGATCTTTGAAGAGCCAGTTAAAGTTCCCAGGAAGCGCCTCAAGACATGTGCCTTGGAATATCCCACTGGTGTTTTCACTTTAAAATACCAAACTCATTCCTCCAACATGAAGTGTCCTCCTATGGCTTGTCCCGCGTCATAAGGGATTCCTCTCTTGGCCACTTCTGCGGTGACTATTCCTCCTGGGTTTCAGGCTATCCTAGACTCCCAAATATTGTATGAGCTGCCTGAGTGTACGTTCCTAGAGTTGTACTCTCCTCCCTTGCTAGGACGCACTGAACCCTATCTCTGCCCAGGAATCTTAGATGTCTCCCATAAAGACCCTGTTCAACTGCTGGTTGCCAATTTGACTGCTCTCCCCATACATGTGTCTAGAGGGCATTTTATTGGCTATGGCAAGTTTTTGAATGCTCCTGACGTCCTATCTCTCCATCCCTTTGGTACGTTCCAGGACTTTAATTTACCTGATAAAAAGCCTCAAGTCCTATCATTGTTCACCGCCCAAGACTTCCTGAAACTATCTCTGGTTCAACAGAAAGAGGTGCCTGACCTACTGGACTAGTTTTTGTATATCTTTGCTAAGGATATCACAGATTATGGATTAGCCAAAGGCGCCATTCACCAGACTGATACTATGATGCTCCCCTCTTTTGTGCTAAACCCTACCACCACAGTCAAGTAAAGGATGCTCAGGTGTCTAAAGAGCTTAAGCAACTTCTAGAAACTAGACTGATTGCTCCTTCCCAAAAATCATGGGCCTCTCCCTTGCTTATACTGAAGAAGAAGGATGGAGGTCATCATATTGTGATGGACTACTGACATTTGAATTCCTTAACCAAAAAGGATTCCTACCCCTTACCATGCGTTGACAATGCTCTCTGCTGCCTTGGGGACTCTAATTTCTTCTCTGCCATAGATCTGGCTTCTGGATACTGGCAAGTTGATCTCTCTCCTAAAGATAGAAAGAAGGCTGCGCTCATCACTTCTAAAAATTGTTTGAGCCCACTCAAATGCCACAAGGGCTCTGCAATGCTCCAGCTACTTTCCAACAAGCCATGAATTCCATCCTCCATGATTTGAAGCTCTTGTGTGTTTTAGTGTACTTAGATGTATAACTGTCTTCAGCGCCACCTTCACTGACCATATGGCCCATCTTAAGGAGGTGTTCATAAAAATTTGTGAGGCTGGATTTAAGTTAAAACCATCTAAGTGTGCTTTCTTCAAGGAACGCCTTGAATTCTTGGGACATGAGGTGACTCAGACAGGAATTTGCCCCATGACCAAGAAAGTTGAGGCCATTGAAAAAATGCTTCTGCCCACCAACCTGTGAGAAGTCCAAGTCTTTATGAGCATGATGGGATACTACAGACAATTCATCCCTGATTTTGCAGACACTAGCAAACCCTTGGTCCAGCTGCTGCGTAATGTCCCTTTTGAATGGACCACCAGTCAACAACAAGCCTTTTAAGCCCTCAAACAAAAACTCAAAGAGGCTCCCCTATTAGTATATCCTGACTATAATAAGGAATTCATCTTATATACTGATGCTAGTGACTTGGATATTAGGGCTATCTTGGCTCAACTAGACAATGAGGGTGTGGATCACCCTGTGGCCTATACCTATTGTGTACTGAATAAGCACAATAAGAACTACAGTGTGACCAAGAAGGAGTGCCTTGCTGTGCTGCATGCTGTCAATCAGTTATGTCATATGTGTATGGTAACCATTTCACTGTGGTCACTGACAACGCTTCACTCAAATGGCTACAGCAACTCAAGGAACAAGAAGGAAGACTAGCTAGATGGGCTCTCTGACTGCAAGGATATGACTTCACTGTTCTGCACCACCCCAGGATTCAACATCAGAATGCTGACAGACTGTCCAGAATGCCCATTCTTACCCTACACCCTGCTGAATCTGACCGGTTGTATGAGCTAATTGGATACCCTTTGTAATGGGAGAATGAGACAGAGGAAGTTTGTGTTGCCCTTTCTAAGCTATCTGAAGACACCCTCATTTGCAACAATCAACTCTTCAAGAAAGTACAAGACCACTACTTGCCCTATGTAAGGCCTAGTCTTTGCCTCTTGTTGGTGCTGCAAGCTCATAAGGAGACGGGACACAGGGGCATTGCCAAGACCCATGCCTGGCTCCAGAAGAATTACTTCTTGGAAAATATTTGCTTGCTGATCCCAGATGTTGTTGCTAGTTGCCATGATTGCCAACTCTAATGTCCTAAAGCCGCCACTCATGAGTTCAAGCTAGTCTCCCCTCAGCACTCATTTCACACTATAATTATTGACGCTGTAGGGCCTCTCCCTTGCTCCTGCTCTGGTTGCCACTTTATCTTAATTGCTGTTGATCATTTTAGCAATTGGGTAGAAGCTTGTCCTACTAAAGACATCACCGCCAAGACAACCACCACCTTTCTGCTGCATGATGTATTCTTCTGCCATGGGTGCCCTCAAGTGTTGTTGTTTGACAATGGGACTAACTTCAATGCCAAGTTGATGACCTTGGTGGTTAAAGCCTTGGGGTCTCACCAGTCTTTATATGCCCCCTATAATTCTTCCACCAATGGGGCAGTTGAGCGTGCCAACTCAACTCTGGTTTCTATCATAAGGAAGCTTACTTACTCTGACGCTGTCAACTGGGATCTATACTTATCCGCTGCTCTTTTTGCCTATTGCCTTAGCAAGCATTGTGCCACTGGGTATTCCTCTTTTGCTATGCTGTATGGTTGTAAAGCCACTACCCTGTTGCTCTTGGGGTCCCCCTACTTTCTTCTGATAAGATCATAAACCCTGATGAGCACATCAAAGATCTAGTCAACCACATCATTGATATACAGGCTACTGCCTATATGTCCGCCTATAAGACCAAGCTGCTGGAGCTCTCCTTGACAATGCTGGGAGATCCCCCCTGCCTTAGTTTACCATTGGAGACCATGTTCTGTATTATCAACACAGATTTGGAGGACAAGCTCATAAACTAGACTTGTTGTGGATTGGGCCCTTAGAAGTGACCTTCACGCAAGGATCAGAGTATACAGTAAAACTCCTCTCTAGTGGTTGACATTTTGCTTGTGTGCATGCTAAGTTCCTCCGCAAAGTATCACGCCTCTAAGGCCAATCTAGAGGGGGGCAATGCTGTGAATGCCGCTATTCACCATGTTTTGATTTTGCCTTTGTTGGGTTATTTTGAAGACAGATCTCTCTTTTTTGCTTTTGCCCTTTGAAATGAGGCTGGCTCTGAATTTGGAAATACAATTTTTCAGTTTCCTGATCCTGTGCAACTCACTTGCCTCACTCATGCTTGTGGCAAGTGATCCTACTATCCTGGTAGTGTTTTGTGGTATTGTCTACCACTATATAATCCATTTCCTATTTTCCAATAAAGTTAAGTTATATTCACATTTTTGTCTTTGTGTCTCCATGTACTTTGGCGCCTCTCTAGCCAAGTCTAGCAGATATTATTCATTCAGGGCCACAAGGTAATTGCATAGTTTTCCCTGTCATTATAACCAAGACTTAGTATGAATCAAATCCTAAGATTTGGATTTCCTGTTGTGACTCTGTGCTGCGCCTCAGATCACAACACTGGCCATCCATAATTGGTTCCCTAACACATTTGCCCTCTCTGCACTGTCTGTCTGGACAGATGACCCTGAAATGTATGCCCACCTGAAACCTACAAAGTGTGTCAGAACAGAGGATAAAGAATTGCCCGCACAACTGCTTGCGCCAAGAATGGCCAAACCAGCTGAGGCTGTGGGCAAGGAGAAAATCCAAGAAGGTAATCTAAAAAGTAAAATTAATAAAAATTTGTAAACACCCAACTTTTTTTTAGAAAAAAATAGACGTCAAAATCTGCCAGATCCTGGTCCCCTTTGTCCCCGCTCCATTTTATGCAAATTATACCAATCATGTGGCAAAGCAGCTGTTTCTGTCCCCCCTGTCTTGCAGGAGTTTAAGGATAGGATTCAAAGTACCTTCCCAATGTCCAGGGAGGCATTGGCTGGGCTTTCACATACCAAGGGGGCATCCAAGTGAGCAGTTACTGCCTACAAGAATTCCCAATTGGTCTGCCTTGACCTGGTGGTCCTCAGTGGAGTTTACTGTGTAAACTTAATTGAGCTTCTTTGGGAAGCCCTGGCAACGCTCCCATTAAAGAACATACCAGATATGGGCCAGGCCCATACAAGTGCTTGCTTCTGCTTTCCAGTGGAGCACACCCTGTCTTACCTATTGGAGAAATTTGGGCGTGTGGTGGGTAAATTGGCTGTTGCAGATGCAACAACTGTCAGGAAGACCAAAATTCTGCTTGCCAACTTCAGGCTGGTCTGGAGTTCCAACAAGACAGGGATCCCTCTGACAATGGATCTTATCTTTGGCAAGACCAAGCACAAAAATAAAATTAGTTCTGTCTACAATAAACTGTGCAAATTTACAGAAGCCTTTGCTGGGCAAAGGCTTCATCTGGTTTTTTACCTGGGGTTCTTGTTTTACTTTATATGGGGGCTAACATTGAGGGCCTTGATGGGGTCCTCCTTGGGATTGACAAGGCCAGACTCTCCCTGGACAGGAAGAAGGTCCTCCTGGGTTATAACTTGGTCAACCATGTTATCCAGGACACCTGGTCTTGACTGGAATTTACGGGTCTGTAGCCCTGCCTGAAAAGCTGCTGCTTCACTCCCACCTAACACTACTGCCTTTCACCAGCAGGAAAGAGTATTTCAATGAGGGTGTATCCACTGTATACAGTGTGGCAGTGGAGGTTATGCACCACCTCCATTGCCGGGTGGGTACATATCAAAGAACTCACTACAGGTGCTCTTAATAAATTCTTTCTTTCAATAAATTTCATTACAATTTATATTATTTTATTATAATAAAATTTTCTAATAATTATTTTAGAAAACAAGTTTTGCAAAATATATACCAGAGAAGGTTTTCATTAAAGCATAATAATATATGTTAATAAAATATACTTCTAATTTGTACATTTTACATTTAATTTTTTTAATTCCATTTTTATATTTATTTGATAAGAGTAATATAAATATATTTGTGTAATCCAGTATCAAGTGTTTGGGATAGCCTCAGATGCCATAATAAATTAATTTAATATAAAATAAATACATTACAAGCCTTCATTGATGGTCCTGCTGAATGTGATTGTGGGCTTGAAAGCTTCTAAATATAAAATGATAATCCATAAATCCTAAATAGTAAATTAGAGAATATAAATTTTTTTTGACACACTAAGCCTTTAATTGGTTGGCTGTTTGGCAAGGCACGCAGAGATGAACAAATCAGCATGGCAATATAATTTGGCTACAGTCTCAGCTGGGAGGGTGTGGATCCTGGCCTGTAGCAAATCAAAGAGGTCCTTAGTCCTAGTTGGGGTCCCTTGCTTAAAAACTCACTTGAGACACTCAAAAACTTCCTCAATGGGATTTAGGAAGGTCAAATAGGAAGAGAGGAAGAGAAGGCACAAATTTGCCGCGGCCAATTGCTGGGGGCCCACTGCAATGCTAGTGTCAATTGATGGAAATTCAGCAAGAATATCTGCCATCTTGTGGAGCCCAACGTTTTACAGTACTATTACATTAGTGAAGCCTGGGCTTGTGCACCTCAGGTGCTCCTGGACCAATTGGAGAAAAGATAAGAAGGTCCTGCTATTGTGAAAACCTAATATCATTTGATAGAGATCAATCCCTATTGGACCAAGGAGAGCCACCATCAAATAAGCTGTGGCGCAGACTGCAGCACGCCAAGCCATCCTGTCATTTGAGCCTTTGGGGACATATCTATACCCATTGCGAATTGATGAGGCAAATGCTGATTTTTCAATGTAGTAGAATTTGATTATACCCTTGACTTTGAGAGCAGTGTATGCCTCTGTGTATTTTTTTGGGACATCAATGTTAGCTGGGCTATTCCAATTGTAGGGGGATACCCCAAGCTTTTTCCAGGAAAAGCGCATTCCCTTGAGCAGATGATATAAATGGAAATTTAGGCCTCAACCCCAAAAGCAGATTTGACCATGGCCTGTATATTTGCCAGTTCAAGATGGCAGTCCCAGGTTATCCACTGGCAGATTGCCCATTCATGCTCTTTGGTGAGCATGGTAGAAACATGCAAGGATTTCTCCATGGCAAGGACTGAACCTGTGTTGATGAACTTGTTGAATGTCTTGCTGGCATACTTGGGATCTACTCCAACAAGGGCCGCAGCTGCCTTGTAATTGCCTGAATTACACATTATATTAGGCAGGATGATATGTTTGATGTCAGGGATGCGCTTCTGGGTGGGCTTTTTAGAGGTGGGTATTGGCTTGTTGGCATTGGGCACAACACAGGACATGGGTACCTTGTTGTAGAAGGCTGCAATCTTTTTTACCACCAGTTTTCCCTCATCAGTTTGGTAGAACTCAGGCTCTTTGTCCTTTTCCTGGTTACCATCACTGATGTAGGGCTTGTAGCTAGTATCAAGTACAAGCTTCACCTTTTCCAGCATGACTGACGGGACTGACTCTTGCCGGTACACAACGTCAAGCACATGTGAAGTAAGTTCTACCTCCTTGTTTCTAACCGTTTTTATAGTGGTGACCTTGATGGGCTTCTGGGTTAGCTTGGGGACTTAAGGGTTGATGCTCTGCACCCTAGCAGCTTGTGCTCCTTGAACCAGCTGTGTCAGTGCGGCATCACTATTGAACTCTCCTCTCACGTCTCCTTCCCAAGTAGGCATTTTTGTTGCACTAAATCTATTCTTTGACTTGCAGGGGCAACAACAACTGTGGTGCACAACAGGTGCATTGGTACTCTGTTGTTGTGCTCCTTTCATTTTGAGAATTTAATAAATTATTAAATAAAATTCAATTAAGTTACTACCTAATTTAAATTTTTGCTTTTTATCTGAATATGGATATTTGATTAATATTTTTTCCACCCAATATACCAATTATAGATTTTTATTTCTTAATTAGTTGTTTTTAGTTTTACAATACCCATTTTAGAATACCCAAAATAATTTCACATATTTCCCCAGATTTTACGCCAAATTAGACACCCAACACAATATTTTTAAAATTTATGTTTCAGATCTTGTGCCTTATTTTAGATACCTTGGTATCATTCTTGATTACAATCCGTTGCACAAACTGATTGAGTGATTTTGTTTACACATTGAGTTGCTATTGTGTTTTGTTTTTTGATTGAGGTTTGACTCACCTTGCTTAGGTGTATTTTGTCACCAAATAACATGGTAAACATATGTACACCAAAATTCAACTCACACTATTTTGTTTGTGAATCAATGTATTTCAGATTGTATTTTGAATAGTTTCGCTTTGTGTGTGAGCCCTTTTTTGCTGTAATGACTCATTTTGCCAATTAACGCCAACAAACCCTGTTAACAGAGTGTATATTTTACTTTGATAGTTGGAATTTGTTTAAATCTGAAATAATTCTGTTTAAATCTGAGGTATTTTTGGTTGTCACATAGGTTTTAAAACTACTGTATATAGTTTATAATTGTTATATTTAATAAGATAACTCTAGTAATAATACATATTGAAATCAGTACACTTGATATAATCAAACTAGTGATAATAAAGTGTGTAATATCTAAGATCTGATGGCAATAATTAAAAATTAATTTGTGGCTATTCAGCCTAATATCACAGAGCCTCATAAGCTTAATTAGTCAGACTATCTAATTGATCCCTAATTAGTATAGCCTATTTAATTCTGGGGTGCCTCAATATTTTACTGGCATTCAATCACCCTAAAATAGGGCAAGATAGATGTTATGTGATTATTTTCATACCAACTAACTCTCTATCAAATTACATTACACACATTTTTCCCATCATTCTAAAAAACACCAGTAAAAACAACCAAATTTCTATTAAGAAAATAGGATCCAATTGATTACTAACTTTGGTAGTTAATAAACACATAAAATACACAATAAAATAAGATTAAATTTGAACATCAAATAAAAAGCTAAATCTATTAAATTTCAATAAAAATAGATTTAACATCCCAAAATATAAAAAATAATTATCAAATAAATAGCAAATACCTAATTATTTCCAAAAAAGTATACAAAAGACAAATAGTTTTACTTTAAAAATTAATAGCAATTATGAAAACTCAAAGTTCATGTCATTTGAGATCCTCTACAGGTATTCAAATATTTTATCATTCTTGTAATACATAAGAACCAGATTGTACATTTTGTCTTTCCTGAGTTCATGTTGTCTATTCTTGAATGGGGAGGGACTTCATTGTCAATGTCCCAAAAGATCTTATCAGCACTTTCTTTTGACTCCTTCAGGCCCACAAACAGCTTGTTAAAGGATGGCTTGTTAACTTCTAATGCTTTGGCAAGGGGGTTTTGCCATCTTTTTAAGAAGATGTAGGATAATAACCTTATTCAGGACATAATTCATATATTATTAACTGATCTTGTTCTTATCAGGCTCAAATCTCTCCTCCAAAAACTTCCCAGTTAACAATGCTTGAATAGGTTAATAAATCCAGTCATTAGCTCTGATGAAACACATTATATTCATTAACATCTAGGAGCTTTGATGTATTTAAGATGGGATAATTTTCAGACAACACATGGCAGGATACCTTTTAGCCATTTTATTGATGATCCCTGGGGTATATGAGCTATAATTTTTGTAAAGATCTGTTAAGGTCTTCCTCTTCCCAAGAAAGGATTAGCAAAAGTGAAGGTAGAATTTTTCACAACTAAAAACTTACTTGAATTCTATTAATTGTATGGAATTAAAGCCAAGGAATTATTGCTTAGGGTTATTAAGAATTTTTGAACTGAAAGAATCCTTGGGTGATCTTCCTACTAAATTGGGCTTGATTTCTTGATTCTCTGTATCTATCTCCTGAATCTCTTTCTTTATAATATTCATGGTACATATAATATTACCCTGCTTAGTTTCAATCATGAGACAGTAAATGAGAGGCACCAATTCCTCCTCTACTTCAGTATAAATGACCAAGAGCTAGAAGGAGATTTTTGGAATACTGGCAAAGGTGGTTTCAGATAGCCACACCTTATGTTAATTAATAAATTTAATATTATTCTTAGCTGCTGTTGTAACATCTTTGATTACTCCCTCTTGGGGAATTAACGCCCTAAGTAAATCACCAAGCGGCTCACCAAGTGGTTCACTGCCCAGTCAATAAACTGGTGGCATCATTATCAGTTAACCATCTATGACAGGGATCACTCAATCCAGGTCCTAAACGGAATAGAACTTGATTAAGCCTCGTGACTCAAGAGGAACATTACTCAGATAAACCCCATGACCTCCATGACGTACATGGACAACATGTGGCTTATCATGATACTATATATTAACCTATATTCAAATTTGATAAAGTATCATTCTATTCTTAATCTTCCACTTTATTTTGTTTATTATACCTCCCAGAAGTATAAACTCAACAGTGGTAGCACAGGTAGGTTATCCATACCTACCCAACTCAAAGGAAAAATTCCTCCCAAGAAAAGAACCCAAGCAATGTCACTCCCTAACGGTTGGAGAGATTACAAAGTAGGACAAGACGTCCCCCAAGGCCTTGTCATCTACAATAATCTCCTTGTACCCATCAACCAGTACAACACTCTTAAAACCCGCAAACTGTTCCCTACCACGCCAGCCACAACAGCACCTACACAACCTGAGATACCCAATATAGTGTTTCAGCATTTACGTACCGCTGAGATTGGCGCCTTTGCAGAACTACGCCATGAGAACGCCTTGCTTTGGATTGACAGCACCAAGAGCAAGTTTGAACAAGTGGAGTACCCCCAAAGACTTTGGGTTAGCAAAATTGCCCTCCGCGTCACAGGGACTGCCTTGCGTTTTGTTACCAAATGGCTGGCTCAACATCCTGACCAGAAGGAAAACTGGGAAATGTTCAAAGCCCCATTCCTCAAGAAATTCTCCATGAAGAATTCAGAAGAGGTGATTATGACTAAACTCCAAACCTTCAAAATGACAAGAACCATTGAGGAATACAATGCTGCATACAAAGGACTACGTGACTGTGCACCCAACATCCTCAACTTTGATGAACCTAAGCCATGCCTGGACTTCTACAATGGCCTTCCTACCCATATTAGACGCCAGTTTGACATGACCTGCTGCAAGAATTTTGAGGATGTATTCTTAGAGGGAAAACACACAGTTCAGAATTCTGACAATCTACACACCTCCAACAAACACAAGGAAAACCCCACAGTTAAGAGAGAGCCTCGTCCCAATAAACAAAACAACCAAGACACCAGCACCCAACCTTGACACGGGAATTGCATTGCACAAGCCAACCAGGCTAGCATCAAAGATACCAACAAGGAGGGAAAAGCTCAGAGGAGTGCCTAGGCAAGCCACCCTCCCCCTCTTCACAATACTTGTACAGAGAACAGGACGTGGACTCAATCACCATGATCCAAGTTCCCTCCAGCAATCCTCTACTGTTTGCCACCCAATCTGGAAATAAACTCCTTACCTATCCTTTCTGTTTTTGCAGATACCAGGGCACAGCACTATTTAACACTAGAGCCAATCAATCACTCATTAACAAGAGTTTTGCAAACCTCATGAAGTTACCTACCATTTGAAGTAGCATCAAGAGGGTTGTCATGGCAGACAACCACAGCACACCAGTTACCCTCAAGACCAGACCTTTTAGGGCCCAAATTGGAGACGTCCAAACAATAATTAGTGGTCCCATCATTCCAATCCTCAAATACAATATCATACTTGGATTAGATTTGATGCAAAAGACAAAACTCACATAGACTAGGACAGTGCCACCCTCACCATTCAGCAAGGAGAATTCCACCATCACGTGTACCTGACACATCTTGACACCCTCATGAGGGACCACATATTTGTAAAGTTATGGAAACAGAGAAGGAAACTGACATCAGCAAAATTGATTGGAGCACATGTACATATGAAGTCATTTGCTTCAAAAACACAGAAACTCAGCACAAACAGAACCCAATTAGAAACCAGCTAGTCAATGAATTCCTCTCTGTATTCCAAGAAACACTACCTGGGTTACCCCCTGATTGGGGTATACAACACAAAATTGACCTAAAAGGTAGTGTTCCTAAAGCACAACCCATCTACTTCCTCACACCACAAGAAGACAACGCCCTGAAAGCTTACCTTGACAAAGCACTCAAGAAAGGCCTCATCAGACCTTCAAAGTCACCCTTTGGTGCCGCTGTCTTCTTTGTAGCAAAGAAAGATGGAGGACTCCGCCTAATCACAGACTACAGGGCCCTCAAAAATGTCACAATAAAGAACAGGTATCTTATGCCCCTAATTAATAATCTTTTTGATGCCCTGGGGGGGGTCCCAAATCTTCACAAAAATAGATTTGATGGCAGGATATCATCAAATTTGTGTGAAACCTGAAGATATTCTAAAGACCACATTTTGAACTAAATACAGGTCCTTTGAATGTGTTGTCCTCAATTTTGGCATGACAAACGCTCCCAGAACCTTTGTAACCTTCATGAACAAAGTATTCAAGGAACACATTGGGAAAAGAGCAATCATCTACTTGGACAACATCATCATTTACAGTCCCAACCTACAGCAACACTGGGAAGACATCCACATAGTCCTCTGTACCCTGCAGGAAAGCCAACTAATTGCCAAACTGTCCAAATGTGAGTTCTTCTCAACTGAAATCCCCTTCCTTGGTCATATCATTAGCAAAGACGGCATCAAGCCTGATCCAGACAAAATATGCTCCATAACAAAAATGCCAGCCCCAAGGAACAAGAGAAAACTTTTCACTTTCCTTGGAATGATAGCCTATGTATGCAGATTCATCCCTGACTGGGGCGCCCTAACAGCTCCCCTATCAGCCATCACTGGGAAAACAATCAAGTTTGTCTGGACACCTTTACAAGATCAACATTTCCACCAACTGAAGGAACACATGGTCACTGCCCCCATCTTGCAATACCCAGACCGCAAGGGCATCTATGAGCTGGAAACCAAAGCCTCTGATTATGACATATGAGGAGTCCTCTGTATCTAAACGGCCCAGAAAGACTTCCTCCCTGTGGCATATAAATCCAGGAAGCTATTAAATGGCAAACAATGATACCCTATACATAACAAGGAGCTGGTTGTCATCATACACTGCCTCATGAAATGGCAATGTTATCTAGAAGGAGCCCAGACGTTCAAGGTACTCACCAACCACAAGTTGTTAGTATTCTTTAAAACACAACAACACCTGTCAAGAAGACAAGCTGAATGGATGAGTCTCATAAAGAGATATCCCATGCAAATTGAATACAAGCCAGGCAAGGAGATGCTTACTGCAGATGCTCTATCAAGGCTATACAATAAACACATCCTTTGCACCAATGGCAACCCTGACTGGCCCATGTTAATTATGGGGAATCTTCAGGAAGGGTTCCCAACTGCACACCAATGGACATCCAAGAGAAAGTCCTCAAGAACAAACATCTGTCAAAAACGAATGGACCCACCAAAACCAAAGATGACACGACCCACGCCTGTTAACACAAAGATTGACACAACCCTGTTACAAGAGACTTGGGACACACCGTAAGAAACTCAGAATATGGGACATTATTTTTCTTGTTATGCCTAGGCGCCAGATTGGTTATTTTATAACTTAATCACATTATTCATATTCAAATTATTCAGAAAGAGTAAAATACAATCAATCCCAAATATTTAATTGATCCTGGGCTTGGGTGA
Organism: Entomophthora muscae; assembly: GCA_014839935.2. Lineage (NCBI taxonomy): Eukaryota > Fungi > Entomophthoromycota > Entomophthoromycetes > Entomophthorales > Entomophthoraceae > Entomophthora > Entomophthora muscae. The sequence goes on from QTSX02004277.1 coordinate 152,104, forward strand.
TTTTTTAAAAAATAATTCATTGATTTTATAATTGAAAATTGCAACTTATAGTACTACTGAAAATATCTTAAGTGCTACTACAAACCAAAAATATTTATGATGAGTTGCATGGGAGAGTAATAGCAGCCCCAAAGCTATAAATGCTATTACCCTATCTTTGGCTCATCATAAATATTCTTAGTTTGTTTCAGAAAAAAAGGTTGTTGTTTTTGAAAGACTGATAACTCTATTTAAAATACACCCTCTAGTAAGCTGCCCTACTTCATGAACTTGCCCCAATACACTACTAGCATCTTCTGATATTTTTGTTTCTCTGGTATCATCACGTGATTTCAAATGATAAAATATCTCAGAATATTCTGAGAAGCTTTCAAATGTTAAAGGTGAAGTATATAACTTCCCATCTTTCATCAAATATGAAAGATTAATGCGCAGATTTTTAACTTCAAGCTCTCTTTTTATAGGCCTAAATTTCCTTTCATAAATATAAAAAAATGCTTTTTGGGAAACAATTGAACCAGTTAAAGATGAATTGTATAATTCTTTTCTTCTTTCTTCTTTCTCACAAATATTTTTTAGATCATTAATGTTGTTAATATAAAGTACATTTTCTTTTTCCTTTAAAATTTTTGATATTACACCAAAGTGACCATCAACAATGCTTTTTCCATGGCATTCAACAAAACGGTTATATTTTATGGAACCCTTAATATATTTAGGTGCCTCTTTAAATAAGTAATATAAAAATTCATATGATCTAAAATGATTTCCATTATCTGTCCATACTTTTATATTTTTTATTTTTTTAAATCTATCTAATTTAAGAAGACTTATTAGACATTCACCTGAAAATAAAGAATCATGTGATAATATTTGAGACAAAAAATCATGATATTCATATTTAATTTTATTGTTTTCTTTAAAAACTAATGCAAACCCTAATAATGAGATTGGTTTTTTTGAATAAAAACAATTATTGGTCTCAATTGGACCACCTCCAACCTTTAAGTTTTCTTTATAATCTATAACTACAACACAAGACTCATCATCTAGTTCATTAATATCTTTTTTATATTCACAATTTTGATGAACATAAAAGTCTTGGTGCTGATTAATAGCCTTTAAGTCACTGTTTATAGATTCTGGTAATGGTAAGTTTTTACTTTCACATTCTTCCTTCTTTTTTTCTAGTGAATTTTTTAAATTACAAATATTGCACATATCAGTTTGTTTTTTACTTTTTATTATATTTTTAGGGATTAATTTATAGTAAGTAGAAATTGAAACTGAAATTTCATTTTTTATTTTCATATTTTCATATATTTCTTTTTTTGTTTTAAGTAGAGAGTATTTAATTTCAGTTGAGTAATTACTCATCTCTTTTTCTATATCTTTATAAATTTTTTCAGGCACTTTTTTTGTAAACTGGCTTGTTTCAAAAGAATTTTCCAGCAATTTTTTAATTATTTTTTTAGTTATTTCTTTTTTTAATGAATAGTTATTATTTTTTTGGCTTTTTTTGTTTAAGCTTACATTTTTATTTTTATTTATTTTTCTTGAGTATTCAAACTCACTTTTGGTTATATTAAACCCCATATCATTAAGCTCTTTTAAAGAGTAACTGGAAGTAACCAGAGATCGCAAGGCTGGGAGATGTTTTTGGGGAGAAGATTTCATGAGATCCTTTAAGTTTTCAATGAACTCATTGCCTTTTTGATTTTGAATAGTTGGCAGGAACTGAGCTTTCCCAAATTCAGTTTGAGTAAGGAAGTGCTTGATGAAATTATCAAGATCATCACCAGCAATAAAGAGGAATGCCTTTTTTAACATTGCAATTCTCTCTCTTTTTGTTGAAGCTCCCAAGGAAAAAAAGGGTAGCATGGAAGAAGTAAATTTAACTGAGGACATGGTAGTATTTTGAATCTGTAATTAGGTCAGATCTTTGATGTGTGCCTTAATGATGGAGTAGTTATGATCAGAATGTGGTCTTTGAATTGGGTTATTTGGATTAGAAGCTTTGTGGTACTTTAGCTCTTATATACCAAGCTAAATGACACCATTCTGAAAGAAATGGTGTGATAGCTTTTATTATAGTTTGAACTTGAATTTATGTTTGCAGAAATTAATTAAATACCCAGTTTTCATGCACAAGTGATATATGTGAAGCAGCTAAGCATTATTATTACATCATATCCTCTTTGTAATCAATGCAAATCAATTAAAATGATGTATTCAGTTAATTGTAACTCTTCCGCATATTTTTAAAATGATAAAATATTAAAGAATTCCATTTAATGAATGCTCAATTTGAGGTTCGAAGCTCACTTGAACCTTAAAATCAATCTAAACAGTGATAAAAACATCCTAACTTCAAACTATCATAAAATCCTAGAGAATTGAGCTTTTTAAATAAAATAAAATGCGAAAATAAAGCTCTCAATCTTATCTTTAATTTCGTCAAATAAAAAACATCTGTTGTGTATTCAAAAAAAAGTATTTATTAGCTTTGAAGTAATCTACTTTATATCATTAGATATAATCATATAATAAAATCTGGATTATGCTCTTTTAAATTACTTTTGCTTTAATATTGAGCATAGTATACATATTAAAATTTTTACACCAATAGAAAGATAAGATTCTTAGCTTCATTTTGATAGTTTACAGTGTGAAAAAATATTAATTTTTCATTGAGTTATTAATGTTTTAAATATAAATTGTGTAATTAGTTACTTTTTCAAAATCGAACTGTGTTATGCTGCGACTTGAGCAGCATGTGCATTAGAAAATGGCCTAATCTCTAAAATAATGACCCATCTGTTCAAAAATGTATATGGTACCCTTCACTGATCCCCCCAAAGGGGCCCCTCCCCCCGTTCCCGAAAAAAAAAAACACACCCCCCCTCAAGAAGGGGCTGGAGGAGAAATTTTATATCTTAAGACTTGCTACTGGTGGCCCAATATGCTAGATGATATCAGAGAAGTACTGGAACAATGTGAGGTCTGTGAAAAGTATGCCCAAACCAAAGCTCCACCTAAGTCAGCAGTACCTGTATCCATCACACAGCCCTTCATGGTATGGTTGTTAGATATTGTGGGACCTATGCCTGGTGAAAGCAAAGGCAAGAAGTACATCATCACAGCCCTTGACTATGCAACCAGATGGCCTGTAGCACAAGCCACAAAAGAGCACAAAGGCAATGACATGAGACAATTCATTGACAAAGAAATCATAGCTAAGTTTGGAAAGCCTGACCTCTTAATCACAGATGGAAGCACTGAACTTAAAGCTATTGATACCAATATATATCTTGCCAAAAATGGAATAAAGAACATCACAGCCAGCCCATATCACCTACAAGCAAATGGACATGTAGAACAACTAAACAGCTCTCTAGTGGAAGCCCTCAGTAAGTTGTCTGCCAACAATCCAAAAGCCTGGGTTGACATACTGCCAACTGCCAACTGCCCTTATGGTCTGCAGAACACGAGTCAACCGCAATACAGGAAAAAGCTCTTATGAACTTGTCTATGGTCAAAAACCTTCACTTGTCAGTACAACCACGGGGCCACAACTGCTACTTCCAAAGAAGATACCAGACAGCAATGACCCAAAAGTACTACAAGCCAGAAAGGACCAAGAGACAATGGAACAACAAAGGGTTCAGCGGGAAGCAATCCCATTACAGCAAGAAAGGTTCCAAGTCATAGACAAGATCTGGGTTGTCAACCACAACCAACACAAATTAGACCCAGGGTTACGTGGACCAGGAATTATCGTGGAAGTGAAGCCCAATAACACCTACCTCATCAAAGGGATTGGAGCCTGAACCAAACTAAAATGTATGCATCATGATTGACTTTGTTTGTATAAGGCAAGAGCAGCCCAACAAAATTCAAGACTCCCTGTGCCTAACACCAAACTGGATCAGTACCAAGCCCGTATACCAGACACCCTCATAAAGATTCCCAAGGCTCTGCCTTCCAGCACCCCAGGGGGAGATACTGCAACATCTTTGATTACTCCCTCTTGGGGAATTAACACCCCAAGTAAATCACCAAGCGGCTCACCAAGTGGTTCACCGCCCAGTCAATAAACCTGGTGGCACCATTATCAGTTAACCATCTATGACGGGGATCACTCAATCCAGGTCCTAAATAGAACACAACTTTATTAAGCCTCGTGACTCAAGAGGAACATTAATCAGATAAGCCTCATGGCCTCCATGACGTACATGGACAGCATGTGGCTTATCATGATACTATATATTAACCTATATTCATATTCAATAAAGTATCATTCTCTTCTTAATCTTCCCCTTTATTTTGTTTATTATACTTCCCAGAAGTATAAACTTGACACTGCATAGATTATCATTATATCCTCAATGTCAGGGCCCAAGATGCCCTCAACAACATACTTGTCAACATCTTCATAAATTTGTGGAAGCATGTAGCAAACAACTCCCTTGTCAAAAAACCTTCCCTTGACAAATTCCAATGGTCAGGAATTTGCAAGGCTTGCACGCCACAAAACTTGGAAATCAAATCTTTGGAAGAAATTGTAACTCAAAATTATTAGGAAATGTAAATCAGGAAAGAAATCACTTTGTTGGGCAATTGGACAATCTATTGTTTGCAGTACCTTACATTTGATGTAGCATGTTGAGTTGTGCTTTATTGTTTGACATAATAAAGAACTTGGGCAGAAGTCTTAAATATGTAAGACTTGAGGTTCTGACTTTAAGCCCATTTTATCTGATTATGAGTAATAAATATCTTCTTAGCTAATGATAGATAAGCACATAAGATTCAGTGTCAAAATTAATGTGCAAAAATGAGCATATTATACTGAAGGGAATTACATTCAAATTTATACCCAAATGTTCAATCCTAATAGCCTAAGTGAAGGTACCCCAAGTGGCAAGAGGCGGGTAGGGATCTGGAAGAATCAGTTATTGATGCCAACCCATATTTGGGTAAAGAGAACTCAGCAAGTCAAAAGCAAAAGCTAAGGCTTTTGCATGAGTCATTATATGAACCACCATTCACTAGGCCAATTGTAACCCCTAGTAAATTTGAATTCACGACATAACAATATATCAAATGGAGTGTAACTTTACAGTACCAAGGAACCTTTTTTGTGTATAAAATAGGGGTTGGCTAATGGTAACAGCTTTAACATTGTGGATTTTATAACAAATGCTCTAAGAAATATTATCTTCTGGGGCACTTTTTGAATAAGATGTAGGAATATGGTTGAGATACTCAAACATCCATTTTTCGTATTTTTGTAGGTAGGTTATCGTTTTAAAGATTTGAAAAATTACACTTGTCATATAATATTCGTTTGTACTTTTAAATTCACGGGAGTACTTTACTGAGTGAGATGATTTGAACTATTAGAATTGGCAAATACCTTATACTTGACTTGTCGATTTTTAAGTATCAAATATAAATGCTAAACTAAGACACGTTTTTAATCTACTGATTAACCTTTTGGCTTGAATTGATCAAAGGTAAGTTGACATGTAAAGGAATTCTATGGGATTTGTTTATGCGATTGTATATTTAGTGTTTTTATTAGCGTTGAGACATTGATTGTTGATGCAGTGGTAGTTTCCACGCGAATTATTTGGTCATGTGCTTTTAAGTTTTTTCTTCTTGGAAATTTCTCTAAGGATTAACGATTTCGGGAAGATGCGCAATACCGTGGGTGGGCTTTAGTGCTATGGATTCGACCTGATTGGAAGGAAAGTTTCAATACCCGATGGGCGCTTGAAACCTTTACCTCCGCCAAGGAAGCAGCATTAGGAGTTTGAAACCATTGTTGATAATAAAACCTTGTTCGGAAGTGAAAGAAGGGTTGGTTGTAAAATTTGATTTGAAAAATTATATTGGATAGTGTTTGTTGTTTAATGGATAAATCTAAGGGTGATATAAGTTGGCTGCGTTTAATTTATAGTTTAAATCCGAAGTCGGACTTCCGATAATTTAAAAAGATTGGGGTTAGCGCAAAAGCCTATAAAAGTAGAAGGTATAGCATCGAGAGGAATATTACCATGTTTAGCATTGTTGGACTTTTTGCCTTGAGTGTAGCTGCCTGGCACAACGGGCGCATTGTGGGGGGCTACGCGGTGACTCCCGAATCCAAGTATCCGTGGATATTGAGCCTGGCGCTGATGGGAAGTCACCAGTGCGGTGGCATGGCGTATAGTAAGGATATCGTTCTGACTGCTGCTCACTGCACCATCTTCGATGACGATGACTGGACTGTACGGTTTCGCCACTACAACTTGGAAGACAAGCCAATGCATGAGTTCAAGGTTGTTAAGCGCCGCCGCCATCCTGAATACAACCACAAAAAGTTTGACTTGAACGATATTGCCCTGTGGAAGATCAAGGGAAGTTTCAACCTTGATGCGTACGTGACAATTGACAAGGACTCCATTTCTAACTCCGAGGGTCGGCTCCTCAAGGTAGCTGGCTGGGGAAACCTGCATGAAGCTGAGCACGGCAACAACAAACTGATGGAAGTCCAAATCCCCACCTTCAACATTAAAAAGTGTGTAGATGTTCTGGGTGCCGAGAACAAAGTGGTGGATCCAAAAGCCATGTTCTGTGCTGGCTTCCCCGAGGGAGGCAAGGACGCCTGCTATGGGGACTCTGGTGGCCCCATCTTTACCATCAAAGGCAACTCCCCCGTCATTGTTGGTATAGTTTCATGGGGTGTAGGCTGTGCAAAGCCAGGCCTCCCAGGAGTGTTTACCCGCCTAGACGCATACTCTGATTTCATCAAGACCTCCATTTAAACACCATTGATTGGTTTTTATAATTGTGATCATTTATCCCTAAATCTGCTTTATACTAATCTTGATGGATATCTACCTATCAGCCTCATCCTATACATTATCTCATCAGTTATCCCTGAACTTTCATTCTAGCAAGTATTTTTAGTATTACTAAGTATTGACATCATATTATCTGTAACTCCACTTTTCAAAAAAGCATTATTTCAATTTATTTTTCTTTTCTTTGCCATTTGCTTCTTTAGATACAGCTAAGGGACACAACATAGATATCCTAACTGTATGATAAAGTTGTACTAGTGTCAAAACTGTGGGGCTGACCCTCCAGCAATTTTCTGCCCAAGAGGATCTGTGACCCAAAAGCCAACTTCCCTATGACCTGTAGCCAAATGCAGAAGTCAACTCAAATGAACAAATCCAGCAACAAGAGCCAGTGATAATCCCAGCTTGGTGGACAGCTTGTTTTGGTGCTTCACTCATTACAAGGATCACACCATCCTCTGTTCAATCCCATCAATTGATCATCACAATCTTGTTCCTCTTAATATGATTCACCCAAACTATATAAGTCATATCTCTCAATAAAGACAGTTATCTAGTTTCCAATCATTTCTCTCCATGTAAACCTGCTAATACAGCACATTTACAATACTATATCAAGGGTTAGTCTTCAGGTAGGAATAAGCAATTTACTTTAAGGCCTTGGTAATACTGAATATACAATAGATCTCTCTAGCCAAGGCTGGGAAGAGCGCTTTCAAGCACAGAAAACACCCAATAAAAGATAGTGGGTTGATCAGGGACTTTATTGGTAAATATTATAGAATTTATAATGCTTCATGCAGCCACAAAATATTACATAGACAGAAATATAATTTGTCACTAGGGTAGGTGGGCTAAGATCATTGTGGCTATTGAAAGGGAGGGAAATAAAAGAGGGCTGTTTTAAGGGAATAATGAACCATATGATAGCATTTGAGAAAGAGTATTGCTATCTTCAAAATTGAACCAAAAACATGCAAAATTAAAACTGTCTGGATATGCTCTTTAACAGCATTGTTGAAATAGCAAGGTCAACATCTATGAAGTTAACTAACCAATCAAGAGGACCATTAAATTAAATTAATCTGTAAAGTTTCAGAGTCAAAAAATATCAAGACAAGTCTGCTAGTTGAGGCCTCATAGCTAATAGTTTCTAAATAAGAAGTGTTGCAACTGAGATTACTCCCCCGCCTGCTAACTTATCTCACAATACACAGGGGGCTCTCAATGAGTTACCCCATAACATGACAAATAACATGGATCAATCTGACCATGATGTCAAATTTCAGGCACTATCTCCTAATTAGGAGTGCTGCCAATTTGACATGTAGATCCCTTGCTCAATTTATTCCTAGCCCAAACCTTATGTTGAACCTGCCACTGTTCTACCCCCTAGTAGACTTGTGGCTTTGCAATATGATATATTAACTACAATACTCTCCAATAAACTACATCTGATTCTTATTCTTTTCCTTTCTATTAGACTGCTGTCTTCTCCAATCAAATACCAAACTATCATTGGTTCAGTTGCAACAGGAGCATTAAATACCAAGGGAAAAAGCAAGAAGAAAGCCAGAAGATCTTCTAGCTCTAGGATGATGAGGACCTTTAAACAAGGCCTGCTCAAAGCAGAAGCAAAAGAAGAAGCAAAATTACGTAAATTTGAACCTGAAATGAGTTCTACTGACCTTTTTGACAGGCTTTGTAAGAAACCCCACTTAAACCCAAGAGCAAAAATGGGTTCAAATCCAGAAAAGGCAAGCTATACACAAAAGTGTCAATACTAACTGCTAGGCCCAATGAAGACAACATAATCTCCAGAAGGGTTGGCTAGAGGGGCAGGGGATGGTAGAAACTCCAAAAATTAAAAAGTTTTAAAGGGAAGTCTAAAATTTAAGACCTCTTCAAAAACCAACCTTTATTTTAAAATCAACAACCAAGGGCCCAGGGGGCCATGCTTGCAGTTTAAGGGGAATTTAAGGGATTGGGGCCTCATTCAGAGCACAGAGTGGGTCAGCTTCTTAGTAGATCAGAGATAAAATTTTCAAGCCAGAATCAGAAGGATTGAAACTTTTACAAATAATTTCCAATATGATAGCTGATTAGCCATGGACTTCAGGGTAGGTTAGGCCTGACATTCCCCCCAGATTTTGAACCAGACAGGAGCACTAATGTGAAGCCAGATGATTGGGTGAATCTAGTAGCTTTCAGGTAGGAACAGGCCCAAGCCAACATACAATCCAAGTCAATAAGCTTTGCCTCCAGGTTTGGGGATGGAAGCAATGAGGAAAAATGGCTTGATCCAGGACCAAATGAGGAAGTAACTTCACAGATCCCTCATTATTAGCATAAGTCAGTCAGAGTCTTCACCATTGATGCAGAGTGGATGTTTACAGCTAAACCTTGATAGGAATTAGATGTAAATAAATATTTGCCTGGTTTGTTCTTGATTATCAAGGGGTACCTTTGGATAAGGTTCATTCATTAAGCTTGTCTTATTTAGATGATATGCTGTGTCTTTAAGAACATTAGTGATTTGTGGTTGGTTACCACTTTGAATAGCTGTGCAGCTTTCAGATAGCAATGATATTTCATTATACAATTGCTATTAGTTCTTTGTTGTGGATGAGGTGGCTTTTTTGTTACCTGAGAGTTTACTTGACTCATATGCAACAGGGAGGAAGTCCTTATCTGTTGTCTATATTCTAAGAACATCAAAAATGATGTAGTCAGAAGCATCTGTCTCTAACTCTTAGATTTCCTTTAAATTGGGATATTGGAGGATGTGTGCTGTAACCATGTGTTCTTTCAACTGTTAAAAGTTCTGATCTTTTGGTGGTATTGTTAACAGCTTTTTTGTCTTGCCAGTTATTGAGTAGCTGGGGTTATTGCTGATATATTCAAAGGTTTATTGGGACTGGAGTACAATCTAGCCAGCAGCTGCAATCTATCCAGGTGTAACTAAGAACTTGTTGTCATCCTTTCAGGCATATGTATCAATATATACTGCAACAACCCTTATTCTTGTCCTTTCAGACAGTTCTCAGTGGCTACCTTTGCAAAAGGTCCATCTTTGCTGGCTGTGGCTATCCTTATTGGTTGTCCTTGGCATGTGTGCTACTACTGGCCTTAGAAAGGCGTACATGGCACTTCAACTACAGCCTACGCTCTTCTTGAGCTAGCCAACTGGCAGTTACAATTGGCTGTATCCTTACACATCCATTATTGCACTGGGAAACTACGCCATATTTGATTGACACTTAGAAATGGTCCCTGTTCAGTCCTCCAACATTTGAGAGGTAGAATTACAGTACTCCATTTGCAGGGCTTAATCAGTGATTTTTTTCTGACTGGTGAGCCTTCTGCTTATTAACGCAACAGGTTGAATTTGGAATTATACACCATATAATAGCAGACTTGATCCAATATCAACTTGTAGATTACTGCCGTGTAATGCTGACCCAAACCAATAAGAAACCAATTACACGCCGTGTAATGCTGATCCAAACTCAGTATTTCCTAGCCATTTGCTTATCACTTGTTTGATATGATCATATATGCCCATCAGGCTGGGTGGAACTGAGTTGATACAACGTCCAGTAGGATGAATTGAGCAGTATACAAATGATGATATAGTGATTACATGCTGTGTAATCAATCATAGTCACTATATTGGCTAACATTTATATGTTATATAATTGCTAAATCAGTTATAATAAACTATTGATTATATGGCGTATAATCACTACACATTGGAACAATAATCTGTGAAATACAGTGTATAATCATTGCATCTACTATAATAAACTAACAATTACACAGTGTATAACTGTCATATTGATTAATTTATACTATTGATTATACACCATATGATCACTACACTTTATAGAATATTGACCTAGTAATAATACAGTGTGTAGCTGATAGAGATCTGTGTGCAATGATTAGCCTGATCATTTGTGGTCAATCAGCCTAATCTCACATAGTGATTGCAGATAATGGGTCAATCAACACTCCCCAGTCCATAATGATTATCCTAATGCATTTAATCATGCCCAGGAAGGTACAGAGTTTGCTCTGGTGCTGACGTGCTGGAATATTGGCTATGGCCTTACCCTTTTCAGGGTCTGGTTTTATTTTATCCTTGCTGATGATTTGACCTAGGAAGCTTAATTTGGTGGAGAAGAATTTAAAAATGGATGGTTTGATAACCAATTGTTGTTTTGTAATGCTGTAAGATCCATTTAGACATCTCCACATTGTTGTTTTTTGATGGGACTGTAAGTTTTTATGCTATCCAAGTAAACTATGGCATGTTTCCCACTATTTTCAGTGAATACCTTATTCACAAATGTGGCAAAGATAATGGGAGCATTGGTCATACCAAAGTTGATTTATTAAAGTTGCCCAAAACTTTAGAGTGACAAAGTATAACAATTAACAAAGGGGATAAAGAAAAATGATTAAAAAGAAAATCAAGGGGATAAAATTATTCAGAAAACCTGCAGTTCATTAGAAGCCCTTAATAGGGGAGAAGATTAATCTGTTGGAACAGTATAATCAGGTGGACTAGGTTCAAAAGGGATTTCTGCTGGAAGACGCTCAAATGTACTAAGCCATGGAGTGGGGTGGTCTGCCAAATGTGGCACTAGGGGGACATTATTATACTTCTGGTGTAAAGATAGTCATACTATTAGAGGGGTTGGGCTAATTTAGCAAGTGCTTCATTTTTTTCCAGGCAGGCTGTCACTAGTTTAATGATAAATCTTTCATGGGGATGTTTCACAAGAAGAGATAAATTGATTTTTCAAATACTAAAAGCTCATTTAAGTATTGCTTGGCAAACGTTGTTGATTCTCCATGTGCTTATTTCAATTCACTGGGTGTGCTATTGGGGATAGCTAATTGTGACATATTTGCTTCAATTGCTTTTTTAAACCTTGAAAGTGTCTCAATTTGTTGGATGGCATGTAGAGATTCTTAACCTTTCTTGCTATTGAGGGGCTTTTAACATGCTGCTTAAATTGATTTATTGGCTTAAGCTGGATTTTTATCCAGTTTATTATCCTCAACCCAGTGTTATGGTGTGGTTTGAGCAGCAGAAAATTCAATTTCAGGACTCAGGGGGTCATCGGAACTGAAAACTTCTTAATAAGTTTAAAGTGGTGAATTCTAATAAAGGAAGGCTATATGATGCTATTTGGTGATATGATGCATTAACTACTGCATTGGATGGGGTCCCATTTTTTTGGGTGGTATAAATTTTATTTGCATTTGAAGTATAAATTTGGGTTAGACTTAGGTTTTTAGAGCCACAGTTCATGTCAAGTGTTTTATTTGGATTACATGATATAATTGGTTGCCTTCTTCATTAGTATAGATTAGATCCATTTTAAGTATGATTTGATTTCAGAAGTATTTGAGCTGTTTGATAGTTGGCTAAACATATGGATCTTACTGAATTGTTGGTCTGTGATGTGTTGGGCAGGTCCTTGTAACGTCCCCCATTCTCTCTAACAGTTTCCAAATAAAAGACATGGTATTAAAAAATTATTAGTCTATGGTGCATGAACAGGGGCATGTGCAGATTTGATCCCCAGTGCTGGCATTTATGTTTTGTTTAGAAGGTTTATGAGTGGCTTGTCTCACTCAGTGGGCTTAGGTCACCATGCGGTTGAGTTTTGGTCAAGCTTATACAGTAGTTTTCAAACCTGTTGAGATAAACATATATTATTCAGTTTAAAACGCATGAACTCAGTCTAAAAACAAAATCAAAGTGGATCCAAATCTATTGTAATTTAATAAAAAAACTCCTTGATTACTGTTTTTGTTTTTAGACTGAGTTCATGCATTCTAAACTTAGAATATGTTTATCCCAACAGGCTTAAAAACTAATGTAAGCTTTCATACTTCTTTTTTATGTCCAATAGGCTTGCAGTTTGAGCACATTTTTGGGCCCCTTAATATGAATAAAAAAGTATTTTTCTGATGCTATGCTTAATATAGCTCTGGGTGTTATCTGAGGCATATTATTCTTGAAAGAGGGAACTATTTTTTGCTACAGAAGTAGGTCCTAAAATATCTGTGATTTCCTTTGGGATATCAAAAATAATCTCAGGCTCTGAGCCATAAGATATGAGCCATCTAATGAGCTCTTGTTTGAGAGTGTCAAAGGGGATGTGTGTAGGTAGATTAAATAATCTAATTGCCATTGGAGATTAAGAATAATGTGATGTTATGGTAGCTGTGATAGGTTTCTCTTTTTAAATCACTTGAGCTTTTGCTGCTTGATAAGCAGCATCTAGTGAAGAGAAACCAAAGTCAGTGTGCCCTTGTGGGGGCATATCTTAACATATCCTGCAATTCAGTGAACTGAACAGCATACATTGACAATATATTGATTGTAGTGTGGGAATACATGATCAAAATGTACTCTTATCTCATATCTGATAGTGCGTTTAGGACAGCTGAAGGGGTTTTGAGATGTTGTTTACCTTAGAAAATTTTAAATCAAGATCTTTGGGAGGTATGAACTTATGATTGGTATTTTGGTCAGGCAGGCTTCTTGCAGGAGGGTGTGAGCATTTGACAAGTGTATTGTGAAAAATTACTGGCACTCCACTGGCACTTTATTTAGGAGTTTGGGTGGGCTGTTGCCCTTGTATTGGGGTTTAGGTTGATTAAATTTCTAATTGGCTACTGGATTTCTGCAACTAGACTAAAAAATTATGCCCCAAAAAAGTGAGTCTAGGCTGAGCAAGACAGGCAGCATTTAAAAGTTTATAGCTCACATTTAAATGAACCATATTTGTCACAGTAGATGCCATAATGCAGGAATTATTTGCCCACGTTGAAAAGCTCAAAAACTAGAATGCCATTAACCAAATTAACTGATTTGATGGATTGAAATCAAACAGACAATCAGAAGTGGATTAATTCTGCTCTAGTTTGCTATTTGGATTCAATTCTCCTTGCAAGCTGACGCTGATAAATCAACATAATCTGAGAGTCACTCAATACAACTTTATTTATTGGAACAGTTGTCAGAAGTTAGTCACACAAGGATTCTTTGAAAACTGGACCAGGTACTCACTTGACAATGCAGAAGGAATAGGAGCCAAGGATCCAGGTAGTATTGCTTAATCAAATTTTGATATATATGGGAAAATTTTCATTGTTCAACTCTTAAGAGTTTAGTCCTCCCTAAGATTTTTACTAAAATAAAATCAATACTTCCTTGGTCTAACTTTATTTATCATACATCCTGTAGTGGGCCTGCTGCGCTACATCCCTATAATTCAATTCTCAGTCAAATTATTATCAGAAGATGGGGCCCTACTGTTGGCATTTTGTTGTCACCTCCCAATGTCAATCCAATTCCCACACATCTTGGAGTTTCCCCTACTGTATCTGAATCCAAGACATCTGCCCCATCTCAATATCTGTAATTATATGCTGAAGACACCTTGATTCTCTCCCAGGAAATTTATCTAGGACTTTTTTGTTTAGGGGTAATCATGTTGCTTAATCTTAGTGTATCTTTTGTAAATTTTACCAAGCAGCATTTGAAGCTTTGTTGGTGGTTAATCATCAACTCCATGTGGATTAAGGTGTTGATTCCCCACCACATGGAGACTGCTTCCTACTATCTCACTATTTCTGTCACAATATTTGGTTCTGAATGATATTTTTGGGATATCATCAGGTTTTTCCTGGGTTTGATGGTATACTGCAGTCAGGTCAATCATGGTGAAGAGCTGTGACCCTTTAAGACATCAAAAATTCCATTAATTAGGAGCAAGTGATACCTGTTTTTTTGTGCCTTCATCAAGTGCTTGATAGTTGAAAAAATGACATAAGCCACTGTTGCAACATCTTTGATTACTCTCTCTCAGGTAATTAACACCCCAAGTGATGCACCAAATGAGTTAATGGGTGGCTCACTAACTAATCAGTAAATTGGTGGTACTACTATCATTTAGCCATCTATTACAGAAATCTAACAATCCAGATACTAAGTGGAACATAACTTGAAAAAGCCTCACGACTCAAGAGGAACATGACTAAGATAAGCCCAATGACCTTCCATGACGTACATGGACAGTATCTGGCCTCCCACATTACTATATAATTCTCCATATGCATATCAAATAAAGTATCATTCTCTTATTAAATTACCTCTTTATCTCATTTACTATACTTCCCAGAAGTATATAATCAACAGTGGTAGCACAGGTAGGTTATCCACACTTATGCAACTTTAAGGAGAAATTCCTCCTAAGAAAAGAACCAATAAATGGCCCTTCCCGCAGGCTGGAGAGATTACAAAGAAGGACAAGACGTCCCTGCAAGCTTTGTCATCTTTGATAACTTCCTTGTCCCCACCAAATAGTGCAATCTTCTCAAAGCCTGTAAACTCCTGAACCTGTCTCTAACTGCTACAAGCCTACAGCTGCCTGAAATACCCAAGATTGTATTTCAACGCCTACACTCAGCAGAAATTGGGATGTTTGCAGGGTTACGCCGGGAAAACACCAACCTCTGGATCAAAAGCACACAAATTAAATTTATACAAGTTGGCTATCCTGCAGACTCTGGGCCAGAAAAATTGCCCTTCATGTGACAGGAACTGCCTCACATTTTGTAAGTGAGTGGCTTGAATAACATCCTGATCAAAATGAAAGCAGGGAAATGTTCAAAACTGCCTTCCTTGAAAAGTTTGCCATGAAGGACTCTGACATGGTGATCATGACAGAGCTCCAAACTTTCAAAATGACAGGATCAATTGAGGACTACATTGCAGCATATGAAGGCTTACACAACTGAGCTCCCAGCACCATTAACTTTGACAAGTCAGGACCTCAGTTAGACTTCTACAACAGCCTCTCCACACACATCAGACGCCAGTTTGACATGACCTGCTGCAAGAATCTTGAAGATGTATTCTTGGAAGGAAAAACACAGCTCAAAAGTCTGACAACCTACATGCAATAAACAAGCACAAGAAGAGCCCTATAGCAAGAAAGGACCCTCAACCTAATAAGCAAAACAACCAAGCTAACAATACCTATCCTTGAAACGGGAATCACCCTGCCCAAGCTAATCAAGCAAGCACTGAAGACACCAAAAAGGAGAGAAAAGCTCAGGAGAGTGCATAGACAAGCCACCCTATCCCAGTTTGCAAGCCTTGTACAGGGACCAGGATGTGGACTCAATTATCATGATATAAGTACCCTCCAGCAATCCTCTACTCTTTGCCACCCAAACTTGAAATAAACTCCTCACTTATCCTTTCTGTTCTTGCATATATTAAGGCACAGCACTCTTTGACACTGGAGAAGACCAATCCCTTTTTGACAATAAATTTGCCAAAAAATATAAAACTACCCACAGTTCAAAGTAACATCAAAAGAGTTATCATGGCAGATAACAGAAGCACATCAGTCACTAAGGAAGCAAAACCTTTCAGCGCCCAAATTGGAGACTTACAGACTACACTCAGTGGCCCTATCATACCAATCCCCAAATATGATGTTATACAGTAGTTTTAAAAGCTATGGCAACAACCAAAAATACCTCAGATTTAAACAAAATCCAAGTTGCGCAAGATTCAGGATTCAATTTATTTATAAAATTTCAGTTAATAAATGGACTGTCAAACAAAAAAATTTCACTAGCCCATTATACAAAATTATATAAAACATCAAGCAGTGTAGTTCAAACCACAAACAAAATGAACTGACACAACAAGTGAAATGATATAGATGCTGTTTTGGAGTATATTATAATCCAATCAGCATTCATATGAGGCATTGACAGAAGAACTAAAGTGAAACAAAACTTGAGAAATCTAGAAGCAAGATTACGCAAGCACAAAACAAAATGAACTCACACAAGATGTGTAGTATGAGCAGCCTAAAATAGAAATATAACAGTTTAACAGCCAATCCACAGCTTTCTAATTTAGGAACAGAGGCATTTTATCCATTTTCATGGCTCCAGATTTGTATGAAAAGGTTTTGAGAACCTTCCAAATATGGACTCAAGATTATAATAAAAATAAATCATTAAATTTTAAAATTTCTACTTTTAGTGATTTTATCCTAGGTTTTTTATAATGGTTTTTAACAGCAATATCTTTGACAGCGCCAGCAGCCAAGCCAGCAGCAGCCAGACCAGCTTCAATGGAGGTGAGGCTCAGAACGTGGAGGCACCTGTTTACACCCAAGCCTTTGAGGCAGGTAACAAGGAAGCTTATCTGTTACTGACCACTGACCCCTATGGCTTTGACTTGTTTGAGAGTCACTTAGTGTCTAGCTCTGCCCCTGCTCCTGTACCCACCCCCGCACAAGCTGCCCACCAACCAACCAATCAGAATGGCAACCTTGATTCAGAACAACTTCCTCCCACCAGCCAACCTTCCCCCCTACTGCCAATCAGGCTTCAGATCCCCTGGCCCAGCGCCCCAAGCAACAAATCATCACAACCAAATTCTTCAGGAAATTGTGGCACTTAATCTACAGGGTCTGTCCTGGGAACAGATTGCCGCCCAGTTGCAATTTACCCAAGCTACTGTCATGCGGGAATTCAACAACCTGATGAATAAGGGGAATCTGATTGAGATGGCCAATAAGCCCAAGAAGGCCCCCAAGTCACAAATATCTGATGCATACCCAATCATGCTTGACCTCCTCCAGCGGGATCCCAAGCTTCCCTTGACTCAGGTCTGGAAGCAGCTTGCACACCATAACATATGGGTCTCTGAGAGCATGGTGCAGCTCTGGATGTATAGGAAGGTGGCTTCCATACGGGTTCTTACCAATTTTGCCGGCAACCAATGGGATGGTGCTGAGGATTCCCCATATGACACTGCAATCAAATCAACCCTGATCAGATTCTTGACAAGTCTAACATATGACATCATGTTTGTCCTGTACTACAAGTTATCAATTGTGTTTGACAATTTCAGTGAGCAGGGAAAAGCTAGCACCAAGAATGGAAGGAAGAAAGTCAAGAAGGAGACGTTCATTGGTGCATTTCTGGCTGTTTCAGCCAAGGGTTTTATCTACTATCAGACAAACCCAGATTTCATTGATGGCTACTCATACAGCCACATCCTCAGTGGATTACTTGACTCCTGGGATGGCTTCAATTCCAAGTACTGGGTTTTCTTGAGCCACCAGATGGAGGGTAGCTCCACTGCCCTTTAGGCCATCCAGGGACGCGGGCACCAGGCTTCAGTCTACCCCGTGGACCATGCAGACGTCATCTAGCTGATGTTGTCTTCTTTAACATGGATTCACATTATGGGAGCGCTGCCCTCAGGCTTTCAACAACCTCTATCTTGGGGTCCTTGACCACAGTTTTCTCTTTGGTTGCCAGATGGTGGCTGACTTGTTTGCGCAAATGGTTTTCCATTTGATCATGGGCAACCAATCATGTAAGGATAAGCGCCTTCCACCTTGGGCCACTGCCACTTACCAGCCCATCCAGCCAATGACCGATGAAGAATATGACAAGCGTTATATGGCAGCCATCACACAATATCTTCCTGCCTCCACCCCCGCCACCAACACCCTTAACCCGCAAGCCCAACCCACCCAATCCCAGACCCCCCAGGCCAGCACTGCCTCTACGTCTTCCTTCCCACGTTATTCTGCCTCCTAGGCTTCACTCTCCCCCGCCCCAATAAACCCCTGTCACCAAACATTTTCTATTTATATTATCTTTTTTTTGAATTTCAATTTTTCAATTTTTCATGTTTTCTTTGTTTATAGTTGGTTTTATTCTTTATGTTTAGCTTATTTCTATAAAATCATATATATACTATGTTGTGTATCTAGATCCAGAACATGGTTATTTTTGATGCTTGACATAGCCCCTTGAGAAAATATTAACAACAATTGGGTGATCAGCTAAATTTGAATTAGAAAATTATAGTGTTAACTGTTTTTAGATAAGTTGTAACTGATCCAAATTCAAAATCTTAATGATAAACTTTAAGCCAATCAGGAGCCAAGTGATAAAGTGATTGCTGTGACATAAAAGGTCATTCAAGAATTCTTTGATACATGTGCGCTAATTAATATGATTGGCTGGATTTTTTAATATAGTACGCCATTGCTGCTGTGGCAAGTTGTTGATGGACTAGTGCCCAATAAGCTTCTGGGTTAGCACTAGTCCACCAACAACTTGCCACATTGGCAATGGCGCACAATGGCAAAACATCCAGCCAATCATATTAAAAAGTGCACATGCATCAAAGAATTCTTGAATGACCCTTTATGTCACAGCAATCACGTTATCACTTGGCTCCTGATTGGTTTAAAGTTTATTATTAAGGTTTTGAATTTGGATCAGTAACAACTTTATCTAAAAAATGTTAACACTATAATTTTCTAATTCAAATCTAGCTGATCACCAAATTGTTGTTAATATTTTCACAAGGGGCTATGTCAAGCGCCAAAAATAATATGGTAATCAAGGAACAATGCCAATACAAAGCAAACAACACATATTGAGATGAGCGTAAAACATATACAAAATGGGTAAAAAGATGGATTAATGTAGTAGATGGGAAAACAAAAAGGAATAAACAAAGAGGCAACAGTATCAAAATAATACAGAATTTATTGGGGCAAAAGCTATAAAAACATATGGAAAGGTTAGTAAAAAATCAATGAGAGAATTGGAGAAGCTTCTGAATGATCTTGACTTGGTAATTGCCAAAATAAAGGACATTGACCGCAAGGTCAAAGCCAAAGTGAAGTCTGTGGTCCTCACTGGGGACAAAATTGACAAGGTGTATGCAAAGGCACTAATGTCAAAAATGCCAGACACCCCAGAGAAGACAATTGAGCGCTTACTAAATATTCAAAAAACTATGGGCAAGGGCTGCAATTTAAGGCATACAATCTTTCTGCGCTGTCTGTCTGGGTTGATGACCCAGAGATGTACAAACATCTCAAACCCGCCAAGTGTTCCAGGGCAGAGAATACTGAATTGCCTGCGCAATTGATTGCGCCAAGAATGGCCAAGCCAGCCAAGGCTGCGGGCAAAGAAGAAACACAAGAAGGTAGCCTAAAAAACAAAATTAATAAATTTTCAAAAAACTTACCTTTTTTCTTAGAAAATCTAGACAGCAAACTCTGCCAAGTCCTGGTCCCCTTTGTCCCGGCCACCTTTTATGCAAATTATGCCAATCATGTGGTAAAGCAATTGTATCTGTCCCCCCCCCTGTTGTGCGGGAGCTGGAGGACCGTATCCACAGGTCCTTTCTGATGTCGCAGGAGGCGTTGGCAGAACTTATGCATGCCAAGGGGGCATTCAAGTGGGCAATTACTGCCTACAAGGATACCTAAAGGATCCGCCTGGACCTAGTATTCCTCAGTGGAGTTTACTGTATAAACTACATTGAGCTTGTTTGGGACGTCTTGGCAAAACTCCCATTCAAGAATGTACTGGAGATGGGCCAGGCTCATGCGGCTGCTTGCTTCTGCTTCCCAGTGGAGCACACCATATCTTACCTGTTGGAGAACTTTGGGCGCGCAGTGGGCAAATTGGCTGTTGCAGACACAACAGCCATAAAGAAGACCAAGATCCTCCTGGCAGACTTTGGGTTGGCCTGGAGTGCCAACAAGACAGGGCTCCCTGCAGCCATGGAGCTGACCTTTGCAAAGACCAGGCTCAACAAGAAGATCAGCACGGTCTATAATAAACTGTGTGAGTTCACATGGCCTTTGCAGGGCAAAGGCTTCATCTGGTTGTTTACCTTGGGCTCCTATTCTACTTTGGGATGGGCGTGTCTATAGAGGACCTGGACAGGGTCCTTCTGGGAATTGACAAGGCCCGGCTTGCACTTGACGGGAAGAAGGTCCCCCTGGATACAACTCAGTTGATCATGTAATCCAAGATGCCCTGGTCCTGGCTGGGATATACAGGTTTGTAGCCCCACCTGAAAAGCTGCTGCTTCACTCCCACCTGACCCTACTGCCTTTCACCAACAGGAGGGAGTATTTCAATAAGGGTGTATCCACCATTCACAGTATGGCAGTGGAGGTTGTGCGCCACCTCCATTGCGGGGTGGGTACATACCAAAGAACCCACTACAGGCGCACACAATAAAAATATGATTCCAATTTATTTTATTACAATTTATAGTATTAAAATTATAATAAATTTTTATAATTTTTATTTCAGCAAACCAGTTTTGCAAAATATATTGCAGAAACAGATTTCATAAAAGAATAAAATTATATGTTAATAAAATAAATTCTAACTTGTACATTTTACGTTTAATTTTTTTAAAACTCTTTTTATATTTATTTGACCAAAGTGATTTAAATATTTTTGCGTAATCCAGTATTGAGCGTTTTGGATTACCTCAGATGGCATAATAAAATAACTTATAATATAATAAATAAATTACTTATATCTATTGATGGATCTTATGAATATGATTATAGGTGTGGAAGCATCTAAATATAAAATGATAATTAATAAATCTTAAATAGTAGACTAGAAAATATAAAAAAATTGGACACACTAAGCCTTTAATTGATTGGCTGTTTGGCTAGGCACACAGGGATGAACAAATCAGCATGGCCATAGAATTTTGTTATGGTCTCAGCTGGGAAGGTTTGGATCCTGGCCTGCAGCAAATTAAAGAGGTCCTCAGTCCTAGTTGGGGTTCCTTGCTTGACAACTTGCTTGAGCCACTCAAAAACTTCCTCAATGGAATTTAGGAAGGTCAAATAGGAAGAGAGGAAGAGAAGGCGCAAATTTGCTGTGGCCAATTGCTGGGGGCCCACTGCAATGCTTGTGTCAATTATTGGGAATTCCTTAAGAATGTCAGCCACCTTGTGGAGACCAACGTTGTCCAACACAATCATATTGGTGAATCCCGGGCTTGTGCGCCTCAGGTGCTCCTGGACCAATCAGAGGAATGGCAAGAAGGTACAGCTGTTGTGAGAACCCAATATTATTTGATAAAGCTCAACTCTCTTTGGACTGAGAAGAGCCACCATTGAGTAGGCTATGGCGCGGACTGCAGCACGCCAAGCCATCCTGTCATTGGAGCCTTTGGGGACATAGCCATACCCATTGCACATTGACAAGGCAAATGCCAATTTTTCAATATAATAAAATTTGACTGTCTCCTTGGCTTTGAGGGCAGTGTACGCCTCTGTATAGTTTTTCCGGACATCAATATTGGCTGGGCTGTTTCTGTTGTAGGAGGATACCCTAAGCTTTTTCCAGGAAAAGTGCATTCCCTTGACCAAATGATAATAGAAGGAAATTGAGGCCTTGATCCCAAAAGTAGATTTAACCATGGCCTGTATATTTACCAGTTCAAGATAGCAGTCCTGGGTGATCCACTGGCGGATTGCCCATTTGTACTCCTTGGTGAGCATGGTAGAAACACACAAGGATTTCTCCACGGCAAGGACACAACCAGTATTGATGAATTTTTGGAACATCTTGCTGGTGTATTTGGGATCCACTCTAACAAAGCCGCAGCTGCCTTGTAATCACCCAATTCCCGCATTAGCTTAAGCAGGATGATCCGTTTGATGTCAGGGATGCACTTCTGGACAGGATTTTTAGCAGTGGGGATTGACTTGTTGGCATTGGGCACAACATAGGGAATAAGTACCTTGGTATAGAAGGCTGCAATCTTTTTTAACACCAGCTGTCCCTCATTGGTTTGATAGAACTGGGGCTCCTTGTCATCCTCCTGATTGCCATCAATGACGTAGGGCTTGTAGCTAGTATCAAGTACAGGCTTCACCTTCTCCAGCATGGCTGACGGGACTGACTCTTGCCGGTACACAACGTCAAACACATACAAAGTAAGTTCTACCTCCTTGTTTCTAACTTTCTTTGTAGTGATGACCTTGATTGGCTTCCAGGTCAGTTTTGGGACCCAAGGATTTATGCTCTGCACCCTAGCAGCTTGTGCTCCTTGAACTGGCTGTGTCAGTGCAGCGTCACTATGAAACTCTCCTCTCCCGTCTCCTTGAGTAGGCACTTGGGTTGCCTAACTCTATTCTTTGACCCGCGGGGGCAACTGCAACCACGGTGCACAACGGGTGTATTGGTACTCTGGTATTGTGTTCCTTCCATTTTAAAATTTAATAAAATATTAAATAAATTTCAATTAAGTTACCCCCTAATTTTAATTTTTGCTTTTATCTGAATATGGATATTTAACTAAATTTTTTCCCACCCAATATCCCAATTATAGATTTTTTATTTCTTAATTAGTTGTTTTTGGTTTTACAACACCCTTTTAGAATACCCAACATAATTTCCACCCATTTCCCCAGATTTTACGCCAAATTAGACACCCAACACAATATTTTTAAAATTTAAGTTTCAGATCTTGTGTCTTATTTTAGATACCTTGGTATCATTCATGATTACAATCCATTGCACACATTGCGTGAGTGATTTTGTTTATGTAGTGAGTTGCTATTATGTTTCACTTTTGGTTTGCATTTTGACACAACTTGCTTTGGTGTATTTTGTCACCAATTCACATAGTAAACATATGTACATTAAAAGTCAACTCTCACCATTTTGTTTGTGAATCAATGTATTTTGGATTGTATTTTGAATACTTTTGCTTTGTGTGTGAGCCTTTTGTTGCTGTGTTGACTCATTCTGCCCATTAACATCAATAAACCCTGTTAACAGAGTGTATATTTTAACCTGAGAGATGGATATTGTTTAAATCTGAAATCATTTTGTTTAAATCTGAGGTATTTTTGGTTGTTGCCATAGCTTTTAAAACTACTGTACTGGGTTTAAATTAGATGAGAAAGACTAAGCTGCATATTGACTGGGATAGCGCCACCCTCACTATAAAGCAAGGCAAGGTGCACCATCACATCTACCTTACTCACCTTGATACACTTATGAAGGACCATGTATTTACTGTAGATTCAGAACCTGTTGGGAAAAATGTGGTATTTTCACATTCTTTTACATGACCTCACCAACTTAATGGAGTAAATTTCATCCATGAACAAATTATTTTTTATATGAATGGATGAGAAATACTCTAGTAAGTTGATGAGATAACACAAAAGAATTCAGCAATGCCAAATTTTTAACAACAGGTTCTGAATCTATAGTATGAAAATCATGGAAACAAAACAGGAAACTGACCCTAGAAAAATCAACTGGGACACCTGCACGTATGAAGTTATCCACTTCAAAAGTACAGAGACAGTTTGTGAAAGAGACAAATCCAAGCACAGCTAGTCATTAAATTTTCCTCTGTATTTCAAGAAACTTTACCAGGCCTACCGCCTGATTGCAGCATATAGCACAAAATTGACCTCAAGGGGAGTGTGCCAAAGGCACACACCATTTACTGTCCCACACCTCAATAAGACAATACTTTAAAAGCCTACCTTGACAAAGCTCTTGAGAAAGGCCTCATTTACCCATAAAAATCACCTTTTGGTGCAGCTGTCTTCTTTATAGCAAAAAAAGACAGATGACTCCACCTAGCCACAGGCTACAGGGCACTTAACAAGGTCACAATTAAGAACAGGTATCCCCTGCTGCTGATTAGCAACCTTTTTGATGCTCTGGGGGGCCCAAGTCTTCACAAAAATTGACTTTACAGCAGGCTATCACCAAATTTTGTGTGAAACCAGAAGATATCCCAAATGATTCATTCAGAACCAAATATGGGTCCTTTGAATGTGCTGTTATCAATTTTGGTATGAAAAAAGCTCCCAGTACCTTTGTGACCTTCACAAAAAAGGTCTTCAAGGAACACATTGAAAAGAGAGCAATCATCTACCTAGACAACATAATCATATACCGTCCAAATGTAACACAACACTTGGAAGATGTTCCCTAGTCTTCTGCACCCTCAAAGAAAACCAACTCATTGCCAAAAACTTCAAAATGAAAATTATTCTTGTCTGAACTCCCATTCCTTGGTTAAATTATCAGCAAGGACAGAATCAAAACAGACCCAAAGAAGATACATGCCATAACCAAAATGCCAGCTCCAAGGAATAAGAGCAAACTTTGTATCTTTCTGGGAATGGTAGTGTACATTAGGAGATTCATTCCTGACTGGGGTGCTCTAACTGCCCCACTTCAGCCATCAAAGGCAGAACAACCAAGTTTGTGTAGACACCACTAAGAGACCAACACTTCTTACAACTAAAAGAACACATGACCACCGCCCCTATCCTCCAATACCCAAATTGTGAAGGAGTATCTATGAGCTAGAAACTGACGCCTCTGATTATGCCATGGGGGGTTCTCTGTATCCAAGCAGCCCAAAAGGACTTCCTCCCTGTAGCATACAAAACAAGGAAACTATTGGACAGCAAACAAAGATACCCAATACATGACAAGGAACTGATAGCTTTTATCCACTTTCTAATTAAGTGGCAATGCTATATAGAAGGCTCACAAATATTCAAAGTGCTAATCAACCACAAGTCATTGATATTCTTTAAAACACAACAACATCTATTAAGAAGACGGACCAAATGGATGAGCCTCACACAGAGGTACTCCATGCAAAATCAAATACAAAACAGGCAAGGAAATGCTTACTGCAGACGCCCTATCAAGGCTATACAATAAACATGTTCTATGCACTGATGGGGACCCTGATTGGCCTATGTTAATCATGGGGAATATCAATAAGGGTTTCTGCCTGGCACACCAACAGACATACAATAGAAAGTTCTCAAGAACAATCATCTGTTCAAAAACGTATATGGTACTCTACACTGCATACAGCCAAATGGTGACACTGTACCCTACCTCCTTTCAATACAAAAGATTGACACAATCCTCCAATATCACAGAGACCTAGGTCACACCTGTAGCAGGAACTTGTGCAAATACCTCAAGACACAATACTGGTGGCCCAACATGCTAGATGCCACCAAAGAGGTCCTGGAACAATGTAAAGTCTGTGAGAAGTACACCCAAACCAAGGCACCACCCAAGTCAGTATTATCAGTATCAATCACACAACCCTTTAAAGTGTGGTCACTGGATATTGAAGGAGCTATGCCTGACAAAAACAAAGGCAAAAAGTACATGATAACAGCTATTGAATATGCAACCAGATGGCCTATGGCACAAACCACAAAAGAATACAAAGGCAATGATGTGAGACAATTTATTGGCAAAGAGATCATAGCTAAGTCCAGAAAACCAGACTTCCTGATCACAGATGGAGGAACTGAACTTAAGGCTGTTGAAACCAATGTCTACCTTGCCAAGAATGGAATAAAACACACCATAGATAGTCCCTACCACCTGAAGGCAAATGTAAGAGTAGAACAACTAAACAGCTCACTAGTGGAAGCCCTCAGTAAGTGATCTGCTAAAAATCCAAAAGCCTGGGTTGAAATGTTACCCACAGCACTCATGGTATGCAGAACTAGAGTCAATTGCAACACAGGCAAAAGCCCATATGAACCTGTCTATGGGCAAAAGGCAGCCCTTGTTAGTACCACAGCAGGATCTCAATTACCTCTACATAGGAAAGTGCCAGACAACTGTGATGCTGGCGTACAGTGTTATAGAAAAGACCAGGAAGACATGGAATAAAAAAGAGTTGAGAAAAGGCAGTCCCACTACACCAAGAAAGATTCCAAGTTGGAGACAAAATCTGGGTTGTCAATCAAAATATGCACAAATTAGACCCAGGATTATGTGTGCCAGGCATTTTCATGGAAGTCAAGCCCAACAATACCTACCTCATTAAGGGTTTTGGCGCTTGATCAGAACTGAAGCGTATGCACCATGATTGCCTTCACCTATGAAAAGCAAGAACAGATCAGTGTAACTCTTGGCTCCCTGTACCTAATGCTAAACTGAATCAGTATCAAGCCTATATCCCTGACACTCTCAAGGAAATTCCCAAGGTTCCACTTTCCAGCACCCCAGGGGATATGTTGCAACCTCTTTGATTACTCCCTCTTGGAATTAACGCCTCTAGTGATGCACCAAATGAGTCACTGGGTGGCTCACCAACTAATCAGTAAGTTGGTGATACTACTATCATTCAGCCATTTATTACAGGGATCTAAAAATCCAGATCCTAAGCAGAACACAGCTTGAAAAAGCCTCGTAACTCAAGAGAAACGTTGCTCAGATAAGCCTCATGACCTCCATAATGTACATGGACAATATTTGGCTTCCCATGATAGTATATAATCCTATAAATTCATATCAATAAAGTATCATTATCTTCTTAAATTCCCCTTTAACTTGTTTACTATACTTCCCAGAAGTATATACTCAATAGTAGGCAACTGTGATAAGTTTGACTCCCTGGGGATTTACTCCCTAGTGCTTGACACTATAGTAAAGTGAGAATTCAGCTTTCTCCCTGATTGACAACTGAAAATCAACACTTTTCTAATAACCAATCTTGATTTAATGAAAACTTTCAATATAAAAAAAATAATATATACATCAATGGTATACTAAAGTGACCCCAGAGAGCTCAAAAGTGCAATAAAAAGTGTATTTTAACTAATGAGAATAAGGAGAAATAAGTAACTATTCATCATTTTACTATATAATTTACACTCTTCATTATAAAAATATTTTTGATTACCATAAAAATTAAATTCCAATGAGACAAAAAACACAAATACAACAATAGAAGTTATGCAAAATATGAAGAAATATTAATATTTATTTGATATAGTTCATATAAGTATAAATGTGAATTTCTTTTGTTTTATTAGGAAATTAACAAAAATTAAGATATTTCATTCACTTTCAACTATAAATATTCATCTCAAACTTACCATGTATACATAAAATAATCAGTGCTATCTAATTTAATCAAAAATAGAAAAATTAAAACTAAAAACTAATTGATCAAAACTAAAAATTAAAAATTAAAACCATAGAAGCAAGACAGCAAGTTTATTCCTCCCCATGCTTCCCCTTCTTCATTTTGGCCCCTTCCAGGAGAGCAGTTTCAATGAGCTCAAGCTGCTGCTTGATCTCTGAGGCCTTGTATTTATGCTTGGCTGCTTTTTGAATGGCCTTGGTGAATAGGGTGGAGCGGGTTGTGGGCTTGGTGGGGGGACGCGGTTTGCCAAGTCACGCAGCTTGGAGATGGTTTTCTCCTGCTTGTGCTGCAGGAGGGAGAAAAATTTATTGAATTTTGGGTGGAGCCCAAAGTTGGCCTTGAGGTGTTTGTGATAAGTCTCTAGCGCTGAGGTGGTCTTAAGCTCATCATTCACTGCTGCCCAGTAAACATTTCAACTGGCTTTGGTGTGGGCCTTGCCTTGCCTCTGCGTGACAACCTTCCTAATCCACTGGGGCTCAAAGTACTTGAGGAAAGACTTGAAATTTGAGTGCTTTACAATATGAGGATCCTTTGAGAGAACTTCAAACCCCTGCGCAGTATGCTCTGGCTTTAAAAAAGCTAAGGCACTTAATTGTGCAAGCACACATTTGAAGGTATCTGAAGTGTCCCTCGGGCTCAACCTATTTAGCTCAGCATGGGCCTGCACATTCCAAGAAACTTCTTGGTGGTAGTGGAAGTGCCACCCCTGCACCTCCCTTCTGAACAGCTGCTCAAATGCATTGAACTGAGCAGGCTCAAAGTCCATAATGCACATGGCAGGCACAAGAGCTCTCAGCCTTACCTTTTCCTCCAAGTCCAGGGTGGCCTGGTCTTTGTCAGTGGCAGGAGGGTTGGCATGGGTGTAGGGGGCTCTTCTTGTCATTGTTGTTGTCAGGAAGGAGGGAAAGCGCTTGGCAGAGGATAGTAAAAGCATGGATGTAAATGGCCTTGTTGGCCCCAGGAAGAAGAAAGAACACAAGTGGAATCACCTGGATGTCAATCTGGGCATGGATCATCCAGAGCTGCTTGAACATCCAGGGCAAGTGGCAAAGGTACCATTAACTAGCCAGGTTGAAGCCCTTTTTAACTCCAGCAGGTTCTACTGGGTGGAATAGCAGATTATGCAGTCTTTGGTGGCGGGCCCATTGTCATGGAGGAGGAAGCGCTTCCCACTTGAAAGCTGCTTGAGCTTGTGGGTGAGCGTAAGCTCCAAAAGAACTTCCAAAGCCTTGGGTGGAGGGGGATTAGTGGTGATATGTTTATTGCTTATAAACTTAACCAACTGCTCTTGAGTTGGCATCAACTAGAGATTGTTGGGTTTTAAATGCTGCAGGGTTTTTATAGCCAGATCAGATGCCCAGAGGTGAGAGGATGTTGGGACCACCTGGACAAGGTACCATTTTAACATCTGGGTTATAAGATGATTGGGGGGCTCACAAGAATGCTCCACCTTCTTGGCAGTTACTTGCTCCCAGCCCTTGATGTTTAGCCGGGCCCTGCAAGTCTTATCCTCACAGACAAAGTGCTTGCTCTTGGTGGTGTTCTTTTGATTATTACAGTTAAAAATGTAGTTCTCAGCAACATAACTAGGGCTGCCCTTTACAGACATAATTGGGAAGTACCAGGGGAAGCGCTTGGGGACTTTAAACTCTTTGTCCACAATACAGATATTGTGGATAGCCAGTGAATCCCAAGCCACATGACCAGAAGCTTTGAACTTCTTGAAGTACTCCTCAGGATCATCTTGGGGATCAGATGAGGTAGGGGGAAGAGCCATAAGGAGGGGGAGGGGAAGGGTTCTCTGAGGCCTGCTTGGATGCCTCCTTTTTCTTACCAGAAGAAGAGGTGGGCTCCTTGGAAGCCTTTGATTTCTTGGTATGTTGCTCCTTGGTGGGATCAGAGCCGGCCTCTGAGTGGTAAAAGGAGTGATTGGTAAGATCACCATCAGATTTATTGGGGGAGGAATTTTTGGGGGAAGGTGAAGAGGATGTGGAAGATGAGAGTGGAGAGGGGGGAGGAGTAGGAGGAGATGGGTTGGGAGGAGATGGTGTTGGAGACTTTACCTTTGCAGGCTTCTTGGCACACTTGAGAGTGGAGGCAGTTTCTTTGGAGCCCTTGGAGGCTTAGAGCTTGGGCTGTTGGCTGTTCTTGTTTGATCTTGTCTAAAGAAAAGTTTAGTTTTGTAAATAAAACAGTGTGAAAGATATGAAACACAGAGGTAAGGCAAAGTAAAAGTTAAATGAAAAGTATGCAAATAAAGTTTTATTTATCAAGAAAAAAACATAACAAAGTAAATAGAAGCAAATAGAAACTCAAAGTATAGATATAAAGGTTAAAATATAGAAAATAAGTGAATTTATGATGAAGCATCAAAGATGTTAGGTTCAGTATAACATCTTAGTGCTAAATCAATGTAAAATTATAATTAAAATCAAAAAAATATGATAATTATATGGAGAGTAGCAGGAAAAGTAGTAGATTATAATTTTAAAAAAAATAAAATAAAAATTATATGGAATTTTTTTATTGGGAGTTAAAAAATCAAAACATAGTAAAGTGTTGAGTTTGGCACTGTTGATCAGCTGGGAAAAGCTGAATTATCACTGTCAAGTATGCCAGAGTCAAGCAGAAAAATCAAATTTACTATGTTTTTTACATATAAAACTTGCTTAAATTTAAAATGAGTTTGAAAGTTAACCCAAAAGCAAGGCAGTTTCATATGCTCAAAAATAAAAAAATACAACATTGGTTAAAAAAGTAAATTAGTAGGAAGATGTTTATTAGTGATAATATTATGCTGTGAGGAGCTGGGAGTGACTTATTTACCATAGTGTTAGTTAAAACGTTAATAAGCTCTCTGTACTAATCCCCAAGTTAAAGTGTCAAGTGGATGAGTGTTGAGTGGCGCTCATAGCGCGTCACTTATTAATTTAGCCTTAATTCTGAGCCTTTGATTAGTTAAATACAGAACCAATTGGGTGGCAAGTGGATAGAGTCAAACACAAGGGGGGAGTCAAGTTTCTGTTTTTTATAAATTACATATGCAATCACTTAATAAATTGGGCTTGATTTATGTGGCACCACTTAATCCACAAACCCGGGAATGGATAATGTAAAACAAGTGGGGTATTTGATTAATGTCTATGCCACTAAATCCAGTATAGTGGTGCTTGGGAGCTTAAACAACAACTATGGACACTTATAATAAAAATATAATAGTAAATAACAAATTTTATAAAAGTCCATATGTATTTTATTAATAAAATTAAAATTTGGCTTAAAAAGTGTTGAACTGGTCACTTTTTGTTTTAGAGTGTCAAACGCAGGTTTTTTATCTCTATTAGTAAATTCACTTATAAATTGCCCCTTAAATTGGTATTTTAGCTAACTGAATTATTAAACAGAGTTGATTTCAAGTAAATTTAACCTTGGTGTTTGGTTTAAACCCCTAAATTACTAGTAAAAATTAGCTTAAAATCAGATAAGCCAAAAATACTAATATATTCACATATGCAGTACTCAACTCCCTGGTACTCAACAAAGTGTTGAGTACCAGGGAGTTGATCACCAGGGATTCAAACTTACCACAGTTGCCAATAGTATATACTTTTTATTTAAAGAAAATAAAGATAAAGTAAAGAGCATTATTTTCACATTTTATTTTTTAAAAAGCTCAATTATTTAGGATTTTACAGTAGTTTGAAGTTAGAAAATTTAGTTAATTGCTGTTTAGATTAATTTTAAGGTTCAAATAGGCTTTAACCCTCAATTTAATCAGACTTAAATGCAAATCTTTAATAATTTATAATTTAAAAATATGTGGAAGAGTTACAATTAAGTGAATACATCATTTTAGTTGATTTGCATTGATTACAAAGAGGATATGGTGCCGTAACAATGCTTAGCTGCAACACACATATCACTTGTGCATGGAATCCAGAGATTGTATTTATTCTAGAACTATAAACTTGGGTTGAAGCTGTAATAAGAGCTATTCCATCATTTATCCCAGAACAGTATTGTTTAGCTTGGTATATAAGAGCTAAAGCTTTGTATTGGAATATATTCAAATCATCCATACAAATAATACCCTTCCTGCAGCTGGTACGTCCTTGTAAGCCATCTCTACAAAGTGTTCAATCCCCAACTGTCCTAAACCTCTGTTATGGGATCTGTTAAAGGCATATCTACTATGCAGCCTTCTCCCTCCTTGGGAGCATCAACAAACCAAGAAGGAATTTCTATACTTAAGAAAGCATCTCTTGTTGTTGCTGGTGACAACTTTAATGTCCCCATCAACTGCTTCCATCCCAAACTAATTTGGGAGGATATGGTTCATCCCTCCTATTCAAACCCAGAAGTTGAAGGGGATAACTGGTAACTTAAAGGATCTCCTGAAATCTTCTCCCCAAAAGCATCTCCCAACCTTGCAATCTCTGGTTACTTCCAGTTAATCTCTAAAAGAGCTTAATTATATGGGGCTTAATATAACAAAAAGTGATCTTGAATACTCAAGAAAAATAAATAATAATAAGAATGCAAGTGTAAACAAAAAAGCCAAAAAAGAATGATATCCATTAAAAAGGAATAATTGAAAAATAGCTAAAAAAACTAATGGAGAGTTCTTTTGAAACAAGCCAGTTTACAAACAAGCCCCAGAAAATTTTATAAAGGCATTGAAAAAGAAATGAATGAACATTCAGCTGAAAAAAATACTCTCTATTAGAAACAAAAAGAAAGTTATGAAGATATGAAGATAAATAATGGGATTTTGACATTGCTCCCAACTTATTATAAAGCAATGCCAAAAATATGATAAAAATAATAAAACAAACCAATATGTGCAGCATTGTAACTTAAAAAATCACCAGAAAAAAGGAAAGAAGAATGTGAAAGCAAAAAAAATTGCCAGCACAAGAATCTATAAATAATGACTTAAAGGTTATTGATTGGCAGACAGAATTTTATGTTTACTGTCAGAACTTTTGCTTCTGCCCTCAGACCTGGCAGTCTGGTTACAATTTGCTTTATTAAGTATATGGGATATTTGTGTCATTTGTAGGAGGATTTTCTTGTATGAAGACAAGTGTTATCTGCAGCGTCTGTGGGTTCCTTGGCAGTGTGAAGGCTAGCAATGACAAGGGAGGCAATTTCCAAGCGGCTCTAAGTCTGGCAGCTTGGTTGAGTCTTTGAGAACTGACTACGGTCTTTGAACTGGATATCTTTGTCTACTGTGAAAAGGTTCCACATTAGGATATTTGTATTTTTGTTTTCCTTCCATGAATCTAATGGAAGGGTTTTTATAGAGCTTGTGCTCTCTTGCCAGGATAAGATCATCTGGCGCATCTAACTCTTGCTTTGTTGTCTTTCCATCCCCAGATTGCCAGCATCAACCCCCAGAGTCAGGCATCCATGCAATGACATGGGATTCAATATACTAGTACCTTGTGCAGGGTACTTGTTGTAATAAAGTCATGTGTCATCCATTAGCATGCCGGTGGTGGCGGCGCTTTTTGATGCACTATTCTTAGCGCATAGTAATTGTTTCACAAGCAACCTTCCCAGCAAGAATTTGCAGTGGCATTATCAGGTTGCCAGTGCAAAACAATTGCAACCCTTTAGGATCTTTGGAGAAACTCATGTTCTTCAACCCAGCGGCTTGCCAGAGTATTCCAGAATAACTCTAGCCAATTGGGAACCAGTCATAATAGGAAGGTCATTTTATTCCTGGTTGTTCTTGCAATGAGTGCCCCAAATCTATAATACTAAGGCTTCTCAGATCAATTAAGCCTGCTGGTAATATATTGAAGGCTTCTTCAATTAATGGCTTGGCAGACTGCCAAGATTACAGGGTAGAACAAAGTCAGTATAAATTCTTGACATTTACCAAATTAGAGATTGTAAAAGGACACTTGATGAATTAGACAATGTGGATTGCATTGGAGTCATAGATTATAGGGGAAATTAAAGGTTGGGAGTGGTCCAATTGAGGCCAATAATTGTTTCTATTCAAAAAGTATCTCTTTATTTGGGTTTGAATTAGTATTCAGATAAAATAGTAACATTAAAACTGACCACCATGGTTCTTATCTCAGATATTATTGCATGATCCTTTGTGTTGGGGGGATTTCTAATAAGCCTTCTTAAATCAGATCAGTTAAAAAAATATCAAAGTATGGACCAGTAACATAACCCATTTTAGATCCTATGGATTCTCATATAATCCATCAAAAGAGGCCCCACAATACATTACATGGTATATTAGATACAATAGATTTGTAGAACTTCCTGGGTTAACATTGCTGATGGTCACTTTGGTGCAATATCAAAAAGGTTAGATGAGAAAGAAAATCATCTTCATGTAAGGGATATAAACGGCTGTAAAAATATTTTTGAGCAGGAAGGAAATGGAAAAGAGTTTCTATGGTCCAGTGCTATCAGGCTCAAACATTCCTCAAAAGCTACTCTTTATATTTATGGGAGAGAAGTTTGGTTTATTTGGAGCCAGCTTGGACTTATAAACTTGCTCACTGAGCTACTGTATATGATGAAAGATGCATACTTGACCTTTAATATTTTGGAAAGTTTCTGGGATATTCTTGGATAACTTATTATTTGAATTCATGTGATGGTACCATATAAACAAAAAAGATTGGAAGGTGCTAGTGGTGTACTAGGGCAATCCTATAAAATAGCATGGATTACTAGGGGAGTATTTCTAAAGGGATTGACAATATTTTATCAGCACCAACTTTTCTAATAAAACTAAAAGTACCTATGTTGTGTTAAAGATGGGACATTACCAGTATTGGCTTTGGGCCTGGTATCACTTGCCTGAAACTAGGGCTGTGTTATCCAAAAAAGGGACAATTACAGCAAATGCTGTAATTGTCCTGTCCTCCCTTCCCTGGAATCTTTGTTTGGATTCCCCTACGTTGGGGGAATCCAAAATTTCAAAAAAAAAGGCCTTGGAAGGCTTTCTGGTTTCTGGACAAGCTGGTTTTCAATAAATATCTAATAAAAATAAATTCAAAACAAAATTTTAACTCAAAACTTTAACTTTTTAAGATTTTGAAAATAGAAAAAACATATGAATTTTATTATAATAAAAAATTCTGGAAGAGAAACCTGTCCCCACTTATGTGCGGAAAAAAATCTGAGAAAATATTCTTCACAAAGATCTATCAAATTCAACACAGCCCTACCTGCAGCTGAACATATTCTTTGGTTTGATGGTGGACAGTTAAAGTTTTTTTCTTCTGGTAGACAAGCTTTACTGAGTGTTTGTTTTTCAGGGTTGTTGCTGGCTAGCTGGCTTGAAGGATAGGCTTTATAAAGTGCAGGAAAATATTATCCCATTTATCCTTATATGGAAATAGGTTGCCTAGCTTTTATTTTTTATTTTTTAGGTACAGTAACCTGCATAAGTAATGAATCAACAGTATTTTTTAAGATGAGAAAGATTTTACAAATTGAAAATGAGTAAGACCAGCATGAAAAGATGCACTGCAAAAAATTTACACAAGGCTTTAACAAAAATGTGCAAAAATAAATAAAAGTGAAACAAATATAAAACAAATTGAAAATAAATGCTATTATAGCTTTTTATTATATATAAGAGTTATACCCATAAAATGCTTATGAAACAGAGCCTTTTTCCCAAACTTACCTAGATAATAGAATTGAGGTTAGAGAATCTTTTGAACAGAAAATATGGCTAAAAAAAGAGAGACACCTGAGTATATTTGCAGTCAAGTTATTATAGCAAAAGATATGGGGTTAGCTTATAAAAAAATAAGCAAGAAACTTAACATTGGTGCTGAAACTGCCCAAGGAATTTACCTACTGTTGTGTTTATACTTCTGGGAAGTATAATAAACAAAATAAAGGGGAATATTAAGAAGAGAATGATACTTTATTGAATATGAATATAGAATAATATATAGTATCATGACAAGCCACATGCTGCCCATGTATGTCATGGAGGCCATGGGGCTTATCTGAGTAATGTTCCTCTTGAGTCACGAGGCTTAATCAAGTTGTGTTCCATTTAGGACCTGAATTGAGTGATACCCGTCATAGATGGTTAACTGATAATGGTGACACCAGTTTATTGACTGGACAGTGAACCATTTGTTAGCCGCTTGGTAATTTACTTGGGGCGTTACTTCCCCAAGAGGGAGTAATCAAAGATGTTGCGACATCTCCCCCTGGGGTGCTGGAAGGCGGAGCCTTGGGAATTTTCTTGAGAGTATCTGGTATTCAGGATTGGTATTAATCCAGTTTGGTGTTGGGTACAGGGAGCCTTGAATCTTGTTGGGCTGCTCTTGCCTTACACAAACAGAGTTGTTTGTGATGCATACGCTTCAGTTCAGTTTGGGCTCAAATTCCTTTGATGAGGTAGGTGTTATTGGGCTTGACTTCCATGATAATTCCTGGTCTGCGTAGCCCTGGGTCTAGTTTTTGTTGGTTGTGATTGACAACCCAGATCTTGTCTCCAACTTGGAACTTTTCTTGTTGCAATGGGATTGTTTCCTGCTGATCTCTTTGGTGCTCCATTGCTTCTTGGTTCTTTCTGGCTTGTAGTACTTTTGGGTCATTACTGTCTGGTATCTTCTTTGGAAGTGGCAGTTGTGGTCCCGTGGTTGTACTGAAAAGTGAGGGTTTCTGACCATAGACAAGCTCATAAGAGCTTTTACCTGTATTGCGGTTGACTTGTGTTCTGTAGACCCTAAGGGCAGTTGGCAGTATGTTGACCCAGGCTTTTGGATTGTTGGCGGATAACTTACTAAGGGCTTTTACTAGAGAGCTGTTTAGTTGTTCTATGCATCCATTTGCTTGTGGGTGATATGGGCTAGCTGTGACGTGTTTTATTTCATTTTTGGCAAGATAGATGTTGGTGTCAATAGCTTTGAGTTCAGTGCCCCCATCTGTAATTAAGAGGTCAGGCTTTCCAAACTTTGCTATGATCTCCTTGCCAATGAATTGTCTCACATTGTTGCCTTTGTGCTATTTTGTGGCTTGTGCTATGAGCCATCTGGTTGCATAGTTGATGGCTGTGATGATTTACTTCTTGCCTTTGCTTTCACTAGGCATAGGTCCCACAATATCCAACAAACATACCTTGAAGGGTTGTGTGATGGATACAGGTACTACTGACTTGGGTGGAGCTTTGGTTCAGGCGTACTTTTCACAAACCTTGCATTGTTCCAGTACCTCTCTGATATCATCTAGCATTTTGGGCCACCAGTAGCGTGTCTTGAGGTATGCACACAAGTTTCTGCTACAGGTGTGTCCCAAGTCTCTGTGATAATGGAGGATTGTGTCAATCTTTTTGTTGACGGGACGTAGGATACAGTGTCACCATTTGGAAGTATTTGGTGAAAGGTACCATATACGTTTTTGAACAGATGTTTGTTCTTGAGGACTTTCTCTTGGATGTCCATTGGTGTGCCAGGTGGGAACCCTTCCTGGAGATTCCCCATAATTAACATGGGCCAGTCAGTGTCGCCATCAGTGCAGAGGATATGTTTATTGTATAGCCTTGATAGAGCATCTGCAGTAAGCATCTCCTTGCCTAGCTTGTATTCAATTTGCATGGGGTATCTCTGTATGAGGCTCATCTATTTGGCTTGCCTTCTTGACAGGTGCTGTTGTGTTTTGAAGAATATCAGTGACTTGTGGTCAGTGAGTACTTAGAATGTCTGGGCTCCTTTCAGATAACATCACCATTTCATGAGGCAGTGTATGATGGCAACCAATTCCTTATTGTGTATAAGGTATCTTTGTTTGCTGTCTGGTAAATTCCTTGATTCATATGCCACAGGAAGGAAGTCCTTTTGGGCTGTTTGGATACAGAGAACTCTTCCTATGGCATAATTAGAGGCGTCAGTTTCTAGCTCGTAGATACCCTCACGGTTTGGGTATTGTAGGATAGGGCCAGTAACCATGTGTTCCTTCAGTTGGCGGAAATGTTGGTCTTGTAAGGGTGTCCAGACAAATTTGGTTGTTTTCCTGGTGATGGCTGACAAGGGAGCTGTTAGGGCGCCCCAGTCAGGGATGAACCTGTGTACATAGGCTACCATTCCAAGGAAAGTACGGAGTTCACTCTTATTCCTTGGGGCTGGCATCTCTGTTATAGGGCATATTTTGTCTGGATCCATTTTAATACTGTCCTTGCTGATGATATGGCCAAGGAATGGAAGTTCAGTCAAGAAGAACTCACATTGGACAGCTTGGCAATCAATTGGTTTTCTTCCAGGGTGCAGAGGACTGCGCGGATATCTTCCCAGTGTTGTTGCAGGTTGGGACTGTAAATAATGATGTCGTCCAGGTAGATGATTGCTCTTTTCCCAATGTGTTCCTTGAATACTTCATTCATGAAGGTTACAAAGGTACTGGGAGAGTCTTTCATGCCAAAGTTGAGGACAACACAAACAAAGGACCTGTATTTAGTTTGAAACGAGGTCTTTGGAATGTCTTTAGGTTTCACGCAAATTTGGTGATATCCTGCTGTCAAATCAATTTTTGTGATGATTTGGGACCCCCCCCCCAGGGCATCAAAAAGATCATCAATTAAGGGCAGGGGATACCTGTTCTTTATTGTGACCTTGTTGAGGGCCCTGTAGTCAGTGACCAGGCAGAGGACTCCATCTTTCTTTGCCACAAATAAGACAGTGGCACCAAAGGGTGATTTTGAGGGTCTGATGAGGCCTATCTCAAGTGCTTTGTCAAGATAAGCCTTCAGGGTGTTGTCTTCTTGTGGTGTGAGGCAGTAGATGGGTTGTGCTTTAGGCACATTACCTTTTAGGTCAATTTTGTGTTGTATACCCCAATCAGGGGGCAACCCAGGTAGTGTTTCTTGGAATACAGAGGGGAATTTATTGACTAGCTGGTTTCTAATTGAGTTCTGTTTGTGCTGAGTTTCTGTGGTTTTGAAGTGGATGACTTCATACGTACATGTGCTCCAATTGATTTTGCTGATGTCAGTTTCTTTCTCTGTTTCCATGATCTTTACAAATATGTGGTCCCTCATGAGGGTGTCAAGATGTGTTGGGTACTTGTGATGGTGGACTTCTCCTTGCTAAATGGTGAGAGTGGTACTGTCCCAGTCAATGTGAGGCTTTGTCTTTCTCATCCAATCTAATCCAAGTATGATATCGTATTTGGGGATTGATATGATGGGACTGCTAATTGTTGTTTATAAATCTCTAACTTGGGCGCAGAAATGTTTTATCTTGTGGGTAACTGGTGTGCTATGGTTGTCTGCCATGATGACTTTATTGATGCTACTTCAAATGGCAGGTAACTTCATGAGGTCTGCAAAACTCTTGTTAATGAGTGATTGATCAGCTCCAGTGTCAAATAGTGCTGTGCCCTGGTATCTGCAAAAATGGAAAGGATAGGTAAGGAGTTTATTTCCAGTTTGGACAGCAAACAGTAGAGGGTTGCTGGAGGGAACCTGGATCATGGTGATTGAGTCCATGTCCTGTTCTCTGTACAAGTCTTGTGAAGTGGGGGAGGGCGGCTTGCCTAAGCACTCCCCTGAGCTTTTTCCTCCTTGTTGGTATCTTCAGTGCTGGACTAGTTGGCTTGCACAGTGGATTCCTGGTTTGAGGATGGGTACTATTGACTCGGCTGTTTTGCTTATTGGGGTGAGGCTCTCTCTTAGCTGCAGGGTTTTCCTTGCGCTTGCTGGTGGTGTGTAGATTGCCAGACTTCTGAGCTGCGTGTTTTCCTTCTAGGAATAAATCCTCGAGGTTCTTACAGTGGGTCATGTTGAACTGACATCTAATGTATGTGGGAAGGCCGTTGTAGAAGTCCAGACATGGCCCAGGTTCATCAAAGTTGATGGTGTTGGGTGCACGGTCACATAGTCCTTCATATGCAGCAATGTATTCTTCAATGGTTCCTGTCATTTTGAAGGTTTGAAGCTTGGTTATAATCACCACATCCAAGTCCTTCATAGAGAACTTTTTGAGGAATGCGGCCTTGAACACTTCCCAATTTTTCTTCTGGTCAGGGTGTTGGGCTAGCCATTTGGTTATAAAACGTGAAGCAGTTCCTGTGACAAAGAGGGCAATCTCACTGACCCAGAGTCTTTGGGGGTACTCCACTTGTTTGAACTTTCTCTCAGTGCTGTTGATACAAAGAGAGGTGTTTTCACGGTGTAGTCCTGCAAAGACGCCAATCTCAGCAGTATATAAGCGTTGAAAAACAATATTGGGTATCTCAGGTTGCGTAAGTGCCGTTGTGGTTGACGGGGTAGGGAACAGTCTGCAGGCTTTGAGAGCGTTGTACTGGTCAATGGGTACAAGGATGTTATCATAGATGACAAGGCCTGGGGGAACGTCTTGTCCTATTTTGTAATCTCTCCAGCCATTAGGGAGTGACATTGTTTGGGTTCTTTTCTTATGAGGAATTTTTCCTTTGAGTTGGGTAGGTATGGATAACCTACCTGTGCTACCACTGTCACGTTTATACTTCTGGGAAGTATAATAAACAAAATAAAGGGGAAGATTAAGAAGAGAATGATACTTTATTGAATATGAATATAGAATAATATATAGTATCATGACAAGCCACATGTTGTCTATGTATGTCATGGAGGTCATGGGGCTTATCTGAGTAGTGTTCCTCTTGAGTCATGAGTCTTAATCAAGTTGTGTTCCATTTAGGACCGGGATTGAGTGAGCCCCGTCATAGATGGTTAATTGATAATGGTGCCACCAGTTTATTGACTGGACAGTGAACCATTCAGTGAGCCGCTTGGTGATTTACTTGGGGCGTTAATTTCCCAAAAGGGAGTAATCAAAGATGTTGCAACACTACAGTACCAAAAAACCAAATCAGTGAAGAATTGTCCCAGAACAGGTCCCCTAAAAAAATTAGTGAGAGAAATGATTGACTGGTAATTAGAAAGGTTTTGTGAAATTGCTTTTTATCACCCAAGCAAATTAAGGAAATGTACAAAAACTCCTTAGAAAGCAAAGTCTCTGAGACTGTTGTCTGTAGAAGATTACATGATCAAGGGTTATATGGGCATGTTGCAAGAAGAAAACCCTTTATTACTCCAGAAAATATGGTTAAAAGATTGGCCTTTGGTTGTCAATATGTTAATCACCCTATATCTTTCTGGGAAAAATTATTTGGTCTGATGAGACCAAAGTGCTTATCAGTGGATCTCAGAGAGCCAAAACTTGCTATTGCAGACCAGGAGAATCTCTCAAGCCCTGCTATTTAAAAGGTACTGTTAAAAATTAACATATGGGTGACATGTTTTGGGGCTGTTTTACAGCCAATACAAGAGAAGAGATCCAGCCACTCACTGGGAAGGTGGATGCTTTTATCTACAGAAGGATCCTTGATTGGAATCTCTGCCATTTTATGAGGGATCTACAAGATCCAGCCAATTATACCTTTATGCAAGATAACGCTGGTGTCCACAAGGCCAAGATTATTAAGAAATATTTGGATTCTAAACATATTATTTGTTTGGATTGGCCTCCTCTAAGCCCAGACTTAAATCCTATTAGACATCTTTGGGATGTCATTAAGTCTAATTTGCCAGAAGACTCCAAACAATACATATTGGATCTAAAATTTGGAGTAACTAAAGCATGAGAGGCAATTAATATGGAAACTCTCAAAAATCTTGTCCAATAAGTGCCTAGAAGACTTGCTGCAGTTATCAAAGCCAAAGTGGGACCAACAAAGACTAAGTACTTGAGATATTCAATATTGTAAGTTATCTAAATATGATAATAAATATGTATATTTTTGATTTTGTTTTATTTTTGTTTCACTTCTATCTATTTTTTGCATATTTTTGTTGAAGCCTTGTGTAAAATTTTGCGGTGCACCTTTTCATACTAATTTTGCTCATTTTCAATTTGTATAATATTGCATTATCTTAAAAAATGCTGTTGACCCATTACTTATGCAGGTTACTGTATACATGGTAACTTAAGGTAACTGTGCACTTGGATTGCACCGC
The DNA here is from genome assembly GCA_014839935.2 of Entomophthora muscae. Taxonomy (NCBI): domain Eukaryota; kingdom Fungi; phylum Entomophthoromycota; class Entomophthoromycetes; order Entomophthorales; family Entomophthoraceae; genus Entomophthora; species Entomophthora muscae. The sequence goes on from QTSX02004277.1 coordinate 193,814, forward strand.
ATTCAAAGGCTTGAATAAGTTTCTAGTTTAAATTTCCAAAAAAAACTGGATCCCAGCGGCTCCTGCACTTGGAACTTGAGGTTTGATGCTAGCTGGTAATAAAGGGTTTTTGAAGGGTAGATTATTTTAGAGGGATTGAATTTTGGACATTATCTTTATTATAAAGGGTGTACGGGTTGAACCGCCATCGATTTCGAGGTTTCGATTGCAGGAACTTGCCTTAATTGGCTGGTTGGGGGTAGTACGCTCGAGGTCTAAACTTGGAAGTTTTGTTCGCAAAAAGGTTGAGCTTGCGGGCACCAAATAACAGATGGGTAATTAACGGTTTAAACAGTTTATTTAAAGAATTTTTGGTGGGATTTTTGGTTAAAAATGAAATTTATAATGGATTTTTTTACTGTGATAGGATGGTTGTTTTCATCTAAAAAGCTCTGGATTTAATTGGAGCAAGATCAATCAAAAAGAGGGGTTTCCAAGTTGGAAGGGTGTATGGATTAAGGGGCTCGGAATTAAGTAAGGGTCCTTGGGGACAAAAGTTAGAATGGTGAATCGATAAAGTCATTGTAGGCATCCAAGCGGGTGAAGATGGCGGGGAAGCCAGGGATGGCGCAGCCGTACCCCCAGGAAACTATCCCCACCATGACCGGCAAGTTGTTTCGGTAAGTGAAGACAGGACCTCCCGAGTCCCCCTGGCACGCATCCCTGCCCCCTCGGGAAAGCCAGCACAGAACATGGCCTTTGGATCCACCACCTTGTTCTTGGATGCAAGGGCCTGGATACAAGTGCGGATGTTGAATGTTGGCAGCTCAACTTCCATCAGCTTGCTATGGACACCGCCCCCCTGCTTCAGCCCACCCCACCCAACCACCTTCAGCATCTTGCCCTCAGAGTAGGAGATGTATTCCTTGTCGATGGTGATGTACTCCCGCTTGCGGAGGTTAAAGCTCCCCTTGATCTTCCACAGGGCAATGTCGTTGAGATCAAACTTCTTGTTGTTGTAGAGGGGATGGGGGCGGCGCTTGGCAACCTCGAATTCGTTGCTTGGCCCAACCTCTTGGGAGAAGTCGTAGTAGCGGAACCGCACAGTCCAGTCCTCGTCGTCAAAGATGGTGCAGTGGGCAGCAGTCAAGATGACGTTGTTCTTGTATATCATGCCGCCACATTGGTGGCTTCCCATCAGAGCCAGGCTCACAACCCAGGGGTACTTTGTATTGGGCATGACCTCGTAGCCCCCAATGATCCGTTCTCGGGGGATCTCTTTGCCAGCGCCAGGCCAGCAAGAAGCGAAAACACAAATATAACTTTCAACATGTTTTTCTATAAACCATGTCCAACCTTAAATACTCGCTACTTTCATCATTTTCCGATTACGCCCCTGACAAATCACATCAATCATAGCTTTCAGGGCTCCAACCGCAACTCTATTTACGGCCATTTCAATGAATATTTCAATGAACATTTATTTCAATGAACATTTCAATGAACATTTCAATGAAATATGAAATGCGGAATTAAAATGCTATATTTAGCCATCAAACCCTCCATATATTACCGAAGATTTCCGACCTAGGAGCCTAAACCAATGGACCATCCTTAGGAGCTATCCCGCAAAGACAAATCTGTCACCCCGCCACCAAATTATCCCAGCAAAAACATTTTCCATTTACCCCATAAACTACCTCATCCTCCGTCAAAGAGGATGGTTTAAACGTCCGCCTGCCCGACCACCTCGATCCGGAAGAAATCTCCTTTGCGAGTGGCTCGATTTAGAAGTAGGGTTTAGACCCAAACTGGGGTTCCCGATCCACCGCCTGCAAAATACAGGCCATTCCAACCCCACTTACCCATGCCATAAATTACTCCATCCTCGACCGAATCACCCCTTACACCCACTTCATTGAACCCAGATGCCGATATGACAAGTTTGAAGCGAACCTGCCAATTGCTTTACAAACACCTGCTGACTCATTGATGCTCCTATTTAACATCAACAACCCTCATATCTTACGCCTTCAATAAACCCCCAAATCCATTACCAACATATCTCAAATATCACTATCCCAATAGTAGCTACCCCATCACAGACAAGAAAACACCATCTCACCAGGTGTTTAATCAGATACTAATATATATCACCCATAGGTAGACTGTAAAGGACCTCAGGATCCCAGATCTGCAATAAAGATACCAGGTCAACCAGCAGCAACAGGGTTGCACAAAGCTTCCAAGCCAATTCAGCCAAAGGAACCCCATCCAGCTAGACTACCTATAACCCAGAACTTATACTAGATACAAGATAGCCAAATACAAAGAAGATATTAAGAGTAAAATAAAAGGATTAAACCTGAACAGCTTATCCAGGAAATGGGTCAAACATCAGGGGAAACATATCAGATATAGCTTGGAGATGCTCAAGCTCTCTATGCTCAAGATAGTCAACTAGGGCCACCTCAGTTCGTTTGAAGGGTTTATCACTATCCCTCATGCTGGCCTTTGTCAAAACAGCAGGCTCAACCCACCAGCAAGGTTCCAAGCAAGCGGGTTTGTGACCCACAATCCAATTACCCGGCCACTTGAAGCCAGACTAGGAAGTCAACCCAAATTGCAAAATCCAACAACATGAACAGATGATGACCCTTTATGGTGGATACCTCGTTTTGGCGCTTGAATCATTACCAGGATCAAGCCACCCCCTTCACCATCCAACTGTATGATCAACACAATCATGTTCCTGTTATCCTTGATTCACAATGACTATATAATCACTATCTCTTAATAAAGATTATTATCTAGCTTCTAAATATTTTCCCCTTGTAACTCTGCTAAAACAGCACAGTTACAACATTGGTAGCACAGGTAGGTTGTCCATCCTACCTTATCTTGAAAAATTCCTCCTGTTGCCTGCATGCGCCACAGCCAACAAATTCTTGACAGAATTATGTCTGGCCTCCTGCTGGACTGGACCCCGTACACCCCTGGTACCAAGATGCCCAATGGCTTTGCCCTGTTCCAGAACACAGTGATTCCACTACCCACCTTCAACGCCATGTCTGCATAAGGGTTCTTTCAGGCTCCCTCCTCTATTCCACGGCCAACTGAAAAAAGCACCATGCCCACCTACGTGGCCCAAAGACTGTGAAGTGCTGCCTTGAAACCTTTTGATGGGGCCAATGACAATAACGCTGCCTCATGGATCCAGTCCGCCCAGAGCAAACTGGCCCAGATGAAACGCCCACAGCAATTTTGGATTGTGGAAATCTCCATCCGCCTGACCCACAACGCTGGCACCTGATGTGACAAGTGGCACTAAGAACATACCAACAAGAACTGGGATACCTTCAAGCAAGACTGCTTGGCAAGATTTGTGCTTAAGGATACGGCACTCATGATCATACGCCAAGTAAAGAACCTAACCCAGATAGGCACCGTGAAGGAACTCACCCGCGTCTATGAGGAACTCCAACTTTGTGCACCATCTGACATATCCTTTGACACCCCAGCTACACACCTCATGTACTATGACGCTCTTAAGTTGCATGTAATGAAACACATGAACCTGGACCAGGTGACCAACCTACAAAGCCTGTACCACAAAGTGGAGAAAGCAGAACAAACATCCAACGCCCTCCATAAGGCACAAACTGGAAAATGAGAGAGACCCAAGGATTCCCACACAGGCGGGCGCTTCACTCAATCACCCCCTGGAGGCAACAGGAATAACTCCAACCATAAACCCACAAGCTCAAACGGACATGGGAATGGAAATAGTGGCCAGTCAAATTGTACTCATTTCCATATCACTGCCACGCAAGGCAACCAAGATGAGAGAAAAACCTGGAGAGAGCATTAAGCAAGCCAAGCTCTCCCCACACAGCTTGCAACTTGCCCAATGATGAGTACCAACCCAAGGATGTGGACCAATGTCCAATGATCCAAGTACCCTTGCAGGATCCAATACTGTACACTATTGCCAGACATCCTAATAAACTGATGTCCTATCCTTTCTGTTTTTGCAGTTGCACAGGCTCAGCACTCCTGGACTTGGGTGCAGATTGAACCCTAGTCAACAGCAGCTTTGTAGATAAGTTCAAGCCAGCCACTAATCCTTCATGGATTAAAAACGTGGTCCTGGCTGATGAACATCACATTGCTGTGACAAGGGAAACCACCCCTTTCTCTGTCATGCTTGAGAACCTCCACTCCACCATCCAAGGTCCCATCATTGAATTCCCAAAGTTTGACTTTTGTACTGGGGTTAGATTGGTTACAAAAGAACAATCCTCACGTAGACTGGGCAACCTCAGTGTTGACCATCAAGCGTGAAGGTGTCAACCACCAGATCTACCCTGACTCAGTGGACCAACTCCTACACAACCATGTCTTTGTGCACATCACAGAGACCCTGTATGAAAAGGAAACCCTGAAGGCAATTGTTTGGGACTCCTGCCAGTATGAGATTGTACACTTCAAAGATCACCAGGATACCTCCACGCCTCAGAATTTTAAAATTGTGGCCCACCATCCAGAAATCTTCAAGGAAGCGCTACCTGGGCTGCCCCCAGAGAAACACATTCAACACTCCATCCAACTCAAAGGAGCTGTACCCAAAGTGCTCCCTATCTACAGGCTGACCCCAAACAAAGACAAAGCCATACACACTTACCTCAAGGAAGTAATAAGGAGAGCCTTTTGGGGAAGCTTCAAATATGGAATTAAGAAAGAAGAGAAGTATATTTTATTGGATAATACTTTAGATTTATATAGAATTGACTGTGGTGGGGATTTAGTTGGATCAAACCTAGGGGTTGGTCATGTGCAAGATGGGTTTGAGCCACCTGATACTTGGACAGTCAGGTGATATTGCTTGGTTACCATTCTTGGTATGTCAAATGGAATATTGGGAGGGGACCAAATTGGGAAATGGCTGGATGTTAAATAGGTTGGCAGTAGCCATAATGCTTGTACATCCAGACCCTTGACACCCCCCTTAAGGGATTACTCTGGTGCATCAGGAGGGGGCTTTGTTTTCACAGCTGCCACCTGATTCTCCTGGAGCTGTTTACTAGTTGGAACCAGTCTGGTTGAGTGCTCTCCTATACTGAGGCGGAGACAGGTTCTGTGGTATTTCTTGATGATTGGGTTTTTGGCACCTTGGAATTTTACTAGCTAGGTGTTGTTTTCTGGTCTTTATTTGATGACTCTTCCTGGTCCCTGGTGTACTGAGTCTAGTTTCTTTCTGTTGCCAGCTAGAATCCAGACAGGGGAGTCAATGGGAAGTGGATCCTCTGTGGAGGTTACCTTTTGTGTCTTGAGCTTCTTTATTTCTGCTATTTTAGCTTTGAGGCGCATGTGTTGTAGATTTGGTGCTTGTTCAACTGTGGGAGGTTTCCCTGGGGGGATCTTTATGTATGGCTGTTTGTTGCAGGTGATTATTTCTGGTTTGTACCCATAGGTTAGTTCAAACAGTGAATAGCCTGTCCCTTGGTTGGTGCGGACTCAGGATACTAGTAATACATGTTTCACATATAGTGGCCATGTGTCTTTGGCTTTACCATGTATTATTTTCTCTAGGGACCTGATAAGGCTGCCGTTGAGGCGTTCCACTCTGCTGTTGGCCTGTGGCCTGTATGGAGAGGTTGTGGAGTGTTTAATGTTTTTAGATTTTAAGTTGTCATTTACTATGTGACCTGATAACTCTGTTGCTCCATCAGTTATAATGTAGTCTGGGTTGCTGTAGTTGGCTATGATTGCTTTTTAATAATCAGTTGATGGTCTCTGCTTTATGGTCCTTTGTTGCCCAGCAGATGGGCCAGTGTGTGGCAAAGTTGATAGTTACAATTAAGAAAGGTTGGTTTGTTTTTGTTTCTGGGAAGGGGCCCACTAGATCCAGTCCCCAAACCTTGAATGGTTCAGGGTCTGGTACTGGGTTGACCTTTGGCTAAGGAGCCTTTGTACTGGTGTATTTCTTGCACACTGTGCACTTTTTCAGAATATCAAATATATCCTGTTTGAGGTTGGGCCACCATACTATCTCTTTTAGTGTGAGGTATAGGTTGTTAGCCTTTGTATGGCCTAGTAGGTGGTGATTTCTTAATATGGTGCCAACTCTTTGTGCAAGTGGGATGTATGGGACATGTTTGTCATTAATAATTTGGTATACAGTGCCATTTGATACATGGAAATACTTTTTGTTTCTTACTAATGTATCGTGGGTCAGTTGATGTGTTGAGGGGTCTTTCCCTTTGGTTTTATACTCATTGTTGTACAGGTTTGGCCTGTCAGGGTCTAGGTGGTCTGGGTAATCCTCTCTAGGCTGGCATAGTCTAGAGAGATCATCAGCTGTGACCAGCTCTGCCCCCTTTTTGTATTAGATGTCCAAGTTAAGCTGTTCCAGCAAAGACATCCATTTGGCTTGTTGCTGTGCAAGTGCGTTCTGAGTTTTGAAATAGATTAAGGATTTATGGTCAGTTAGTACTCAGACATTTATATGTCCTTCCAGATAACATCTCCATTTCTTTAATGCTTGATATATTGCTAGCAATTCCTTATCATGTATTGGGTATCTCTTCTCATTATTAGTTTTCTGCTTTTGTAACATAAGCCAGGAAGTCTTGCTGCCCTGGCTGGTGGATGCGCAGGACTGCACCAATGGCAGTGTCACTGGCATCTGACTTGAGCTTGTAGCACCTGTTGTTATTAGGGTATTGTAAGATTGGTGCTTCAATCAAAGCTTGTTTTAATAGTTGGAAATTCTTGTAACATTCTGGTGTCCAGATGAATTTCTTTTTGGCATTACCCTTGGTTAAGTCATTGATTGATGTGGTGAGTTTTCCGCAGTCTTTGATGAATTTCCTTAGGTAAGCTACCATTCCAAGAAAGCATCTAACTTTTTTAACAGAGGTGGGACGTTGCATGTTATTTATGGCTTTTATTTTGTCTGGATCTGATTTGATGCCACAGTCAGAGACAATGTGGCCTAAGAAAAGGAGTTCATTTTCCATAAATTGGCACTTACTTGGTTTTGCATAAATTTTGTGCTTTGCGAGTCAATCAAGTGTCTTTCAGACATGTGTGAGGTGTTCCTCTTTTTTTTGAGAATATGATGATATCTTCAAGGTAGCATAATGTATTTGAGAGACCATTTTGTGCTTGGTTCATCATGGTGACAAACGTTTCAAGAGCCTTGGTCATCCCAAAGTTCATTACCCTACACTCAAAGGATCTAAGTTGTGTACAGAACACAGTCTTTGGTATGTCCTTTTCTTTTACTTCAACCTGGTTGTAACCTGAGGTGAGGTCAATTTTGTAGAAAAATTTGTGCTGCGCTTTTTGCTTTACAGCGCCACAATTATTGAGATTATAGGGCACAGGACATTTGCCAGAATACAGTCATATGTGAGTATATGAGTAGTACTGTATCAGAAGAGCCAGGATTGAACAGAACCATGATTATTGCCCAGCAATGGCTTCTGATTGCGCAGAAGCACTTAAGGATTAGGATAAAGGTTAACCAGATTAAGGATAAAATAAAGATGGTTCAAAGATGATTTTATTGTAAATGGTTAATTCTTCTTATACCTTATACAAAGAGTAGTCTCTGGGCTGCTAGTAATGTCTTCTAGGACATTCTAACATGCCCCAAATTTGGGTAATTATTAATCTAGGTTTGGCGCTTATTGCACGTCAACCAATAGAATATTTTCATCTTCACCCAGCACAGGTAATCCTTGCCGGCATGGAATAATTTAGTACTTCAGGATCACTTCTTACTTCTATGGCATACTGCAAGCTTAATGCTTATTAATGTGATAAATATGGGAATTTGAGATTATGGGGAATCAAACCCAGCGCCTTGGCACCCAATGTAAAATTAAAGCAGCACCTTGGCGCCTGCAATATTTTCCAGGTGGTGCTTTCATTAATTTTCAGTTGGCGCAGCAGCACTTGACGTAAAAGTAGTTTGGCGCTTTGGCGCCTAATCCAATTGTTAGGCGGCGCTTGTATATTTTTAAAGTGCCGCAGTGGCAAATCATGTCTCATTTAATTACCTCGGTGGCGCTTATCATTGGCTAGTTTAAGGTTCAGGTCAACAGATTACTTCTGATCCAATATGCATATAGTTTATACTACCAATTTATGTAGTTTGGTAGCTGCAATTCATATCCACAAGCTCTGTCATAATTAGTATCATTGTATTTTGTACTACTAATTTATGGATTTGGTTTTAACAGTCCCAATCCATGGGCTCTGTCATAATTGGCATCATTGCTTGGTCAAAATTCCCAACAATTTGGCTCCAGAGAGTCTTGCAAACAGATCCTCTATGATTGATAGGGGATATTTATTCTTTACTGTGCTTGCATTTAGTGCTCTGTAGTCAGTTACTAGACACAGAGTGCCTTCCTTTTTCTTTACAAAGAACACTGCTGCTCCTCACAGGGATTCAGATGGGCAAATGAATCCTTTTGCTAGATTGTCCTCAATGTGTGTTTTGAGGGTTTGGGTCTCCATGGGGGAGAGTCTGTAGAGGGTGCAGTTTTAGGCATGGCTTTACATAGGTTGATGCCATGTTTGACCTCTTGTTTGGGGGTAACTATGTGAGTTCTTCTTTGAATACATGAGTGTATTAATTTAGGAGTGCCAAAAATTCTGGGCATTGGATTTTTGTTGTTTGTATATTATTGAATTTGGTGTACTTTTTTATGTGGAGGGTACTGTCTTTGGTTAGATGTTCAGAGTCATCTTGATTTAAGACTTGGATAAATACTGTGTCTCTTAGAATGAGTGTGGTGATCCACATGTGTGCTGTTTTGCAGGCAAGGGTTGATTTGGTTTAAAATAAAGACAATATGCTGAAGAGTGACAATGTGTGGTTAGCTGGTGATGCTGTAAACTAGTAGGTAACATAGGGCTGCTAGGGGTAAGTAGGGTGAGCCTAGTAGGTAACATGATCTATTAGGGTATGTAATGCCTGCCTGGTAGGTAACAGAGGACTACCAGGGGCGGATGCTGCCTCCACCCAGCAGAAAAGATTGGCTGCTTGGGGCTATAGTGCTTCACTCTGCAGGAAACTGTGGCTGCAGAAGGGTGAAGACTGAAATAGCAAGCAGGGAACTTTGTCTGTATGGGGGGAGTAGATTTTGGACCCCTGACAGGTAATGTGGGCTGCCAGGGAGGGGAAGAGCTTTGAGAGCTCAATGTACCCTAATACGCTTACAGGAGATCTGTGAGCAAGCACCCTACCTAACAGACTGGTAGGGTGTCCTCGTTTATGCCCCTATGGGAGCTTTGGAGAAACCCAAGGTGAGCATTGGAGGGTATAGACTTGCTCAGAGGTGTCACCAAGGCGGCTTGCTCAGGGAAGCAAGCTGCAGAACTTGGTGTGATCAGGCCTCTGTGAAGTAGAGCTGATTCCTCTGTGACTGAAAGCCCAGACTTAATCACCTGGGTGAGTAAAGACAACACATAGACATTGATCTATGGTTGAATGGCCTAAGTGGATTGCCACTTGTGAGGGCCCAGTCAAACGCCAGTTCAATGTAGACTCATGCCTGGGTCTACAAGTTCTGGTAATGATGAATGAGATAAAGAACCAAGGTGGTTCACAGAATTAACAGAGAAAACTAGCAGGGGGGACTGTTTGGTCACAGTGAAGGCTAGTTGATGGACTGTTAAATTCATATTAAATTATGGTAACCAATATGGTTCAGTATGTAAAAGGAACAAAGGAGGTTCCTAGTGAGGATTGGTGGAGGAACTAGTTGAGGATAAGTTGAAGGACAAGAAGACTATAATGCAGGACTAGCTGATCACAAAGAAGGATGGCAAAAGGACCAGAAGTTGATACTGAAGAACTAAAGAGCTGAGAGGATGAACTAGCCAGACTAGATGCAGAGGAAGAGCTGATTTTAGTGACTTTTGAGAGGAAATATGGATAAAAAGAAGCAGTTAAAAGATAATTAAATACTGCCTGATTATGATTAAAAAAAGGATTAAAAATCTATAATGAAAAAGAAAGAGAAGGGAAAATAATATATAGTTTATTAGAACTATAAATTTATTTAAAAAGAAGGATTAAGGAAGAAGGGAGCTGAAAAGAAGCTGGAAATGGAACGGAGAAACTATGAGGGCAAAAGAGTGAATTTTGCCAAGAACAACTAGGAGAGGCAAAAGGACGAGCAGCAAGCAGTTTCAAAGTCACAAAATGTTGAAAGAATCATGGAGAAACATAGATAAATGTTGAAAAATCAGAGGGTCAAAATTTGCCTAGGTAAAACATATGTGGAAGCGCTTGAGATTTGCTGGGGAAACATGACGGGAGCTACGGCAAAACCGTTTGAAACACGGAGCAGCTGTTTACCTGGAGCAAGACAGCCTTGGGTTTAAACCAGGGTCAGGGATGGGTCATCCAGGGAAACCTTTTTGGCAAAACCATTGAATTGAGGCGTATGATTGGCTGCAAGCCAGAGTCTATTTGATCAGTGTTTTAAGGGCTTTAACTTAAGAGTTAAAGCCTAAAAAATGAGGAGCAGAAGCAGAAAATTCAGGGCTTTCATTAGCTGAAGTAAGTTTAAAGGTTTAATATATTATAGAAGAAGAAAAACAGGATAGTTTAAGCTTTGAAGAACCAGAGTTCTAAGAAAGGTTTTTGGTCTGAAACAAGGGGCTATAAAAGGGGGAGCTATCTGAGACTCTTCATGGACTGGATCAAGTGGATTACAAAGGCCACAGAAGCTGCAGAAGGAGCCAAAGACCAAGAATAGGAAGCCAGATCTGAAACAGACCACAGGAGCCCAAGATTAGAACACAGGAGCCCAAGACCAAAGAGCAGGAGCCCAAGACCAAGTACAAGGAGTCCAAGAGATTGTTGAAGGACTCCAAGTATTGGCACAAACCCCTTATTATTCCCTATCCCAAGGCCATATATTAGAAGGCTTCTAAGGGGATCTTCCTTCTGATTGTGAATAAAGCGCCTATTACAACCCCTATCCAAATTTCCTGTGTAAAGAAAAGATATAAGTCCTATGAGTCAATTACCTCACATTTTTTATCCTAGCCCAGGGGACAAGGAATCCTATTGCCTAGGGTGCAGAAAGTTTGCCTCTAGTAAGTCTGCCCAGGAGGAGTGGGAAAAGGTGACTAGGCATTTGGAAATGACAAGTAGAGGAAGAGAGTTTATTGAGGGAGAGTTTGCAAGACTATTACAGGATTGGTATTGGCCTACAGAAGGGCTGGCGCCTGCTGAATTACAAGTGTATGGTGGAGACGCTTGTCTAGTAATTGGGAAGGTACTGGAGGAGTTTGCTCTTATGCAGGCCAAGTATAAGCTCCTAACCAACCATTTGCCACTGTTGAAGAATGACGACTCCTCCAAGCCAGTCCCTGGCTACAACCCAGGACACACTTTGGGGACTGGTGACCAGGAACACCACAATGAGGTTGTTGGGTTTTTTGAGGATGTTGAAATTGACTCCGTTGTGTTTGATGGTCATGGTTTTTGTTTTCCAACATACGCTGGGGTTCACTTGGGTGAACCAGTCCATGCCTGCTACAATGTTATAGTTTATGTTGTTAATAACAAGTCCTTTGATGGACATTTGTATGCCTTAGAGGTCAATTATGAAGGGAGTTGTTTTGGCTTTGAGTAGAACCTTTGATTTGTCTGCCATTCTGGCGTATTTGAAGTTGGATTTGACAACTGGTATTTTGTATTTGGTTACAAATGGTTTCCTAACCATAGTGTGTTGTGCCCCAGCGTCAAATAAAATTTTATGTGTATGTGATTTGTAAGTGCATGGATAGACAAGAAGTTGTGAGCAATCTTTAATTTTTAATTTCATAAAAATGGAGGATTTCAGGACATGTGGGATGCAAGCAGCAAAGTTTGTGCCTTGGTACAGTTTCTTGTCAAGTTGGGGGGAGACAGGGGCACTTAATCCTGTTCCCCCTCCTCTTTTCCCTGTTCCTCTGTTTTGAGACCTTCAAGGTCAGAGAATGTGGGGTCAGATTCATAGTTGGTTGCTGTTTCAGCATTGTTTACTTTGGTGGTGTCCTCCTTCTTGGGACGGGAGCAGTTTGCACTTTGGCTGCCATTGACATTGTTGCAATTGAAGTTGCCGTTGCTATGGTTGGTGTTTTGGCGTTTGTTGCCATTGGAGTTTTCTCTGCCATTGCTGTTTGAGGAGTGGTTGCCGTTGCGTGCAGCATATTCCATGTTAGCATGTTTTTCTGCGCTCTTGGCTTCTTCAATGAGCACAGGCATGGAGGTATTAGCCTCTGGACAAATGAGGGAAGAAACAGAAGGTTTCATTCTGTTGAAGAATGATGCTCTGGTGTGTACGTTATCAGCTTGTGCTGGTTTTTGGATTTTGCAGTGTATTTCCTCAAATTCATTGACGTAAGCTGTGATAGTGGTCTTCTGGGGAAGATTGCTGAGCTGTATTGCAATGTCTTAGAGGGATTTGGTGATGAAGAAATTATGTGTGATGTCTGCTTTGAACTTTTTCCAGTTATCAAGCTGGTCGTCAGTTTGTGAGCCAACCCAGGTGACAAACCAGTTAGCTGTGGCCTCATACAGACACTTGCTGGCTTCCTGGACCCATTTCTCATGGGGGATGCGGCTGGCGCAGAGTTTAGCAGCTGAGTAGTCTAGCCAGTTGATGATAATTTCTTTGTTTTTACCAAAGAACTTGTTGATACCAATGTATTTTGGTGTTGGTAACTTCACCTATGATAGGTGGTTGTGCGTTTGTTTGTGGTTGAAGAGAGCAACTGTATTGAATTATCTTGGTGTATGCTTTGGGCATGACCAGACCTTCAAATATGGTGCATCCACTAGGTATATCTTTGTTGATGTTGTGGGCGCAGAAATATGTTTTCCAGGTCTCCTGGGATGTGGCCTGGTTGAGTACGTGAGCAAAGGTGGGCAGGTTTTGGTCAGTCATTTTCTCTTTCATGTGTGTGGTCAAAAAACCGTAGCTGCTACCAGTGATAAGGAGCGCCTTTTGGGGAAGCTTCAAATATGGAATTAGGAGAGAAGAGAAGTATATTTTATTGGATAATATTTTAGACTTATATAGATTGGGCTGTGGCAGAGATTTAGTTGGATCAAACCTAGGGGTTGGTCATATGCGGGATGAGTTAGATCCACTGGATACTTGGATTTTCATGTGATATTGCTTGGTTACCATTTTCATAAGACAAATGGTATATTGGAAGGGCACCAAATTGGGCAATGGCTGGATGTTAAGTAGGTTGGCAGTAGCCAGAATGCTTGTACATCCAGACCCTCAACACTTCCTTACCCCAACCCAGGTAGAGAATCATCTAGACCACCCTTCAAGAGATGAGGTAATCATAATCAGGCCAACATCTACCTTTTTTAAGCCAAGTCCACTGATCAACCCATTACCCTTTCTTATCTGGAATGCTTCTTGGAAGAATCCTATCCCCAAGTTTCAAAGTAATTAACAGAGGGAGCAAAGGCCGCCCAGTTACCAGCAATATGGGGATACCACCCAAGGGCACTATAGAAGGCATCATCCACCTCCTCCTTTATCAGAGTCCAAATGCAAATCAGGTCAAGACATCTATACCCTTCTTTCTCCCTTCAGCATCCTCAACCCATGCCAATCTGAGAAGCTCTGGAGCAGAGCACCTGCTGGAGGTGAAAGCACAGCCCCCAGGGGAGCTAAAAAGTACCTTAACAAACCCCATCAGCTGGAGCCTTCTCAAGATCAGCCCCAGAATAGGGGTGATATGGAAAACTTTCCCCAGCTTCTTTTTGGCGGTGAAGGGATGTTTTTCCTGGGTAGGGTTTTTTTAGCCTACATGTCTCCTTGATTACCCCTCCAATAGTTGGAAGGGTCTTGTAAAGCCTGGCCTCAGGTAGTGAGAGGGTGGGAAAACGTGCTCAGCTTTTGGGTAGCAAGGGAGTGGAAGATGAGGATGGATGGGATTTCTGGCTGGCCCTGGGGTATTCCAAAGTTGGCCAATCAGCTCTGCCCCAGTGGGGGTTCAGGATGACTCCTGGCATCCAAGCCAAGATCCTGCCAGGTTGGTGAGGCATCAGAAACCACAGCCAGTGCAAGGGAGGAGATTTCAAAAGCTGGACTGGGTCATGACCACCATACCAACCATGTAAAAGAGGCAGTACAGATTACCTCATCAATGCAGCCATATATTAGCAAGCAATTGGTGGAGATCCGTGCCCAGGTCCGGGCATTAAACCCTTGCCGATGCCACAGCTTTCCTTGCATGCACAAGACTGGCTGGGGCTTCTGATTGAGAGCTGGACCAAGTTAAGGTGGGCCCTCTGCATGACAACCAGCCGCATGGACAACATCATCCCTGAATCTGTAGCTCTGGAGATACTTGTTGGATCTATATACATGCAACCTGGTTTGGAAGGTCTTGGTGTCTCCACCAGTTTCTGTTAAGCAATGAGAACATGGTGAGGACCCTGATTGCCAGCAATCAGAAAGTATGGAGCCTTATGGTTGATGAGCTGCAAGCTCATCATCACCCAGAGTTGATCTGCATACCCTGGCTGACCCTATTTTCCCACCGCACCTCTACACTCACCTATAAGTAAATGATCCTTGGTTGGTTGATAGCTTACCCCATCCTCAAAATTAACCACAGACTGACGCTATCTATCAAGCCTGCTGTAGAGAGCAAACTTGGCGGCGTCTAACACAGCTGGGCTCAACAAGCAAGCATCTCCTCCCCCAGCTAAGCTCTGCGCTAAGGATAGCTGTGCAGATCTGGGCTAGCAGCATAGAGCTGTACAGGCCCCCTTCTGTTTACATCACTGCCATGGAGCATAGAGCACCCTCCACAGTGTGATAGCTTCTGATCCCCAGTAAGGGTGAGCCAATTGATAGAGGGGGAAAGAGACCCCTCAGGGCTCAAGGGATGGTACCAGAATATGACGCCCCTATGAAAGTTTATCACACCATTGAGTTAACCCTGAAGCAGGTAAAGTTGTTAAGGACATCAGCCATAACCCCAGCCAAGGCCTGGCCTGTGCAGTTGGCCCTGCCTAAAGAGGTACTTGGGTACCAGCGGGTAGGGTGTCATGAATGACATTTCTCCTGAATTAAGTGGTAAACTCCAACTGGGAGAATCAAACTTGAGACCGGACTCTGAGGGTTGTGGGGATGATGCAGGCCCTTGGGCTGTCCACCCATGTTTTTCATGGCTAGCCAGTGAAAGAGCTGAAACAGGCATTGGTTCAAATCCAATTAATCAAGGAAATTTCCAGGCCCACCTGGCCACAAGTTTGCAGAACCAAGCTGGATTCTGAAAGCTAAACCAATATGGTGTCACTCCAGTCATAGTTGACAGGTCATCTGAAAAGAGAGTTTGCTGTACAAAACAATGGACCAAAATCCAAAGGGAATTCAGATAAATGGCTAGAAACCTGGGCCGCCAGATCATGTGATCCCCAGAAATGTAGTGACCCCAAAGCTACTCCTGAAGATGCGCGGCTTATGGAGCAAAGGTTAATCTGGCTTATAGTTCCTGGAGTCTCTTGGTCCATGATGATGGGCCAGAAGGTTCAGAATGGGGCCAGAACTATTGGGCCAGAAGAAACTGAGCAACTCAGCTATCAGATGATGGTTTAATCCAAACATAACATTTACATGATATTTAAACTCTGTAAGGTCTGACAATTAGTATTGGCATTTTGAAATAAAAAATAAGATTATGGGACCTTGGTTCTACCAATTTAATCCTTATTTTGTCTTGGTTGTTTTCCATTTTACTAATGTTCTAACAGAAAATCTTGGGCTGATGTGTCATGAATGACATTTCAATACTTTTATTGAAAACCCAAGAGTTGAACCCCAGTTCCCTGAAGGCAGATTGAACCCTCCAGGACAGTCCAGGACCAGCCAATCTGTTAAGTCACAGGCTTGAACTGTTAAATTATTCTGTAACCTGCTGGCCTACTACATAGGATTCCCTGAATGGTTGCCAGACTGCCGCTGAACCAGTGCCAATGAAGACCCATACCTATGAAGGAGATGTAGTCTGGCTAAAGGAGGTTGGGGAAGGACCTACTACTATACCTGCTAACCTGCCAAGCGCCAATACTGGAGTTTTGAAATTACCATTGGAAACCCTGGCATCAAACCCCAACCCTTCAAAGACTACTTGATTCACACAAAGTGGATGGGAAACCGCCCACTTGTTAAATTGCAAACCCAAGTTGACAAGTTACTCTGAGACCCACCAGTCTCCCAAGGACAATTCCCCAAATGGTCACCAGATTGATGCCAACCTTGAGCCATCAAAGATCTGGACTTAAGCAGAGGTTGTAGCTTGCCTTAAGGAGGTTAAAACAAACCCTATTGTTAACTCTGCCAATGACCACTAGCAACTGCCAGCCTTTCATTCAGAATGAGTAGTAAAATTGAACTACTCAGGTGACATAGTGAACAGTGGCAGCAGAACAAAGCATTGCCACTTCTATTCACCAGAGCAGGCACAACCTGTATCTGCCGCCCTTGAGACTCTAAGCCAAGATCCATGCCCCGCCAGTGCCTTGTCTGCAAACCTGAACCCTGCTAAAATTGAAGAAGTGAAGTCCCATGGTATAAAAACCCTGGCGGTATGGTGATGACCACATTGTCATTTTCAATAATACTGTAAATTCAGAACCTGAACGTAAAAGTGCAGGATTGTAAAATACTTGGTCTAAATTTTGAATCACTTTTGTAGGATGGCCTTTTTTAATTAAATTGAATTCTTTGAGTATTTATTTGAATATTTGAAAATGTGGGAACTCATAAACACTTTGCAAAGTTCAAGTTGAACTGCATATTTCCAATGGACAAAATGAATTAACTGGAATCAGATTTGAAGTGTTCAAATCCATCAGCCATTTTCATTAAGTTTACTATGTTTTTTGAAATTGCAGGATTGTCAAATCCAAGAACCAAATTTCAAATCACTTTTGAATGCCACTAGTAAACTCAGATATTAATTGCCGGAACTGGAATCCAAATTTAATGTACACTAAGCACACTAGGAAAAATCAACCCAAATAAAGCAGCTCCAACACAGCTAAAATAAAAACTAAAAATTCAATCTCAATAACCATAATTAGACATAAAAAGTTATTAAACTTTAAAATCATCCAAACCTGGAAAGTATACAATATTATTCACTTCAAATCACAGATATAGAAATTCTGTTACTATTCAAGGCTGACTCAAGAGAAAATAACTACCCACAACTAAATCAATAACTCCAAATAAATACATATTTAATCTAGAATATATTTTTTAAAGTATTTTTATGGACCGTCAATTGCATTCCCAACCAGCTCCTGCGCCAGCCTGCAGGGCAGCCTGTCCACGAGGGCGTCCCAGAGGGTCCAAGAACAGACCCAGAACACAAATCAAAGGGAGTCATGCCAATACACAGGCCTCCCAAGGCGTCAGCGCCAGTCAACCACCTCCCACGTCCCAAGCCAGATCACACAGTCTTAATCCCAGACAGAAGCTGCTCTCAAAGCCTGCAACCAAAGTCTCTTACACAAAGATCATTGGGAATAATGAGGTTACATACACCTCCATTGTATACCCAGTTGTCACCTGGCCCCGCACTCTTGATCCAAGAGTTGCTACTTCCTGCCCCCGCGTCTTTGACACCTCCTATCAGCCATTGGCCACAACTTTGGAACCAATGCACCTATTGTGTATTCAACCATTGATGGCGCCACTGCAAGCAAGCGTGATCTCACCTTCTACACAAAGGTCCCCATCCCCTGTGTTGAGCCTGGTAGCCAGGATGCTGTGGTACCTGCCAAGGGCCAGCATTGGTTGACAGATAGTGAGCGTGAAGCTCTCCTCAACTGCTTGAATGGGGGAATGGTGGTTTGGGATATTGCGTCCCAATTTGGTGTCATGGCCAGATATATTGCTGACATCAACACCAAGTATGGCAACACCGGGTGAATTTCCAAATCCACAAAGGCTAAGCAGCAGCCCAAACTCCTTCAGCCTGTTCATATTGATGCAATCCAGAAATGGGTAGCCAAGAATTGCCACCTGGACACACTTGCTGTCCAATCAATGCTTGCCACAGAGTTTGGGCTTTCTGTTTCTAAAACCCATGTTTACAAAGCAATGGTTGATTTGTGCTTCTTGTGTAAGGTGCTCAGAGTTTCTCCATACAATGGGAAAAGTGAAAAGACCATTGAGGATTGACACATTTATGCTGAAACATATCTGGCACTAAAGGAGACTGGGAATGTCCAGTTCCTCTATATCAATAAATTGTTATTTTCCTCCTCACTCAGTTCTAGGCATGGGTGGGTCAAGAAGGGGTCCAAGGACAACGTAGCCCATTGTGCAGCTGTCCCTTCCCAGACCTATTTCATGATAGCGCTTCTTGGTCCCCACAGGTTGGACCAGTATCAGATGATCAAGGGTTCCCATAATAGTGGGACATTTCTTGATTTTCTCCAAACTGTCAAGGAGTATCTCTGGATCAATTACCGCAGTACAACCAACATTGTTGTGTTGGATAATGTTGGGCTCCACAAAGTGGATCTGGTTGTTTCCAAGTTCCTGCCCATTGATAAAAATAGCCATTTGGCCAGCCACCGCCTGGCTGACTATCCAATGAGACTCCTCTTCCTCCCCCCATATTCTCCATTCCTTAACCCAATTCAGGAGGTCTTTGGGTGGATCAAAAATAAGGTGAAGCAAGGCCTCCCTCAGGACACCAAGGATCTCTTCAACATCCTTGAGGTCAGTCAATTTGCAATGCCACCCAATGTGGTGGCGGCTTTTTACAAGCACTCAGAATCCTTCCTCCCCAAAGCCCTGGCCTCCTAGCCAATCAGATAAATGGGCGCTCCGGGTTTTATTTGTTTTTATTTTTATTCTTTTTGTTTTAGTAGGACTCAACAATTATTATTTATATATAATGATGTGATGTTTGATTGTATTATAGACATATAAGAGTATGTAGAAAAGGTAAGTAAAATTAATTATACTAGGTATGAGTAATATATTTTTATTATAATGCACTGAATATTATTATTGGCTTTTGCACTAACAAATAAACAAATTAAGAAAAGATAGAAATAAATTATTTTATTTAAATAATTGTGAATCCTTGATGGTACTTTGGCTTTTTTAAGCCACAAATTGGACCTTGCATGTCATCATCTGATCCTTGTTATTTCAGTGCCACTATAACCTCACAACACGGCAACCAATGATTTTCATGTATTGCTTACTAATTAGTACTTAGGACAAGGGTCAAGTATATCAAATATGTTTATCAAATCACATTACAAGGGAAAGGTAATTTGAGTTCTAAACAATCATTTGTTTAGAACAATAGTGGAGCAGGCTGCATGATGCAGATAAATTCAATTCTTGATGTTTATCTATGTGATAAATAAACCCGTACTCAACGAGCTAGTAAATAAATCATTTTTAACCTAATTTAAATATTTGACGTGGTTGCAACTTTATCTAATGTCTTGTAATATATTTAGATATATTAATATTATAATTTAAATACTAAAATTTAAAATAAAAATAAAAATATTAAAAGCAAAATTATAATTATAAATTGTAAAAGTTAAATATTAAAGTTTAATAATCAAAATATAACAATTTTATTAAATTGTGATTTATTTAATATCAAAATATTTGATATTAAAATTTTTAATATTGTAATATGTATTATTAAAATTTTAATATTAACTTTTAGATACTAAACTTTTTAATATTAAATATGTAATATTAAAAATTTTATAGTAAAATTTTAATATTACATATTTCAATATTAAAAATTTTAGTATTAAAATATAAAAAGTAAAAAAAATTAATTTGCAAGGGGAAAATATTTATTGGGGGATGTTGATTGCAAAGGGAATGTGATTATTCCGGGGAATTATACCCCAAAATTAAGTTTTTGGCTAAAGCATCTAATTGGATCCACGTACTCTTCTGTACGTGGTGGACAACCCTGGATGCAATTGCTAGAGGGGTGGCACCTTGTACCCCGGTGGTTGTTGATTGTTTGATAAAAGGCAGGCGGGTGAGTGAATTGATTAATAGATTTTTTCTGGGGGCACGTAGTACCTGTACATTGTTGCCAATGCAAAGGAGTCATACAGGACGTGCTTGACTGTCCTATACCCCCGCAGTGTCTTCTGACATTTGAGTGCTAACCAGCATATCTTCATTTGAATAGGTACATCCTCCAACTTTTTGACGTTGGTTTTTAATATGCAGTATAGGAAGATTCCCAGGTATACCGCAATGTGGATTCTCTGCAAGGTATACTTTTCCAAGAACATGCATTATTTTTTGAAAGTTTGAACTAACCTATTAATATAGGATTTTTCATTGAACTCAAAGAGGGTTCCGGGGGGCGCCCAACTTGAATCAGCCCCCCAGGCCTCGGCAAACAATATTAATAAAAGTTTAAAATTATTCACAAGGACTGCATCCCCAACTTTATTTGATAGTGCCCTAAATACTTCATTAAAAATTACAGGTTTCAAATATTCATTTCCTATTTGAAAGTTGGTTTTTATTAGTTTCTTTTCATATTTGTTGATCTTTGAAAATGGAATCTTTGAATGCTTTCATATATATCTATTGAAGTTTAGCTTGACATCCCCGCAAATTTCATTCATTTCTTTGATTTTGATATTTGATCCTAGTTCATATGCTTCCCTTATCCATGGTGAGCACTCCGCGGGTGGTGAATATTCCCTATCTTGAGCTTCAATATTAAAAAAATTATTCATATTCTGTTGAATTATTTTATTTATTTGGTTTTTATTTATTTGTTTTACAGGGGCCACCAGTGACTGGTAACCCCCGTAAAACCAATTTGGCGTATAAGCCGTCACTTCTGCAACCTAATCCTCATCCCTAGTGATGACTAAAATAAATATAAGTAAAACATAAAAAGACTTACTAATTGTTTATCCTGTGGTCCTCTCAGCCACAGGTGCCACTTTGGCAAACTCCATGAGTGTTGGATGCCCTTCATTAATTTTTTCTAGGCTGAATTTTTTCTTATCTTTCTTGCAATTTGTGTTTCTTCTTGGTTTTCATTTGATAAAGTGTCTGTATTTCTTAAAGCTCTTCTGCTTCTTGATTGTGTTTCATTTTCATCTGTTTCCATTTGATTGTTTTCCTTTTCATTGGTGTTAATTTCCTTTTGATTTTCTGTTCCTTCAATTAGTTTGATCTATTTATTTTCTTTGGCCCCCTGCCAGAACTCCCACAAATTGTAGGCTGCATTGTTGAACTTCAGACTTGATAAAATTGTTCCATGTAGATTAAGTGATGCTTCTTTTTTCTTTTTGTCCATAATATTTCCCAATTTATCCAGAGCATCTTCTTTTGACTGGATTAGTCGCTGGCCCTTGTTACCCAGCTTTCCTGTCACTATTTCCCTGATATTTATCTATTTCAACAACCTTTTGCAGGTGTGCTTCTAATTTGTTGATCAAGTTATAGATTGTTGACATTTTGTTTGAATTCCATCAAAAAACTGGTTTTTATAGTACTATCTTCAACGCAGACATATTTTTCATCATCATTAATAAATTAAAGACAATAAAAGTAAATATTGCATTAGAATATTGCAATTAGACGTCAACTCTTGATATTTTGATATTATGTGCATAACTCAATGCATTTTGTTTAATAAAATCCATTGTAAACTAGGCCTTTTTCATTACAATTTAAAATAAATTAACTGTGTTTATATTAGAGAGCCATTAACGCTTAGTACAAATATTGATACATAGTGCATTTTACAGCCTGTATATTTACCTATTGGTAATAATTATATAAACTTTTTAGTTGGATTTTGCGAGGTAATAATAATGTAATGTGTTAATAAACAGTAATTTGTTAACCCATTACATTATTATTACCTTGTAAAAATCAACTGAAAAGTTTACAGAATTATTACCAATAAGTAAATATACAGGCTGTAAAATTCACTAATTTTCAATATTTGTACTAAGTGTTAATGGCCCTAATATAAACACAGTACATTTCATTAAATTATAATGGAAAAGGCCAATTTTACAATGTATTTTATTAAACAAAATGCATTGAGTTATGCACATAATATTAAAATATCAAGAGTTGATGTCTAATTTCAATATTCTAATACAACATTTATGTTTATTGTCTTTAATTTATTAATGATGATGAAAAATATGTATACTCATAATTTTAAGCTATTTTAAAATGTACAACATTGTATTAATTATGAGAAATGTTGATAATGTAAAAAGAAAATATAATTAATTATGAATTGAAAGAGAGATATCAATTTTAATAAGTTGTCACAAAGAAAAGATTTATTTACTAATCAAAGGACAGGAAAAGGAGGGAATGGGCGGAATGAACATTGCTTTCATCTGCGCCTGTGAAAAAGGAGGCATAAGAGATAGTGGGGAGGGAATGGGTGGTGTTTTGAGAGTTAGGGTTGGAAGGCAGGTGGCTTGATGGGGGGTTGGGGAGGCAGGGTTTGCTGACCAGGAAGAGGCAGCAAGAGCTGATTGCTTCAATTGCTCAAATTCTTCTTCTGTCAATATACTGGCTTGACAAAACAGATGGACTGGCCTGGGGGGAGACAGGGGTCCTTTCTGGACTTATCACTATCACTTGCATGAAGATGATGGGATCAAATAAGTCCTGGACAGACGCAGAAGGGAAAAGCTCATACCCCTTATCAATTTGGGTGCATAGTTTGTTGTAGGTGGCAGGCTTTAAGCACCTGAGGGTGGAACAAAATTGTAGAGACATACATCTGCAAGATGCATGTCAGCGTAGTTGATGGGGTAGGACCAGCAGGTAAGTCCTGCAGCCCTGATTTCTTGGGTTGCCCATTCCCGCTGCTCCATCTCTGCACTCAGTACAGCTGTGTGTACGGTGTTTTGTGTGGTCCACTCCTCCAGCATGGCCTTGAGCTCCTTCTGGTAGGCATACCCATCTGCAGTGTTCAATATTGCCAAGTAATAATTGACGCCCAATAGGGAAACTGCCAATAAAACCCCAACAAACCAATACAAGATTGGGCTGCGCTTGTACACAACAGACTGGATACACTTCTCTCCAAAGTTTTGGATACTTGAAGATATCTTAGCATACAACAGGAAGATTACGTCATTACAGGCCCTCATTGCCCTCCCTTTGATAAAATTAATAATAGTTGAATTGTAGTGGTCAGTGTCCATCAAAATAGAGCCACTTTGAACTTGATTGGACAAGATTCTAGCAGCAACCACAACTCTGTGCATCCCTAAATTCACTGTTCTCTTATTGGTGAAAATGCCATGGAGTCCCAGTTGGAGACGGACCTGGACTAGGGGCATCCGCGGGTCATGCTCCATAATAGCCATCATGAGAGGGTGGACTTTTTGACCTTCAGTTGAAGAACAGGCACCAGTCAGGGTCTTCTTGGTAGGGGGGGCCACAGTTGGTGTGGGCTTGCAGGGTTGCAGCCACAGTGGACTTTGCAAAACCCATTGCAGCCGCAATTTCCCCAAGGGACATAAGCATCCCTTGCTTTTCAATCATTTCAAGAACAATCTCTGGAGTGATCAATTTTCTTCTGTGTCTTGCAGGCTTATTGGCTAGGGGAGGGATGTGTTCATCTTGGGAACTGGTCAATGCTATCTGATTGGCTGTTTTAGGGTCCTGGGCTCTCTGGGTGACCCCATGGCTAAAATGGCTGGTTCTGGATGCCATTGCTGATAAGGTATTTGGGTTGGCAGCTGCTTGTGCATGGTGGGCAAACAGGGCCATGCTGGAAGTTGCAGGAGAAAGAACAGACTCCTGGGTGGGGCTTGCAGAGGGGCCTGCGGAGGGGCCTGCAGGTTGGGAGTGACCATAGACAGAGGCTTCACCATTAAGAGACCCTGTGTAGCCCTGCATAATTTTGTCAAGGCCAGGGAACAGCTCGTTGACTTGGTTGTTATTGAAAGAAGACATAATAAAAAATTTATTTATAATTTTAAACTCAAGAAGAGGAATGTATATTTTAGTCAATTTTATTGTTATATATGTTAATTTTGTGAATATTATGATCTAAATTTTAGCCGTCCTAAATTGGAATAGGGTGATTTTTGAGAATGCCTATGATTCCTAAAAGAATCAGCACAAATTCACTCTAGATCTTTTAGCATCCTTTTTGAGACACCCATAAATTATATTTATTTCAAATTCCTTGCAATTATGATTTGAAACTTGGTTCTTGGATTTGACAATCCCACAATTTCAGATTTGTTAAGTTTTACATGATGTTTATGATTTGTTTGAAATACAGGAAATCTCAAATTGTACATTAGAATCTTGCATTTCTGATTCATGTATCCTGTATTTGTTTGCTGGGTTTTGTCTTTTGTTAGTTGAGTTATCTGCTCAAGAGATTTGAAATTTGCCAATTTAAATAAATCAAAAAAAGTCAAATTAAATGTTTGATTTTATTAAGTATTTTATTTTTCACTCAGCTGAGTTGCCTGCAAAAGTGATTTGAAATTTGGACCAAGGATTTGACATTCCTGCATTTTTACGTTCAGGTTCTGAATTTACAGTAAATTTTTATGAACCTTTGGTTTGAACAAATCTTACCTTATCTAGTCTTAGTGATCTTCCATCTTTACTTCCATTCAAGTAGACTATCAGGCAACCGCCCCCTCTGGAGACCAACCTGCCAATCCTACCCAGGCACTATACTGTCCCCCAGGAGCTCCCTTTGGACCTGTGCATTTTACTGAATACCCGCCCAACCCAGCCTACGCAGAGTACGACTTGGAGACCATCCTCATTGCTGACCCCTTGGCCAGGACTAGAGAAACTAAATACATAGAACGTGAAGGAAAGTGGTACAAAAGGCTGCCAAGATTGTTCAAAGACAAGTACAATTATCTGCCTGCCTACTTTGTTCCCATGACTCCGCCCTTAACCCCACAAACTGGCTGCCCAATTGAGACCCCCGCTGCTTCAGAGACTACGTCCACCCAACTGTTTGGAGTACTCTATATCACTTTGATAGGAATGGTGGATTCTGTGGTCCTACCTCTGAACCCTGGTCCTTACTTGGGCAATCCATGTCTTACATTATCAAGTCAGCACCCATTCTATGGTGGGCTTTACCTGCCGGCTTGGTCCAACCCCATCCTGAGCCGCCCAATGCCTTTACCTATGCCTGTTTACCTATGCCTGGATTCCTGAAATTATGACAATCTTTTACAAACATGGTAACCTGGGCCCCAAGATGTTATTAACACTTGGGGCAACTTGCATGCTTTTTTGTGATAATCACTTATTACACCCATAAGGCAATTACCTCCCTGATACTCTCATGGATAAAGAACCAATCTGCCAAAGAATTAAAAGACCTGGCACTTGGTTCAGAACCCCAGAACCCCGCCACGTCACAAGTACAAAATGTGATAGTGAAGCAGACCACAACCAAGGTGGATATGTCCCAGATGGGCAAACTCACCTTAGAAGAAGCCTGCCAAGCCATGCCAGTCCTCTGCCTCCATTTCCAAACCAACGCCAATGCCTACCCCAGTGACACCAAGAAGGTCTTGGGGGTGGCCGCCATGCTATCAGGAGACACACTGGATTGGTTTGGGAAAGCCATCACCAAAGATGTTGAATTTTGCCTTGATTACTCAAGATTTGAAGCCAAACTCATGAGCACTGACAATGACCAAGACACCAGATACTACGCACTAAACTCTCTGTTAGAGATCTGACAAGCAAACTGCCCTATCCAAGCCTATATTGATGGGTTCCTTAAACTTAATACTCATACACAACTTGAAGACAAATTAGCCACCATTATCTTCAGAAAGGGAGTTAATTCAGCCATGAAAGACTTGTTGAAGCACTACCTGTCTACACTGAGCCTGGAGGAACTACTTCCCCTATGCAAAGGCCTGAGTCTAAACCAAGAGGAACAGAACTTGTACCTGGCCCAAGCCAGCAGAGCCACAACGCCCAACCAACTAGGAATGTCCCCCAAAGAGTTACAATGCCACTATCAAGATGGGTTATGTTTTTACTGCCATGAGGCCAGTCATCTAACCAGATCATGCCCTAAGAAAAATACACCTCCTGTATCCTTGGCACAAATAAACACCTCTGTGCAACCTTAAAAATTCATTCAAGTGACCATAGACCTTCTTGGGAACCAGCGCCAGATTGAAGCCTTTATTGATACAGGAGCTGATGAAAGCTTCATTGACGCCGGCCTGGCAAAGGAACTAGAATTAATGGCTTCAGAGCGCAGCCTACAAGTAATCATGGGAAACAGCTCTCTGGACACTGGCTATGAATGTGAACAAGAACTCCCTTTGATAATTGGACAGAACTTATATCCAACCCCCTTGATCCTCTTGCCAGGATTGCCACATCCCCTAATATTGGGCAACACATGGTCCGACAGACATGGCCTGATCCTGAACTATTGTGAACAGACTGCCACTTTGGGATGACCTGAATCTTGTGACACTGTTTTGTTCTGTATAAGTCATGGAAGAGCCCCAATCAACAGACTCTTAACCATGAAGATGGAACCCAGCGTTGGGACACTACCTACCCCCTGCAGAAGTGGGATCATGTGTTTATCAAAGAGGAAGCCATGAAACTACCCAGCCACCCAATCTATGACCACACTATAGACCTACTACCAGGCACCCAACCACACCACGGCCCCATTTATAGTTGCAACTACCGTGAGCAAGTGGCCTTGAAAGCATACCTAGAGGATATGACAAAAAAGGGCTTCATCCGAGTGTCAAAGGCCCCCTGCTTGTTGCCCATGCTGTTTGTAGGAAAGAAGGATGGCGGAATGTGTCTATTTGTAAACTACCAGAAACTGAACAACATTACGGTGAAGAACTGCTACCCCATCCCTAACACTGATGACCTCTGTGATGTACTGACCAGAGCCCAGGTGTACTCAAAAATTAACCTTTATGATGCCTTCAACCAGATCCAAATCAAAGACAGAGACAAATACAAGACAGCTTTCAAAACCAGATATGGGTTGTACAAGTACCTAGTAATGCCATTTGGTCTCTGCAACGCCCCCAGCACTTTCCAAATAATGATCAACACTGTCTTTGGGGAATACATTGACCATTTTTATGTTGCATATTTGGACAACATTCTCATCTACAGCAAGATCCACAAGGAACACCTGCGCCACCTGGACCTTATACTAGGAAAACTCTCCCAAGCAAACTTACATGTTAAGCTTAAGAAATGCAAATTCTTTCAGTCTGAAGTTGAGTTCCTGGAATATGTAGTGACGGCGGTTTTGCCATGGCACAGGACAAAGTAGAAGCAATAACATCTTGGCCAGTGCCCAAGTGCAGGAAAGATGAGAGAAGTTTTTTGGGCCTGGCAAATTATTGCAGGGATTTCATCCAAAAGTTTTCTCACATTACCCTGCCCCTGACCTGCCTTTTCTCTGACAAAGTCCAGTTTGCCTGGACCCCTGAATGTACTTCTGCCTTTGAAGCCTTGAAACTTGCTTTCATCTCTGCCCTTGTCTTGGCCATGCCCGACCCATCCAAGCCATTTATACTGGAAACCAACACACCCAACTTTGCGGTGGGCAGGGTCCTTCTTCAGGAAGGAGGGGATATTATGCTACATCCTGTAGCATTTTACTCCAAGAAGATGCTGCCTGCTGAAGGAAACTATCCAATCTACAACAAGGAGATGCTTGAAATAATGAAGACCTTGAAACATTGGCGCTGGTACCTATGTGGTACCAAATTTCCAGTAAAAGTCTTAACTGACCACAAGAACTTGGTTTACTTCTTCAAACCCAGACAGCTAAACTAGAGGCAGGCCAGATGGGCTCTGGAACTTTCTGACTACACCTTGACTATTGACTACAAGCCTGGGAAGGTGAACGTGGTACCTGACGCCCTGAGTAGAAGAGCTGATCTAACCCCTTCCTCCGCAGAAACTAAGGACCACAACACACATCTACTCCTTGACCCTGCCAGCCTAGGCATCTAATTGATGTACATGAAGATCATGGCCCACAAACCTGACATAATTGAGGCGCAGAAACAAGACAAATACTTGGCGTAACTTGTTGACAACTTGACCTCAGACCCAGAGAGCTGCCACCACAAGAAAGGATTCTCACTGAAAGGATTCACCCTGCTATTACTTAACCGTATCTATGTACCAGAAGATGAAACAAGGGCCAAAGTACTCATTGATTATCATGACTCAGAGATAGCCGGCCACTCTTGCAGACTCAAGACACTCCAAGGAATCAAGAAGAATTATGCTTGACCTCAAATGAACAAAGATGTGGCCGCCTACATCAAAGGCTGTGAGATATGTGGAAGAACCAAAACCCGTAGATCCAAACCTGAAGGCCTTCTAAGACCACTAGACATACCAGCGGGGCCCTGGCATTCTGTTTCAATGGATTATATTGTAGGACTGCCCCCCTCCAATTCATTCAATGCCATCCTGGTCATGATAGATAGGTTTACTAACATGTCCTATTTTATCCCTACCACCACCCACTGCACTTCTGCAGAGACAGCTAGACACTTCCACAACCGCATCCTAACTCAACACGGTACTCCTGGGGAAATCATCACTGATAGAGGACCCCAATTCACCTCCAAATACTGGACTCAGGTGATGAAAGACTTGGGGGTAAAGCGCTGTGTATCAACCTCCTATCACCCACAGACTGACAGCCAGACTAAACAAGTGAACCAAATACTTGAACAATACCTACAATGCTATGCCAACGCCAACCAAGATAACTGGTCAGAGATGCTACCCATGGCACAGTATGCTTACAACAGCAAAGACCACACCTCTACTGGAATGTCCCCCTTCAAAGCCAATTATGGCTTTGACCCATCCTGGGACCCCAGTATTGGTAGTAAGGAAATAAACCCGTCAGGCCAAACCTGGATTGAACAGATACACAACACCTAACAAACCTGTCTTAAGAATCTGATCCGTGCTGTCCAGACTTATAAGGCGTTTGCAGACAAAAAGAGGATCCCTGGGAAACTGTTGAAGGTAGGAGACAAAGTCTATTTGGACTCTCAAAATGTGCCTCTGACTGTCCCCTGTTGGAAGTTAGCCCACAGAAGAAGTGGCCCCTACAATATCACCAAGCTAGTAGGTGAAGTAGCATTTGAACTAGAATTACCCCTTTGTGGAAAATACATAACATCTTCAAATGAGTGCTTCTATTCAAGAAAGAAGGTAACTCTCTCCCACCAGAAACTCAAGACTGACCTCCCTTCCATCCAAGTAGGATGCTCCAAAGAGTATGAAGTTGAATATGTTCATGGAGACCGTACCCACTATAAAACCCTCCAGTACTATATCAAGTGGAAAGGATACCCACCCAAGGAAAGCACCTGGGAACCATTAAGCAACCTACCCAACACTCAACTGGCAATCCAACAATACCTTGAGAAGAAGGCCAGGAAGAAAGGGATCCCCAGGAAGGAAGGGGATGATGTCATGAATGACATTTCAATACTTGTATTGAAAACCCAAGAATTGAACCCCAGTTCCCTGAAGGCAGATTGAACCCTCCAGGACAGTCCAGGACCCGCCAATCTGTTAAGTCACAGGCTCAAACTTTTAAATTACTCTGCAACCTGCTGGCCTACTACAGAGGATTCCCTGAATGGTTGCCAGACTGCCGCTGAACCAGTGCCAATGAAGACCCATACCTATGAAGGAGATGCAGTCTGGCTAAAGGAGGTTGGGGAAGGACCTACTACTATATCTGCCAACCTGCCAAGCACCAATACTGGAGTTTTGAAATCACCATTGGAAACCCTGGAATCAAACCCCAACCCTCCAAAGACTACTCAAGTCACACAAAGTGGATGGGAAACTGCCCACTTGTTAAATTGCAAACCAAGTTGATGAGTTACTCTGAGACCCACCAGTCTCCCAAGGACAATTCCCCAAATGGTCACCAGATTGATGCCAACCTTTAGCCACCAAAAATCCTGACCTATGCAGAGGTTGTAGCTTGCCTTAAGGAGGTTAAAAAAACTTATTGTTAACTCTGCCAATGACCACCAGCAACTGCCAGCCTTCCATCCAGAATAGGTAGTACAATTGAACTACTCAGGTGACATAGTGAACAGTGGCAGCGGAACAAAGCATTGCCACTTCTATTCACCAGAGCAGGCACAACCTGGATCTGCTGCCCTCAAGACTCTAAGCCAAGATCCATGCCCTGCCAGTGCCTTGTCTGCAAACCTGAACCCTGCAAAAATCAAAGAAGCAAAATCCCATGGTATAAAAACCCTGGCAGTATGATGATGACCACATTGTTATCTTTGATAATAAAGTTTTATGAACCTTTGGTTTGAACAAATCTTACCTTATCTAGTCTTAGTGATCTTCCATCTTAACTCCATTCAAGTATACCATCAGGCAACCGCCCCCTCTGGAGACCAACCTACCAATCCTACCCAGGCACTATACTGTCCCCCAGGGCTCCCTTTGGACCTGTGCATTTTACTGAATACCCGCCCAACCCAGCCTACGCAGAGTACGGCTTGGAGACCATCCTCATTGCTGAATCCTTGGCCAGGACTAGAGAAACTGAATACATAGAACTTGAAGGAAAGTGGTACAAAAGGCCACCAAGATTATTCAAAGACAAGTACAATTATCTGCCTGCCTACTTTGTTCCCATGACTCCGCCCTTAACCCCACAAACTGACCACCCAATTGAGACCCCCACTGCTGCAGAGACTATGTCCACCCAACTTTTTGGAAGTACTCTATACCACTTTGGCAGGAATGGTGGATTCTGTGGTCCCTACCTCTGTACCCTGATCCTTACTTGGGCAATCCATGTCTTACATTATCAAGTTAGCACCCATTCTATGGTGGGCTTTACCTACCGGCTTGATCCAACCCCATCCCAAGCCGCCCAATGCCTCTACCTATGGCTGGATTCCTGACATGATGGCTCAGATTCCTGAGGAAATCCCAAAATCTGGCCTGCATTTTATTGTCCTCCTGAAGCTCTCTTTATTCCACTGCATTTCTCCAACTATCCGCTTAAACCAGAGTACAGGGAGTTTACCTTAGCCAATATCCTCCACTTTGACTGCCTGGACCAACAGAGAACTAAACAAAAAGTCTATCACAAGAGAGCCTGTTACAAGCACCCAGCTGACATATTCTGTGAGAAGTACAATTATTTGCCTGCCTATCAGACAGATATGGAAGCACCCTCAACACTCAAACCTGACTGCCTGCCCCCCAGCCCAGATCTGTCTCCTCTTGCAGACAGTCAATATGCAGGCATAGCCTACATGACCTTGGCTGGGTTAGTTAATACAATGGTACCCTCCACCAGACCTTGGGCCTTGGTAGGCCAATCAGCATCTTATCTCATCAAGTTAGCATCTCTTCTATGGTGGGCTCATCCCTCCTCCCAACAGAGCAAGTTGGCAGCCAAGGCCAACAGAACCCCACTGGGGTGTGGTATCCTAACATATGGGCTGAAAGGCGCAGCACCCTCTAAGGCTCAGGCCGGGGACAGGGGGCAGCAAAGGTACTAGGCCTGCCCCAGATGTCAGGCACAGTAGAGATATACTAAAATTTCATACCATCCTCCAGTAAAGCCACCAGGCTCAGGACCCTGACCTTGTTGACCTCTCAGGCTCTGAGGTGGGGTTGGGGTGCTGATTGGGATTAAAAGGCTTCTCCAGTGGGTTAGCTGAGGAGTAGATGCAGGGAGAGTGAAGAGGGCAGGTCTTCTTGGGTTAGAGTGGGGGTGTGGGGGTCTTGCGGGGCTATTTCTCCTTGACAGGCTGTTTTCTGGGACAGAATTGACCCTTCTGGCCTTGGATGGGTTGATATTTTCCTGGGTGGCTGTAAAGGCCTTATATGCAGGGTTGGGTGTAGGCTTAGAAGCCATATAAATATGAATTGTTACTGGGCAAGTTGGATTTAGAGGCAGCCTTCAAAGACAGTGATGGATGTATTATTGATGTAAAGATGCAGTGTATCTTAAACCAGCTTTGAGGCAATAGCTCAAGGTATACATTATCAAAGCTTGGTTGCTCCCTTATGTGGGACAGCCTAATTTAGCATTGGCAAGTATGCCCAGCTTTGAGGGAAGGTCTCAAGCTTGCAGCTGGGAGGGCACATTTGAGATGCTTCAATTGTGATGATGTAGGTAAAAATAAGGTCTATATATTGCTTGCTTTAAGCTGAAAGGGCATGACAGCGCCATGACAGCTGGGCCAGAGTGCCAACCTTCAAGATCTTAAAGACTAGCTAGCATTTCTGAGATCAAAAGGCATCCAGGGGCTTTTAATGCAATAGGAATACATGGCTGCCCATATTTAAAGTGGCCCTTAAACCTTCTGCATAGGTGATTCTTGACTCAAAGCTATACCTTTGAAATTTGGAAGCCAGGCGCTGAGATTGAGGGTTGATATAGCATTGGGGGCAAAAGATGGGATCCCCTTATCTCCCCAACATGTTGTGCATACCAAAAATATTGGGTGACATGGCCCCAGTGGGATTTTGACTGGTGTAGATCCAGGTGGCTTAGCTTTTGGTTTATAGGTTCAACCCAACAATGTAACAAATTCTGAGCCTGTGGGGCAGATTCTGGGCTGCCAAATCCTAGGTCCAAACTTAATTTTTTATTTGCCAGCATCCCAGCTGAGGGAGAGATAAGATATTCAAAAAGGTTGACCGTTTTGATTGACATCCTTCAATCTTTTAGATCAGCAAGTTTGGGATCCCTACTGAAAATTTTTTGGCTAACTAAGGACAAAACTCACCAAGCAAATGTGATATATATAAATCATAAATGCAGGATTCTGATTTATAATTTGATTCTTTCTTTGATCCAATCAAACCAAAGGCAACCTAAAGAACTTAATACAAAGGTGCAGGATTTTTAAGTTCAGAGCCAAACTTCAAACTCTAATTGCGGTGAGTTTGGGATCAACTAATTAAACAATGTCTTAAAAAGAATTTCAAATGATATAGTGCAGATACACATCAGTTCTTTTAGGGACCATTGGCATCCTTGGATCATCACCTGATCCCACTCTAGGGTGATTGAACCTGGATGCCCAATATTCATCAAATTATACAAACCTAAAACTTGAAGAAGAAATATAAATATGTTTTTTATCAACAGTATATATACTTTATTAATAGTGCTGTTATTTTAACTAGCCTTTTTATTTATATTATACACATAAAGGCTCATATTACCACTTAATTCAACTCAAATACAGGGTACATTTTTAATCAGCTGTATATTTTTATCAATGCCATTAAATTATAATATAAAGTTTAATTTATTGTTACATTAGCTTTCAAACCTATGGCGCTAAGCAAAAAAAATTCATCTGTAAGCAAAAAATTCACCTGTAAACAAACTTGAATTGGATGTAAACAAAATCAAAGTTTCTCAAAACTAAATTAAATGAACCAAATCTATTTTGAATCAATATGAATTCATTTATTTTTGATTAATTTAAATTTGAGTTATTTTTGTTTACATATGGGTCAAATTTGTTTACAGATGACTTTTTTGCTTACAGATGAGTTTTTTACTTAGCGCCATAGCTTTGAAAACTACTGTAATAATAAATTAGAACTATATAATATAATTTAATGTCATTGGTTTGCTGTTTTCCTTGGTGTGGCAATTGTGTTGCAACCAAGATTCCCACCTTGCCTACTAATTTATCTCACAATACACAGGGGGCGCCCAATGAGTTACCCCATGAAGTATATAACAACATGGATCAATCTGATGACAATGTTGAGTTATGGGCACTATCTCCTAATTAGGAGTGCTACCAATTTGATACACCAATCCCTGTGCAATTTATTCCACAGTCCCAACCCTTACATGGAAATTGCCACTGTGCCACCCCTGATGGCCTTGTGGCTTCCCCATATATTATATTAGTCACAATAACAATTGATAAACTTTATCTTATTCTTGTCCTTTCTATTGAACTGTTGTCTTCCCCAACCAATTACTGAACTATCATCAGGTCAGTTACAACAATTGTTCATTTGTTGTTAACTGTGTGCTTGCATTTTATTGAATGGTTTTCCCTTCACTTGCACATGCAATAGAAAATAAGGTTGCACCTCCAACCAAAGCTGTCCTCAAAAATGTGGCCTTATTTCTTATTGCATGTGCAAGTGGAGAGGAATCCATCCAATTAAAAAGAAGCATATAGCTAACAAAAAATGAACAATAATCACACTAGGAAAATCAGAAAATCAATGACATTAAATTATAATATATAATTATATCTTGTTATTAGAATTTGTGAAACTAAACTGTAAATTACATCCTTGATAACAATACATAAATATACAACTGCTAAAATAATGTTCCCTGTATTTAAGTTACATTAACCAGTAATAAGCCCATTTTGGATGGTGTGGTAAAATTGAAATTCTCAGAACAAAGCCTGTAAATTGAAAAGCTTAAATCAAATGCTTAATGCATTTGATTTTCTTATAAGTTTCTCCTTTCACAACACTCCCTTATCCTTGAAGAGAAGTTTGTTTGGCTTCTGGCGTAGCTGGAGGCCAAAAAATTTTAAAAATGTTCTGTGCCATCAGGAGGGCAGAACATACTATAAATTTGGAACCTAAACGTAAAAATGTGAGATTATCAAATCCTTGGTCCAAATTTCAAATCACTTTTGCAGGATGGCCTTTTTAAATTAAATTTAATTCTTTAAGTATTTATTTCAATATTTGAAAATGTGGGAACTCATAGACACTTTGCAAAGTTCAAGTTGAACTGTATATTTCCAATGGACAAAATGAATTAACTGGAATCAGATTTGAAGTGTTCAAATCCATCAGCCATTTTCATTAAGTTTACTATGTTTTTTGAAATTGCGGGATTGTCAAATCCAAGAACCAAATTTTAAATCACTTTTGAATGGCACTAGTAAACTCAGATATTAACTGCGGGAACTGGAATACAAATTGAATGTACAGTAAGCACACTAGGAAACACCAACCCAAATAAAGAAGCTCCACTACAACTAAAATCAAATGAAAAATTCAATCCCAATAACCATTTTTAGACATAAAAAGTGATTAAACTTTAAAATCATCTAAAACTGGAAATGATACAATATTATACACTTCAAATTATGGATATAGAAGCTCTGCTACTATTCAAGGCTAAATCAAGAGAAAATAACTACCATAACCAAACCAATAAAACCAAATAAATACATATTCAATCTAAAATATAATTTTATTTTTATGGACCCTCAAACATTCCCAACCAGCTTCTGCACCAGTCTGCGGGGCAGCCTGTCCACAAGGGCGTCCCAGAGGGTCCAAGAACAGACCCAGAACCCAACTCAAGGGGAGTCATGCTGACACACAGGCCTCCCAAGGTGTCAGTGCCAGCCAACCACCTCCTGCAACTCAAGCCAGGAACATTAGCCTCAATCCAAGACAGAAGCCACTCTCAAAGCCTGCAACCAAAGTCTCATATACAAAGGTCATTGGGAATAATGAGGTTACATACACCTCCACCGTGTACCCAGTTGTCACCTGTCCCCGCACTCTTGATCCCAGAGTTGCTACTTCCTGCCCCTGCATCTTTGACACCACCTATGAGCCATTGGCCACCACCAAAGAGCCATCTGTGCCTGTGTCTTATACCACCATTGACAGCACCAGCACAACCAAGCGTAATCCCACCTTCTACACAAAGGTCCCAATCCCCTGTGTCAAGCCTACTAGCCAGGATGCTGTGGTACCTGCCAAGGGCTAACGTTGGTTGACGGAAAGTGAGTGTGAAGCTCTCCTCAACTGCTTGAACAGGGGAATGGCGGTTTAGGATATTGTGTCCCAATTTGGTGTCACAGCCAGATATATTGCCAACATCAACACCAAGTATGACAGCACTGGGCAAATTTCAAAATCTGCCAAGGCTAAGCGTCAGCCCAAACTCTTGCAGCCTGTGCATATTGATGCAATAAAACAGTGGGTTACCAAGGATTACCACCTGGACTCACTTGCTGTCCAATCAATGCTTGCCACATAGTTCAGGCTTTCTGTTTCTAAAACCCTTGTTTACAAAAAAATGGTTGATTTAGGCTTCTCCTGGAAAAGCTGGGAGTTTTGCCGTACAACAGAAACAATGAGAAGACCATCAAGGATTGACGCATTTATGTCGAGACATATCTGGCAATAAAGGAGACTGGGAATGTCCAGTTCTTCTATATTGACAAATCAGTATTTTCCTCCTCACTCAGGTCTAGGCATGGGTGGGTCAAGAAGGGGTCCAAGGACAACAGGGCCCATTTTGCAGCTGTCTGTTCCCAGACCTATTTGATGGTAGCGCTTCTTGGTCCCCACAGGTTGGACTAGTGTCAGATGATCAAGGGTTCCCATAATAGTGGGACATTTCTTGATTTTCTCCAAACTGTCAAGGAGTATCTCTGGATCAATTACCGCAGTACAACCAACATTGTTGTATTGGATAATGTTGGATTTCACAAAGGGGATCTGGTTGTGTCCAAGTTCCCACCCATTGATAAAAATAGCCATTTGGCCAGCCACCGCCTGGCTGACTGTCCAATGAGACTCCTCTTCCTCCCCCTGTATTCTCCATTCCTTAACCCAATTGATGAGGTCTTTGGGTGGATGAAAAATAAGGTGAAGCAAGGCCTCCCTCAGGACACCAAGGATCTCTTCAACATCCTTGAGGTCAGTCAATTTGCAATGCCACCCAATGTGGTGGCAGCTTTTTACAAGCACTCAGAATCCTTCCTCCCCAAAGCCCTGACCTCCTATCCAATCAGATGAATGGGTGCTCCAGGTTTTATTTGTTTTTATTTTTATTCTTTTTGCTTTAGTAGGACTCAATAATTATTATTTATATATAATGATGTGATGTTTGATTATATTATAGACATATAAGAGTATGTAGAAAAGGTAAGTAAAATTAATTATACTAGGTATGAGTAATATATTTTTATTATAATGCACTGAATATTTTATTAAATGTTGCACTAACAAATAAATAAATTAAAAAAATAGAAATAGATTAATTTTATTTAAATAATTGTGAATCCTTGTTGATACTTTGGCTTTTTAAGCAATAAATTGGACCTTGCAGGTCATCATCTGATCCTTTTTTATTTCAGTGCTACTATAGCCACACAACACAACCACCAATGATTTTTATGCATTGCTTACTAATTAGTACTTAGGATGTAGGTCAATCATATCAAATATATTTGTCAAATCATATTACAAGGGAAAGGTAATTTGAGTTCTAAACAATCACTTGTTTAGAATATAAGTGGAGCAGGCCGCATGATGCAGATAAATTCAATTCTTGTTGTTTGTATATGTAATAAATGAACCTGTACTTGACAAGCTAGTAAATAAAAACATTTTTAACTTATTTTTGATTACTATCAATTCAGAACAAACGTATAAATGTGGGATTGTCAAATCCTTGGTCCAAATTTCGAATCACTTTTGCGGGCAACTCAGCTGAGTGAGAATTAAAATGTTTAATAAAATCAACCATTTAATTTGACTTTTTTGATTTATTTAAATTGGCAAATTTTGAATCTCTTGAGCAGATAACTCAACTAACAAAAGACAAAACTCAGCAAAAAAATGCAGGATACATGAATCAGAAATGTGGGATTCTTATGTACAATTTGAAATTTCCTGTATGTCAAATAAATCATAGACATCATGTAAAAACTAACAAATCTGAAATTGTGGGATTTTCAAATCCAAGAACCAGGTTTCAAATCATAATTGCAAGTATTTTAAATAAATATAATTTATGGGTATCTCAAAAAGGATGTCAAAGGATCTAGAGTGGATTTGTGCTGATTCTTTTAGGAATCACAAGAATTCCCAAAAATCACCCTATTCCATTTTAGGACCACTAAAATTTAGATCATAATATTCACAAAATTAACATTTTTAACAATAAAATTGACTAAAATATACATTCCTCTTCCTGAGTTTAAAATTATAATAAAAATTTTATTATGTCTTCTTCCAACACCAACCAAGTCAACAAGCTGTTCCCTGGCCCTGACAAATTCATACAGGGCTACACTGGGTCTTCTAATAGTGAAGCCTCCATCTATGGCCACTCCCAACCCGCAGGCCCCTCTGTAAGCATCACCCAGGAGTGTGTTCTTTCTCTTGCATCTTCAAGCACGACCCTGTTTGCCCATCATGCACAGGCAGCCACCAACCCAAACCCTGTATCAACACTAGCATCTGTAATTGACCAAGTGAGCCATGGGGCATCCAATGGAAGCCAGAATCCAGAAACAGCCAATCAGATGACAGTGTCTGGTTCTCAAGGCAGACATACCCTGCCTCCCGCCAATCAGCCTGCAAGGCACAGAAGAAAATTAATCACTCCAGAGATTGTTCTTGAAATGGTTGAAAAGCAAGGGATGCTTATGTCCCTTGGGGAAATTGCAGCCGCAATGGGTTTTGCAAAGTCCACTGTGGCTGCAACCCTGTGAGCCCACGCCAACTGTGGCCCCCTACCAAGAAGACCTCAACTGGTGCCCGTACTTTGACCAAAGGTGACACAGCCCATCCCCTTATGATGGCCATTACAGAACGTGACCTGTGGATGCCCCTGGTCCAGGTACGTCTCCAGCTGGGACTCCACAGCATCTTCACCAACAAAAGAATGGTGAATTTGTAGATGCACAGAGTTGTGGTTGCCACCAGAATCCTATCCAATCAGATTCTTGGTGGCCCCAGTTTGGTGGATACCAACCCATACAATTTGACCATCATCATTTTTATTAAAGGGAGGACAATGAGGGCCCGTAATGACGTCATCTTCCTATCATACACTAAGATTTCTGCAAGTATCCAAGACTATGGAGAGAAGCGTATTCAGTCTGACGTGTACAAGCGTGGCCCAATCTTGTATTGTTTTGTCAGGGTTTTATTGGAAGTTTCCCCATTGGGCGTCAATCATTACTCAGCAATATCAAACACTGCAGATGGGTATGCCTACCAGACAGAGCTCAAGGCCATGCTGGAGGAGTGGGCCACACAAAACGCCATTGTCAAGTCTATACTTCTGGGAAGTATAATAAACAAAATAAAGGGGAAGATTAAGAAGAGAATGATACTTTATCAGGTATTAATATAGAATGTTATATAGTATCATGACAAGCCACATGTTGTCCATGTACTTCATGGAGATTATGGGGCTTATCTGAGTAGTGTTCCTCTTTAGTCACAAGGCTTAATCAAGTTGTGTTCCATTTAGGACCTGGATTTAATGATCTCCATCATAGATGGTTAATTGATAATGGTGCCACCAGTTTATTGACTGGGCAGTGAACCACTCGGTGAGCCACTTGGTGATTTACTTGGGGCATTAATTCCCCAAGAGGGAGTAATCAAAGATTTTGCAACATCTCCCCCTGGAGTGCTGGAAGGCGGAGCCTTGGGGATCTTCTTGAGAGTTTCTGGTATACAGGCTTGGTATTGATCCAGTTTGGTGTTGGGTACAGGGAGCCTTGAATTTTGTTGGGCTTCTCTTGCCTTACACAAATGGAGTTGGTCATGATGCATATGTTTCAGCTCAGTTAGAGCTCCAATTCCTTTGATGAGGTAGGTGTTATTGGGCTTCACTTCTATGACAATGCCTGGTCTGCGTAACCCTGGGTCTAATTTGTGTTGGTTGTGATTGACAACCCAGATCTTGTCTCCAACTTGGAACCTTTCTTGTTGCAATGGGATTGCTTCCTGTTGAACCCTTTGTTGTTCCATCACTTCTTGGTCCTTCCTGGCTTGTAGTACTTTTAGGTCATTACTGTCTGGTATCTTCTTTGGAAGTGGCAGCTGTGGTCCTGTGGTTGTACTGACAAGTGAGAGTTTCTGACCATAGACAAGTTTATAAGGGCTTTTGCCCATATTGCGGTTGACTTGTGTTCTGAAGACCATAAGGGCAGTTGGTAGCATGTCAACCCAGGATTTTGGATTGTTGGCAGACAACTTACTGAGGGCTTCCACTATAGAGCTGTTTAGTTGTTCCGCGTCCATTTGCTTGTGGGTGACATGGGCTGGCTGTGACATGTTTTATTTCATTTTTGGCAAGATAGAAGTTGGTGTCAATAGCTTTGTGTTCAGTGCCTCCATCTGTGATTAAGAGGTCAGGCTTTCCAAACTTTGCTATGATTTCTTTGCCAATTAATTGTCTCATGTCATTGCCTTTGTGCTCTTTTGTGGCTTGTGCTACGGGCCATCTGGTTGCATAGTTGATGGCTGTGATAATGTACTTCTTGCATTTGCTTTCACCAGGCATAGGTCCCACAATATCCAACAACCATACCTTGAAGGGTTGTGTGATGGATACAGGTACTACTGACTTGGGTGGAGCTTTGGTTTGTGTGTACTTCTCACAGACCTTGTATTGTTCCAGTACCTCTCTGATATCCTCTAGCATGTTGGGCCACCAGTAGTAAGTCTTGAGATATTCATGCAAGTTTCTGCTACGGGTGTGTCCCAAGTCTCTGTGGTATTGGAGGATTGTGTCAATCTTTTATGTTGACGGGACGTAGGGTACAGTGTCACCATTTGGAAGTATTTGGTGAAGGGTACCACATACATTTTTGAACAGATATTTGTTCTTGAGGACTTTCTCTTGGATTTCCATTGGTGTACCAGGTGGAAACCCTTCCTGGAGATTCCCCATGATTAACATGGGCCAGTCAGGGTCACTATCAGTGCAAAGGATGTGTTTATTGTATAGCCTTGATAGGGCATCTGTAGTAAGCATCTCTCTGCCTGGCTTGTATTCAATTTACATGGGGTATCTCTGTATGAGACTCATCCATTTTGCTTGTCTTCTTGACAGGTGTTGTTGTGTTTTGAAGAATATCATTAACTTGTTGTCAGTGAGTACTTTGAACGTATGTTCTCCTTCCAGATACATTGTCATTTCATGAGGCAGTGTATGATGACAACCAATTCCTTATTGTGTAAGGGGTATCTTTGTTTGCCGTCTGATAGCTTCCTTGATTCATATGCCATGAGGAGGAAG
The DNA here is from genome assembly GCA_014839935.2 of Entomophthora muscae. Lineage (NCBI taxonomy): Eukaryota > Fungi > Entomophthoromycota > Entomophthoromycetes > Entomophthorales > Entomophthoraceae > Entomophthora > Entomophthora muscae. Next base: position 234,962 of record QTSX02004277.1, read on the forward strand.
TCCTTTTGGGCCGTTTGGATACAGAGGATTCCTCCTATGGCATAATCAGAGCTGTTGGTTTCTAGCTCATAGATACCCTCACAGTTTGGGTATTGCAGGATGGGGGAAGTAACCATGTGCTCTTTCAGTTGGCAGAAATTTTGATCTTGTAAAAGTGTCCAAAAGAATTTGGTTGTTTTCCCAGTGATGGCTGACAAGGGGGCTGTCAGAGCGCCCCAGTCAGGGATGAACCTGTGTACATAGGCTACCATTCCAAGGAAAGTGCAGAGTTTGCTCTTGTTCCTTGGGGCTGGCATCTCTGTTATAGTGTGTATTTTGTCTGGATCTGGTTTGATACCGTCCTTGCTGATGATGTGGCCAAATAATGGAAGTTTGGTCAAGAAGAACTTGCATTTGAACGGTTTGGCAATCAGTTGGTTTTCCTGCAGGATACGGAGGACTGTGCGGATGTCTTCCCAGTGTTGTTGCAGGTTGGGACTGTAAATGATGATGTTGTCCAGGTAGATGATTGCTCTTTTCCCAATGTGCTCTTTGAATACTTCATTCATGAAGGTTACAAAGGTACTATTAGCATTTGCCATGCTGAAGTTGAGGAAAACACAAACAAAGCACATGTATTTAGTTTTAAATGCGGTCTTTAGAATATCTTCAGGTTTCACGCAAATTTGGTGATATCCTGCTGTCAAATCAATTTTTGTGATGATTTGGGACCCCCCCCCAGGGCATCAAAAAGGTCATAAATTAAGGGCAGGGGATACCTGTTCTTTATTGTGACCTTGTTGAGGGCCCTGTAGTTAGTGACCAGGAGGAGGACCTCATCTTTCTTTGCCACAAAGAAGACAGTGGCACCAAAGGGTGATTTTGAGGGTCTGATGAGGCCTTTCTCAAGTGTTTTGTCAAGGTAAGCCTTCAGGGTGTTGTCTTCTTGTGGTGTGAGGCATTAGATGGGTTGTGCTTTAGGCACACTACCTTTTAGGTCAATTTTGTGTTGTATACCCCAATCAGGGGACAACCCAGGTAGTGTTTCTTGGAATACAGAGGGGAATTCATTGACTAGCTGGTTTCTAATTGGGTTCTGTTTGTGCTGAGTTTCTGTGTTTTTGAAGTGGATGACTTCATACGTACATGTGCTCCAATTGATTTTGCTGATGTCAGTTTCTTTCTCCATTTCCATGATCTTTACAAATATGTGGTCCCTCATGAGGGTGTCAAGATGTGTTGGGTACACGTGATAATGGACTTCTCCTTGCTGAATGGTGAGAGTGGTACTGTCCCAATCAATGTGAGGCTTTGTCTTTCTCATCCAATCTAGTCCAAGTATGATATCATATTTGGGGATTGGTATGATGGGACTGCTAATTGTTGTTTGTAAATCTCCAACTTGGGCGCATAAATGTTTTATCTTGTGGGTAACTGGTGTGCTATGGTTGTCTGCCATGATGACTTTCTTGATGCTACTTCAAATGGCAGGTAACTTCATGAGGTCTGCAAAACTTTTGTTAATGGGTTATTGATTGGCTCCAGTGTTGAATAGTGCTGTGCCCTAGTATCTGCAAAATTGGAAAGGATAGGTATGAAGTTTATTTACAGTTTGGGTGGCAAACAGTAGAGGATTGCTGGAGGGAACCTGGATCATGGTGATTGAGTCCACATCCTGTTCTCTGTACAAGTCTTGTGAAGATGAGGAGGGCAACTTGCCTAAGCACTCCCCTGAGCTTTTCCCTCCTCATTGGTATCTTTGGTGCTGGCCTGGTTGGCTTGTGCAGTGTGATTCCTGTTTCAATGATGGGTACTGTTGGCTTGGTTGTTTTGCTTATTGGGGCAAGGCTCTCTCTTAGCTGCAGGGTTTTCCTTGCGCTTGTTGGTGGCATGTAGATTGTCAGACTTCTGAGCTGCGTGTTTTCTTTCTAGGAATACATCCTTGAGGTTCTTGAAGCATTCATGTTGAACTAACGTCTAATGTGTGTGGGAAGGCCATTGTAGAAGTCCAGGCGTGGCCCAGGCTTGTCAAAGTTGATGGTGTTGGGTGCACAGTCACATAGTCCTTCATATGCTGCAATGTATTCTTCAATAGTTCCTGTCATTTTGAAGGTTTGAAGTTCAGTCATAATCACCGCGTCTGATTCCTTCATGGAGAACTTTTCAAGGAATGCGGCCTTGAACACTTCCCAATTTTCCTTCTGGTCAGGATTTGGGCTAGCTATTTGGTAACAAAACATGAAGCAGTCCCTGTGACACAAAGGGTAATTTCACCCACCCAGAGTCTTTGGGGGTACTCCACTTGTTTAACCTTGCTCTCGGTGCTGTTGATTCAAAGAGAAGCGTTCTCACGGCGTAATCCTGCAAAGGCGCCAATCTCAGCAGTACGTAAGCGTTGAAACATGATATTGGGTATCGCAGGTTGTGTAGGCGCTGTTATGGTTGGCGTGGTGGGGAACAGTCTGCAACTTTGAGAGTGTTGTACTGGTCAATGGGTACAAGGACGTTATTGTAGATGACAAGGCCTGGGGGAACGTCTTGTCCTACTTTGCAATCTCTCCAGCTGTTAGGGAGTGACATTGTTTGGGTTTTTTTCTTGGGAGGAATTTTTCCTTTGAGTTGGGTAGGTATGGATACCCTACCTGTGCTACCACTGTCAATTTTATACCTCTGGGAAGTATAATAAACAAAATAAAGGGGAAGATTAAGAAGAGAATGATACTTTATTGGGTATGAATATAGAATATTATATAGTATCATGACAAGCCACATGCTGTCCATGTACGTCATGGAGATTATGGGGCTTATCTGAGTAGTGTTCCTCTTGAGTCACAAGGCTTAATCAAGTTGTGTTCCATTTAGGACCTGGATTTAATGATCTCCATCATAGATGGTTAATTGATAATGGTGCCACCAGTTTATTGACTGGGCTGTGAACCACTCAGTGAGCTGCTTGGTGATTTGCTTGGGGCGTTAATTCCCCAAGAGGAGTAATCAAAGAAGTTGCAACACCGTGCACACAGTTGTACTTAGTGCTGAGATAGAGCAGCAAGAATGGGCAACCCAAGAAATAAGGCTGTGGGGCATACCTGTTAGTCCTACTCCACCAACCACACCAACATGCATCTTGCAGTTGTATGTCTCTACAATTTTGGTTTGCCCTCAGGCGCTTAAAGCCTGCCACCTACAACAAACTATGCACCCATATTGATATGGGTTATGCTCTTTTCCCTTCCGTATTTGTCCAGGACTTATTTGACCTTGTCATCTTCTATGCAAGTAATAGTGATAAGTCCAGAAAGGACTCCTGCCTCCCCCCACGCCAATCCATCTGTTTCACCAAGCCCACATATGTGACAGAAGACAAATTTGAGCAATTGAAGCAATCAGCTCTTGCTGCCCCTTATCAATCAACAAACCCTGCCTCCCCACCCCCCCTGTCAAGCCACCCGCCTTCCAACCCTGACTCCCAAGCCACCACCCATTCCTCTCCCCACTATCTCTGATGCCGCCCCTTTCACAGGCGCAGATGAAGGCAATGTTTATTCCGCCCATTCCCTCCCCTACACGTCCTTTGATGAGTAAATGAATCTTCTCTTTGTGACAACTTATTAAAATTAATATCTCTCTTTCAATTCATAATATATAATATCTTCTTTTTACATTATCAACATTTCCCATATGTAAAGAATGTTGTACATTTGATGTGGTAACATATTCTTATCTCCATGGTTTTTTCATCATCATTGATAAATTAAAGACAACAAATGTAAATATTGTATTAGAATATTGCAATTAGACATCAACTCTTGATATTTTGATATTATGTGCATAACTAAATGCATTTTTTTTAATAAAACTCATTGTAAACTTGCCTTTTCCATTAAAATTTAATGAAATGGACTGTATTTATATTAGAGAGCCATTAACACTTAGTACAAATATTGATACATAGTGCATTTTACAGCCTGTATATTTACCTATTGGTAATAATTATATAAACTTTTTAGTTGGATTTTGCGAGGTAATAAAAATTTAATGTGTTAATAAATTACTGTTTATTATCATTAATTGGCTGTTTTCTTTGCTGTGGCAATTGTGCATTTTCTGATATTTATGCACTAGTATCCAATTGGATGTGAAACCAACCAATTGGATACTAGTGCGTAAATATCAGAAAATACACAATTGCCATAGCAAAAAAAACAGCCAATTAATGATAATAAACAGTAATTTATTAACACATTAAATTTTTATTACCTCGCAAAATCCAACTAAAAAGTTTATATAATTATTACCAATAGGTAAATATACAGGCTGTAAAATGCACTATGTATCAATATTTGTACTAAGTGTTAATGGCTCTCTAATATAAATACAGTCCATTTCATTAAATTTTAATGGAAAAGGCAAGTTTACAATGAGTTTTATTAAAAAAAATGCATTTAGTTATGCACATAATATCAAAATATCAAGAGTTGATGTCTAATTGCAATATTCTAATACAATATTTACATTTGTTGTCTTTAATTTATCAATGATGATGAAAAAACCATGGAGATAAGAATATGTTACCACATCAAATGTACAACATTCTTTACATATGGGAAATGTTGATAATGTAAAAAGAAGATATTATATATTATGAATTGAAAGAGAGATATTAATTTTAATAAGTTGTCACAAAGAGAAGATTCATTTACTCATCAAAGGACGTGTAGGGGAGGGAATGGGCGGAATAAACATTGCCTTCATCTGCGCCTGTGAAAGGGGCGGCATCAGAGATAGTGGGGAGAGGAATGGGTGGTGGCTTGGGAGTCAGGGTTGGAAGGCGGGTGGCTTGACAGGGGGGGTGGGGAGGCAGGGTTTGTTGATTGATAAGGGGCAGCAAGAGCTGATTGCTTCAATTGCTCAAATTTGTCTTCTGTCACATATGTGGGCTTGGTGAAACAGATGGATTGGCGTGGGGGGAGGCAGGAGTCCTTTCTGGACTTATCACTATTACTTGCATAGAAGATGACAAGGTCAAATAAGTCCTGGACAAATACGGAAGGGAAAAGATCATAACCCATATCAATATGGGTGCATAGTTTGTTGTAGGTGGCAGGCTTTAAGCGCCTGAGGGCAGAACCAAAATTATAGAGACATACAACTGCAAGATGCATGTTGGTGTGGTTGATGGAGTAGGACTAACAGGTATGCCCCACAGCCTTATTTCTTGGGTTGCCCATTCTTGCCGCTCCATCTCAGCACTAAGTACAACTGTGTGCACGGCGTTTTGTGTGGCCCACTCCTCCAGCATGGCCTTGAGCTCTGTCTGGTAGGCATGCCCATCTGCGGTGTTTGATATTGCAGAGTAATGAGTGACGCCCAATGGGGAAACTGCCAATAAAACCCAACAAAACAATACAAGATTAGTTCGTGCTTGAATACGTCAGACTGGATGCGCTTTTCTCCAAAGTCTTGAATACTTGCCAAAATCTTGGCATATGATAGGAAGATTACGTCATTACAGGCCCTCATTGCCCTTCCTTTGATAAAATTGATGATTCTAGAATCATATGGGTCAGTGTCCATCAAACTGGGACCAGTGAGAACTTGATTGGACAAGATTCTAGCAGCAATCATAACTCTGTGCATCCACAAATTTACCGTTCTCTTATTGATGAAAATGCCGTGGAGTTCCAGTCAGAGACAGACTGGACCAAGGGCATCCGCGGGTCACACTCCATAATAGCCATCATGAGAGGGTGGGCTTTTTCACCTTCAGTTGAAGAACGGGTACCAGTTGGGGTCTTCTTGGTAGGGGGCCACAGTTGGTGTGGGCTTGCAGGGTTGCAGCCACAGTGGACTTTGCAAACCCCATTGCAGCTGCAATTTCCCCAAGGGACATAAGCATCCCTTGCTTTTCAACCATTTCAAGAACAATCTCTGGAGTGATTAATTTTCTTCTGTGCCTTGCAGGCTGATTGGCGGGAGGCAGGGTGTGTCTGCCTTGAGAACCAGACACTGTCATCTGATTGGCTGTTTCTGGATTCTGGCTTCCATTGGATGCCCCATGGCTCACTTGGTCAATTACATATGCTAGTGTTGATACAGGGTTTGGGTTGGCGGCTGCCTGTGCATGATGGGCAAACAGGGTCATGCTTGAGGACGCAAGAGAAAGAACACACTTCTGGGTGGTGCTTACAGAGGGGCCTGCGGGTTGGGAGTGGCCATAGACAGAGGCTTTGCCGTTAAGAGACCCAGCGTAACCCTGCATGATTTTGTCAAGGCCAGGGAACAGCTTTTTGACTTGGTTGTTATTTAAAGAAGGCATAATAAATTTTTATTAAAATTTTAAACTCAAAAAGAGAAGTGTATATTTTAGTCAATTTTATTGTTAAGTATGTTAAGTTGGTGAATATTACAATCAAAATTTTAGCTGTCCTAACCTGAAATAGGGCAATTTTTGAGAATGCCTATGATTTCTAAAAGAATTAGCAAAAATCCACTCTAGATCTTTTGATATCTTTTTTGAGACACCCATAAATTATATTTATTTCAAATTCCTTGCAATTATGATTTGAAACTTGGTTCTTGGATTTGACAATCCTGCAATTTCAGATTTGTTAATTTTTACATGATGTCTATGATTTTTTTGACATACAGGAAATCTCATATTGTACATTAGAATCCTGCATTTCTGATTCATGTATTCTGCATTTGTTTGTTGTGTTTTGTCTTTTGTTAGTTGAGTTATCTGCTCAAGAGATTCAAAATCTGCCAATTTAAATAAATCAAAAAAAGTCAAATTAAATGGTTAATTTTATTTTATATTTTACTTTTCACTCAGCTGAGTTGCCTGCAAAAGTGATTCAAAATTTGGACCAAGGATTTGACAATCCTGCATTTTTATGTTTAGGTTCTGAATTTACAGTATAAAATCAGATCCCAGGTAGAAAACATCTTTCTTTTTCTCTCCTCTCATCATTTTTCCTCTCTTCTCCTCATTTGGATTCTTTTATATCTTTTTACTGTATATATAACAGAAAAATAAGATGTAAATAATTTCAATTATATAAAAATCTATCTCTGGTATACAATTTGAACTATCTATGTTATGTTTTGTCAGAAGCACTTCATTTTCAAATAAGAGTATTTTAGTCCCCATTTTTGATAAAATTTAAGTGGCATGTTATTTACAGCTTTAAATATTGTTATCTATTATAAGCAAGGTATAATCCTATATCTTGTATTAAGTATAATATTGTTTAGTATAGCTTCAATAAATAATCAATGTACTGTATAGTAATTTAATGGTTTTTTTATAATATTTTATAATCAAAATAATCTTACTATTCAGCAAAAAAACTTAAATTATAAGCATTTATTGTGTAGAAAATATCATTTTTTCTTATAGAAAAGTATTATTGTGGATTTACATAAGCTATGTTAGAATTAAAACTCTATAAAGCTGAAGTTTTTAAAAAAATTGTGTAGTTTCATACTTTATATTCAATTAAATACAGTTAAATATAAATTCTAGTGTAATTTTGTTTTTAAAGCCAAAAAATCTTTAAAGAACAGCTAATTTAAGCACTTTTAATTATCTAGAATATAATTATTATTGCATAAATGAGCTCCTTGAGGTCCCTTTAGTCTATTTAAAGCTTTAAAATTTATAGTTTTATATTAAGATTTATATTTTTTGGCTCCAAAGTTAACCTCCAGAAAATCAATTTTTGCACTTTGACCTTTGATGTAAGACTTCAGACTTTTCAACAACAGCTATAGTTGTATCAAAGCCTGTGATTAACCATCACCAATAAATTACTATTTCCCAAGGATACAAAAGATACAGCTCAAATCGAGACAATAGTTTTATTGACAAGCCTAAACAGTAGGATATTGAATTGCTTGGAATAATAGAACTGTGAGGGTTTTTATACCCAATTCTAAGAAAATCAGAGGATAGAGAAACTATTTTTAAGCAAGATTAACTCATAATTTCAAGTCAAAAAATATATTTCCAATAGTGAGATTCTGAAAGCTGGAATTGAGGGTTTTTGGCTTACATCATTTTGGGCTGAAATGGTTCAGTATTTGTGGAAATATAGGCAACCAAAGAAAGTAAAGGAGAAACAAACAAACAGAAGTCTTGGCATAAATATCAAAAAATAGAATAAAACCAGTTGAGACTTAAATTCTCAGTCCTGACATTTGATTATTTTTTGTTTTTGCACCCTACATAGTGTTTTGTTTTTTGCACTTTTGGGAGGTCTCATTTTTATTTCTGAACTTTTAATCTAAGGAACTTTGACCTAAGAAACTTTCCCCTAAGCAGATCTCAGCTCACTCCACTAGGGGTGAGAAATTGGATGGGTCTAGTACTGATCATAGCTTTTACAACTTGGCATCTGATGAAGAGCCCATCAAGAAGCAGCACTCTGCCAAAAAATAACCACCCAAGGATAGGTCTCCCACACATGAGGAGCATCACAACAAGCCCTTTCTTCTCCCCCTCCACCAAGCTCCCTCTATTTCAGCTCCTCTGGGGCTGATTCCAAGCTGCACCATGATTACTTTTCTGGCTTCTGCTATGCTCCATCTGGCTCTTGGGACCCTATGTTGGCCTACAACATTTTTAATGTTGATGGTAAGTTCAAGGTTCCCTCTTTCCTCCCCAGGGGTTTACTAATGATGAGTGCAAAGGGTAGGCTGGCCATGGTGGCCAATGGGTATATCTTCAGCTGCAATAATGCCAACCAGTGATTTAAGAGCCAGTACTATACCTGTGAGGACTTCTCCTATCTATTTTGGCTCAACACTGAGTACTGGTATAAGGTTCAAACCATTAAGGGTGAGCATATTTGCATCATGCCCAATACAACCATTGCCTGTCTCCTGAAATGGTACCTTGTGCAGATCATGCCTACCTCCAAGGACCTTTCCTCCACCCAGCTGGCAGTGCTTTCCTGTAAGCACCTCCCCTCACCAATCTGAAGAGGTTGCCAACCCACACCCAGTTGGTTAAGTTTGTTAGTGATAGGTGCCAAGCCTCAAACCCCCTGGCCAAGAGTGCCACCATAATCAAAGACCTGGTCCTTTCTGATGCCCTCAAGAAAACCAAGGATGAAGAGATGTTCCTGCTCCATGACAACAGGCAGGAAGTGGAGGATAGAATCATAGCCTAAGCCACAACCTAAAACCTGGAGCAGCTCAATACTGCTACCACCTGGCTGTGTGACAGCACATTTGCAACCTTTACCACCCTTTTCAAGCAGCTTTGGGTCCTGCATGGCCAATTTAATATACAGGCCAACCCCCCTTGTGTTCTTCCTCCTGCCTGGTGCCAAGACAGAAGTCTACACCAGAGCATTCAAAAATTTCTGGGATGCTTTAAGTTTCCTTCCTGCCAACATTCTCCCCCTCCCTCCCACACCACCAGAGCAAACCCTTCCTCTACTGAGAAGGATGAGTCAGCCCAGGCTCCTGGGCAACTAGCTTATGTGCTCTCACTTAGGCCAAAGGTTATTATAATGGACTTTGAGCAAGCTCAGTTCAAAGCCTTTGAGGCCATCTTTAATGGGGAAGTTCAGGGCTGCTTCTTCCATTTTAGAAAGACCATTGTCAAGCATCTCAAGAGCAAGAAGGAGCTCTTTAATTAGTACCTCAACAATGGAAAAGAAAAGCACCACTTTGTCATGAACCAGATTGATTCCTTGGCTTTTGTAAAGCAATAGCATGCTAGGATTGACTTTTAGGCCATCCAAGAGGGTGCTTGTGTCAAAAAGTACTTCACTATCTTCAAGGGTTACCTTGAGTACTTTAAGCAGCAGTGGGTAGGCAAAAAGGTGACTGTCAGAAGAGAAAAGAGTGAGACTAATGTTCTCTGGAACTGCCACAGTGCCTGCCTTAATGAGGGATAAAGATTACCTCAAGCCTCAAGGTATGGCACAAGCATATGAAGTCCAAGTTTGTTGCTAACCTCAAATTCAACAAATTCTTCCATAATCTTCAAGAGGAGAAATAAAGAATTGTCTTCAAGCTCTGGGACCTGGTCAATAGATTGGCTCCCAAGAAGAGGAATATTAAGGATCAGGACTACTTGGAGGATGTTCAGAAGGTGGTGAAAAAGAAGTACAAGGTGGTGGATATTAATCAAATGCCTTGAGAATGTTTCCACTGCTCTTGCTGGTGGCTTCAATTAGCCCAGTAAACTTTTATTTGCTTGTTCTTGCCTTATATTTTTGCTTTTAAACTTTTAATTTTTTAATATAATTCTATTTTAATAATATTTTTAGGTATAAACAGTAAGTTTCAGTATAGTTTCAAAATGGTTGATATGAAATATCAACCATTTTGTTGATTTATCTCAAAGAATGAGATTTTTTAATTATGCTTATATGAAGCATAATAAATAAAGATTATTGGTAGCTCATTTTTGTAGTGGTTATAATATCTTTTTTTATTTCTTACCATTGGAATTTCAATCTTTATGGTAATAAAAAATCTATTATAGTAAAGAGTGTTTTTTACATAGTAAAATGGAAAATAATTGCTTATATCTTGTTATTCTTATTGGTTATGATAAGTTTTATTACAATTTTGAGCTCTCTTGAATCACATCAGTATACTGAAGTAGTATGGATTATTCTCTTATATCAAAAACGCTCAGGGTAAATTGTACCGTTAATTAAAAAAGTGTTAACATCCAGAAGACACCATTATTAAAAACAAAATTCACACCTTACTATAGTGTTGATATGACCACTTTCAAAATGGGTGCTGTTGCCCTGGAGAGTTACAGCCAGTTTTTAATAGGATAAAAAATGCTCTTTAAATAACTGTTGATGTGACAAAATACCTAGACAACACTGCAAATTCTGGAGTTTTATTATGTACTTGTGGACTAAACCCACTCTTCCCTGCAATTATTGAATAAAATTGCACTAAAATGGCAGTGCTGTGTATCTGCATCTGGATCATCTTATTAGATACCCAGATATTGTGACTAAATAGCGGGGGTAATATGAAGAAGTCTTCAAGTGGTGAGGAATAACCACCCAAATCCATAAAAAGTTTATTATTAGCTACCACCAATGCTTCAGATACTGCTTAGTAAAATTTCCAAATAAAGCACTGGGGTTCAACAAGATAATTAAACCCAACCAAAGAATTTATGGATAGATAGCCTGCAAAAAAATCAAATTGTCTTCCAAATAGAACTCTGGACATTGAGAAGTAACAACTGTCTCAGGTTCAGATTCTGCTGTTAAGACTCCAAGGTTTGAAGGCATTGGAGTAAAATTAGGAGGCATAAACAATGTAAAACCCAAAGCAGGGCCCCATCTTCCTATTACAATCCAATTCAAGATCAGGTTATAAGGAATGTAGCAGAGTAGACCCACTACAAGATAAATTTGAAATAAAGTTAGACCAGGAGATAATTTTTAGTTTATTAAGTAAATTTTAGGAAGGACTAAACTCTTAGAGTTGAACAGTAAAATTTTTCCAATATATATGAAAATCATTAACTAGGAAATATCACCTGAACCCATGGCTTCTATTCTGTTCCATTATCCAAAGAGTACCTTGTCCAGCACACAAAAAACCCTTGTGTGATTAATGTTTGTTGACTATTCTAATAAATGAGGTTGTATCAAGTGACCCTCATATTGCATCTATTTATCAGTGTCAACTTGCACTGGGTAATCAAATCATGCTGAAAAACTGGAGCGGTAGTGACCCATTTTCAATCAATTTTTTGATTTAAATCTGTCATCTTGGTTAACTTGGTTAACAGCTTTCCCAACTTTCTGTCTTTATAATTAGGACAGGCAATACCAGGTGTTATGGAAACTACTGTGACATTACCCTCTGCTTTATTCTGTGGAACTATGCCTCTATTGGGGAGGTGAGACAAGGAAAAATTCTTGTAGGCAAGATTAAGCTTCATGGCAGCCAAGGTAGGCTCAGAGTGATTGACAGCATTTGGATTCTGATTGAAAACCTCTCAGATGAGATCAGGAGATTTGGAACAATTGTAATGAGGCACCCAGAAATTCTCATAATCAGGATAATCTTTCCAAGACACCAGGTATTTAAGTCAACAGTGGTTCTTCTTGAAATCCATGATGCAATCCAATTCATACTTAGACTCTCCTTCTACCAAGATGAGTTGGGAAAGGGCATCCTCTGTATCACAGAAAGGAGTGAGAAGGCACTCATGGAAGGTGTGAAAGATCTTAAAGGAGGCCAGTAACTCTAACCAATAGGCAGAAAGACCAATATGATGTTCTAATTTGAATGGATTTACACAATTTGGGACCAGTTTGCAACATGGAACCTTCATCTTCATATTCTAAGCATCAAACATGACCAGATCACCTGGTCAGCAGGTGGAACCATTTTGGCGCTTGCAATTGGTGTATTCCTTGTAAGTTGTCACAGCAGCAGCGAGATTAACCTGAAGCTCTTGATGGACCTGCTTCAATGCAGCAGCTTGATCTGTTGTAGCCTCTACATTGCTACCCAGCCTATGACCCATGTTAGACAACAGATTGTAACCCACATTGGCAAAGAATAGTAAGACCTGAGTTGACCTGTGTGGAGCATTATTATACATAAACTCTGCCATGGGTAGGTTTGAATATCAGTTATCTTGCTGTGCATTGGTGTAGCAGCACAGATAAACCTCTAAACTTTAGTTTACCCTCTCTGCTTGTCTGTCAGACTAGAAATGAAAAGCAGTGGAGCAACACAACTTGATCCCAAGGATCCCAGTAAAGACTTCTCAGAACTGAGCTATAAATTGGGGTCCGTAATCACTCACAATCTCCATTGGAATGCTGTGCAGTGAGAAGATTCTGTCCATAAACAACCTTGCTGTCTCTACCAATGTAATTGTAGTTAAGCAAGGAAAAAAATGTGCCATCTTTATAAACCAATCAACCACTATTATTATTGAATTAAATCCATTATAATCTGGAAGCTCTCCAATGAAATTAACAGATACCAACATCAAAGGCCCTCTGGCTGGTTGTAATGAAAACAAAAAACCAGCAGTCTTGTTCCTGCTTTCTTTGGATTGAACACACACCAAGAAATCCCAAACATGAGCTGCTACCTGCACTTTCAGGCCTTTCCAAGAAAATTACCAGCAGATTAACTCAAATGTCTTGTTTTTCCCTGGACAACCCGCTGTAGGACAGACATGATGAGCTTCCATGATTTTGTCCCTGATAGTTCCTTCTGAAACCCATAAAAAACCTTGATTATAAAAACAGGACCTATTTTGTGGTATCCCTGTGGCTGACCAACTGGGTGCTCACAAGCTAATTCCAATAACCTGTCTTAACCCTTAGACAGAGGCTGCAAAAACTTGACCTTGGAATATAAGTCTAGATCTGCACCCTCAGTTAAGGACATAGTGGCAAATGTAGTGATCATAGTCAGCACAAAGGGAACCACAGCTTTATTCAGAATCAGAGTGTGCTTGTTGAACTCAGAATCTAAACTCAAATCAGGGAGGTGAGAGGTATTTCTACTCAAAGCGTCAGCCAAATGGTTATCTACTCCTTTGATGAACTTGTAACAAAACTTATATCTAGTCAAATTCCCATGCCATTGGGATTGGCATCCCACAAAACCCTTGGCTGACAATAATACAAGATGGCCTTATGATCAGTCTTTACTGTAAATGGATGACGTGCCAACATCAAATGATGGCACCAGTGTTTCAGGGATTCCACAACCGCCAACAATTCTTTGTTGTAGATCATATAATTCTGCTTGTGCTCTCTCATCTTTCTAGAGAAATAGCCCATAGGCCTCTCAATGCTATCACCAGCAGTTTGCAGAAACACCCCTGCCACAGCGTATTTTGATGTGTTTGTGGATACTATAAATGGAAGCTCTGGATCCACATGTTGTAATACAGGAGATGATAACAGGATGGCCTTGACTGTCAAGAATGCTTTTCACACTCAGGAGTCCAAACCAAGGTTGTCTTTTCAATGGCATATTAAAAGGGGGCCACCACTTCAGAAAAGTGTGGGGTGAATTTTTTCAAGATAGTACAGATGCCAAGAAAACTCTGCAACTGAGATACTGTCATGGGAGTTGTGTACTCACGTACTGTTGCCTCTTTATCAGGAGCAATTGTATGGTCATCCTCAAAGATAATGTTTCCCAAAAAGGTAACCTTACATTTGAAGAATTTGCACTTGCTTTTCTTAATAATCAAGTTAGCCTGAAGGATACTTTCCACCACAACCAACAAGTGAGCCTTATGGGACTTCTCATCTGGAGAAAACACCAAGATGTCATACATGTAAGCAATGGCAAACACCCTTAGTAAGTTTCCAAAAATCTAATCTATCAACTTCTGGAAGCATACAGGCCATTCTTCAACCTAAAAGGCATGACACAGAACTGGAAGATGCTCTTCTTGGTTCTGAATGCAGTCAACCACTCCATTCTCTCTGCTATTCTAATTTGAATGAAAACATTCAAAAGATCCAGTTTTGAGAAACTTTGGCCTTTTCAACACAGTGAGATATCTGATCCTCAAGAGGCAAAGGGTAAGGATTGGGAATAGTAATATTGTTTAAATTTCCATAATCCATACACGGTCTTAGCAACCTGTCTAACTTTTGAATAAACAACAACAGAGAGCAGATGGACTAAGCCTTCTTAAAAATGTAGCCTTTTGCCAATATATCCCAAGTCCAATCCTCTAAACATACATCTCCCTTCAAATTCAAGGGGTAAATTGGAGAAGCAATACTAATGAGATCAACAGTAACCTTGAAGTCAAAGTCAAACTGAGTGTTCTTGGGAATAACCTCACCCCTAGAAGCGTCAAAAGTCAAAGACCAAAGTTGAAGGCATTCTGGAAAATAAAAACTCAAAGATGTGGGGATGAGAACTGGCTGGACAGTCTGGGTTGAATTCTCCAACTTGGACATGTTCAACAATGGAATATGAACAGTAATGCCAGAGGAATGGTCAATCTGTAATTTGTTTTCCTTGAGAAGAGTTGACACATTATGGTCTTGCCACCAGCCCACACCCAGTATAATGGGATATATGAGGGTAGTGCATATAAAAAATTGAGCAGTAAAAGACTGACCTGCAACAGAGAAAGTCACCGGCTTCTTCAATTGGAAAGATGTAATTGTTTGGCAATTCCCTCCTCTGACCAACATACCAGGATTATATTTTAACTGCAACAGATCTGTGGTTTCCACACTCATGAAATTTACTGATGCACCAGTATCCAACAAAATAGCAGGACAAAAGATAATCTGATCATTATCAATATTATCATAAAACAAGGAGTATCCAGAAGTAGATTTATTTGCCGCAAACAAAGCAACCTCAGCAGGATCTTCTTCTCCTCAGCAGTGTGAACCGCTGCCAAGGAGGCTGGATGCTCTTGGAAGTAGTGTTCAATCATTTCCTGAACTGCCTTGGGGAGAACAGGGTAGTTCTGATTGATAGAAACCAACAGCAACTCTCCATATTCAACGATAGTCTATTTAATTGGAATTATGTGCTGCAACATAGCCAGGAAACTTTTGGAAGTTGCATTTGCAATCATATCCTTGCCATCTGATGGTTTATTTAAAATTGCCAACTGAGTTTGGGAAGACACATGCAAGGAGCACTCCCTAACAGGGCCAGGAGGAGTTGCAGCAGGAGAGGACCAGAAAACCATGAACAAGCAACAGGTTTGGATTCAATTGCCAACACACCTTGTTTAGAAGCAGAAGGATTTGAGACCAGAGAAAGGATTTGGCTTATCAGGGCCTCGGTTATGGTTAACATATATTCCTAAACCATTAAGTACTGTGCATTTTGGCTAACTGCTAATCACAACACTGAGAGCTTATTTACTTCAAGAACATTGATTTTTTGACAACAAGCAAAACTTAGGAAGGAATAACACCAGTGAACCAGTACCCTGATTAAAGGAATACAACTTCCAATAAACTTTTAGCTCATCAATAGATACACATGTGGTATTCAATAACAGGTACAAAGATGCACTCTTGGTTAAAACATGTGGATTGCGCTCCACTGCGGATAATAACCATTTGTGTGAATCCACTAAAACCTTTGTCATAACATGATAAACTTGTGATTTATGACTAAGGGTGAAGCCATAATAAGATGATAACACAGACACCACCTTGCAAGAGATATTGTCAGTAGGAAGAGCAGGATAGTAGCCCAAACCAAAATAACATGATGCGCCAGAACCAGGAAACAGTGGAACCAGGCTCAATCACCACAACCAGAGAAGGAAACCACAGATTAAAGAATAATCCAAACTGAAAGCTCAAAAAGGACTCATGCAGACAAACATGGTAAAAGCCAAGATCTCAACAGAGAAGGAAAAGAGGGACAAAATTTTTTAACAAACTGCTTTCAAAAACTCAGATGTAGAAGAGTTTAGTAATGTGACAGAAATAGTGGGATAATATGAAGAAGTCTCCAAGTTGTGAGGAATAACCACCCAAATCCATAAAGATTTGATGATTAGCCACCACCAAAGCTTCTGATACTGTTTAGAGAAACTTCCAAAAGAAACACTGGGGTTCAAAAAGATAATTAAACTCAACCAGAAAAGTTCCAGATAGATAGCCTGCAAAAGAATCAAAGTGTCTTCCAAATAGAACTCTGGACGTTGAGAAGTAACAACTGTCTCAGGTTCAGATTCTGCAGTAAAGACTCCAGGATTGGCAGAGATTAGGTAAAGTTAAGCGGCACCAATGATAAAGAACCCAAAGCAGAGCCCCATTTTCCTATTACAATCTGATTCAAGATCAGGTTATAAGGAATGTAGCAGAGTAGACCCACTACAAGATAAATTTGAAATAAAGTTAGACCAGGAGATAATTTTTAGTTTATTAAGTAAATTTTAGGAAGTACTAAACTCTTAGAGTTGAACAGTAAAATTTTTCCAATATATATCAAAATTATTGACTAGACAACACCACCTGAATCCATGGCTCCTATTCTGTTCCATTATCCAAAGAGTACCTCGTCCAGCACACAAAAAACCCTTGTGTGATTAATGTTTGTTGACTATTCTAATAAACTAGGCTGTATTGAGTGACCCTCAGATTACATCTATTTATCAGTGTCAACTTGCACTGGGTAATCAAATCATGCTGACAAACTGGAGCAGCAGTGACCTATTTTGATCAACAGTTTGATTTAAATCTGACATCTTGGTTAACTTGGTTAACTGCTTTCTCAACTTTATGGCTTTGCAATTAGGGCAGGCAATACCAGGCATTATGAAAACTACCCTGATAGATATCATGGTGGCCCAGTTGGTACCTGAAATAGTTGAGTTTGAGTTCAGAGCTGTTTTGAGGATTGACGGCAGGTTTGGATAAGCCTCATTACACTGGGATGCCTTTTTAGAACAAACAGGCTTTGATTTGAGAGTGTTTCTTTGCTTTTTTATCCCATTAAACCCCTTGATGTTATGATTGAGTCTACTCCCTTAGAAAAATCAGATGCTGATTGGGTGGATTTATCTGCCAAAATGAGAACATCATTAATTGAAGGCAAATTGATTATAACATCTTTTTGTATGTGGGCTTTATGATTGCCCTGATCAGTGGTGGTCTCCAAGTGGTGTAAAGCAACAAGTTGTCAGCTTCAATAGTGGGAACAACAGCTCTTCTTCCTCCTGAGTGTATTTAAAGCACTGGGTATATACATTATTAGTACTAGTTTCTTTGTCTTGGCTGTTGACTGCCACAAGCTCTTGATACTGAGCATCAAAAAGAGCAAACTCATTATCACTTAAGCCCCATTTTAAAAATGCTATAAAATCTTAATAAAAAGAGAAATGTATTTATACTTGTGCAATTGATATGGGTTGAATCTTATTAAAAATACCAGCAGCTGTTTGACTGATCTGATCTGAAAGCTGGATCTCAAAATTTAATACCTGAATTTCCCAAAAAAATTTCACTGGATTAGATTGAATGCTTCTCTTTCCTATTTTGAGATTGCTTTTTAAATATATAGTGAAAAGTTGATGTTGTTTGTTTGGTTTTGTTTGCCATGTGTGCAAATTTTGTGTGACTTCCATTCAAGAATTATGTTTTCTTAGACTGCTTTTCTGTAGGAACAATATACATCTGGGTGTTGTTTGGAATCTGAAATATCCAGGTGTATATTTTCTAGTTTTATTGTTTAGTTGTATATTATTCACTTTAAGTGTGGCCATGTTTTCATTGGTGTTTGATATCACTTTGAACTTACTACTGGCTTCCCCTTCTGCCATCACTGAAAAAAAACTTGTGCCATTTATGTTTTGTTCTATGTGCAACTTTATTTTGCTCTAATCTGACTTTGGGTTGTGCATTTCAATAGCTCTAAAAAAACTTTATAAGCTATAATAAGGAAGTATTCTTTGGATTTAAAGAGAACAACAATATTTAGCCCTGCTTTAAAACCTGTAGTTCAAAATATCTGATCTCATTAAACGATTAAAAAGTACTGATAAGAAAACTCACAAATTTCTAATAATAATCTAAGGTTAAATTGGTTACTTCATGCTATTAGCATGTGCAACATTTATAGGATACAAATGAGCTATTATATGAAAGTGATTTACCTTTGATGCTTGTAACTTTTCCTTGACCAGTCTATTTATTCTACAGGCTGCTAGCTTTAACTCCCAGAGTTAGGTAGCATTTTTAGTTGTAGTCTAATAGCATTCTTTGACTGTCTTCCAGTGAATTGTTCAATATTCTTATTATTAGCATTTGGTGGATTTTGTTTGTCTGAGAAGATACAATAGAGGCAAATAGTCAGATATCAGGGAATTGGCAGATATAAATTATTTATATATTTTGTCCCTCTATCTTATTCCATTAGTTAAATTGGGCTTGTTTTAGGCAATCAGAAAGATGCTATTAAGTCCATCTATGCTTTTTACTTATCCTAATCGTTATGCTTAAAGTGCGTGAATTCATGTCCAA
This sequence comes from Entomophthora muscae, assembly GCA_014839935.2. Lineage (NCBI taxonomy): Eukaryota > Fungi > Entomophthoromycota > Entomophthoromycetes > Entomophthorales > Entomophthoraceae > Entomophthora > Entomophthora muscae. Next base: position 253,939 of record QTSX02004277.1, read on the forward strand.
CTTGTATGATATAATCAGCTGAGGCATGTTAAGGCTTTATTTATATCCCATCCGATGGCGCCAATGCGTTGCTTTACTAGTACAACTTAAAATTGATATGGTTCTGTTATTTCAAACCTATTGCAGTTTTGAGTTCTTATTTGACAGTGGGCTCAGTGTTTATGCTTAAGTGCCTGAAGTATGAAAATGGGAATACCCCAGAATATTTTCTCATATTAAGCCAGATTGGAACAACAAGAAAAGGTCTTATTCAATGAGAAAACCAAGAATCTGACAAGACTCTTATGCACCAATTACAAAATATACGCTTGGTTTAAATACGTTTAACAAAATAGGAATCTTTATATCCTGATTTCATAAAAAAATATGCAGACAAGCGAGCCCCTGCATTTTTCCAAGGGCATGAATTGCAAATATTACTCCATTCTGAATAGTGATTTGCGTGAAAAATTATACATCGGAAAGTGATGTACGATTGATAAAAACTATGCTGAAAATGGAGCTGTGTCATGTAGACTACTTCCCTATACGTATGCAGAGAAATAATTGACCCGGAAATAGTAGTTCTCCACTGACACTGGGTTAAGATCTCGACAGCGAATTCAAAATTGTATTAAATCTATAGAGCAATCTAAACTTATTTTAAACAATACTGATGGGCTATGTGTTAAATGATAAGGTATTAGTATTCCCTTATTTTTCAAGGATGTAGTTTATCTTGGTTTAAAAGATACCACATAACTTTGACTAAACCTTACGCTTAGATACCCTTGAATTAAATCCAATGTAACTGTATCAAAGGCAAATCTATACACTCCATGGGATTAAAATTAAATCATTCTAAAATTTTCAACCTCAAAGTACCAAGTTTAGCAGTATCTGAGACAGGGCTCTCCGATTTTAATCGAATTGATTAAAAAAGTATGATCTAGTTTCTGTTTGATGCAGTACAAATTATGGAGCCATAATCTGAGGCCATTTTTATTAGACATATAGAAAGTTTAAAACGATGAACGAGAAGGACACACCACATGATGCTGTTAGCAAGCATAATTTATCAAAATGGTTATTGGCAGTCTTAAGTTTTCCTTGGCGAAGGATACAATTAAGCTGTGACTAAGAGTTTAAAACATAGAACTTGTGAATAAACTGTCTTACCATTTAAAATAAAGTAAATTTGAAACTCGAATTATTTAAATTTGTTTTATTATGGATTTTTTAAAAGTGGTAGTCAGGGACAATAAATGAAAATACTATTAATAAAACTAAACCTTATTTTCGCGGATACTCTGTCAGTAAAATTTTTAGGAAAGCTAAGAGAACCTGAAATATTTAGTCAGTTTCCATCGGTTCACCATAGCAATAGATATCTTCTTCACAAGGCTCCATGGATTCATCTGCTAAAGTTTGAGGTGCAGCGGAAAAGCTGTCCTCACAATCCATCGGATCGTCATCATTCTCTGAACCACACCTTTTAAAAAAGCTTATCCTAAATATAAAGATTAAAAAATTGACAACAAAGAAACTTACAAATAGCCTTCTCCAGATAAAGGGCTTATATAAAACTAATTGTCGATTATTAAGATACTCCAACTCTTCCGAGGGAGTAGGTCTTAAAATTAAAGATGGTATTTTGTTCGCTATTTCCAAGTATGCATCATCGACGTAAAGCCGGGGCTCCTGAATTTCCCGGACTTCACAAGCTTCTTCCATCATATCAATATTAGCGATGTCTTTTTAGAATTAGTAAATGCTCGAGTAGGAACATGTTACCTGACGAGAATTGCGTATCATTTTGGAACGCGAGCTTCATCTTTTTGAAACCTGCAGTCAGGTCATATTCAGTCAAAGAACGCTTCCTGGAATTCAATTTAAGGTCATTGTTTATCAGATTATTTGACTCACAATCGATATTCATATGATAGGGAGAAAAGTAATGAACAGGCTGAGTGATCATCGGGCTAGGTTCAACTTGCCGATAATCTTCTGCATCTTTAGGCATTTGGAAAGCCATATTTGAGAACAAGTAGAAAGTTAATATAATAGCTCTTGATAAACCACTTCTACAGCATTTATGTTTGTATGTCGATATAAAAATGGTTATTAATATTGCGTATTTATAGATATCCAAGTCGGCCTGCTCCGTCTGCTAGCCAGGAACTTTCGTGACAGGTTTAGAATTTTCTAGGATAAATGAGAAGGATCTTATCCTGTTGGCTCAAACGGTTCGATTTGAGCTTTCAACCGAAACCTTGCCTTCATGCTCTCAGCACTCATTCAAGACGAGCTCTGAAACTGAGGAAATGGAACCTAATTATCGAAGCAATGAGGCCAAGCGAATTTTATCAGAGTCTTTAAATACTTTCAGCAAGTATGAATTGATTTTCTTGAAAGTGTTTTAAGCAATTGTATATAATAAACCCTAACAAATTAAAAAAACTACTTTAAAAGTTTTATTTAACGACATAGATCTAAAGTAAAGGCCAGCAACAAGATTTACACCTGATTAAAACCATAAACCAAAAATAGAAGCAACCCTTGATATCAAACCAAAAAATAGATCAATACTTGCTTTTCTAACCAAGCCCATTTTAAGATTTTTTATCAGTTGCCTTAAAAACAAGGAAATATATATTAAGCAGCTTTTTAAAAGACTCTTCAGAATTAAGATAATGCCATAACTGTGCTGTATCACAACAGAGTTACAAGGGGAAAATAATTGGAAATTAGATAATATCTTTATTAGGGTGTGTGAGAATATAGTATCAGTGAATCATTAAAGGGAACAAGATTGAGATAATCACTTAATTGGATTGTGTAGGGGGTGGCTTGATCCTGGTAATGAGTCAAGCGCTAAATTGAGTTGCTTTTTGAGTAGGGATTGTCACTGGTTCTTGTTGCCTTGTTTGGTAATTTGAGTTGACTTCTGCATTTGGCTCTGAGTAGTGGGAAAGCCAGTTTGAGTGGCACAGAGTCTCTTGCGCAGAACTTTGCCAGGGGGTTAACCCTGTTGTTTTGACACCCCCGGCTGAAGGTTGGCTCCCTCTATTGGAAGGTCTGTGAGGAGATCATCAGGGGTGTGGGCCCTATATTGCACCAGCTGTTGCTCGGTTGCTGAGATAATGGTCTTGTGCTGCTTCTGATGGGCCTTACATGGACAAAACCTATTGTGATATAGGACATTGTCATGTTTTCTTTTGCTCAAGCCTCGTACCAGGTAAGTATTGTTGTCATTTACCTTTAGAACAATGATAGGGCCCAGTTTTCAGGTTGTAGTTTGCTCTTGTTGGTATTCATCACCCAGACTTTGTCATCAACCTCATGTCTTTCTTTGAGAGGGATTGTTGTGTCTTGTAGTTGTTTCTCTTCTCTGACGCCTCAATTACAATTAGAAAAGTACATGTTGGGATCATTTCTGGATGATACCTTTTTAGGCATCTCTAGCTTGGGCCCCGTCAGGGCTTGAATTATGTTAGGCTGGGTGCCGTAAACTAGTTAAAAGGGGCTCTTTCCAGTGAATCTGTTCTCTTGGGTAAGCACACAAGGAGGGCAGTAGGGAATTGTTTTGGCCAGTTCTCAGGTGCTTCAACAGTGAGCTTAGAAAGGGGCTGTACTAAGGAGTCATTTAACTGCTCTACTCTACAATTTGCCTGCAGGTGGTATGACATGGTTACCCTATGTCTCACCCCTTGCTTGGCCAGGTAGACATTTGTGTTGTCAGATGCCAGTTCCTTGCATCCATCTGTAATAAGAAATTCTGGCTTTCCAAAATTGCTGATAATTTCCTTGCCTATGAATTGGCATACATTGTTGCCACTGTGTGTTTTGACAGCTTGTGCCTCTAGACATTGCATGGCAAAGTCAATGGTGGTGATTATATACTTCTTGAAATTAATCTTACTGGGCATGGGGCCTACAATTTCTAGTGTCCATACCTTAAAGAATAATTGAGTAAAAATTTACAGTACTGATTTGGGAGGGGTGTTGCTCTTGGAAAACTTTTTACAAACCTTGTATTGTTTGAGTTCTTTGTGAATGTCTCTGAAAATGGTAGTCTATCATACCTTGTGCTTTAGAAACTTGTACATATTCTTAATTTTGGTATTTCTGAGGTCTTTATACTAGTGCAAGATGGTATCTACTCTTTTATGTGTGAGCACATAAAGAATTGTTACTACATCTGAGGTTTTTCTGAGTAACATCCTATAGAAATCTGCAAACAAGTGTTTGTTTTTGATGACTATGTTGCAGATAACTTCTGTTGTTCCTGAAGAGAACCCTTTGTCCTTTGTATGCAGCACAGGGAGAGGCCAATCTGGGTCTAACCTATTTTGTCTTCTAGAGGCCTGGGAATAGAGCTGTGATAATGCATCTATAATGACCAAATCCAGTCCTGGCTTTTACTGGATGTTCATGTTGAATTATTTCAGGAACACATCCATCTGGCATGTCTGCAGGAAAGATTTCCTCGTGTTTTGAAGTAGATGAGCAACTTGTGATGGGTGAGGATAGTGAAATCCTCTTTTATTTCAAGGTAGCAGCACCATTTAACTAGGCAGTGCACAATGGCAAGAAGCTCCTTGTCGTGGATGGGATAGTAATATTCACTGTCAGTTGGTTTGTGAGATTAACATGTTACTGGCAAGAATTCCCCATCACTTGCCCTTATGCAAAGTACCTGTCTATGGATGTGTCTGAGGGCGTTGGTTTTCATCTGGTTGTCTTCATATCTTTTTAGATACTTTACAATAGGGTCATATACTAGCTTTTCCTTGAACTGACAGAAACATAGGTCTCATTAGGGTGTCTACACAAACTTGGACTTGGCACCCGTAATAAATGACAGAGGCACAGTTAGAATGCCACAGTCTGGGATGAAACAATGTATGTGGGCAACCATACCAAAGAAGATTCTCAGTTCACTTCTGTCCTTGGGGATGACATGTTGCAAATGGCTTGTATTTTCTGTTTGTTGGATTGAATCCTGTCCTTGTACACTATGTGATCTAATAATGATAACTTTTCCCTGAAAAACAAGAATTTTGAGGGTTTTGCTAGTAGTTTGTGCTAGTCTATGATGGCAAAAAGTGCTTCCAGGTCCTTGTGGTGCTGTTCAACGCTGGGGGTTTACACAATGATACCATCCAGATAAACAAGAGCATGCCTTTTGATGTAGGGTAAAAACACTTTGTTCATTAATGTGACAAATGTAGGCGGTGCATTGATCATTCCAAATTTGAGAACAGCTCACTTGTAAGAGACATATTTGATACAGAAGGCGGTTTTGGGGATGCCTTTTCCCTTTATTTGAATTTAATTATAGCTGTCTGTAAGGTTAATCTTGAAAAGCACAGTGTCCCCTCCAAGTGCATCAAAGAGGACATTAATCAAATGTAATGTGTATCAATTTCATATGGTGACTTTGTTTAGGGCTTTTTAATTGGTGACTAGTTTTAGGGAGCTGTCCTTTTTAGCCACAAAGAATACAGCTTCTGCCGTGTTGTAGGCTGTTAGGTATGCTGTGTAAGAGTTAGCCCCTTATAATTGCTCTATTACTATACCTGTAAGCAGGATATTAAGATCTGATTGGAGTGAGCAATGTTTTATGGGTAAAAACTTGTACTTGTTTAATATATCAACAAAGTATATATAGTGGGACAGGTAATTGGGAAGAAGGAGAATCAGGGAATTATGAACATTCTTGGCATCAACACCAATATTGAGCATCAATAATACCTGGAATTAAGGATCATTTGGTTGATTGTATTGTTTATCCCATCTCCATTGAGTCTTTGTAAAGTCACTTCCCCCTTTAGCCCTGGATAGGACAATCTTCCCGCACCACACAAAAAAATCTGCTCAGAAGCCAGCCAAGCCCCTCAATTCCCTTGAAGATTTAGCCCACACAATTGACAAGAGATTTGTGTTGGCATACCTTTCTCAAGTGGTAAATAATAGCGCTTTGGACTCTGTCCCCACTTGGGAGGAATCTCTAATTAATTTGAACTATCTTCTGGCTTGGGCTCAACCATATTTAAAATTAATTAAGTCCAAACAACCAGGTCGCGCTACTGCTAAACCATCAAATTCTAATCCAACTGGATTGAATGCTGATTTAAATCATTCCAGTAATGCCAGCCAATCAGAGTTGAAGCCAGAAATTATTGCAAAACCCTTCAACTCAATGGATAAGCCCTTACAAAATTTCTCTTCTGGCCAATCAGACCCATTTCCTGGGTCAGGTGACCTTTCAAATTTGTAGCCTGTCCCTTAAAGCAAGACAGGGGACTTTTGGTCCCCTGCTTGCTCATTCTTTTCAAAATTAAATTTTAAGCTTTTTTTCTTAGAATTTTTGATTTCCTTTGGGTCTCCTATCTGGCGCTACAATTTTCTAAGACTTTTAGTAAAAGTTTTCCCTTTTCTCACCTTCCTCTTTACTTCTGGGCCCTTCTGCCACTTTCTGAAGTCCCTATCTACATTGTCAACATCAAGGTTAAAGCTTATCTCTTTTTCTTTGAAGAAAACAACTTGATTTTAAAAATTAGTAGGGAATTTAATATATTTACCGATTTTAAGTTCAATTTTGTACTTGTTTTGCTTGCACTTGCGCTTGGGCTTCATATACGCTTTATAAAGCTTTCATATATGCTTTCAAAACCATTTGGTCTGTGGTTGCCGTTCCCTGTTCTTCTCTGGTGCTTAAGAGACCTTCTGTTTGCCCCTGAGCCTTATGTTCTAAATTTAAGGCTTAAAACAACAGAATTATCTGTATTTGTGCTGGGCTTCACTTCCAGACTCTAAAAATGTTAGTCCCTCTGGTCAAGTTTGTGGCTTTTACCTTGGCACCAGCCCTGGTGATGATTTGGTCTACCTCTCCAGATCTTTGGGGACGTATTTCTGATTCTTTTCTCCGTGTTGGTTCAAACCCTAAATTGCTCTTAAATATGTTCAAAGATATCCCTGCACATTCTCAGGGCATATACACCACTAGTGAGAATGTGGTGAGGAGCCTGACCTGCAATGACCTTGACCTCTCTACCACCAAAACAGTCTCTACTACACCCCTCAGTCTGGGCCACCACATACTTCTTCCCTCTGAGGACCTGCCTGTCTTGGTCTCAGAGGAAGGCTTGGGCACCCCAGAGCTCACTCCTAAGTGTGCATCCTGGTTGCTTAGCGGAATGATCTTAATGGGTTTGGATTCCTATTTTCCCTGGGTGTCTGCTGTGTCCTCCCTATGGACACCCCTTTGAGTGGCCATGTCAGTCCTATACTGGATAGCGTCCTGGTGGATCCTCCCTCCAGGATGGGAGCCAAACTTAGTTAGTTTAGCCCCCCTCTCTCACATAATGAGCAAGCCTATGTCTTCAGCCTTTGAAGCCTTATGCCACTGGGTGTGGTCACTGGCTCTTGCCCTGGTCCGTGCCAGCATTGGGTCCCTCCTCTCAGGATTCCTGTCTGTATGGGCTCTTTGGTTGCTTCTGTCTTCCCTCAAGAAGTATATCATTTGCAAGACCTCCTCTATATCCACAGCTTTGTCTGTAGCCTCAGCAGTTAACATCACCTTGGTATCTCCTTGCACTCCCCCCACAACAGAGGTCCGTGAGAAAGTCTTGGACGCCTTGGGCAAGCTGCAGCTCCGCTTGCAGCCAACTTGGCGTCTACTGATGCTCCTATCTTGGATGCCCAGTGTTCTGTTGCCCTCCTGGACACCCTAGATGAAGACGCGCTCCTCTGGGTCTGCACCCTCCTTTGCCAGAGTCAGGAGCTTGGCAACACTGCTTCTCTCTTCACTCTAGTCTCCTCCGTGGTGGCTGCCCCCAGGTCCAAAGCCTATGTTATCTTTGAAACCCTGCGCTCAAAGGGACTGGCCCCAGATTTTGCCACCCACGTGGAGTGTTTTGTGGTGAAGGCCGCCTCCTTAGCTCTTCCTGCCGAGGTTGCAGTGGCAATGTTCCGTCATTCACTGGACCCTGCCTCAGCAGACAAGGGTGCGTGGGAACCGGCACCTTTCTTCCTTGAGAAAGTGTTTGCCTTAGCGCGCAAATTGGGTGCTAAACCGGCCTATCTTCTTAAGCAGGGAGTCCTTGCTACCTTACCAGTTGCCAATTCTGCTCCTCCTGCCAAGGTGGCTAAGCCTCCCAAGATGGCCTCCATCAATGTGATGTGTTGCCGAGCCCAAGCACCCAACTGGCCCACAAACTCTGGGTCTTTGCCTAAGTTTGCGGCCTCAGTTGCTATTCCTGACGTGACTTCTGCTGACCCATCCGGTACCATCCTGGCTCTCCAGAATAAAGAGGATTTGTCTTACTTTTCTTTTCAATGCAACCTTTTATAAAAAGTTGCAGAAGACAAAGGCAATCATCCTAGTAGATACAGGAGCAGGCAGGAGCTTCATGGACCTCAGCTTGGCCCAGTCCCTGGGCCTGTTGCTCTTCCCCCCAGTCCCTCGTGGCTGCTAGTAAGGTACCAGTACTCTGTTACCCCCTTTCTAAACCCCTTAGCTACTGCACGGGCAACCATGTCTTTGTCAGCAAGTTTTCTGCTGTTGAGGATTTGCTTTATCCTGTCATAGTAGGGGTGGGGTGGTGGAGGCACCATTGTGTCCAGATTAACATCCTCTCCAATGAGTTACACTTCTCGCTCAATGGCGTCCCCAGGCTCTTTTTGCTGCTTCTGTTGGGGGAGGACCCTCCTGAGTCTTGCCTATCTCTCAAGGCTTTACCAGATACTCCTCCTCCCTTTTTTCTACCTGGAATGCTGGTCCCCTACAAGGACGCCTTTGACGTTACCCTGTTGAATGCCCTCCCTCCTCATACCTGCCATGACCTCATATTTAAACTCAGTGTGGACCTTGTCAAAATTGACGCCCCCCATGTATCCCCTCAGCAAGCTGGAGGACAAGGCACTGGGCGTGTGGTTGGACAACATGCTTGCCAAGGGTTGGATTGTGAAGAAGGCTTCCTTGGTCAGCTCCCCAGTAGTCTTTGCTAAGAAGTCCGGCAGCTCCCTCCGCCCCTGTGTGGACCACACCCTGCTTAACAATGTGACAGTTCTGGATTGTTACCCTCTCCTGTTGGAGGTGTCAATTGCCCAGTCCATTGCCAAGTCCCGTGTGTTCTCCAAGCTGGACCTGGTTAACACCTTTAACCAGGTTTGCGTTGCAGAAGGTGATGAGTGACTGACAGCCATTAAGACCAGGCGTGGATGCTTTCAGTTCAAGGTGATGCCTTTTGGTCTCAAGAACGCTCCTGCCATCTTTCAGAGAGTCATTGAGGAGGCTCTGGGTAACCTGCGCTTCTCCTGTGCAGTGGCTTACATTGATGATATCTTGATCCACTCCCCTACTCCTGAGCAACATGCTAAAGACCTGGTTTCTGTGGTGGCCACTCTTCACAAAGCCCACCTCTTCATCAAGCCTAGCAAGTGTGAGTTCTTCAAGTCTTAGGTCACATTCTTGGGCAACCTAGTCCTGAAGGATGGTCACAGCTGTGTCACCAGATAAAGTCAAAGCCCTCCGGGACTGGGCTACTCCCCAAAACCAGAAGAAGTTGTGCTATTTCCTGGGCATAGTGATCTTTCTCAAGAAGTTCTCCCCAGCCATCTTGGATCTTGCAGCTCCACTGCACCCCCTTGCGGGTAAGAACACCACCTTCAACTGGACCCCTGAGTGCCAGCGCGCTTTTGAGGCTATCAAGAAGGTCTTTGTCTCTACCCCAGTCCTCTGCCACGCAGATACCAGCAAGCCCTTCATTATGGCCTGTGATGCCTCCAATGTGGCTGCGGGGGCTGTCCTTCTACAGGAGCATAATGGTCAGGAGCTTCCTTTTGTATATTTCTCTTGCAAGTTTGCCCCCAACAAGGCGTCTTGGGCCGTGTTTGACAAGGAGTTGCAGGCAGTGGTGGACTCCATCACCCACTGGCACCACCACCTCCAGGGTGCTCAGCACAATTTTATGGTCAGCACAGATAACAAAGCCCTCTGCTACTTCCGCAATCCTCAAAAGCTCCTCCCCTGTCAGGCCTGGGTCATGCAGACTCTGTCTGGGTACAAGTTCAGGTATGAGTTTGTGAAGGGTGAGTTAAACATCCTTCCAGATCTCCTCAGTCGGGACCCAGCCATGTACCCAGTGCTTGGTGATGAGGACCCCCTTGTGACTCTCATTCCTGCATCCCAAGTGATCCCTCCCCCCTCACTGACACCAACCCTGGATCATCCTCCCCCCACTCAGGTTGTTGGCCTCTGCTCCCTGGCGTCTCCCCAACAGGACATCCTGCTTGCGCTTCCAGGAACTCTTCTCCATGATGTGCTTTTAGCTCAACACTCCTTTCTGAACGACATGGTCCTCCTCTTCAAGCTCACTCCTGAACACCCAAAGGAAGGCGCATACGCTCTAAAAGAGAGTATAGTTTACCAAAACAAGCAAATTTGGGTCCCTAAGAGCTTGTGTGTGCATGTCATGACAGAGCATCATGATCCCCCCTGTTTGGGCACCCAGGCACAAAGAAACTCCAAGAGATCATCAGGCGTACCTACAGTTGGGTCGGGATCACCAAGTCCATCGGCCCTTGGGTTAAGCAGTGTGTCACCTGTGTACGCTCAAAACCAGATTGCTCAGACAACAATGGTCTCCTCCACCCCCTCCAGCAGGCACAGGGCCCTTGGTCTTCCATCTTGGTAGACTTTGTGGTGAAACTTCCCTTATCCAGCAGCTTTGACTCCATCATGGTGGTAGTTGACAGATTTATTAAGTATTTGGTGTTCATCCCATGCTTAACCACTCTGAACTCAGTAGGGATGACCAAGTTGTTTGTGAAACACATCTTCACTAACTTTGGTTTGCCTCAGGAGATTGTGAGCAACCAAGGACCCCAGTTCACCTCAGCGTTCTGGGAATCCTTGTTAGCCATCCTCAACATCAAGCCCTGTTGCTCCACATCTTACCACCCTCAGTCAGATGGCCAGACTGAGAGGGTGAATCAGACTATGGAACAGCACTTGCGCTGCTACGCTAATGCCACCATGGACTCCTGGTCGGAAGACCTTCCCTTGGAATAGTTTGCTTATAATAACACAGTGCATTCCTCTACTGGTGTGTCCCCCTTCCAAGCAACTTTAGGCTTCTACCCCGCATTCTCCATTGGTCTGTCTCTACAATCTCACGTCCTAGCTGCGGCTGGAATGGCAGCCCACTTAAAAGCCACCCATGCCAAAGAACAAAAGACACTAGCTAAATCCATAGAGTCCTACAATAAGGCAGCTGACAAGAACCACCGCCCATCCCCAGACTACCTGATAGGTTACCTTGTCATGCTAGAATCCTCCAACATTTGCATGAAAGTGCCTTCACGCAAGTTTGCTCCAAAACACCTGGGTCTGTTCAAGGTGTTAGAAAGCAAGGGTAACAGAGCTTACGTTTTGGACCTCCCACCCTCTTACCACATCCACAACACCTTCAATGCTTGGCAACTCTCCCCTTTTGAGGGCCCATCTCCCAACACCCCAGAGCCCATCTTGGTTGACGGCTCCCCAGAATACGAGGTGGAGGTCATAGTGGCTTCCCGCTGGATCAGGAAATCCCTACAGTACTGTGTAGAAATGGAAGGGCTACCCCTCCTAAAATAATAGCTGGTTAAGCTCTTCTAATTGCAGCAACTGCTGGGACCTGGTCCAGGATTTCTACCATAACAACCCCGAGGCATTGGGCCCTCCCAAGTCTCTCCTGGCTCTTAAGATCCCCAAGGCTCACAAGAACTTCTCAGTAGCCACTCTCCCCCAAGGAGGCGTCCATCCACAGGAAAAAGGAAAGTATAATGTAAAGTCACTCCCTCTTTAGCCCTGGATAGGACAATCTTCCCGCGCCACACAAAAAAATCTGCTCAGAAGCCAGCCAAGCCCCTTGATTCCCTTGAAGATTTAGCTCACACAATTAACAAGAGATTTGTGTTGGCATACCCTTCTCAAGTGGTAAATAATGGCACTTTGGACTCTGTCCCTACTTGGGAAGGATCCCTAATTAATTTGGACTATCTTCTGGCTTGGGCTCAACTACATTTAAAATTAATTAAGTCCAAACAACCAGGTTGCGCTACTTCTAAACCATCAAATTCCAATCCAACTGGATTGAATGCTAATTTAAATCATTCCAGTAATGCCAGCCAATCATAGTTGAAGCCAGAAATTATTGCAAAACCCTCCAACTCAATGGATAAGCCCTTACAAAATTTCTCTTCTGGCCAATCAGACCCATTTCCTGGGTCAGGTGACCTTTTAAATTTGAAGCCTGTCCCTTAAAGCAAGACATGGGACTTTTGGTCCACTGCTTGCTCATTCTTTTCAAAATTAAATTTTAAGCTTTCTTTCTTAGAATTTTTGATTTCCTTTGGGTCTCCTATCTGGCCCTACAATTTTCTAAGATTTTTAGTAAAAGTTTTCCCTTTTCTCACCTTCCTCTTTACTTCTGGGCCCTTCTGCCACTTTCTGAAGTCCCTATCTACATTGTCACCATCAAGGTTAAAGCTTATCTCTTTTTCTTTGAAGAAAACAACTTGATTTTAAAAATTAGTAGGGAATTTAATATATTTACCTATTTTAAGTTCAATTTTGTACTTGTTTTGCTTGTACTTGCGCTTGGGCTTCATATACGCTTTATAAAGCTTGCATATATGCTTTCAAAACCATTTGGTCTGTGGTTGCTGTTTCCTGTTCTTCTCTGGTGCTTAAGAGACCTTCTGTTTGCCCCTGAGCCTTCTGTTCTAAATTTAAGGCTTAAAACAACAGAATTATCTGTATTTGTGCTGGGCTTCACTTCCAGACTCTAAAAATGTTAGTCCCTCTGGTCAAGTTTGTGGCTTTTACCTTGGCATCAGCTCTGGTGATGATTTGGTCTACCTTTCCAGATCTTTGGGGACATATTTCTGATTCTTTTCTCCGTGTTGGTTCAAACCCTAAATTGCTCTTAAATATGTTCAAAGATATCCCTGCACATTCTCAGGGCATATACACCACTAGTGAGAATGTGGTGAGGAGCCTGACCTGTGATGACCTTGACCTCTCTACTGCCAAAACAGTCTCTGCTACACCCCTCAGTCTGGACCACCCCACGCTCCTTCCCTCCAAGGACCCACCTGTCCTGGTCTCAGAGGAAGGCTTGGGCACCCCAGAGCTCACTCCTAAGTGTGCATCCTGGTTGCTTAGCAGAATGATCTTAATGGGTTTGGATTCCTACTTTCCCCAGGTATCTGTCGCGTCCTCTCTATGGACACCCCTTCAAGCGGCCATGCCAGTCCTATACTGGATGGCGTCCTGGTGGATCCTCCCTCCAGGATGGGAGCCTAACTTAGTTAGTTTAGCTCTCCTCTCTCACAGTCTTTTGGACTCAAGAACCAAGTGTGCACTTTAGATCCAGAATTAAAGGCTCTGATGTCTACTCTCCATCCAGAGCCTTTGATTGAGCTATTTCCTGAGGAGATTTAAGTTGAATCTAGAATGTACTGGTATCCAAAAGTTCTCAACCAATTGCTTGCCCAATTGCCTAATGTGTAATCAAATCCATATTTGACTTTGAGCTCAATGTTAATCAAATTCATTTCTCATTAGCACATTTGCAACAGCTGCTCCAAAGTAAGATTGGATTATTGGATAAGCCCTTTTTCTAAGGCTTCTTTCAGGTAAGCGCAAAGAGCATCATCTTTATTTGGAATGAGGAAGTAGATTGGTTGAGCCTTGGGTACAGTGCTTGTTAACTGTATGAAGTGCTGGATGTGTTTTTTGGGATGTAGTCCTGACAGGGACTCTTTAAAGATTTCTGGGCGGTTCAAAACTATATCTTGGTCTTGAGGAGAAATGGTTTCAGATTATCTTTGAAGTGGATGTCTTTGTATTAGCAGGAGTCCCAGTCAATGGCCTCAAGGCTTTCCTTGTCTTCCTGGGTCTCAGTTATATATACAGACACATGGTCTCTTAGGAGTTGATACACTGTTTCTGGGTATATCTAATGATTGATTCCCTCATGCTTAATAGATAGCACTGATGTAATCCAGTCCATGTGAGGGTTGTTTCTTCTTATTCAATCCAGGCCAAGAACCATGTCAAATCTGAGAAAGTTGATGACAGGTCCTTGGATAGTAGAATGAAGGGTTTCCATGGAAATTGAGAAAGGGACTGTCTCCCAGGTAACAGCAATGTGATTTTCATCAGCTGAAACTATGTTCTTAATCCAAAAAGGATTATTAGCTAACTTGAACTTGTTCACAAAGTTACTATTGACTAGGGTACAGTCTGCGCCTGAGTTAAGGAGCTCTGAACCTGTGTAACTTTGAAAGTGGAAATGATAGGACATCAAATTATTTGGGTGTCTGGCAATTGTGTAGAGTACCAGGTTGCTCAACGTTACTTAGATCATTGGGCATTGGTCAACATCTTCAGGTAATTAATTATTATTGGGCAAGGTTGACAGTTGTTGGGGAGAGCTTGGCCTGCTTATTGTTCTCCCTGCGCTTTTTACTTGTCCCATTTGCCTTGTATGGCCATAATTCTGAAGTGTGTATAGTTGGACTGACCATTGTTCCTGTTATGATGATTGTAGGATGTCTGAGGCTTATTGTTGTTGTTAGGCAGAGGGTAACTATAATAACCTGGGGGTGAGAGTTTTCGGGTCTCTCTCCTTTCAGTCTGTGCCTTACAGAGTGCATTAGAGGTTTGCTCTACCGTCTCCACTTTAAAATACAGGCTTTGAAGGTTGGTCACTTGATCCAAGTTGACATGTCTCATTACATAAGGTTTGAGTGTATCAAAACACAGTGTATGTGACGGGTTATAAAAGATTATCTTGAAGAGAGTGTGTAGAAACAACTCTTTGTAGGCTCTTGTTAACTCTTTCACAGCACAAGATTGTGTCAAGTTCTTCACCTGGTAGATGATCGTGAGTGTGATGTCCTTCATAAAAAATCTGGTCAAGAAGTCCTGCTTGAAGGTCTTTCAGTTCTTCTTGATATGGTTCTTATGCCACTTGTTGCACCAGGTGCCTGTGTTGTGGGTCAGACAAATACAGATCTCCCCAATCCAGAAGCGTGCTGGGAACTCCATCTGTGTCAGCTTGTCCTAGGCTGACTGGATCCACACTGTGGCGTTGTTGTTGGCTCCTGCAAACAATTCCAAGGCAGAACTGCAAAGTTGCTGGGATATGTGTGCAGGCATGATGCTCTTTTCATTTGTTTGAGGTGTTAAAGAAGGTGCTTGGAAGAATCTTTGCGCTGACAGTGCATTAAAGACAGGGACTGGAATTATCATGTTCTGGTAAAACATGTATCAATCTGGTTTTTTGGTTGCTGTTGTGTAGGATGTCCAATTCAAGGGGAGCCCAGACATGATTATTTCGTATATTTGTTGATCACAGTAAGTGCAGACAACAGGTGGGATTTTTTAAAGAAAGATATGATGAAAAACCTACCTGTGCTACCAATGTTGTAACTGTGCTGTATTAGCAAGTTACTGTAAGGGCCCAGAGGGTCTTGACTGGTTTTCATCTGGCTGAACTTAATATTTAAATTAAACTAAATTAAAACTTTATTTCAAGGCTAATTTAGAATGATCACAAGGGGATCATTGTGAACAACACCTTTATATACCATTTCATTAGATTCTTTAGAATCTTTTTAAATCTTCTAGACAGTCTTAGGGACTCTGATGGTGGCATCAGGCTGGGGGTTTGGGGCATCTTCTGAGCAGCATGATTCGTGTTTCTTTGCAAAATCCTGCACATCGGGCTTTGCATCCGTTTTTTTGTCTATAAATAGCACAGATCAACTCTCCTGGTGTTTGGCTTCAAAATGCATGTTTGGACATCCAAATCCGTCCAGTGGTTGCTAAGTTATGCTCGAATTAAGATTCACATCAATTCTTGTGCCTTGGTCGCATATTTTTGTCACTTCGCACTGGTTAAGAAGTTTAGCTGGCGGCCAAACTTTAAAAAGCCATAACTCATCGTCAAGAGCAGCTAGGAGAGTCATCAAACTAGCATTGGGATCATGGAGAATAACAGAATTTTCCCAAGGCATTTCTGTAACACAAGATGTGCCAGGGCGTATCCTGACAGTTACAATGGGAAAATATTTGGAAACTAGATGATTATCTTTATTAGAAGATATCACTTATATAGTTTATTAGAATCATTTTAAAAGGATCATGATTGTGAAAATCAATCAATTGGATTGGACAGGGTTAGCTTGATCCTGGTAATGAGTCAAGTGCTAAATTGAGTTGCTTTTTGAGTAAGGATTGTCACTGATTCTTGTTGCCTGTTTGAAAATGTGGGTTGACTTCTGCATTTGGCTTCAATTAGTGGGAAAGTCAGTTTGAGTGGCACAGGGTCTTCTGTGCAGAACTTTGCCAGGGTTAACCCTGCTGTTTCAACGTTATTATAAGTGTGTGCTCCTATTTGAGATACACTCTCAGACATAAATAGCCAAACTTAGAAGCACATACATTGAAATAATGCCATAGTTTTCTGAATAAATTTAGGTGGATTTGCTCTTGAAAGAAAATATTTCTATTTCAGGCCACAAAATTATCAATATTGTCAAAAAATGAGTTTTTTGTTTGAAAGTATCACTTTTGTGACTGAATCGATTTCTTTCTCTGACTGTATCATTTTTTACATTATCAATATCACAGTTGATGTAAATTGCTTCAGAAATGTGACTGGTTTATTTTTGTTTAGAATATTGGCTATTTTGTTTGTTGTCTCAGTTTCAGGATTGTATATCCAATTTTAATTTTGTTGTGTGTTTGAATATTTTTATAATCCAGACCTAGATAAATGTAACTTTTATTGAGTATTTGCCCTTCAAATGGAACCAGTTGTCTTTTGTTTTGTGACTGAACCCATTTTGTTCTTAACTGAACCATTTTTTATCTCAATAGGTTGTAAAACTACTGTATCATCTTCACCAATCAAAGGAGAGCACTCGAGTACCCTATTACCTACATCTACCAGCCACAGAACCACTAGGGAATATCATTGAAAACCAAGCCCTCGCCTGATATCTTTCTATACCAGGCTAAATCCTAAAATGGGGGTGATCCAGGAGGTGGATCAAACCATACCGTTCTTCTTTGGGACACTACCCATCCTCTCATGCCTTATCGCTGCTACAGTCCAAGTAGGAGCAAGCCATCCATTCTACTTTCCAAAAATCCTTGATTCCAAAAGATTACTAGGATTAAGCCATCATAATTTTAGCTTAGAAGTCAAATATACCTATCAAAAAATTATTCACTTCTCTTATACATTGTTTCTTCTGACTCCCCCTTTAAAAGTTAACTTGTCATCAAAATATCTAATCTTTTAAAAAATGGAGCCGCTTTAAATTAGGCTGCAAAACGAAATGCAAAGGATATTTATGGCTTTGCAAAACAATTAAACTCCTTTGCAGGATTTCCAAATCCAAAATTGCAGATACAAAACCAAGTGTAATGATTTCAAATGGTTGCTACAAAAGGTGTATATTGGGCAATATGTATGTGGCAGCAAGAACTATGCTCTTCATTGGTTAGATTTTTAAATATCAATTTATATTTGAGAATGTTCGCTGGGCGAGGCAAATAGCGGAAACTGCAAGTCGAGCTTCGTATGGATTTCGATATTTAAAGTCGATTCTCAGATGGGCTCAAATTGAGCAGTTTTTAAATCGAGATTGATCAAAAATCGATAAAGCCTGGCCATCAGGAGTCCTAATTGGAAGTCCAAGACGTCAAAGCAAACAATTAACATTCAAACCTCCATAAAGCAGTATGAAAATGCGTGACTTCTTTACTTCATAGGTTTCTATAAGTATTTGATAAAATGGCTGTATCTTCATTGCTATCACTTAAATACCCTGCTCGTCGAAATGTCTCCAAATTGTTGGCGATGATCAAGCCTATCGCTCACTTCTACTTCAGAAATAATTTACCTTCAAGGCGACATTTCTCATTTAAGGCACAATACGGATATGGTATTAAATATATTGAGTTTTTTAATCACGATAAAAGGATGTTCTTTTTCGCCAGGAATCCAACTTCTTTTACCTTACTGGTATGTATTCTTTGTTTTAAAAGCGTCTAATCCATCTGTATAAAGGTGTTGACCAGCCTGGTTATCATTTAATTATTGATATCAACAAGGAGAAATCCATCCTTTTCGCACCCAAAATGCACAGCGACGAGATTATGTGGGTCGGAGAGCCAGGTAAATCAACAATTTAGAATGGCACCGAATATTTAAGCTTTATTTTAATAGATTCTCTTGCCGAGCAACAAAAAATCTATGATGTTGATGAGATCAAATACTCCGATGAAATAGATAATACAATTACACAACTATCGCCTTCAACCATCCACACCATCAATGAAGTTTTTGACAATCAGACGATTAAGAAATATGAATCTATGATTAATCTGAGAATGCCTGAAAAAGTAAGCCTTTTGACAGATTCTCTAAATTTGATAGAGCTTTGGACGAGTGTCGCATAATCAAATCTGATTTTGAACTTTCTTTAATGAGAGAAGCTAATCGTATCAGCTGGTGAGGTCATTCAAGTTTCTCGACTGCTTTTTTTAGTGAAGCTCATGTTCTCCTCATGAAAAAGGCTATAGTTGGTATGAACGAGCGTGAACTCTACGCTGAGTTCGCTTACCACTGTCAAAAGAATGGGTGAGTTTTTATTTTATGGCTTATTGACCTTTATAGCTCTTCTGGGTTGGGCTATATCCCCATCGTGGGCTCAGGGAAGAATGGTGCTATTCTTCATTATCAAAAGAACTCTTCAGATATTACCAGAAAGGGAGAGTTGGTACTTGTAGACGCAGGATGTGACTTTCGCTACTATGCAGCAGACATAACTCGTACCTTCCCTGTGGGAGGAAAGTTCACCCCGGAAGGCCAATCTATCTATTCTTTAGTCCTTAAAATGCAAAATGCCGTCTTTGCTGAACTCAAAGAGGGAGTGGAGTGGGAGGATATGCATCGCTTGGCTATGAGAGTCGCATCTCATGGCCTTGTTGAACTAGGGATTCTTCAAGGCTCGCCTGAGGATGCCCTCAAGGCAGGCGCAGTGGCAGTATTTTTCCCCCATGGATTGGGACATTCGATTGGGCTTGATGTTCATGACGTCGGAGGTTATCCAGAGGGTGTTGACAGAATTCAGGAGCCAGGAATTTGCTATCTTAGAATGCGTAGGAAGCTGGTTGCTGGTATGGTCGTGACAGTCGAGCCAGGGATTTATTTCTCTCCTCCTATCATCGAATTGGCGCGGAACGATGCCGCTGTCAACCCCTTTATCAATTTCAGCACCGTCGATTCTCTTATTCATGTTGGGGGAGTCCGCATTGAAGATTCTGTTGTCATTACCGCCAACGGATATGAAAATCTTACTCCTCTCATCAAAGAAATAAGTGAAGTCGAGGTAGCTTATCAAAGCTAATATCATCTAAGCAAACTTTTCAGTATTAAAGCATTGATTATCATTTTCGAATCTATGATTTCCTCAAACAGTTAACCTATTTCGGAATATATCTCCAAGGATCCGATAATTATAAATCAAGATATTAGACTTGGATTTTATATTCTCGGTAGGATTTAAAACTTAGAATTTTTGAATCTATCCCCACCTTGTGAAAAATTAAGCATTCAGTTGCTTAATTTTCCTTTGAAAAGTTATTAATCTGGTGCTCAAGGAATATATTCTGATGTGGTCATACACAGGTGGGGGTTCCCATTTGACAAAAGAACAACTTTTTTATTTTTCATCGAGCGCTGGATTCAACCTCAAGGCATAGGTTCATCAGCTTTTATAAGGGATGCTGTTGTAAACCAATATCATGTATTGATAAACTTAAATTGTATCATACTTGGGGATATTGACTAATTAAATGATTCAACCATTAAATACAGGTGCTAGTCTGAGCTGTCTAAAGCCAAGCTCAACATAAAAATCCAGGTGACTGGGCCACGCAAAGTGACAAATTGGCAACCAAACTAGCTCCTGGCATGATTAACTATTTTTCTTACTAGAAGAACAGAACCTGGGTTCACTGCACAATCAATGAGCACATCTCAAAAGGGCTCCCACATATACAACTTATAGTTATACCTATTCTAAATGCTAGTATATCATAGAACTGAAGGGCTGCCAGATGTGCAGCCACCTGAATAGCATCTAGAAGAATACACTAAGGATTAAGCCACTGGGCTAACCATCCTAAGATAAAAGGCCTGGTGATCTATTAACTTAAGACAGATCTGATTATAGTAATAAGTGTAGCTATCAATAACCTGTCACTAATAATCATCATACACGGGTCTTCTAGCCGTGAGTTGTGGCCCAGGAAGGCACCTGTCTCTACTCTTCAAAGAGAAACAGTTTTGAGAGCTGTTGCATTCTACAGTTGATCAATGTCTTATGACAGTTGCCCTTAGTATACTGTGCCGCATTAAACCTACCTTTTAAAAGGTTTAGAATTCTGTTCCGTGCCTGCTTATTTAGTATGTTTTGTAATTTTTTGGGTAATATTTTCCTAGTTCAATAGTAAATTTGATATCAACTTAGACTAAATTCCCATTATTTTACAATTATTTTTCTTATTTTGGTCCTTTTCCTTGTTGCTTAACCATAGTGTGATACATTCCTAATTAATTTATACTTCTTTCATCATTAAGTTCATCTATGCAATAAATTGTATCTTTTTCTGCCCATTCATACCTTCTGGTTATCTAAAAGATAAATTTCAAGTTAGCAGTCAATAACTAAACTTATATTCTTTTTATTCTTTTTTATTGGTGGCACTTTTGGGGCCCAAATCAGGCTTTTAGATCTTTTCCATCTTCATTATATTTCCTTCCTTTTTTTCTTGCTGGCAACTTTGGGCTCATTTCTGTCTTAGTTCCTTCTCCTTTTTCTTTTCTTGCTTGCCAACAACTTCAGACACAAGGAAACAAGTTTTTGAGCTTGTTTTTTCCAATCCCAGTTTTAAAACTTTCATTCAAAATCTCTCCCCTGATATAATCCAGCTCCAATAAGCTAGATATACTTGGTTCAACCACTTCCCACTTGGCAAGTTAAGTTTTTATCTTCTCAGAAAGGGGAAGTTGCTTGCAATTTGCATTTATAAAAGCATCACCCTTTATCATCCCATAATTTATGCGCATTGGATAAACATCTCTTGGTTTTCAATCTTAAAACCAAGTTGAGATTGTTTGCCAAGCTTTTAGGTCCTGGTGGCTGGTCTGGGCCAGCCATGCAGATTGGTGAGCATGGCTCATCACAGGATAGCACTAACAGAACAATATGCAATATTGACTTTCCAAACATGGACCAAGAGCCTGCAGCTAGCAGCATGAAGCCAAAATAGTTAGGGGATATAGATTATTATAAATAGTTGGTTAGATAGGACATGTGCAGCAGGGTCAACAAAATGTGATCAGTATATCTTGGGGAGAGAAGGTTTTATGAGCACTAGGTATCCAGGCAGATAGTTTTACTTGCTGTTAAGCACCTGCAGTTTATGATGTATCAGATTTATTCTCTATTGATTTGTTTTGGTTTTTATCTGAGCTAGGAGGTCAGAAAAGAGAATTTTTCTGGGATGAAGCTCTTATGATCTGGATTAGGGGAATACTATATAAATTTTATTAACCTGTAAGAAAATATATATGGTCTAAAATGGCTGGGCCAAGGGTTCTCAGACAGGTCAGCTGGCCTATTAAGGTAGACAGAGGTCTCAGACAGGATAAAGCTCAGATGATATAAAACTGGAAAAGGATAAGAAAAAGTTGAGTGAATCAAAGGTTCATTGACTCTTTATTTAAAAACAAAAATATCAGTGTTCTTGTGTCAGAAAGGTGTTTATACTCTCTTTGGCAGGATTAGTTCCTTGAGCCACCAGCTCCCTGGGGTTCTAGATGCACTAGCTGAAATATTGCTGCTGTAAAGTGGTACAAGAATTTGAGGCTTCTTTCTGAATTGATATATCATCTGGGTTCTTGGACACATTAGGATTTTTCACTCTATTTGGAAGGGCACACTTGCTGGGGCTTTGCAGGTTTGATTCTCTATCTATGCTCATTTTCTCATTGGGGGTTTGCCTACTGATTTGATTGGTGCCCCAGTTATCTTTTTAAAGGCCAAAGTGTTGGCAGATGTCATGGGCCCTCAGGCTGTTCTGAGGCTGGCTTTATCATCAGCCAGATCACTCAGAGTTGCCTTATTGGGGCTTAAGACATTGTCATTATTTGCAGAAAATGAATAAAAATCATTGATCTTGGATTCTAGTCACAAATCTGACAGGCCACACAGTGCAATATATACTGAGTCATGGTATATTAAATCAATTATCTCATGGTACTTGATCATTCAGGATTTCAGGTTAGTTATCACAGAATAAGTGATATTTTATTGTAGAGCTTTTATTGTCAATCCTGAAATTATTTGACTTACACCTTCAAGGTACTTTTTTAGGATTTAGAGCTTGTTTTTATTCCTTCTAAATTTTAATGAACATATTAAAATTATTAGTCTATTATTTCATTTTATTTTTATATTTCTTATTAGTAAACCTTTATAACAACACACAGGCACTGGTTCTTGATAGGTTCAATCATGTGGTTGATGTCAATATTTTGTGTTCTTGAAGAAGAAGAGATGCTGTTTTTATTAGGTGTATTGTACATGTTGAGTTTGGGATATCTGTATGAGGACAGATGTGTTTCCAATTGGTGTGGGTGATTTCAGCAACTGACAGAGTCCTGTGGTTACTGGAGCCAAGTAAAGATAGAGTCCTGTGGTCTTTAGGACGCGACACCAACTGTGGTGGTTTTGGTAGGATTTGGAAGTAACAATAATACACTCTTATTGTACTTGACACTACTACTAATTAGTTTAGTAGTAATGTTGATGATTCTTATTTTTGTCTGTCTTCCAAGTGATCTTGGAAGGACTTTTAATAGTGTGAAGCTGGCAGCCAGACTGGCGTCTAGCTGTGGATAACTCTTTAATAGCTAGTCTATCATCCCCAAGCTACTAGTTTCACCCCCAGAGTTGGATTCCAAACCTGAATAAGGTTTTGGAATGAGGTAATATCCTAGGCTGCTAATTTCTCCTCTTCAGCCTAGATATTCCTTGACTTAGTTGAGGCCAGCTAAGTTGACATCCATAGGGCCAATCCCATCTTGCGCTTGGTGTAATGTCCAAAATTTGCACAGGCGGTCTTCTGTCTCATTTCTCAGTGAAACAGGATGTTGTAATTCCCTGTCTTTATTCTCTAGGTTGGGTTTGCGTCTATTTCAAGATCTGGAATGCATAGAAGAAGCATCCAGATTACCCAATGACCTGAGACCCAGAATGTCTCAGGTGTCTTATGGATTTCAAACTACATTAGTCTTGATATAGTTTCTCTGTATTCCTGAATAGACGTTTCAATCTGGCTGTGGCCTATCTATTGTTAACCCATAGCTTTAGTGATAGGAATATGGATCAGTCAACCCTAATAGATAAGGATTTCCTGACAGTTGATTCTAACAATTAGCCAGATTTTGATATTAGGTTTTTAGATCAATCTGCTATTATTAAAGCTGGCTTTTATTTTATATTTTTAAGTTTAATAAATGAATTATATCATAATTTTGATTCTATATGCTATTAGAAGCCTTAATTTAGTTACTTTTACAAAGCTTGCCTATCTTTTTATATTTAACTAACATAAATACACTAGGCCTTAGAATACTGTAGCTTCATAGCCTATATGAAAAATGAAGGATTTTCAAATCCTATATCCAGATTTCCTATCACATTTGCAATTTGGCTTTTTTATTAAATCAATTTTTGGCATTTTATATAAACACTTCAAATTATGGGATCTCATAGACACTTTGCAAATTTCAAGTTGTGCTGCATACTTCAAGTGGACAAATGAATCAACTGGAATTAGAATTGAATTAGTAAAAGTCATCTATCATTTTAATTAAGTTTATTATGCTTTTTGAGATTGCAGGATTTTCAAATTCAACAACAAAATTTTAAATCATAAAGAAAAGTCACTAGCAAGTCTAAAAATTAGTGTTGGGGTTTTTAATGTGATTCAAATATACAGTAAGAAACTAGGACAAAGCAACTCATACCAAGAATCTTTATAATGATGGAGTTGATGGTTTAGCTGCGTGAACTTCCTGTGGTCTCTACTGATAACAAGGTGATTCCTGGTTAACAAGCAGTAACAATGAGCAACATCTAAATGGGGTCTGGTAATGGCCTAGCAGAGATAAATTGTTTGCAGCAATGAGCATGAGACTCCCCACTCAAGAAGAAAGCATCACTGGACTTCAAAATGAGTAACAGTGAAGTCATGTCAAGGAGGGAGTGAGATTCATGTGTATTTTTATCACACTGCTCTGCTACAAGGCTGGCTGGGTTGTACGGTCACTTCAGTGACTAGACCTGGCATGGATGTGCATAGGCTGCCCAGCGTCAAGGAGGGAACAATCCTGCCTACTCCAAAAGGACAGGTGTATTAACAATGTGGTGGTAAGTTCATGCCTTAAATTTACTATACTCTAGACTGGTTTGGGTGTTCCACTAGAATGAATAATCATAGCCTGCCAACAATAATGAATCAAATGGGAACAGTACTGCCTCTAACAGATCAGAAAAAAATGGACAAGCAGGAGGAGGGAGCCCTGCTCCCCTCTCCCAAGCAACAACAGACAACACAAACAGACCCCAGACTAAGAGAAAACTGCATTCTTCTCTCAAAAAATGTTATCATTGTGAGAGGAAAAGGTGGCAATAATACCAAAGGACAGGAAAATTGAGTATGGAAACGTAGGAACTTCTAAGGACTTAACAGCAAGTGTGATTGAAAGCTTATGCAGGCTCTAAACAATTGAAGTAACAATGGTGGTGAATAATGATTGTATCTTTTGCAGAGTGGTAAAAAAGTGTGGTTTTGCACCCATACATATCTCAAAACTAGGTAAGGGAACCAAATCACTAACTTTTCAGACAAAGGCCCATAAGGAGTTAGTCATGCAAACAAAGTTATGGACAAAGACAGAGGAACTGATGACTTGTGATGTGAGGACCAAAGTTGAGAAATTTTTGATACAAAATGTACTGCCAGTAATCAATACAATGTAAATCAAAGAAAAGGCAAAAGCTTTGGGCAGGGTTACCAGTTGCGTAGAGAACCAAAAGTTGTTGAGTATCAAACAATCTGACGGAACACAAAAGAAGTTTTTTATAGGAACTGATGACTATGTACTGAAGGTGAAACTGGTAAAAGCAGTGAACAAGCTACCACAATCATTGAGTGTAGGTGGTTGGAACCTTCCACTCTGCCCTTTAGACAGGTGCTTCCATTGCAGTTTAAAGGGACACATCAGAGAAAAATGCCCAGTGAATGTGGCAGTTGAGGAGGAGAGAGGGAAGAAAGCAGTAGAGAAAAAGAAGTTGGGGGCATAATCAGCCATAGTGTTGGAAAAGCTGAAGAAGCTGAGTGAGAAGGAGGTACAGGCACAAAAGCTAGCACCTGTAAACAAGGCCCCAGATTTTCTTAACAAAGAAAGGAAAAAGAGGCAAGAAAGCTAAAGTTGGCCAAATCTTTGGCTATTGACAGTTTTGGAGCCACCAAAAGAGAAGCCCAAAGCTATTTTCAGCTAGGACCACTGATAGCAGTGAATGTTGGAAGGAAGTGGTGCACTACTGTAAGAAATGCAGAAATCCTGAAAGCACAATTTGCAGAAGGTGCTGAGGTCCTGGCCCCAGTATCATTTGTTAACACATGCTCAAAGAAAATTAATACACCCAATGCTCAGAACAAAGCAGAGACTCTGGTTGAAGTGAAAATTAGGGCAGAGGACAGGATGAAAACGGAAGATAACCTAGGTTAAGGGAAGCCCAGTGGCTGATCAAGCTCACAAGGTTGTCTGAAGAAGAAGCCTGCAGTACCCATCAATGGGATTATCTATGTGGATAACACCACACAGAGGATCCTATCTGCAAACAATATTTATTAATGTGTATTAAACTAGAGTTTTCTAATGTCTGAGGTTTAGAGAAACTTAAACAGAGACAGAGGCTTTCATATAGATTATTACAACATAACATTGATATAGGAGTATTCACAGAGACAAAATCCAAACCAGGCATGGAGGAAGAGTGGAGATATCAACTCTCTCTGACATAATTATTTTACTCACACTCAGTGGAGAAAATGGAGGCAACGTCCAAAAAGACAGCACCAAAGGGACCAATGAAACCAAAGGGGATGTTATGATCTGGTGGAATAAGAAAGTCAAAGTAATACAAAAATTGAAGATAGTGCCCGGCAGAGCCTCAGACATCCAGGTTGAGATAATCCAGGACAACAATGGTTAATGAGCCTATATGCACCAAAAAATTTCACAGAACAGCAGGCCTTCTTCCAGGAGGTCCAAAGAAAAGTGGAGGAGAATGATATAGACAGGAATGTGATAATGGGTGGGATGTAAATTATGTGATCTCTTCATGTGACAGAATTGGTGCATTAAGCAATTGGTCTGCCAATTGAGGAGCAACATAGCTAGTGCAGTTGATGACATTCATGGGGGTAGTAGATGTGTGGAAAAAGGGTGATCAAGGGGGTTTAGAGGAAGCTGAAGGGTGGACCTTTTTTAGAGAAAAACACTTCTTCTAAATTGATATTGTCCCATTCCCTGAAGTAATGCTGTGTAGATGTAAGATAAGTGTCAGAAATTTGGTGTTGACAGACTCAAATCATAGATCACTAGATCTGCTAGTGAGGGAAGAGCAGGAGGCTCAGGCAGGGAAAGAAATATGAAGGATGAACCCTAGAATCTTGGAGCGGCCTCCACTTCAATATTTCCTTACAAAGAAACTTAAATTTTATTGAAACAGATTACACTGTATATTAGAAAGGAGGGAGGAAAGGGCTTACAGATTTTGGAAGATGACCAAGGAGTAAATCAGACAGATCAGTGAAAACTTTGGGAGAATGATGAATTCAAAGATTTCAAGATATCAGGCTAAGGAGTCCAAATTTACCCAAGTGTGCAGGAAAGCAAGTGGAATGAAGATGTCAGTTTTCACAGAACAAACAATTATATATGCTAAAGCAATATGTGATTTCACAGCAGATATATTGAAGGCTTCAAAGGCAAAATGTAATGAGAAGTCTAATACAGACCTAGCACTCTTGAAGAGGGCAATTGGATTATTTTGATCATCTGCTAGGATTTTAGAATTATTATTTTGTGGCGCCACAGCAGACTTTAGAAAAGGCATAACAGAGGCAGCTAAGACTATTATGCGGATCTTTACAGTAAAGCATAAAGCAACAAGGCAGCAGCTGAAGAGCTTATCAAAGGTTTTCATGTTTTATCAGAAGAGAGGCAACATTATTTGGGTTTGCCTATTGGATTGCGCAAAGTAGTAACTGTGATTCAACATTCTAAGAATGGAAAATCATCAGGACCTGACAGAATTGTAATGGAGTTCTACAAGTTATACAAGGAAGAGACATCATCAATATTATGCAAAGTTTTCAACAAGATCTTGAACCCAGACTTAGGTGTCACAACCAAAGAATAGGTGAGGGGAATAGTGACTATTCTGTATAAGAAGAATGATTTGACCAACCTTGCAAACTATAGACCTATTACTTTATTAAATATGGACTAAAAAATATTTATGAGAGTTCTGACTAGACGCTTGAAGAACCAGCTGAAGAATGTTGTCAGTGAAGAGCAGATGAGATTCATTCCCAGACGCTCAATAGCAGACAACCTGATGCAGTATTATTTAATCAAGGGATGGATAAAGAAAAACAAAATTTGGGAAACCGGCTAAGTGATGTTCTTAGACCAGGAGAAGGACTACAAAAGAGTGAGTCATGAGTATTTGTGGAAAGTATGTGTAAAAATTGGTTTTCCCAACAATGTTGGTAGCATGTTAAAGTTGATCTACAGAGTAGCAAAATCTAATATTAATATAAATGGTAATCTATCATGATCCTTTGAGATTAAGAGAGGTGTACATCAGGTAGATCCATTTTCTCCATTTTTTGTTTGTCCTTGTAATAGAATCACTGTCAGTGGCCCTTCTAAAGGCCAATTGAAAAATGCTAGAAATCAACGGAAAGTGTTACTCACACCCAATGTATGTGAACAGTACATGGATTTTTGGCATAAAGGTGGAGGATAAGGCAAAAGTAATGTGTGTCTTAGACAAGTATCAGAGGGCAAGTAGTTAAAAGGTTAATCTTTCCAAATTTCAATCCATCACAATAAGAAAGATGGCAAAATGGGTCAACTCAGGTCAGCAAATCCCCTGTTTGGAAGACAGGGAGGAGTATAAGTATCTGGGGAGTCCCATTCAAGGAGTAATGTTGCCAGAGAAAATAAGGAATGTCCATGTAACCAAGATAATTAAATAGGTAGGGAAGTGGAAGTTTCTGAATCTTTCCTACTCTGGCAAGGCCTTGGTTTTCAACACTTTTGTATTATCCAAACTTTGATACTTGGCTGGGGTAGTCCCACTGTAACCCTCAGCAACTAAGAAAATAAGGAAGATAATTACATATTTCATTTGGAATGGCCAAGCAGCAAAAATCAGATACAAGGATCTATGTCAGGAGACATCAAAGGGAGGCATTGGACTAATCAACTTTTGAAACTATGCTTGAGGCACTAAAAATATGATGGTTAGCTTGCATTTCAGACAATTCGAAGTCAAATATGTGATTACTTATATTAGAGGATTATCTAAACAAGGCACAGCTAACCAAGACAAAGGACAACCAAGGATTGAGCTGAGAGATTAACCAGAACACCAAGGTAACAGCAAAGTACCTTCCAGGTTGCTGAAAGAACATTTTTAAAGCATGAGCAAAGAACAATGGTAGAATTTTGGTGGTCAAGTGTAATTCAAAAATAAGAGGCATTCTCTTGTGAGGTGGCAATTATGGATTGAACATAGATGATCAGTCTCAGAAGGCCTATTTTAATATCACTGAAGCAGCACACTGGGGGCAATAACATTGACAGCAAAGGCAGATTGCTACAAAGATTGAAACCACCAAGAAACTCTAAACCCTTGGACAAAATTTACTTTAAAAAGGGGTGGGATATAGTAGAGAATCAAGGGAACTGACCAGTGAACTTGATACAATACTGTAAACCATATGAGAACTTAAATGAAGAGAATCCTAGTTGGAGTGAGATGGAGGCAGAAGCAGTGCAAGGACAGTACCAAAACAATGTACAAAGGTTACCACAGACTGAATGTTTGGTTTGGCTCAGAAGAATGTTAATAGTGGGGAAGAATTACAGGATACTCCTGGTTAAATTCTCAGCTTGTGACTATCAGAAGAACCAAAACACAGGACTTGTTCTGAGACACATGCTGAAGATTATGACAGAAAGGGAGGTAAAACAAGGTCTTTTGAACCTTTGGGGGAAGACAGGGACAAGATGGACCATTGCAGTTCAGAACTTCCTGTACCAACTCAGAGGGGGGATTCTTAATATAGGGGAGGTGCTATAAAAGTGGCACAAAAAAGAGGACCCTACAGACTTTGCTTGCAAGGTTTGTGGGGAAGTGGAATCAGAAAAACACATATTCCTAGAGTGCTCAGAAGCAAGAACAATATGGTCACATACGTTCCACTGGTACAATCAGTACTATCTAGAGAAGGAAGCAGTTTAGGAAAGATGGCAATGGAACAAACTCTTGTCTGCAATACCACCACAGGTGCTTTATGCTAACGTGGCGGGCAAGAAGGTTTGGAGAACAGTGTGGGGTGAATCTCTCTTTGGTTTATGGCTTTTCAGAAACAAAAGAGCCTTTTTAGGTCCTGGTCAACAGGTGCATCCAACTCTAGACTTTGTGAAGCAACAGCTGCTTGCAGCTATTGGTAGCAAGGATAATTCTCTTTCTGTTGAGTCTGCCCACTCACAGATCAGTCTGGTCTCCTGTTTTACAGCAGAAAGAAGCATAGATATCTTGAGTTTGTTTAGTCTGCGTTTGCAGGATAGAATTCCAAACAAATAAGAGCATGTAAGTATGAGGATAGTGTGAGCTATTCCAGTTATGGGTGGGAAACTGCTTCATGCAGCAATTAAGTGTTTCAAGGTACAAGTCCTTGGGATACATCCTGTTGAGTTGAAACATACTCAATAACTTCCTTTGTGGGGTAAAACCAAAACTCAAAGAAGCTTAACTATGACTAAAATAAATGAAAATTTTGACTTTGATGCAGTAAATTCAGAGCCTGTAGGGAAAAAAGAAGGATTGTCAAATCCTACTTCTCATTTATTAAATCATATTTGCAAGCAACTCAGCTGAATAATAAAATAAATATTTAATAAAATAAATTGTTTTATTTGATATTTTTTACTTTTTTAAAAGTGTTAATTTCTTTGGGAATCACAAACATTCTTAAAAATTATACAAATTCATTTTTGAACAGCTAAAACTTAGATGGATAGTATTTTTAAAAGTAGACATACTTAATAATAAAATTAACTAAAATATACACTACTATTATAGAGTTAATTTTTTAATAAAAAGTTGCTGTCTTATTCTTACAATAATTAAGCCAATGAGCTGTTCCCTGTACTTAAGAAAATCATGCAGGAGTATGTTGGGTCTGCCAGAGGTGAATTCTCTGTTGGTGGCAAGCCCTAACCTGCTGCGCTCACTCAGGACACTAACCAGGAGTGAGTTATTTCTCCTGCTTTTTATAGTATGGCCTTGCTTGCACATCATGCACATACAGCCACTAACCAAAATTACATCCTGAAACTGGCACTAGCCAGCAGCCAATCAAGATAAGGTATCACTCAATGGAGTGAAAAATTGTAACAGCCAATCAGATTATATAATTTGGTTCTATTGATATATGAAAACTTCCTCCAGCCAATCAGCCATCAAGATACAGAAAAAAGTTAATCATCCCCAAAATTGTTCTTAAAATGGTCAAAAAGTAAGAGATGCTTATGTCCCTTGGGAAAATAGCAACCACAATAGGGTTTACAAAGTACACTGTGGCTTCAACCCTGCAATCTCATGCCAAATGTGGTCCCCCTCCCAAGAAGACTCCAACTGGGGCCTGCATGTCAACTAACAGTGACAAAGCCCATCCTCTCATATTGGCCATTAATAAATGTGATCCCCAAATACCCTTAGTCCAGGTGCACCTCCAACTGGGGCCATACAGTATCTTTACTAATAATATAGCGGTCAATTCAGGGATGTATGAAGTTGTGGTTACCACAAAAGCCTTGACCAATCAAGTCTCAATGGTCCCAGTTTGGTGGAAACCAATCCATACAATTCCACTGTCATCAACTTCATTAAAAAGAGAGCAATAAGGACAAAAATGATGTCATCTTCTTGTCTTATGCCAAGATTTTAGCAAGTATCTAAGACTATGGAGAAAAGTGTATTCAATCTAACGTCTACAAGCGCGGCCCAATCTTGTATCAATTTGTCGGGGTTTTGTTGGCAGTTTCCCTATCAGGTGTCAATTATTACTCAGCAATATCAAGCACTGCAGATGGGTATGCCTACCAGACAGAGCTCAAGGACATGCTGGAGGAGTGGGATACACAACAAGCTGTGCACACAGTTGTACTTAGTGCAGAGATATAGCAGCATGAATGGGCTGCTAAGGAAATTGCAGTTGCAGAACATACCTGCTGGTCCAACCCACCAACCACACTGACATGTATCTTGCATATATGTGTCCATACAACACCAGTTTTTCTCTCAGGTGCTTGAAGCCTGACACCTACAATAAACTGTACACCCAAGTTGAGAAGAGTTTGAGCTTCTCCTATCTTTTTTATCTGAGACTTGTCTGGTCTTATCATTTTCTACACAAGTGATAATGATAATTCAAGAAAGAACCCCCATCTCCTCCCATGCCAGTTCATCTGTTTTTTCAAGCCAGTATATGTGACAGAAGAAGAATTCAAGCAATTGAAGCAATCAGCTCTTGCTGCCCCTTCCCAGTCAACAAACCCTGCCTCCCCAACCCCCCATCAAGCCACCTGCCTTCCAACCCTGACTCCCAAACCACCACCCATTCCCTCCCCACTATCTCTGATTCTGTCTCTTTCACAGGCGCAGATGAAGGCAATGTTCTCTCTGCCCATACCTTCTCATACTTGTCACTTGATTAATAAATAGATAGCTCATAACTCTGTCATTTTAATAAAGTTATAATTCTGGCTTAATTTAATAATTTAATAATTTAATAATATTTTTTAAATTTATATCATTTCACACATTAAACAATATTGTTCTACATTTTCTGCATTGAAATCTTTTTACTTATGTGCATATATATCTTTTTGATAAAAAAATAACTGCTGTCAAATATAAATATTGCATTTAAATTATGCAGCTAAACTTTATCTTTTATTATTCACATTTGATTTGATGGGGCTATTTCAATAAATAAGTCTAATAAAAAGCATTATAATATCACTGGTTTGTACTGCAAATTTTAAAAATAGGATTTCATCCATAGTTGTGTTGCAACATCTACAATTACTCTGGCTTGGTAAAGCAATTTTCTGAGAAACAACTAAATTAAAGAATAATTGGTGGCACTTTTATCACACACTCATGTTGCACAAAGATCAGAAATTTTGAATCCTAAGCAGAACACTACTTATAAAAGCCTCATGACTTCCAAGATTTTATGAAGTAAAGGTGGCCTATAATCATACTATATAATATCCTTCTTCTATATTCAATCAAGTATCATTATCTTCTTAATTTTCCCCCTTATCTCATTTTATATACTTTCAAGAATTATATATATGACACCTTGAACCTCAAACTTTGGGATTTAGATGTTAAATGTATATCCCTTCACATTTACCTCAATTTAAATCATGAATAAATACTCTTGAGCTATCACTCTCAACATCAAGTTAAGATTTTCTGACTTGAACCTAAAAAGGTACTTGTTAGGTTTTGGAGCTTGATCTTTTCTTAATTTTTGCCTTTTTATTTCAAATTTGCATTTTTAGTTGAAATTTATTCTTCCTTATGATTTCTTTCAACTTCTTGTATTACCGCTTGAGTGATTTATATACTGACGCTTGATTCTTAGTGCTTAATATGCTCAATCTTGTTGTTGATTCTGAACAATATTCTGACCTAGA
The DNA here is from genome assembly GCA_014839935.2 of Entomophthora muscae. NCBI lineage: Eukaryota > Fungi > Entomophthoromycota > Entomophthoromycetes > Entomophthorales > Entomophthoraceae > Entomophthora > Entomophthora muscae. Next base: position 287,148 of record QTSX02004277.1, read on the forward strand.
AATTTAGTTTTTAGACCAGACTTTCATTGTTAAAATTGGGTTTTATTTTATCTTCCTTAGTTCATTAAATTGATTAAGTCCTCACTTCACCTTGTATAAGTTATTAGAAGCTTTAATACAGTTACTCCTTCAGACCATACCAACCTTTCTTTATTTGATTAATAGAAATATTTTAAGACTCAGGGCACTAGTTTAATACCATCTTTTCAAGAGATTCAGACCTTACATTTGAATGTATGTGAGTTTATTTTTTGGCATCTTGAGATCCTAATTTTTTATGTGACTTTGGTGTTGTGTGTCTGATATAAATGTTGTGCATTTGATTTTATTCCCCCATTAAAGCCTGTATTTCTGTTAATCTGGATCAAATTCTGTGTTTAATGTTACATTTTGTTTTATGCACAACTTCAGTTTGCTCTAATCTGACTTTGATTTGTCCATCTTGCCACTGTGAAAACTACAGTGCTCATACAAGTATGCTTTTAGATTATTCTTATAGTATTTGAAAAATTATACATAGATAAAGTCTATTAATAACTCAAATCTAAATGATATACTGTAATATATTTTTATAGAAAAAAAAACAAAATTAATATCCATATCAATGAATTTCATCTCAGCAGAGAAGTGATTACTAAGTTAAAACTATAGGATAAGAATATGTCAATTAAAAAATTATTTATAATTCTATCTATTTTTATATCTAGCAGCTATTTAAGATAAATATGTTAAAAAAGTAAAGGATTAACTTCACCAATATTGTTCCTTTCTCTTATCTGTGACTGTTGTCCATATCACAGTTACAGTAATATGGGTAAGTAAAAAATTAAGCAAAATATATGTTTAGTTAAATTGAGTTTATACTGTAAATTCAGAACCTAAAGATAAAAATACGGGATTGCCAAATTCTTTTGCATGAACTCACCAACTTAATGGAGTAATTTTCATCCCAGAACAACTTACTTTTTTTATGTAAAAGGATGAAAAATATTCCAGTAAGTTGGTGAGTTCACACAAAAGAATTTGACAATCCCACATTTTTACCTTTAGGTTCTGAATCTACAGTATTTATTTTATTTAAATTATTTAGGATGTACTGAAAACTTTAATCTTAGTGCCATGTGGTTTTATTGGGTTCAGTTTTAAGGAATCTGATTTTTACTTCAATTTAATTGCATTAATAAATTTTATTCTAAATCTTAAGTATAATTTACTACAGACTATTCTAACTGATTAGACTGGATTCAATTTTTGGTCATTTTGACTTTTAGTTAATGTAAGAATTAATTGAAATATAACTATTAATGGATTAAGTTAAATTTAATCCTGAGTTCAAAGCCTAGCAAAAAAAGAGCCCAAATAAAAAACACATTGATTTGGGTGCTTACACTTTAAGCAATTTACTTTTTCCAAGTATATTGTATTTTCATTTAAACTGCTGAATTGTTAAATAAAAGTTGATTTGAAAAGATGATTTATCATAGAACATAAAAGCTGCAGTGAAAATTGGTAGCTCTAATTCTGAAAAATAGTTTACTACCTTGAGTGTAATAAGTGTTCAAAGCAGATAAAGTGGTAAATGATTTAAGATTGTAGGGTTACTTTGGCATTTACTGATAAACATGGTAGCTTTCAAACTTATGTTGTAACTGTGCTGTTTTAGCAGAGTTACAAGGGGAAAAGTATTTAGAAATTAGATAATATTCTTTATTGAGAGATAGTGATTATATAGTTATTGTGAATTGTGGATAACAGGAACATGATAGTGTTGGTCACACTGTGGAATATTAAAGAGGGTGGCTTGATCCTTGTAATGAGTCAAGCGCCAAAACGAGTTATCTACAGGGAGGGATCAGCTTCTGTTCGTGTTATTGTATTTGGAAATCTGAGTTATCTTCCTAACTTGGCTTCGGGTGAATAGATAATCAGATCACGAGTCACGAACCCGCTTACTCGGAACCTTGCTGGCAGGTCGAGCCTGCTGTTTTGACACTCAGAAAACAGTATTTGCCAAGAAGCCAATTTAAAAATAAAACAAATGCTTACAAGGTTAACAACTAGATGAAAATCATATTGTAAGTTCAATAAAGCCTTGATGTGTTAAGAAGCAAGCATTTATCTTGTACAGGAGCGGGAAATTTTCTTAAATTAAGTTTAAAATGCTTATTTTGATGGCATTAATCATTTTAAACTTACTTTCACGAATGTTTGGGTCGTCTTACTTTTCATGTTTGCATGAACAGCCTTGTTCTAAAACTCATCAAATGTAAATTTAGTAAGTTACTTTTTATGCTAACTAAGAGAAAAGAATAAATGATTTCATAGTAAGTTTTAGCATCAGATATAGGAATAGCTTAAGGTTTGCGAGCTCGATCCATTTTTTCTTTATAAGAAGCAACGGCATTGGACGTGGAAACAGCTTCGCTCATTATATCAAAGATAGAGTCATTGCGCCTAGCACAAAGCTTAATATCCTCGGCATTTGCTGTCGATCGCCGCCCATGCTTAGCAAAGGCTTCTATGTCGGAGGCCATCGTTTCGGCATGACGATATATCAATTCTGCAAGCATTGTACGAAATTGCTGGGTTATTGTAGCATTAAGTGTATCCTCTAAGTAATTCGAAATAATTATTAAAATAATTTAAACCAGAATAAAAAAAGGGCAGATGCTTCTTTAATTAAATTATTATATGATATAAACAAATAATGGTAAATGACTTAACAAGAGTGATTTTTCGTATAAGTTTAGAATAAACGAAGGGGAATTAAAATTATTAGTTTAAGTAGGTAAAGTTAGAGCAGAGGTCAAGAAAAGGCTAAAAGGCTTTAGATCATGTTCGAGAAGCAGCTGTAAAGAGCCAGAAGGATATTCCCTGTGTAATAACTTTGTGACCTTGTGAGTTTACTACAGAGCTGAAAATACTAGATAGAAAGAACCTCAAGGAAATCTGTAGTATATGGTTTTTACTTGATTCCTGAATTTGGTAAGTTTAAAATAGTCAAAATGAATAAAGTTAACAAGCATATTAAATGAATTTACCTTCCTCTTCACATATCTTTCCAACCGTATACCAAATAGAAGCACGCAGTTTCTATTGTAGATAGTTTTTAATTATTATAAAGTCGTAAAGAAAGTGTTAAAAACAAGTGTAGTAATATAAACAACTGTCCAGCTTGATAAAATTAGTTAAACATACATCTTCTAAAGTGGGTGGAAGTGATTCATTGGTTACAGAGAATATAGCACTATCATCCATTATCAAATTATAATTTACAAGCTAGCTTCAAAAGGAGTCTTTACTAAACGTAATAGTAGTTTTTATATTAGCCCATGTAATTTGGAAAACTTTAAGCAAATGAAGTTTCTAATGTCAATAAATTCCCAAAGAACGGTTAATTGAGATAATTGTAGAATTAGCGATAGTCCAAATTTTTAGTCATAAACTTGATAACAGTTTGGTGGGATACGTCATATTAAAACATGGCATCTAGAAAACGGTATCTAAAAATGCGTCATCTAGAAAATGTGTGCAAACATGGCTTCTAGAAATATGCTATCTAGATATACAATCTCAAATGTCTACTTAAAATTGCCTACTAGATTTTAAACAAATTATAGAATAAAATATTTAAAAATCAACAAATTAGTAAGGAGTCAATTACTCAAGGATTCAAATCTGCAATAAAAAGAGAGTCATCAAGTAAGAATCATTGTGTACAAAGCTTTGAAGCTAGTGCTTAAAAATTTGTCTTTTATATGTTGGCTTTTATGGCTATATTAATTAATCCAGGGGTTTCATAATATTGTAAGCTCTTAAAAAACAGGTAGGGTTGAGTGATTTTTTGATGTAAGATGAAACTTAAAATTTATTATTGCTTATAAAAAAAACTTTGACAAAGAAAATAGCAGCTTTGATAAAAAATTATACCTGTGATGAGTAGGCAATTTTTGGGGAAGCTTTGAAGAGTGATTTGGAGAAGAATATCTTTATTTTCAGTAGTGGCATTTTATTATCTCTCAAAACCCAAGATCTGGAACACCATTTGAACCCTGGCCAGGATTGACCATAGGCCTCCAGCCCTGAGGACCAGAGAGCCGACCACCCGTGTTTTTTTGGATGGAATCCTCTCTGATCCAAACCACAAATTTTCTGGAGGATTGTCAGAATACCAAGTGTTGATGAGAGCACTTGTTGACTTAAGCAGAGGGATCACCAGGCCAGAGTAGAGCCCATCATAGAATGAGAGCCAACTTGATAACATAGAATAAGGATTGACCAAGCAAGAACCAAGCGACAGAGTTGGGTACCATGGAGTCCACCAAGCCCATAAGAGTAATATAGAGTACTACAAACATCTGGGCAAAAATGTTGTTGTTAATGGCGTCAAATTCTTGTGGGCGGTCAGGATGTGGGATTGGAGATAGTGTCATTGGTACCAAATAAGCAGGCAGATAATTATACTTATTGTTAAATAATCTGGGCAGAACTGTGTACCACTTTCCTTCACAGCCAATTTTTTTTGTGACTCTAGTTCTTGCCAAGGGGTTGACAATAAATATATTCTTCAGTTTAAACTCAGAGTAGACAGGATTTGGAGGGTACTTGGTAAAATGTATGGGTCCAAAGGGTGATCCAACTGGGCAGGATAACACAGGCAAGGGGGCCACAGGTTTGTTTATATAAGTAGTGGGGGGCTGTGTGCCTGAGGGGCTTGAGTTGAGTTGGTAGAATACTAAAAATAGATATGGTAGAATTTGCGTGAACCAAAGGTTAATTTAAAGTTTATTATCAGAATGACAATACCATCATTCTCAACATAGCAGGGGTTTTATAATATTAAAATCTGTGTCTCCAAAATTTGTGGGATTTAATTCTGCAGGCATTCTTCCAACAAGACTTTGGCATTTTTTTGGGAGGCTTCAAGGGCAGCTAATTCTGGGTTGGATTGTGTTAGTGAATAGATGTGACAACACTCTATTTTCCCGCTTCTATTCTTAACATCACACGGCCCTGCCAAATGCATTACAGATTTGGTGTTGGGTACTAGTATTGACTGGTGCTTATTGAAGGATTTGTCTTCAGATTTTGCCTTAACCTCCTTTAGGCAGGCAGATGCTTCTGCATAGATCTGGGCCTTTGGTGGTGCACCCTTCACTGTGGGCCATTCCTTATTTGGGAAATCTTCTTGGCTTTTCAGGCAGGTGTTTGGATAACCTTCAGATTTGTGCCTAAAAAAATGTGGGCATCCAGGCTCCTGGCTGGCGGGCCACATATTCTGAGGACCAGGGTTTGTTTCTTGCTTTTGACTTTTGTTCAATATCAGAAGCAAAATTTCATTCATGACAAAGATGAAGACACTAGCATAGACTTGATAATGATGACTCTTAGTGTAAGACACAAAAATTGCCAAATAGAGGCAAGAATGTTTTTGTCATTGGCTTAATGAACCTGAGGTCTAATTTGGTAGCCAATCAGGATTCAGCCCCCCAAAAGGCTCTGGTAAACCATCTTCCCCAGGAAGTGTTGTTTGAGAGCATAAAAAATGAACTATTCTTATGAAAAAACCTGCCAATAAACTTATTTCCTGTGCCAGTGCCATTTTGCCGCCCTCAACTTGGTTGTCCTGCCTGCCCAAAGTCACATCTCCCAATTTTATTATGATTTCTGATCAGTAGAGTTAAATTCTGGTAGTAAGGTGCTATATGAACCCTAGACCCTGCATATGTGAGAATTGAGGAGAAGGTTAAGAGAAAATAAAACCAAGCTCTCAACCACAATAAAATTGCAGTTTCAGCAACAACTAAAAGGTTGTTGCCAACAATTCCTGGAAGGCCAAAGGGGGGAAGGAATCAACTAAACACTAAAAGCAACAGAAAAAACCAAATGGCCAGATTATACTAACAAATTTAAAGCTTTATTAGAGTAGAGAATGATGAAACAAGGTCTTTTACAACTCTTGCATTCATTTAAAGGGAGGAGATGGAATTTGAGTGAGAAGTTGAATGTCCAAAACTGATTGGCCTATGATATGAAGGAATATAGATGCATCTCTGGAGCAGGAAAATCTGAAAAAATCCAAATGGAAAAATCAAAGAGAAAACTGACTCAACTAAAAATTGAGAAACCTGTCTTAAGTGCAATTATCACTGCTCCTGACCACTCTTGCACATGATATTTAACCAGAGGTGTCTCTTGGATGGGTTAGGTGGGAGCATTTTCAGACTAACTCAGCAATTAATAGTGTGAGGACTTTTCTTGGGGTTTTTTCAGAAAATCCTTGGAAAATATCCAGGAGTAAGTTGGCAGAGATTTCCAAGCATTTGGTGAGTATTGAAGTAGAAGCCCAAGGGGGAGGCGTAACTTTACAGCATCAGACTTTATTGTTATTTTTGAATAAAGATTATGAGATATTGGTTTTTACAACTATTTATAAAGTTACACCTCTCCCTTAGGCCTCCACTTCAACTCTCACTGAATGCTTGGGTATTTCTACCAAATTGTGTTTGTATATTTATCCAAAAAATACTGAAAAGGCCCAATAAAAGCCCTCAAATTATTACTTGTGAAATTATTCTGAAGATGCCCTCACCAAACCCACCCAAGAGACATCCTGGGTTAAATATCATGTGCAAGAGCAGCTGTGAGAAGTGATATGTGCATCTAAAGTAGGTTCCTTAATTTTAGATGAGCCAGTTTTCCTTTTGATTTTGTACATTCAAAATTTGTTCATATTTTTCTACATCAAGAAAAGCATCTATAAGCCCTCATATCATTGAATGATCAGCTTTGGGACATTTAAATTCTCACCCCAATTCCATCACATTCCTTAAATTAATGCAAGAGCTGTAAAAGACCTTTCTTCATCATTTTTCATAACCTAATATATTTTGAAATTTGTTAGTACTGTTGCAACTGAACCAATAATAGTTAAGTATCTGGATTGGGGAAGACAACAGTCCAAATAGAAAGAACAAGAATAGGAATAGGATGTATTTATTTTAAGATTAATAGGCTGATATACTATATTTGAGAGCCACATGTTGCCAGGGGGTGACATAGTGGCGGTTTTGTGTAATGTTTTGACTGGTAATACATAAGAGGGAGATTATTGCACAGATTTCCAACACTCTTAATTAATAGATAGTGTCCGTAATTTGACATTGTGCTCAGATTGACCCATACCGTTAGTCACAACATGGGGCAATGCTTTGAGCGCCCCTTGTGTATTGTGAGACATTTTAGTGGACAAGAAAATAATCTTGGCTTCAACAGTACTTCTGGACATTTGTTTTTGTCTTTTGCTCTTAGTTTTCAGTTAATTTCTGCCTCTCTTTGGCCTCCCATAAATTGTTAGTAACAATCATTTGAGTTGTTGGCCAAACTGCAACTTATTGTGATTGCAAACAAGGTTTTATTTCTTACTAACTTGCCCCCCAATTATCACATCAACTGCCTCTTGGTCTGCCTTATATAATTCTGTTTCATTGTTATCATATTTGGATTAACCCTTCAGTTAATGTTGCTCATTTAGGTTCTTCTGTCAGTAATTTTTTATACAAGGGAAGGTGAAAATTAGTAACCCCCTCCTCTCAATTAAGTTTAGTGTTGTTGAAGAAACTGACAATATTTTTTTATTTTATCCTCATTGTTTTTTATTGCATCCTACAGTACAACACTTAACCCTTACACCATGAATTAAGTGTGTAGGGCATCATCCTTGTTAGGGGTGAGACAGTATATGTATTGTGTCCTAGAGATGATATCTTTCAATTTTATGGAGTTCTGGATGTGTTTTTTATGAGTGACCTGGAAAGAGATTCCTTGAAAATTTCAGGATGCCTCACAGTGATATACTGGTCTTGTGTGGTCAGAGTCTTCTGTTTATCCTTAAAGTGGATAATTTTGTACTATCACATGTCCCAATTGATGAATTTTAAATTCTCCTGATCTGATTGTGTTTTGTTTATTTGAACAAACACATGATTGCTTAACAGATGGTTTACTGTATCAGGGTATATTTGAAAGTTAAATCTCCCTCTCCTGATGATTAGATCTGAGGTGGCCCATTCTACGTGAGAGTTACTCCATCTAAGCCAGCTCAGGGTAATTTTTACGCTAAGCCCAGGAAAGTTAATGACTGGTCCCTGAATTGTGGAGTACAGATTTTCTAAGGCAATATCAAACAAGATGGCTTACCAGGTAGTAGCAATGTGATAATTGTCATATAAGGCTAAACTTTTAATTCACAAAGGATTAGTAGTTAGCTTAAACTTACTAACAAAGTTGCTATTGGCCAAGGTTTATACTGCACCCAAATCTAAAAGTGCTGAGCCAGTGTAACTTTGAAAGCAGAAAGGATATAATATCAGTTTATTTGGGTGTTAAGCAACGGTTTAAAGTGCAGGGTTGTTAGAAAATACTTGAATCATGGGGCATTGGTTGACATCTTCAGATCAATACTATTTATTGGGTGAGTCTGATGGGAAGCAAGAAGAGCTTGACTTGCTTATTTATCTACCTGAGCTTTTCTCTCATATTTATCATTCCAGGTAGTGATAAATCTGAAATTTGTGCAGTTAGATTGTCAATTGCTCTCATTTTGTCAATATTAGCTGTTTTATGTTTGTGTTTGTTGTATTTAGGTAGTTAGCAGTTAGCACAACCAGAGGTGTTGATACTCTTGAGTCACTCTCTCTTTCTAGCCTGCGCTTTTTGAAGTGCATTGGATGTCTTCTCTTACTTATCTGCTTTACAGTACAAAATCTGAAAGCTGATAACCTGGTTGAGGTTCACATGTCTCATTACTTAGCGCTTGAGTGCATCATAGTACATGAGGTGTGTGGCACAGTTGTCAAAGATCATATGGATAGGGTGAGCCACCTAACTTCTAATAAAAATTTATCAATTTCTTTACTGAACTGTTTTTATAATGTTCTTGACTTGGCAGATGATAATGTGTGCAATGCCTTTCATGAAAAATTGTGCAAGGAAAAACTTTCTGGAAGGTAAACCAGTCTTTTTCATATGGTTTTCATTTTATTTGCCACATCAGGTTCCTGCATTGTGGGATGATCAAATGAAAATTTTGGCAATCCAGAAATAAACTAAGCATTTTATCTGCATTCATTTGGTCTGGACTAACTGGATTGAAGCTGTGGCATTTTTTCTGTTGACCCCAGAAAACAACTCCAGGGCTGAGCTATAAAAGGGCTGTGTCACATGTGCAGATATGATACTCTCATAAGTGGTTTGGGGTACTAAAAAAGATGACTTTCACAGTAGTGTCATTTTTGCCTGAGATAGATTGCCCAAAGAAGAAGAATGGGAACAGAAAAGCAGCAAAACACTTGAAAGCATTGAATGATTTAAATCTAGTCATTGAAAAAAAATGGTTTAAAGCTGCCCCTGTTAATAATGAAGGAATTAACCTGCATCTCCCTGAATTTTGCCTGAATAATTACGTGTTGAAGATTATGAGATATCACTACCTGGTGGCGCTTGGCAGTTGACTGGCCAGTTGCCCAAAAATACCAAATTATGACATCATCAATGCTTTGGCAGAAGTCCCCAACCAAGAGGTGAAAATATTTCTGGCCGACCAATCAGATTCAAGTGTGTCCCTCCCAGTTGAGTTATAGTCCCTCCTATTTCCCCTCTGAAAACAAGTTTTCAGATAGTTTTACCTACTCTCAATAAAGTCATTCCCCAATATATGAAAGCTACCTTGGGGTCAAAAATACCCCCTTCTCAGGCCATGGCTGCCGCTGTCTTGGTGTGGTTAAGAAAAGTCTCCACACAGGATCAGCAGGTTTTGTACCCCTTATCCCAAAATCATTACTTTTTGGTGGTCCATTTAGATCTCCTGTTTTCTTTGTTGTTAATTGTCTTCATTTTGCATTTTGTTCCTTTTCTTTGTAGATCTGTAGGTTTAAAGCTTCAGTGCACATCTTTGTTCCAGGTTCTGATTTTAGTCTGGAAAATTTATCCCCACAACTTTTATTTGAGCTCAGACCTTATTTACATAAATCTAACAATTCCTGAAAGAAACCTTGTGCAAATAGGGTGTTGAAGGCAGGCACAAAGATAACTATGTTTTGATGGAGAATGTGTCCTTCAGAGATTTGAGCTCCTAGAACGTAAGATGCCCATTTCAGGAGGAGCACTGACATGATTCTTTTGTATATTTGTTTACTGCAGCAGGTACAGGCAACTTGGAGAATTTTAAAGATGAAAGTGTAGTGTCAAGGCCCAGAATGGGCCTGAAAAAACCTTATATTACATTGATATGTTGCCTGCAGCCAAGCAATCACACAACTAATCAGTTGCAAAACCAACATATTGATTTACTTAAGAAAAACTTTAACCCCAAGTGGGAAATTAAACCCTAGAAAGAGCCAAACCTGAGGACAATTGAAAACCATTCCATTGCCAAGCAAAAAAGTTTTAATTGGCCAACCACCTCTGAGACCAAGGAATTAGGACTTGGGCTGCCAAATGACCCCCAAAATCTCCTGCCAGCTCCCTCAGGAAAAAAATAGTGAATTAATCCCCTTAACTGACAAATAAGGGCCTGTCAATGGAGCCTAGCTTAAGAATAACTATTTGACAGCCAATAATGTAAGGGCTGTAACCTTTGCAAATTCAAGCCCAGGGGTCAAACCTGCAACCTTTGCTGTAAAGCAAAAACGCGGGCAACTGCGCAAACCTGCTGGGGGATTCAAACCACCCACAAACCACCAGAGCAGGTGGTAACTAACTCTCAAAAGAGAGATCAGTTTCAATTTGCTTTCAACAGCAAAAGCTGTTAAATCAACCAGGGCAAGTTCACAAACTGGCCCAGGGGGGCTAGCGGCCCCCAACAGTAGCAGAGCCACCAGCTCCAATGCTATAAAGGAGCTGGGTGGCTCCCATCTAATAATAAATGACTTTTGCTGGGTTATCCAGCAGATTCAGTATCAACTGGGTCTGTTGAATAATCTGGGGAATAAACCTGTTCCAGCCCAACTTCAGTCAACCAGTTCTCCAGCAGTCAATGTTCCTGCTCCAGTCCCATCTCCCAGTTTTAAAGTCAATGTCACATCCCCCACTGATGTAATGAAGCATCATCTTCAGGAAGATGCTCCAGTTTCCCCTGCCAATCAAATAAATCCTGCTAAAGAAAATTCCCAAGCCATTGAAACCCCCAAAATGCCTGCAGTTTCCAACTGTTTCATTGGATCAAAAACAGGAGAGAAGTCAATCAGCCAGGAAAATTCACCAACAGATGACAGTTCCCCTACCCAGAAGCAAGTCCAAACTTCCAAGCAACCCCAGCCCCAAATAATTAAGCTGGATATAATTAGTCACCAATCAACTTCCAGAAATCCGACTGATCTCAAGATAAAATCAGAAAAGCCAAACCCAGACCTCAGAATTTCCCCCAGCCATGAGTCAATCAACCAATCCAATGATCCAAGCTCAGAGAACTTCCCTCCACTAACCCAGTCCAAGATTCTTGGGACCATATCCCCTGTTCTCAAGAATTCCTCCTTCTTCCCCAAAGTACCTGTGACCCAAGGTTGGACTACTAGAGCTCCCCAAGGAGCTTCCAGTAGTTGCTTCCAAGGAAGACCAGATGAGTGATATAAACCCCACTTCCCTATAATCAATACAGACACATACAGCATTTAATAAAGTTTATGGTCCATAGAGTAGTCTTTGCATTTCTCCCCCATATTCTTTTATCACCTTGGACAATCACATATTAACCAACTCAGTTACCAGCACTTCAACTAGTAGAAACAGTAGAACCTGTAGCAATGGACTACCAGCCAGGACCCAGCCCTGGACAGGCCAGCAGCTTCATTCCTCTCACTCCTCCTCCAATCCTGTAACCCTCTGCTGAGGTTATCCTTTATGACCACAGCAGATATGGGATGGTCATCCTGACCATCCTTAGTCTTGCTGAGGTTGTAGTACCTCACCTTGGTGCCTACCGTTCACTTCAAGCTGGTATGCTGTATTTATCCCGCTCCTTGTCCTTCCTGTATTGGGCCTTGGTGTTGCAATACCCTGAAGGGTGAACTCCTCCTATGTTGCCTTGGTACAATGCTACACCCGGCCATGACAAATAAGGAGTTAACAGTAAGTGCAAATGCATTTTTTCAGCAGAATATAGCTGGGAACACTGACAACTCTTCTCTTGTTGACATCATTAACTAATAAACCTTTGCTGTTTATGTCATTTAACAAATGTAAAATTGTAAGAGTTTATTATGCCTTTACCACATTAATGTCACAGCCCATACCAGAGTCTGGCTGGACTCTCACAGGGGAGACAGGCTGGGCCTGGAAGGCCATGTACACAATAGGTGCTATACAAACCAGGTAGTTGAGAGCAGTGGCTAGGGAGCGCCAACTCCCAGTATGGGGAACAACTTGGTCAACCAGCCCCAATACTGTGATATAGACAATCCAAATTTTTCTAAAGTCCTGGATGGGAGGCGCGTTGGGGAGAGGAGGAGCAGTAGAAATCTCCTTCATAGTTGGCAACAGATCCAGGTGGTGGGGGTGGAAATACTCTAAGTCAAGGGTGTGTGGTGGTTTGATAAGAGTAGCAGGGGTGTAACCATGAGGATATGGATATGCAAGTTTGTATTGTGTAGTGGATTCACAAATAGATGCAAAGAGAATAATTAAATTTGAGCAAAAATAGACAATTCCTGAAATAAGATAATAATTTCTGGGCATAAACTTGCTTTATTAAGATGTCAACAGTGAGAAGGGCTTCTCTCCCTCACTACTTATAATTACTGAAGATTATGTGGCCTTTTGTGCCACCAGAGAACTGATGGCATCAATTTGAGTTGAACTTGCAATTTTAACTGGAATTTGCATGCTTGGGAAAGAGGGTGATATCTCATTGGTTGCTATAACATTAACATTTTGAAGTTTGCAGCATGCCAAGATACCACAGTTATTTATAGTTTCCACAATGAATCAATTGTCCAATTGCGCAATCAAACAATCACACTCCCAATGTACATTTCCTAATAGATGAGTGGCCCAGATTTGATAACAGGCTTGAAGCCAGGGATTTGAGGCTCATGTGCATCTCAAATCCCAGGCCATTCACTAATCAAAAGGGGGGTTTTGCCCTGGAAGGTAATTTTTGTGGGTTTTCATGCTGCATGTTTAGTCAACTCTAAAGAGGCCAGCTGACTATCCAGGGTAATCTGGGCCCTGACATCATCCCCTACCATAGTTGATCTTGCAGATCACAACTCTTTACTTCAAGACTTATATTCCTTCAGCAGGTTAGCAGCATTCTCCAGGTTGGATTCTGGTTCCCAAGTATTCTCTTTATGGAAGTATCTCTTCCATTTGACCAGGAAGTGAGGTTTTTGGTATTAGAGTTTGTGTCCCAGGATGGCTTCAGCCTTGTGTTCTGTGAAGCTTCCTATTTTGATGATTAGAGGAGCTGTTCTCACTATCTGATGCAGGAGAGAAGTTCCTTTCTTTTTTGATAACAGGGAGTAGTGGAATATGTTGTGAATTTTCCATCCAGGGGGGCAGTTCTAGTTGGTAGGCTACGGTACCAATGTGTTGTAAGACTTTATAAGGACCTGTTTGTTGGGGGCTCAAGCTAGCGCAAGAAGCACTGGTCTTGATGTTCTTTACGCTGAGATACACAAGGTCTCCTACTTCAATTGAGGGGGCAGGGCTTTATTTCTTGTTGTCAAAATCCTTATATATTTGTACTGCTCTTCTCAGGTTCTTGGTGCATTCTTCTTGGCACACATGGATGTTGCTGACCCAGTCTCATCCTTTGGGGTTGTTGGCTTCCTCTGTGGGGGGCATCCCATGTGGGGTTGAATCAGTAGTTGGCTTTGAAGGTGGACATACCAGTAGAGCTGTGGTCTTGGTTGTTGTACACAAACTGAGCCATTGATAGGTGGGTTACCTAATTGTTTTGTTCCAAGTTAACGTAGCATCATAAGTACTGTTTGAGGACCTGGTTTACTCTCTTGGTCTGTCTGTTGCTCTGAGAATGATATGCAGTAGATAACAATTTTTATTCCCAAGTCCTTTACAATTTGGGCCCAAAACTTAGAGGTGAATTGTGGGCCTCTGTCTGAGACCGCTTCTTGTGGGAGTCCATGGTTCATGAATACTTGGTTCTGGAATAGAGTGGCAGTTTACTTTGTTGTTACTTTGGCAGTTGTTGGAATAAAGTGTGCTTTCTTGGTGAAGCAATTGACAATTACAAGGATGGCGTTGAATTCTTTTTAATTGGGTAGCTCCACACTTTAGTCCACGGAAACCAGCTTCCAAGGCCCTTCTGCAATATTAAGAGGTTATAGTAATCCTTCTGGCTTTCCTTGCTTAGGCTTGGTACATCCACATATCTTGCAACCACTGGGGTATCCTTCAATCTCTGGCTTCATCCTGGGACACATGTAGGCTCTCTGAATCCCTTTGAGAGTCTTTGTACGCCCAGAGTATCCTGACATGGGGGAGTCGTGGTATTCCTTCAGTATCTCTAAGCGCAGTGGATCCTCTGGTATGTAGGTGCGTCTGTGTAGCTGCAGGGTGTTTCCATGTAAGGAGTAACCAGTTCAGTAGTATTGAATGTTGATATTTTCTTTAAGTCTTCCATGATGGAGATGCAGTGCTGGTCTACAGTCTGAGCTAGTTGGATTTCTTCTCTTCCACTGGCTAGTCCCAGGAATAGAAGCATTGGCTAAATCATGTTTGGTGACAGCAAGGATTTAGTATTGAATTCCTCAATCTCTTTGGAACTAGGAAAAGGTCTGCTCTTTGGCTTAGGACATCAGGTACAATATTGATCTTGCCAGGTTTGTAGCTCATTGATAAGTTGTAATCTTCTAGGGATAGGGCCCATCTAGCTTGGCGCTGATTCAGTTGTTGTGGTTTGAAGAAGTATGTCAGGTTCTTGTGATCAGTCATGATTCTCACTGGGTGGTTGGCATCACACAAGTATCTTCTCCAATGTTTTAAGGACTGGATGATAACAAACATCTCTTTATTGTAGATGGGGCAGTTCAACTCAGGCATAGTGAACTTCCTCAAGTAGTAAGCTACAGGGTTCAGCTTACTATCATGCCCCTCCTGAAGCAACACCCCCCCAATGCAAAGTCAGGGGCGTCTGTTTTTACAATGAAGGGCTTATTGTAAACTGGCATTGTTAAGACAGGGGCAGAAACAAAGGCGTTCTTTAGCAACGCAAAGGCTGACTTGGCGGTGTCATCCCACACAAAGGGGTGTTTCTCAGAGGTGAGGCGGGTCAAGGGCAAGCAGATCAAAGAAAATTTTTGGACAAATTCCTGGCAGAAGTTTGTCAGGCCCAGAAAACTTCTGACCTCCTTGTGGTTCTTAGGTTCAGGCCATGAAGTCACGGCCTCTATTTTATCAGATGTCATTGCAAAACCTTCTTTCAGTACATTTTACCCCAGGAACTCTACTTCTTCTTGGAAAAACTCACATTTCTGGAGTTTAACAAAGAGTCTGTGTTTCTTGAAGCATTGTAGGACAGCTTGAAGGTGTTTAATATGTTCCTCAGGTGTGTGACTGTAAATGAGGATTTCATCTAAGTAGGCTACGCAACACTGGTCCTTGAGTCCTCCCAAGACCACATCCACCATAGTTTTAAAGGTACTGGGCGCATTTCATAACCCAAACAGCATAACCAAGTATTCAAAGAGACCTTGCCTAGTCTTGAAGGCAGTCTTCTATTTGTCACTAGGCCTGATCTGGATCTGGTTAAAGGCATCCCTCAAATCAACCTTTGAGAAGATGTTGGCTCCTGAAAGCTGGTCTAAGAGGTCTTCAGCATTGGGAACAGGGTATCTGTTTTTCACCGTGATGCTGTTTAGGTCCTGGTAATTGACACACAAACGTAAGTTGCCGCCCTTCTTTTTAACAAGCAATAAAGGGGACAAACAAGGAGATTTGGAGACGTGTATATATCCCTTCTTCAATATATTGTCCAAGTAATCTCTTAAGACAGCTTGTTCCTTCATGTTACAACTATAGACTGGTCCATGCTTAGGTTGGGTTCCAGGGAGAAGGTCAATGGCGTGGTCAAACTGACTGTGTTTAGGCAAGGCGGCGGCTTCTTCTGAGAAGACAGACTCCCAAGGCTTCAAACATTTTGGGATCTCAGCCTTGCAGGATTCCATAGTGATGTTGTTTAATTCAGGGGTCTGCTGGGGGTTCAGACAGGGGACCTCTAAGGTTTGGCTCTCATGAGTGACATTCACTTGATGGTTCTTATAGTCCAAGTTCAATTGGTGGTCAACCCACCATTCAAAATTTATCACTACAGGTTTGGAAAGCTTCTCCATGACGTGAAATCTTGTGGGCAGCATTCTCTTGTTTAACTTCAGGGAGACAAACTCTTCAAATTTTTGAGACAGGTCTGTTGTCTTGTTACGCAAGGTTACTAGCCGGGAGTTTCCCTGGATTGGTAAACAAAGTTTATCAGCTAGGCTATGTTCCATATAGTTGAGAGCTGCCCCACTGTCTAGGAGAGCTACAGTGTTCACCTCATGGTCATGATAACATAAAGTATTGTCAATGATAGGGTAAGATTGTGAAGCATTGTTTATTGTTGAGATGGTTGCTCCTTGGGTTCCATTGGAGTGGCTAGTGCAATCCTTGGATAAATGGCCACTCTGGTAGCAATAGAAGAATAGTCCCCTTCTGATGTGATGTTGATACTCTTCAGGGGTCATGTTCAAGCAGGGCCTACTTGCACCAGGGGTTCAATTGTTCCAGGGTTAGCCAGTGTGATATTCTTGTGGTTGGCTGAAGTCCATACCTCTGGTGATAGCTAGGAGCTTGTCTTTGGGAAGGCTGCATTGGCAGTGTCTCATCAGGCTGGCATGGTGTGGGTTCAGACCATTTCTGAAATACAAGCCTGATATGTTGTCAGGAATCTCAGCTGCATCTATCAAGCGTAGGAATTGTTGTATGTAGGTCTCCAGACTGTATCTTCCTTGGTTCAGGCAGATGAGCCCCATGTAGGCTTGGATCTTGGCCCCAGCAGGGGTATGTCATGAATACCGCTATTCACCATGTTTTGATTTTGCCTTTGGTGGGCCATTTTGAAGACAAATCTCTCACTTTTGCTTTTGCCTCTCAAAAAGAGTTGATGACTGAATCAGGAAATAAAATTGTTTGGTTTCTTGACTCTGCGCATCTCACTTGCCCCACTCATGCATGTGGTAAGTGATCCTACCCTCCTGGTAGTGTTTTGTGGTATTCCTAACCACTATATATTCTATTTTGTATTCACCAATAAAAATTAAGTTCTATTCACATTTTTGTCTTTGTGTCTTCAAGTACTTCCGCGCCTCTCTCTAGCCATGACTAGTAGAGATTATTCTTCTAGGACTGCAAGGTAATTGCATAGCCTTCCCTGTCATCTAACCAAGACTTAGTATGAATCTAATCCTAAGGTTAGGATTTCCTGTTGTGTGTCTGTGCTGCGCCTCAGAATACAACAGGGTAGTTGCAGAGTTCATTCTCTCCAGGAATTGGCCGTAAGAGAGTATGAGGTCTGGGTCTTCCTCAAGGCTAATCAAAAAGGTTTTTCTGGCATCATCCTTCAGTTGGGCGGCCATCATCATAACCTTCTGAGCATTGTCTCTGAAGCTCTTAGGGTGGGTGCGGAACAGGGCGTTTATAATGATCATTTCTTTTCTGAAGCCAGCCAAGTCCATTTTTGGAAGGTCAGGAAAGGTTATGGGGGCAGCAGTATTCTGGTTCAAGGTGGAGATAGTCACAGTCTGGATCTGGGATGGCTTGGCAACAATTTTTTCTTGGCATTTGTTTGTTTCTTGTTTCTTGGTCAAATACTGTCTTATGTAGTAAGCTAAGGTCAAAAATAAAAGCATATAATATGCCCCTATAATTAAAGAAAAATAGGGGCCCAGGGTTATTAGTTTAGATATGGTTGACATACTGTCATGGCCCATACCAGAGTCTGGCTAGACTCTCACAGGGGAGACAGGCTGGGCCTGAAAGGCCATGTACACAATAGGTGCTATACAAACCAGGTAGTTGAGAGCAGTGGCTAGGGGGTGCCAACTCCCAGTATGGGGCACAACTTGGTCAACCAGCCCCAATACTGTGATATAGACAATCCCCATTTTGCTAAAGTCCTAGATGGGAGGCGCGTTGGGGAGAGGAGGAGCAGTAGAAATCTCCTTCATAGTTGGCAACAGATCCAGGTGGTGGGGGTGGAAATACTCTAAGTCAAGGGTGTGTGGTGGTTTGATAAGAGTAGCAGGGGTGTAACCATGAGGATATGGATATGCAAGTTTGTATTGTGTAGTGGATTCACAAATAGATGCAAAGAGAATAATTAAATTTGAGCAAAAATAGACAATTCCTGCAATAAGATAATAATTTCTGGGCATAAACTTGCTTTATTAAGATGTCAACAGTGAGAAGGGCTTCTCTCCCTCACTACTTATACTTACTGAAGATTCTGTGGCCTTTTGTGCCACCAGATAACTGATGGCATCAATTTGAGTTGAATTTGCAATTTTAACTAGAATTTGCATGCTTGGGAAAGAGGGTGATATCTCATTGGTTGCTATAACATGAACCTTTTGAAATTTGCAGCATGCCAAGATACCACAGTTATTTATAGTTTCTGCAATGAATCAATTGTCCAATTGCACAATCAAACAATCACGCTCCCAATGTGCATTTCCCAATAGATGAGTGGCCCAAATTTGATAACAGGCTTGAAGCCAGGGATTTGAGGCTCGTGTGCCTCTCAAATCCCAGGCCATTCACTAGTTGAAAGGGGGTTTTGCCCTGGAAGATAATTTTTGTGGGTTTCCATGCTGCATGTTTAGTCAACTCTAAAGAGGCCAGCTGACTGTCCAGGGCAATCTGGGCCCTGGCAATTAACCTCATTGTTTTTTTCCCAAGAAGAATCCCAAATTTGACTGGTCTGTAGGAGTGCCAAGCAAGAGACACTTGCCTTTGCTCAGACAAAGCCAGTTTTTCCTCCTCATGGCAGGGCTCTTGATCATATTATTGACCCTGCCTAAATTTCTTTCTTTCACCAAAGCTTCCTCCGTGCTAGCCAGCCTGTCAATCAGATGAGCCCACCAATTGAGAAATCTCCTTATTTCTTATATGATTACAGCAAGCTTGGGTTTTTTATATCACTCTATTAGGGTTCACTGAACAAGTGATTCCCCATATGGATGCTTGGCAACCCTGGGCCTCTGCTGTAAACTACATTTTGAAGATTACCCCAGTTGTGTACTGGGCGTTCCAGGCTTGCCTCTTGTCCCTGTTTGCAGACAAGCCTGTTACCGCGTCCAACCATGGCATGTAGGATGAAAAGCCTATCTGTGTGACAGAAATTGTGGGATAGTATGAAGCTGTTTCTAAGTGATGGGTAATTACCACCCAGATTCACATAGAATTAATGATTAACTACCAACGCGGCTTCATATATCTTTTTGTAAAATTTCCTATTGTAATACCAGGATTAAGTAGAACAATTAATCCTAACCAGAGTGGCCCAGGATAAATGGCCTGGGAAAGCATCAATTCATCTTCAGAATAAAATTATGAACATTGGGAATCAACACAATTTTCAGTTTCCAGAATGGAAGGGAGAGCTCCAAGATTGGCTGGCATGAAATTAACATTGGGCGGCACCAACAACAAAGTTCCAACTGTGGGGCCCCATCTTCCAGAAATGATTCAGGTGAGAATCAGATTGTACGGAATATATCACAACAACCCAATAACAGGATGCATTTTGAAAAGTAAATTAGAACTAGGGATAAATAATTTTTATTGAGTAAAAATTTTGGGAGGTAATTTTTCATCACTTAGAAACGGCTTTATACTATCCCACAATTTCCGTCACATTACTCAACTCTTTAAGTTGAAACAGTGAAAATTATTTAATATATATCAAAAATTGACTAAGCAATACCACCTGGATCCTGGGCTCCTGTTTCTGCTATATTGTCAAGTAAGTATCTGGTCCAGGTTGCAAAGAACCCTAGGGAGACTAGCTTCTGACGTCCATGCTGATTAACAAGCTCATATCAGGTGACCCTTAGATTACATCAATTTATTAACGTCACTTTACAATGAGGAATCAGTTTTGGCTGGCAGACTGGAGCAGCCGTAACCCATTTCCAATTGACTGTTGGATTCAAATCCGTTAAATTGGTCAATTTTGATATGAGTTTTCCGGCTTTTTGAGCCTTCCTACTTAGGCGGATAATTTCTGGCATTATGGAACCTACCGTGACAATCTGTGCTACTAATGTTGTAACTGTACTGTATTAGCAAAGTTGCAAGCTCACAAATATTTGAAGACTAGATAATGACTTTATTAAGATATGTGGAATTATATAGTTGTAGCAAATCTTTTAAAAGAAACAAGATACCTCTGATCAATCACTTGAATGATAAGGGGTGGCTTGATACTATCAATAAGCAAAGCACTAAATCAAGTTTGCCTCTGGATTAAGATTATTGCTAGTTCATATTTCCTTGTTTGACAACAGGAGTTGGATTTTTCTTTTGGCAGTGTGTGCTAGGATAGGCAAATCAAGAAACAAGATGTCTTTTTTACAGAGCTTTTTCAGAGGCTCAACCTCGCAGTTTTGAAACCCCTCATACAGCTTGATGGTGTAGCAGGAGTGGTACTAACTACTTGTTAGTTAGGTCACTTCTTGGGAAAATGATTTTCTGAGAGAGACCAATCATAGATTATGTGACAGTAATACTAAACTAAATAATTTATTTTTATTGTGCTGAAATATTCTGATATGCTATATAAATTTTGAAAGCTTTTATAGGGATGTTTTTTATGTGAGATCATATCCATTCAGTAATTCTTAAAATTAAATGGTGATTAAGATTTAGATGTTGTGACACTAGAAAAAATTATGTACATAAATATGTATGTATTTAAAAGACAATTTTCATTTGATTATAATAGTATAAGACCAAATTTTGATAAAAGTTAAATTGGAGATGTTGCAACATCTACAATTACTCCCTCTTGGGAAAACCATTCTCTGAGAAATTCCCTGAGTAATGAATAACCAGTGGCACTCTTATAAGATGAATTTCTTATACGGGAATCAAACATTTCAAATCATAAATGAAACCCTACCTGGACAAGCCCCATGCTGCCATGATGT
Source organism: Entomophthora muscae (assembly GCA_014839935.2). NCBI lineage: Eukaryota > Fungi > Entomophthoromycota > Entomophthoromycetes > Entomophthorales > Entomophthoraceae > Entomophthora > Entomophthora muscae. Next base: position 308,351 of record QTSX02004277.1, read on the forward strand.
ACATGGACAGTATGTGACTTTCCATGATACTATATAACATTATATCTCTATATCAAATAAAGTATCATTCTCTTCACAATTATACCCTTCATTGCATTTACTATACTTCTCAGAAGTATATACTCGACACATAATTATGTAAAGAGTTGGAGTGTCTGCAGATATGATTAGAGTTGGTTACTAGCTGCAGCTACATGGCTTGTTAGGTTCAGTTAGAGATGTTTTGGCTCAGACCGGCTAGCTTCCGGCTCTTAGCCGCTGCAGCGGAAACGTAATTATTTGATATTTATTAGGATTTAAATAGATTTTTTGAAAAGAGTGGCATAGAGCCAAAGTTGGCCAAAGCAGCCCTAGGTTCAGCTAGTTAAAACTGTATCACGATTGGGTTGGCTGCAGGATTTATAATGTGTATATCCTAAATCACAGCATTATAGTGCGGAATAGATGGGATGAGAAAAGCTAACTCTAATCAATTCAAATTATGCTGTAATATTTGAGGTTGATACAATTGTATCATAAAGGAGGGCGATACATCATAAGCGTATCTGGTATGGATTGAAACATGTGCAGATTTGTCCAAAACTGTGCTTATCCCTGTCCTTTAAAAAATCGGGTTTAAATTGAGTTTTATTTATCTGAATACTAGGTAGCTCCTATCTTATTAGGTTTAGCCCACCAGCTAATGTTGAATGTGCCAACTATCTGCAATCCTTTAAAAATTCTAAAGTAAAGCCGAATTGTACCTCATCTGAGCCAGCAAACTCCACACAAATGAATGAGGATGAAATTTATCGAAAAACACGTCACAAAGATGCAGCCAAGTTATCTCAATCGCTAAAATCAAGCCTCGATCCCTTTACAAAAACTCAATATTTGTTCAAGGTTGAAAGTAAGAACTGTGGTTTTAAATCTTCATTTTAATATTCAAATCAAGTAAATTTTAGTTTTTTTTAAAAAAATTGGCTTTTGCATTGCAGGTGCACTTTTTAAATCGATTTTAAAATATTTTAATTCACCGATCATCTATGTCAACTTTTCATTTCACTTACCAGTTACAAGTCGAGATTACTTATCTTAAAACATAATTTAGGATGCCTTCCTCCTCGCGAAGTCGTGACATTGCAGCCACGCCTCTTCTTAGCTCCCAGAGTCGAATTTATAGTGAATCTCCATCAGGATCTAGGTCAGGCGCACCCCTCCTCAGCTTTTCTGAACTAAATGCTGAAGAACCTCTTCTTTCTTGGAATAGATTCCGTGATTCCTTCTCCCGACAGAAGAGTACCTCCTTCATAATCTCCTCGGCCATCGTGGCTTTGATAGTTTTAGGGTCTGTTGTGGTCATTCTATTTCTTGGACTGGGAAGAATATTTGGTCTTTTTGGAAATGGGCCTAATCGTCTATACAGTGACCCACTTCACGCATTTGAAACAGTGCCCAAAGTCTATTCTCTTGAGGCTAATCTACAGTACCTAACTAAGCAGCAACATATTGCTGGGAAAAGTAAAGGACTAGCCGAGTGGATGGAAACAAAGTTCAAGAGTTTTGGTCTGGAAACTGAAACTAAAGTGTATTACCCTTACCTGAACTACCCCAATGAGCGCAAAGTTGCAATATATGAGCCAAACGAGCTAGCGTTTGAGGCCAAGTTGCGCGAAGATGTTATTCCTGAAGATTCTACTTCCTGGAAGCAGGACTCCACCCCAACTTTTCATGGACTTTCCGCAAATGGAGAGGTAAAAGCTGAAATTGTATATGCCAACTATGGAACAGAAGAGGACTTTGCTACACTTAAGCGGCACAATGTATCTGTGCATGGCAAGATTGTACTTGCTCGATACGGGAAAGTATTTCGGGGGCTCAAGGTACGGTCGGCCGAAAAAAGAGGGGCCGTGGGTGTATTGATCTACTCTGATCCTGCAGACGATGGCTTTGTTAAAGGAAAGGTCTATCCCGAGGGCCCATTTAGACCGGGGTCAGGGGTGCAGAGAGGAACAGTACAGTTTCTATCCATTTATCCTGGCGATCCACTTACCCCAGGGTATGCTGCGACTAAGGATGCAGAGCGCATAAAACTTGAAGATGCCGAATCACTCCCCAAGATCCCCTCCCTCCCGCTTTCATACGACGATACAGCACCATTGCTGCGGGCATTGGCAGGCGAAGGAGTCAAAGCCAAAAGGCTGGGACCTGAATGGGAGGGCGGCATCGACATTGATTACTGGACAGGGCCTTCTGAAGCTAAAGTACACATGATCAACCGTGTCCAAGGAGAGATCACACCCATCTACAACGTCATCGCCACCATCCCAGGAGAAGAAGAACCCGACCGCGAAGTCATCATTGGAAACCATAGAGACGCCTGGGTGTTTGGCGCAGTAGACCCTAGCTCGGGCACAGCCGCACTCCTGGAAATCGCCCATGTGTTGGGTGTTTTAAAAAGCCGAGGTTGGCGTCCCAGGCGTACGCTTAAACTGTGTAGCTGGGATGCTGAAGAATATGGGCTGATCGGGTCAACCGAATACGTCGAAGACAACGAAAAGGAACTGTCCTCTAAGACGATTGCATATTTAAACGTCGATATGTTCGAAGGTGGCCTCATGCGGGCTAGTGGGTCGCCCTTACTTCAGGATGTATTTGAGAAATTTGCGAAAAATATAAGTGATCCAAGCACTGCCAATCGAACTCTGTATGACAACTGGGCTATTCTTTCCAAAGGACAACGCCTAACACCACTTGGCTCTGGCAGTGATTACACGCCCTTCTTCCAACATCTTGGGATTGCCTCTCTTGACTTGAGCTTTAAGAAGTACTCCGGCATCTACCATAGCAACTACGATAGCTTCCTTTACATGAAGAAGTTTGGTGATCCAGGCTTTGCTTATCACCTGGCCATGACTCAACTGTGGGGCAAGATCGCAGTTGAGCTTGTTGACAGTACAGTCCTGCCCTTCAATGCTACACGCTACGGCTATGAGTTGGAGCATTACGCCAAACAAATCCAGGCCAGCCTACAAGCTAAATCCTCAAAACGCAAGGTCAGCTTCAGTGAGGTTTTAGCCTCCGCAAAGGAGGTGACTAGAGCGGCCAATGCCCTTCATTCCCAAGCCGAGGTTCTTGAAAAAACCCTCAAATTTAATTCCCACAAGTCTCGTAAAAGCTGTCCCAAAGACAGCAAGGAATGTCGAGAAGCACTTAAAAGCATCAATGACCGCTTGGCGTTTCTAGAGAGGGGATTAATCGATCCCTATGGTAACTTTATTTGGTTTGATTTTACTAAACCTAACAGGCATCGCCTCGCGTCCCTGGTACAAGCACATTCTGTATGCTCCTGGGCTTTGGGAAGGGTAATACGCTTATATAAGCTTTATTAACAACGATTAGATATGGTGCACAGATATTCCCCTCTTTCCAAGAAGCGCTTGACTCTCATGACTGGAAAGATGCCATCAATATTGCCACGAGCTATTCACAGCTGCTGAACCGAACTGCGCTTTCTTTAAATTGATTTCACGATATAGATATCCTGCTATTTGAAAATTAAATCCTTTAAATTTTTGTCAACACATACAATAATTCAACGTCAGGCCTTCCAAGGGACGACTTTTTACCTTACAACTTTGATTGCAGCAGAAACATCGGATGCACGGTGAACAACAACCTTTAGCCTATTCAGCAGAACATTCCACTCCGAAATATACCAGTCAGTTACAACATTTAAACTCAAATTAATCAGTCATCTTTAGCCAGCAAATCTATCGGATTAGGGCCGATACCCTGACAACTACCCATTAATTATTACAATTCCAACCAACTAATTTTAATCCCTAAAAAAGTAATGACAACTCAAAACAAGCAGGCAGCTGCTTTTAAATATAGAGTTGGCAGAATATTAGCTAATATCACGGGACCTACTTATTTACAGCGCTCTTGTTTACAACCCCTATTTTCCAACTGTTGACGACAAGTTGACCTACATAGGAGAAGCCAGAAGGAAAATAGAGAAGCATGTTTATATTGGATACCAGGGTTGGCTTTTAAGCTAAAGATATTGTGGCTCGATCCTACTGATTTTCAAGGATCAAGTATTAGTGAGGATTGAATCGAAGCTGATTTTCATGCAACTGAACTATTCTTGCAGCAAGGGGGACGATACGGATCAATAAGATGGAAGGTTAGAGGGTTCAAATCCACCTCCTCAACTTTGCCATAACTAGTTTATCCTTAGCAAAGTGCCACAAGGGAGAAATAGGTAAGACTAGATATTAATTTTTTAAGGAAATATTTATATACTGTGGGTTGTGGCTTCAGGGGTGATGTCACAGATGGTTCCATTTCATCTGAAATTGTCCATCCTCAAAAATCCAGACATCAAAGAGCCAGGCCCAAGAAAGCGGCCTTAAAACATTACTGGGACACCAACCAAGCAGTTTACCAGAAGAGAGTTGTGGCCAAGAATGCAAATTGTTTTGACAAAAGTTGAGAAACGACATTTAAAGCCTTAAAGCCCAGAAACCAGGTAATTTGGTGTTTCTGACCCCAAAATCAAAATGCAGTGCCATAAACTTTTTGGCCAATCCAGATGGCTCGGTCTCAAAAATCTTCCTTAATGATGCAAGAGTTCCCTCCCAAATACTTATATGGGCTGGCTTGGAGCTCAGAACTACCCCAGTAGTTTGATACAACCATGAGTATTTGAAAATGTCAGCTAACAGTTTTTGGCCAAACCTTTTCCATGAAAATATCTTGTAAGTTAGGATGTCAATTTTGTGGTGTCCACTGTCAGGATACCACATCCCAGTGAGGGTTTTGTTGGCCTCAGCTGCTCACTTGCTCTGTTGGGAGGAGGGAAGAGCCCATCATAGGAGGGGTGCTAACTTGATGAGATAAGATGCTAATCGGCCTACCAAGGCCCAAGGTTCAGTAGAGGGTACCATGGTGTCAACTAAACCAGCCAAGGTAATGTAGACAATGCTCGCATATTGGTTGGCTGTGGGAGTAGTCAGACCTGGGGTGGGGTGTAGGCAGTCAGGTTTGGGTGTTGGGGGTGCTTTCATATCTGTCTGATAAGCAGGCAAATAGTTGTAATTCTCACAGAATATGACAGCTGGGTACTTGTACCAGGCACCTTTGAGAAAGACTGTTTGTGGAGTTCTCTGTTGGGCCAGGTGGTCAAAGTGGAGGATATTTTCAAGGTAAACTTCTTGTATTCTGGCTTAAGTGGGTAGTCAGAGAAATGTAGCAGGCCAAAGGATGCTCTGGGCGGACAATAAAATGTGGCCAGGTTTTAAGAACTTCCTCAGAAACGCAGGCCGTCAAGCCAGGACTGTCTGTTGGAACAGTAGTAAAGTGGAAGACAACCAAGATTAAATAAGGAATAAAATGATAGAACCAAGGTCCCATAATCTTATTTATTTCAGAATGACAATGCCATTTTAACAAGACTTCACATAGTTTAAATATCATTTAAAATGCTAAGTTCAGATCAAACCATCACCTGATAGCTGAGTTGTTCAGTTTCTTCCGGCCTAAGAGTTCCTGGCCCATTCTGAACCTTCTGGTACATCATTTTTTCTGTTAAAATGACCTCCATCTGACGGTCCAAAGATTGCATCTTCATTGCTTCATCATTGCTACTGGTGTTTCTGTTATCCTGGATCAAGAGACTTCAGAAACCATAAGCCAGGTCATCTTTTGCCTCATAAACTGTGCATCTTCTGGAGTAACTTTGGGATCACTGCATGGCCAGAGATCAAATGGGCAGGCGGCCTAGACTTCTAGCCAATCATCTGAATGTCTTTTATACTTTGAATCATCATGCTGAGCAGTAAACCCCTTTTCAGGCGGCCTGCCAGCTATGACAGGGGTGATATCATGTTGGTTCAGTGCTTTCAGCAATCTTGATTAGTCTGGATTAATCACCAGCCTATGACACTCCTCCATGCTCTGCAAATTTGTGGCCAGGCAGGCCTGCAAATTTCCCTTATTAATCAGACGCAAATCACTGCCTGTTTCAGCTCTTTCATTGGCTAGCCGTAAAAAATACAGTAGGACGGCCCAAGGGTCCGCAGGATTCCCATAACCATCAGAGTCAGGTCCCAAGTTTGATTCTCCTAGTTGGAGTTTACCAATTAATTCAGGAGAAATGCCATTCATGAAATCTGCAGTCTCTGTACTGCTTGATGTGGCTCCTGAGCCCAAAGTTGAAGGGCTGATTGAATCAATTTGCAAGGTTGTTTATTTGAAAAATCCAGCCTCATATCCTCAGGTTGTTGCCTTGCTTATTATTGCCTTAGTTTTTCTTGGTTGCCCTTTTCCAATGTCTCTACTTGGAGCTTACCATCAGCAAATCTTGTCCTTGAGGATTTTGTTGTCATTGAATGCTTCTGTGTTAGGTTTCCTGTTATCTACTCTATCAACACTTTGGATTTTAAGCAAGGCTTCATTATTACAGCCAGATTATCAGCCAGCAGGCTCTGACCTGAAGACAGACCCCATCCAAACCTATCATCGCTGCTGTTGCTCATTTCACCCCTTGTCCTGCTGCATGAACCATCATCAACATGCAGCATTTCCCAGATCTTTGGGAAAAAAAGCAGAAGTCTGTTCAGCCTATACAACCAGCTCCCCGCCAATATTTCCAGGAGCTCACCAGGCCAGCACACTGGTTTGGTATGCTGATAGTGTTCTTTGACAAGCAGTGACCACCCTTCATCTTCCCAGAAAGATACAGGGGTGGGAAAGCTTGATAGCTCTCTGGTCCTGCTTATCTTCAGACTTTTTCTTGAACATCTAACACCTGGTAGGCACCAGTTCATGAGCCATATGACCCCACTAGAAGGTATCAGCTTTGGCACCTGGTCTAGCTAATCAAGGTAGCGACAGCCATGTCTTTCATACCTATGGCTTTGAGGGTCAGGAAGCCAGGTTTGAAGAGGCGCAGTTGCAGACACAGGAAGAGGGCTGGTGGGCTGGTAGGGAGTGCTACTACAATACGGGTACTAGCTTAAGTACATAGGAAAAGGACTAATCTAGCAGGAGCTAGGGATTTTTGTATAGGACTAAAGAATCTACTACCCCAGTTAAGGTGATATACATCACACCAAAGAGTTAAGTGAACATAGTCTGATCTTTGATCCCTGTTTCTTGTAGGCAGTTAGGATGTGGGGTAACAGGCAGGTTTATTGGGACCAGGTATGCCAGAAGGGGGTTATATTTATCCCTGAAGAGGCAAGGTTGGATGGTGTATCAATGATTCTCTCAACCAAAGGTCTTGGGCTTGCGTGATCCTGCCAGCAGATTGGCCAACAGGATGTTCTCTAGTGCAAACTAAGAGAAGGCCAGGGTTGACAGATATTTGGTAAATTTTATAGGGCTGAAGAGAGCATCAAGAAAACAGAACAATTCAGGCATAGGTTCACAGACTCTACAGGTGAGATGGCCAGGGTAGCAGGACCGGTCAATTTGGTTTGTAAATAAAAGAGAACAAGTATGGAATAAGGCAAGATATTTTCAGATCAAAAGTCTGTAACAGCTAGGGCTTTGTTGAAAGAAAACGGGACAATTACGGCAAAGGCTGTAATTGCCCCATTTGCTCTTCTCTGTTTTTGTTTTTCAGATTCTCCCAATATGGGGAAATCCGAAACAACAAAAACAGATTCCAGAGGAAGAAGAAATCTTTCCTCCAGAATCCAGTGCCACTCAGTGGCATCTTACAGATTTTTCACCAGATGCCAGGAGTGTGTACCAGCCCTTTGGGCTTGGCATGAATAAAAGGTAAGAAGATTTGAAATACCTATTAACTTTTCATAAACATTAAAACTAAAAACCAAAGTATCTCAGTAAATATGAAACCAATTTTAACATTTAATAGCTCATTTTAAAGCCAAAAAGCAGCTCTATATTCTGAATAATGATATAAAATAAAATAAAAAATTAAATAATAAAATAATATTTAATATAATTGATTTTGTAATTAGATAAGGTTTATTTTAAACTTGTTTTTTATAATTGCTTGTGCCTCTTTAAGTTGGGCAAGAGTACTTGGAAGCATATGTGATCTTCTAAGACCAAGAATATCAACAGCCCCATTGAACTCCTGCTCTGAGGCTACACTTGTAGCCTGACAAGCCAATATAATCCTGGCTAGTTTTCCTAGCGTAGAGTACTGCTGGCTATACATCTAAAATATAATAATTAGTTATTTTAATCTTAACATATTACCATCCAGAATTGGAGAATGGGAGTTGCTATGGGCTTAGCAGTTAAGTAAAATCCCAGCTCTTCTTTTCCCTTTTATTGTGCTCATTATTGAGCTCAAAACATATTAGGCTCTTTGAATATCATTAAAGCTTAAAACAGGTTCATCATTATAGCCATCAGCATATTTATCTTTAAACTCTTGATAAATAGCCTTGATGGCCTTTTCAGCTTTTGGATACAGCCAGGTGCTGTTTTTTTTAAAGAAAAAGAGCTTTTACGCTGGATCCATCACTATAAGTCAGCTTAATTAAAGTTAATTTTACCTATTGCCACCAGATAAATATCTGATGTAAAGTATTCAAAGTACTTTTCAATTTTTTTCTTGGTCTGTTCCAGAGGCCAGAAAAGCAAATCATCAGATGATAAAATCTTTAATTATCACTTAGATTTTTTTAGATTTATAATTAAGACCAGGGCATATGATAGTGAGCAAGAGTTAGTTGGACAGACAAGAGATGTAGCCAAATCAAATATCTGCAGCCAGAAATTGAGCTTTTCAAAAACGTCTTATCTTAAAGATTTCATTTCTTCAGCAGTGACAACTCCTTTAATTGCCTATATTATTAAAAAATGATTTATGTTGAATACACTTTTGTTTTTTAAAGCCCATTTTAACATGTCATAAGTAGAATTACATCTGTTTTCACGTCAAGTATATGATTGGATTTATCAATTGAGTTATACTCTTGGTAAATGTGAAGTGTTTGTCAAAGCTGCTCAGATCTTTTTATCTTAAAAAGTAATTTTCTAATATTGAAAGTCAGGCTGAGTTTTTTTGTCCCATCATTTTGAGAGCATGTAGGGATGTCTTCAAATGTTTTCATTAGCTTATCAAGAGCTTCTTGTGTCCCAAAGCTTGCACCAGAAAAAAATACTTGAATAGAAGGCTCTTTTTTCAATTCAATGCCATTAATTCCAAGAATAAGAGTCTGTGCAGCAAGATGTAATATATGAGCAATACATCTTATGTGAAATTTTTCTTTTGTATCAAAGAAATTTGAAGAGGATCTACTTGCTGACAGAAGCCCAATAAACTTTGTATTTGAAGATGCATTATCCAAACTAATTGTTGAAATCTAAAGCCATAGTAAAGTTAATAACTATGCATTAAAATATAAAGATAAACTCATCTTTTCAGAAATAGCATATTTTTCAACACCAGTGGTATATTTTTCCAGAATATTTTCACCAGTATGCTTTTCTGAAAATGGAATAAAGGCAAGCAAAATTTTTTTCAGTTCAAACCAAGAAGTAACACAATGTGCAGTGGATCCGATATAAGACTCAGCATTTGCAGACAGCCAAACATCAGTTGCTATTGCCAGTTTTTTATCAACCTTGTTCAAGAGACTCTTTTTTTCTTGGTCATAAGTTTGATGTATTGTTAGTAAAAGCTCCCAAAACAGTTACACTTTGGAAATGATTTTTTGAATTGCTTTTCTTCCAGCAATAAAGTGTATTCTTCAAAAATGTTTTGCAAGATTGAATCCTCAACAACACTAAAGGGCATGCCTGCTTAAATAATCCATATCATAACTTTTCAAATAAGGTCTTCTTGGGACTTAATTCTTGACAAGTCTACAACATATGAATCACCTGTCAGCTTTCTTTTTCTGCTTAAGGGTGGTTTAATTAATTCATGTTTTTCAGGGTGTTTTTTTTAAATGAGCCATTAAAGATTTTGTACACCCTTTAAAAACTCTAAAAGTTCTATTAAGTTAGTAAATTAAGATATTTATAAATTATTAACCATATTCTGGATCAACTGTAGGGTTTACTGGAAAGCATAACTTGCAAACTTCTTTTTGAGTAAAGTTTTTTCCTCTTAAAAGCTTTTCATCAATATAAAAAAAATCCATGGGAGTTTTGTACACTAAAATAATTAGCTTGGATTTGAAAAATATTTATCCAAAACACTCTGAGTAGTAGACAACTCACTAAGACCTTCTGGCTCCAATGCATCAAGAAAATCATCAGCCAGAGTTTCACAGCTTGTATTAACTTTACAAACTTTGCAAATAAAGAAATAATTGCTCACATGATCAGAAGCCTCAGATTTTGTACAGAGCAGGTGAAAAGCACTATGACACATTTTACAAGTAATAAACTGGCTATCATCAATTGCTGCTTTGCAGTATTCACAGTCCATTTTTGATCAAGGTTTACTGGGAGTAAGGTCCATTTCAAGAGTGAGCTTTGTTATTTATTAGTTAAGTGCTGGTGATATATACTTGATAAAATAAGTCACATGTGTAAAACTAGGAATTGATTGATTCAAATCTACTAAATAGATAAATTAAAGCTGGGAATCAGTTGCTTTAGATAAACTGAATATATATTTTATCATAGGCCAGGGCTCTGCACTTTCTGGCATCCACTGGATGTAAAATCCAATTTGGATTTACATCCAGTGGATGTGAAAGGAAAAAATTTCAAGAGAATTTTCTCAAAAAAGATTCTCTCAAAACCATTTCCGGATTTTGGACAGGTGGCTTCTTTTTATAAAAGGAGCCTCCCATCCAAAATCTGACGCAGCCCTAGTAACAGCTCTATCCCTCAAAATAACAATACTGCCATAGCCTCACAACAGGGGTTTCTATACTATCAAGTCAAAAAATTTCAGAGACCACCTGCTTTAGGGTCCCAGGATCCACCTGTGAGACAGCCAGGGAAGCAGGGCCTGGTAATTCAGTTTTAAAATGAAAGGAAACCTGTATGAAATAAGGCAAGATATTTTCAGACCAAAGGTCTGTAACAGCTGTATCACCCAGAATGACATTACTGCCATATTCATATAGCAGGGAGATTTATACTATCAAGCTAAACTCCTCCAGAGATCACCTGCTTTAGGTTTACAGGTGCTTTATCATTGAGATCTGGTTCATCAGTTAGTTAAAGGTTTGGCTGTCTCATGATGGGGAGGATGCTGGTGAACAGGGGCTAGAAATTTTCTGTTTCTCAGCTGCATCCTTAAAACCAGGCGACCCAGCCAAATGAGGCTTGTCTGGATGCTGTAAGCTGGGACCAGCCAGCTCTCATTGGAGGGGGTCATTTCTGACTTTGCTAGGACCCCCTTTGGGAGAAGCTTCTGCCTTTGCGTAGGTCTGGGCTCTCATTAGCCCATCCAAAGTGGGCTTTGTAAGATCTCAGACCTTTTCAACAACAGCTGCAGCAGTATCCAAGCCTGTGCTCATCCACCACCAACAAATTACTATTTCTCAAGGATACAGCTCAAATTAAGACAATGGTTTTATTGATGGGCCTAAACAGGAGGAGATCAAACTTTTTGGAATAATAAAACTGTGAGGGCCTTTATCCCTAATTCTATGAAAAGGAGATGATAGAAAAATTACGTTTAAGCAAGATTAACCCATAATTTTGGATCAGAAATATATTGTCAGAAGTAAGATTCTGAACGCTGAAATTGAGGGCTTTTGACTGACACTAGTTAGAGCTGAAATAGTTCAGTATTTGCAGAAATATAGCCGGACAAAGATGATAAAGGATAAATAGCAAACAGAAGTGTCGGTATAAATATCAGCAAAATAGAAAATATCAGTTGAGACTTAAATTCTCAGCCCTGACAGGCTTTCTGTCTAGTCTTGGAGGATCTTCTCAGCTTTTCTGGCCACTTATTTAGCAACACACTGACCTGAGCCCAGAAAAATGTGGATGACTGGGCACTTGGCCCTCTGGGCTGATGAGCCGCAGATCACAAGGGCCAGGGGTTGATTTCTGCTTTCAACTTCTGTTCATCATTAGAAGTGGGATAAAATTTATGGCATTAAAGATGCCAAGGACAACCCCAAATAACTCTGTCACTGCTTATTGCACATTTGTTGTGACATGTGGTGCTACTACTACAGAACTATTAGTAGTTTGGGCAGCAAATTGGGGGCTCAGAGGTGAGCATCAGTCAAGGTAGAGCTACACAATAGTTTATGCCTTGCCAGTATATTAATCAGGGTACATGGTTTGCAGAGTCAATTGGCAAGCCACAGGTAGCGCTGTCTGCAGGTGGAGTGTCTTGCAGTAATGCATATCTGCGGTACAGGAGAGAGACAGCAGAGAGTATTTCTGGAGCCAATGCTGCAGGTGATAAACTCCTGCAAAAAGCAGCCTGGCTACTACTCCTCAATGCCAACAGTTCTCTAAAGGAGAGGGGGAGATTCAAGACAGAGGTAAAGTCTAAGTTAAATCTGAGAATTGGTTGATGATAAATGAGAGTATATATAGTGCCAGGGGGGTTGGGCAGCATATGACATAGGGTCTATATGTTTAACTTGGGTTCATTTGCAATCTTTTGGTGTGGTGGGTAAGTCTGGTTTAAATTAAAGATGGTGTTGTGATGTAATCCTTTAGGAAGAGTATTTTATTTCTCGACACCAGGTTGTCATAGTGTGAGAGCTTCTGATATGAAGGGGTAAGAATGGTTTTGGTTGGTTAATAAAAACATGGGGTTCTTAGCCATGCTGGTTGTGAGTTTTTGAAGGAACTTTCGATCTTGAAGCGACTCCCGGGCGTCCAACGCGGATCCAGAATGGGATGTTGGCTCAGGTTTGAGCTGCGGTGGATGGGATCTTCAAAAGCTGGATCTGTTCTTTGTTGGAACTGGTTCAAGTATAAAGTTAATAAATCAGGCTTTTGATTTGTTCTTTGTTGGGGAAAAATGATTTCTAGCCAATGGCATGGTGAGTTTAGAAAGAAGGAACATTGGAGAAACATCATAGCTGGACTTTGATCAGCAAGCAGGATTGGATGGCGCGATAGTTTACCAAAGCATGTGAGCAGAACACTGGTTTTAGTTTTTGTTACGCTGCTTCTGGCTTGGGTAGTTTTATACACACCCTTGAAGAGAAGCTCTCTTACAATGGCTTCCAATGAACAACATGCCACCACGCCTCTTCTAAGCTCGGCCCGCCGCAGCTATAGTGGGGCTACCCCATCTAATTCTCGCCGCCCTGAACCATCGCTTCGGCCACGGGATCGCATCTATGAAACATTTGCTCGGTGCGAGGCGACCCCGTTCAACATTGTTGTGTATTTGAGCTTCTTTGTGGGGGTTTCCTTGCTAGGAGCAATGTTCCTACTGCTTGGGAAGCACGAACCCTTCATTGATCCATTATATGCACTCGACACCCTACCCACCGCCCACTCGCTTGAGGCTAATCTACAGTATCTAACTAAGCAGCAGCACATTGCTGGGAGAAGTAAGGGACTGGCCGAGTGGATGGAAGCAAAGCTCAAGAGCTTTGGTTTGGAAACTGAAACTATAACGTATTACCCTTATCTGAACTACCCCAAGGAGCGCAAAGTGGCAATCTACGAGCCAAAGGAGCTGGCGTTTATGGCCAAGTTGCGCGAGGATATTGTTCCTGAAGATTCGTCTTCCTGGGAGCAAGACGCCACCCCCGCCTTCCACGGCCTTTCGGCAGATGGCGAGGTAAAGGCTGAGATTGTGTATGTCAACTACGGGACAGAGAAGGACTTTGAGTTGCTTGCGAGTCATAACATAACGGTGTATGACAAGATTGTACTTGCAAGGTATGGGAAGGTGGTCCGTGGTCTCAAAGTGCAGTCGGCCGAGAAGCGAGGTGCTGTAGGAGTCTTGATCTACTCTGATCCTGCGGACGATGGCTTTGTTAAAGGAAAGGTCTACCCCGAGGGCCCATTTAGACCAGGCTCAGGCGTCCAGCGGGGATCAGTCCAACTCATATCGATCTACCCAGGGGATCCTCTAACCCCTGGATATGCTGCAACCGAGAATGCAGAGCGCATAAAACTTGAAGATGCAAAATCACTCCCCAAAATCCCTTCCCTACCCCTTTCTTATGACGATGCCTATCCACTGTTAAACGCCCTCAAGGGGAACGGGGTTGAATCCTGCAAGGTAGGGCCTGATTGGCAGGGTGGTCTTGACATTGATTACTGGACAGGGCCTTCTGAAGCTAAAGTACACATGATCAACCGTGTCCAAGGAGAGATCACACCCATCTACAACGTCATCGCCACCATCCCAGGAGAAGAAGAACCCGACCGCGAAGTCATCATTGGAAACCATAGAGACGCCTGGGTGTTTGGTGCAGTAGATCCTGGCTCAGGAACAGCCACCCTCCTGGAGATGGCACGCGTGCTAGGGGAGGTGAAGAAGCAGGGGTGGCGTCCTAGACGGACTCTGAAGTTCTGCAGTTGGGATGCAGAAGAGTACGGGATGATTGGCTCCACTGAGTTTGTTGAAGACAATGTCGAGTATTTATCCAGCAAGGCGGTTGCATATGTCAATGTCGATATGTTCGAAGGGAAATCTGTAAAAGCTGCGGGGTCGCCTTTGCTACAAGATTTATTTGCAACCGTCGCCAGGACTATAGCTGATCCTAGCCATGCCAATCAATCTCTGTACGACAATTGGGCGGCTCAGCCGAGGGGACCCCACCTCAAGCCGCTTGGCTCTGGTAGTGACTTCACGCCCTTCTTCCAGCACCTCGGGATCGCCTCGCTTGACTTGAGCTTAAAGAAGGACTCGGGCATCTACCATAGCAACTACGATAGCTTCCATTACATGAAGAAGTTTGGTGATCCCGGCTTTGCTTATCACCTGGCCATGACTCAACTGTGGGGCAAGATCGCAGTTGAGCTTGTTGACAGCACGATCCTCCCCCTCAATGTTACACGCTACGGCCATGAGTTGGAGCGCCTTGCCAAAGAGGTCCAGACCAGCCTCCAGGACCTGCCCAAAGGGCACGAGATTGATTTTCGAGATGTAATCGTCTCCGCCAAGGACATCACTCGGGCAGCTACCATCCTTCATTCCCAAGCTGAAACCCTGGCTAATGGCTTCAAGACCTGCTCCAAAGACAGCAAGGAATGTTTTGGTCAGCTGCGTGGTATCAACGATCGGCTAGCCTTTTTTGAACAGCATCTGATCGATAAGCAAGGTATCTCTGTCCAAACCATCTATTAAATCTTTAGGGATCCCCTCCCGCCCGTGGTACAAGCATATCGTGTACGCTCCTGGATTATGGAAAGGGTAAGCCAGCTTATCGCAAAGTTTCCTGACCCTTCTAGGTATGGTGGCCAGACCTTCCCGGCTTTTCACGAGGCTACTGACTTGTCTGATTGGCACAACGCCAGCATTATTGCCAAAAAGTACACGGAAATCCTCCACAGGGCTGCCATCTTCCTAAACTGATTCGCTCCTTTTTTCACAAGGGGATCCTTCTATTTCTCTTCTCAGTGGATCTTTTAAAAATGTTTTTTCTGCTGATCTTTAATCAGAACCCTTTATAACCATTCTCATATA
This sequence comes from Entomophthora muscae, assembly GCA_014839935.2. Taxonomy (NCBI): domain Eukaryota; kingdom Fungi; phylum Entomophthoromycota; class Entomophthoromycetes; order Entomophthorales; family Entomophthoraceae; genus Entomophthora; species Entomophthora muscae. The sequence continues at coordinate 323,910 of QTSX02004277.1, forward strand.
TATTATGATTAAGCTAGCTTGACCAGAAGCCAATCCAGCAAGAAATTACCATTTCCCCACTAGGCACCACAGCAACTTTTGGTAAACTTTGCCAAAATAGCAAAGATCCTGGTCATCAACCTTCACCTCCTTTTGAAACAGGAACTTAACCAACCCATGGGTGTGGGCATACTTCTGGGCTCAATCCAACATCTCAGAAAGCAAGCCTTGACACCAAACTATGCTGGGAAAAGTCAACCCCATGCAGATCAAAAATGGCCAAGTTTAAACCCCAGAAAGTCAAATCAGCAGCCAAATCAAATCACCAACAGCTATGCAAAGCTTGTAAACATCCATACCAAAATGTTCAATACAATATAACTGAATCACCTTTTTATTTCAGTAAGCTATATCAGAAAAGTTTTTCATGTACTGATTAGATAATTCAATCCCAATACCTATACAGATTTACATGATTACTAAGTAGCTCTCACAGCCATACAGTGCTAGAAAAAATTGGCTCACCTGTAAGCAAAACCAACCCATATTTAAATTTAATCCAAGTACCAGCAGAACCCATACTCCCTCCTAACAGGGGTTCAGGCGTTACTGAGCAAAGTAACTGTTGCTGGCTTTAGCAGAGGTGAGACACCATAGCAACATTTCAGAACATCACAGACCAGTATCAGCCACTGTTCATTAGGGAAAGATCCACCTGGGGCAACCTTCTTGGGTTTTCTGAGCCAGGATAGGTTGAAGGCAAATTCTTTAGCCTCCTCTAACCCAGAAAGAGAAGATAAGGTTGTAGACTGGGCTGCCATCTATGGAAGGGTAAGCAACACCTGTATAGCTTGCCAACCAGATTACACGCCACAAAATACACAGGGATACAGTTGGATCATATATGTCACAGCAAGGGGAGGGCAACAGCGCTCATGTCAACAGTGACTATGTTGACACTTTGTTGACATGGTTGCTGTTGGCTCAAAAATTGAAAACTACTGTTTCTTGCTAGTTGTGCTAGCTCAATTCCCATTCTTTAAAGCGCTCAGTAGTACAGACACAGAAATCACAACAAAGTTGTGGCCATTTTGACACCATTTAATGATAAGCTTAATCAAAATCTTGATCTAACCCAATTTTCCCTTTACAGTTACTAGTAAAAATTTATTTATTAGTTTGTTTTCACAACATAAAAGTGTGAATGTCAACACTTTTTAAGCCCAACTTATTTTTAATAATGGAACTGAAACATCTCTAATAAAAATAGTAATAGCACACTTGAAACTATTTTTTTATTAAGTCAATCTATTGAAATAGGTATTGCACATATAGCTGATTGTTGAAATGTTCATCTTATAAATTTATCTGTGACACTTATTCTGTCTTTAATATAATAAATGGATTGGTGACTAACGGCAATCCAATAATTTAAGTGTGAGTTACTATGTAATTTACTATGAAATTTATTAATAATAATGTTAACAACCAGAAATGTTGTCTAATCACTTGTGATCATCCACTGGGGTAGACTTAAGCAAATTAGAGCGGCGCAATTAAGCCTAAATTACTATGCCGCCTCTAATTGAGGATGCTGCAAGTGGCAAAGTTGACGCTTCATCTTTTTCATATCTAACAACAACTTCTTAACAACTTCACATGAGCGGTATGGTAAAATATCACATTTTCACCCCCAAAATATTATTTTTAATAAAGAAATACTTAACTTTGATCATTTTTTGACTTGATTTTATATATATTTATTCTTTTATGTGAGCAAAAATACACAGAAGCTGGTTAATATTTGCTGGTTTGCTTAGATTTGATTAAGCGTACTATTTTTGCAACTGAACCAATGAGGATTCAGTATTTGGAATTGGGGAAGACAACAGTCCAATAGAAGTGACATAAATAATAAGAATAAGGTATTGTTTATTGTAGAAAATTGTGATTAATATATCATATAGGAAAAGTCACACAGTCACAAGGGGATAACATGATGGCTTGTTTCATGTAAGGATTAGAGCCAAGGAATAACTTGTGCGGGGATCAACAGGTCGAATTAGTAGCACTCTTAATTAGGAAAAAGTGCCTGCAATTTGATATTGCCATCAGATTGGTTCATGTTGTTAGATACGTTGGAAGGCAAGTCTAGGAATTTGATTGCAATACCCCCCTTGCCCCCTGCTTGTTATCAGACACCAGGATTAGAGTCTGCAGAAGATCTGAAAAGGTTTTCACAAACAACCTTTGTGTGAGGATGGTGCGGCAGGGGCGCAAGCAATTGTGGTGGAGCATCTTGGTGTTTCCTTGGGCATTCTCAAGCTGATAGGTGTGATTTTCATAGACTGCAGCTATCTTGAAGGGCCCTAGGTGTTTGGGTTCCAACTTAGCCAAATTGAGGTTAAGGGTGTAGACAGGGTCACCTACAGTGTATCTGTCTTAAAAGTGCTTTGTCTCTCCTTTGATTTGTTTGTGTTCAATTTATTGGGCTTTGGCAGGCCATTGGTTTAGTGATAAAGTTGTCAACAGGAGGTTTCCCAGGAACTGTAGACTGTAACTTCCCCTGTTTAACTCCTGTCAGACTGTCAGGCGTCCCAAAGGCCAAGGCGCTGGGACTGAACCTGATGCCTCTGTTGATTTTTGCTTGTAAAAATAGTAGAGAGGTGGGCAAGTGTTCAGTTCATGCGGTATTGGGTGCTCCTGTGAGAGCTTGGCAATCAGTTGGACCAGGGAGCCAATTAAATGTTCCATGTGCCCATTGGCTTGCAGATGATAAGGGGTGGTAACTATCTGTTGGAGGGCATTCTTGGTGCAGTATTCCTTCATGACCTTTCCAACAAGTTTGGGGCCACCATCTGTGATGAGATGTTTGGGCTGCCCAAAGTAGGCCACAATTTTCTTGCCAACAAAGCGGGTGATGGTGGTGGTGTGGTTAGTTGTTGCCCAAGCCACTGCCCAGTAAGTGAAGTAGTTGATGGTGGTTATGATGTATTTTTTTCCTAGTCTGTCTTCAGAAAGGGGCCCAACCACATCAAGGGACCACTGTTTGAAGGGTTTCATGGCCTTGATATGCAGGACAGACTTGGGGGGTGCAGGTTTGGATGTATTCTTTTTGCACAGCACACACGTTTCAAGGAGATCCAAGATATCTTGGTACATGTGTGGCCATCAAACCTTTTGTTTCATAATCTCAAAGAGATTGCGTCCTCTGATGTGACCCAAGGTGCAGTGATAATGTGTTATTGTGTTGCCTTGTTGTGAGAGGGAATGTAAGGTGTCTTCTTGCCTGTCTCTGCCTAGCGGCAGACGTTACCAGCATCAGTGATGAGCTGACTTTTGTTGTCCTTCAGCTTGGAGATGATTACTGAGTTAAGGCCTTTGTAACAAGTTGCCTCAGGACGGAGATAAAGCATTGGCCAGTCTGGATCCAAGTCATCATCCCTGGTGATGAATTCTACATAAAGTTGTGAGAGGGCGTCAGCTGTGACAAGTTCCTTCCCAGTCTTGTACTCAATGCGCAGCTGATAGGGCGATAGGCGCTCGGCTCAGCCTGCTTGGTGGTGTGTCAAGTGGGACTGCGTATTGAAGTACTGGAGTGACTTGTGGTCTATCAGGACGCAGGGTGAAAAGGTGGCCTCTTCCAGGTAATAGCGCCATTTCTCAATGCAGTGCACAATTGCTACCAATTCTTTATTGTGTATAAGGTAATGTTGTTCTGATTCCGTGAGCTTCCTGGACTTGTATGCCATGGGGAGTAAGACACCCTTGTCAGTTTCTACCTGTAGTACGCCTCATATGGCCCTGTCAGAGGCATTAGTCTCAAGTTTATATTGGTGGTTCCAATTGGGGAATTGCAATATGGGTGCAGTTGTAAGTCTCTGCTTCAACGTCTCAAAGGCTTGATCTCTGGCAGGGGTCCAGTGGAAGCATTGTTTAGTGTTCAGGAGCTCAGTGAGAGATGCAATAAGTTCTCCATAGTTAGAGATGAATTTACGCATGTAGGCAACCATGCCCAAGAAGGTACACATCTGATCAACATCAGTGGGAGGTGGCATACTGATAATTGCCCTGATCTTGGCAGGTTTAGGCTTTATCCTTTGAGTAGAGATGGTGTGCCCAAGGAACAGCAACTCCAACTTGAGAAACTCACATTTGGAGGGGTTAGCTTTTAGCTGGTTTTTCTGAAGAGTGTCAAGGACAGCACAGAGGTGTTGGAGATGTGTGGTTTGATCTTGACTGAAGACAATAATGTTGTCAAGGTACACAATCATGCATTTCCTAATCAATTCCTCAAATGCTTTATTCATCAAAATAGCAAAGGTGAAAGGAGCGTTAGTCATCCCAAAGTTCATGACCCAACACTCAAACAACCTGTAGCGCGTGCAAAAGGCAGTTTTTGCCTCATTCCCTGGTGCAATGTGGACCTGGTTGTACCCTGCAGTGAGATTAATCTTGCTAAAGACCTTTGCATCCGTAAGTGTGTCAAACAGGTTGTCAATTAATGGCAGGGGGCATTTATTTTTAACCATCAGATCATTTAGGGCGCAGTAATCTGTGACCAGGCAAAGGGACCTGTCCTTCTTGGCTACAAAGAAGACAGCTGCTCTGTATGAAGAGAGCAAGGGGCAAATGAAGCCCTTATCAAGCGTGTCCACAAGGTGCTGGCAGAGAGTCTCATCTTCTTTTGGTGTGAGACAGTACAAGGGGGTGCTTTAGATAACAACCCTTGGAGTTGTACAGCATGCTGAATCTCCCAGGGAGGAGGTAGTTGTTTGAGTGTCTCACTGAACACATCCTTATATTCCTCTAGGAGTGTGACAAGCGCTGGTGAAAATAAAGTGGTCAAGGGAGGGGCCGCAGGTGGTTTAGCATGGATAACTTTGACTGAGCATTGATTAAATTCTAGTTTTACCCCCTTGAAATTGTACAATCATGTTTCTGTTATTCTGAAAAGCACATTATTGTGAAGAAGCTTTCTCATTTCAACAGGATAGATCTGAAAGCCCACCCCATTTCTGTTGAGGGTGATAACGGATGTATCCCAGTTGATGTAGAGACAATTGTGACAAAGCCAGTCAAGGCCAGCAATTACATTGTGGCTGAGCCCTGCCATGATTGGCCCAGAGAGCTTAACCTGGATGTTCCCCATTCTCACAGAAAAGTGGACTTTCTTGTGGGCAATTGTCACTCTGCGGGAGTCAGCTACTTGTACTGCCTTTAATCTGCTGGGTACACGGTCTAGCTGCTGTGAATCAGTGAATGCCTGGTCCATCATAGTGGGGTTGGCCCTGGTGTCTACCAACAATTTGTGGGTGTTTCCATGAAAACAGAAAGGATCAGCCAAGCAGGTTACTTTATTTGGAGAGTGGCTGGCTTGAATTATGGGATCATTGCTATGAACTTGGAAGACATCAAGGGTTTCAACTTTGTGAATGTTGTAGTCACAGGGGTTTTTTGCTAGGAGGGATTGAGAGTGAGGGTCAGGTGAGGTTGTAGGACCTCTTTTATCTACAACCCCCAAGCTTTTCCCAGGTCCTCAATTTGGGCTAGCTGGAGCTCCCCCTTGCAGGGGTGTTTAGTCCCATTATCCTGCTGACAGGGCTGGCGGTGGCCTACTTGGTTGTGGGCACTGACAGGTGTTGCATGAGGTTAAGGTAGAGCATCATTTGTATGGCAGAAACCCATTGAAGCCTGGTTGTTGGCCTCCACAATGGCTTTGTAGCAGTCATTAATGGAGGTGCAACAACCTAAAAGGACCCACTTACAGATATGGGGCTTGAGCCCATTGACTATCAGGGTCAGAAGTATGGTGTTCCCGTTGGTCACAGCTTCTGGGACGGCGGCAAGGTATTCAGGAACAGATCCAATCTGTTTGATTGCTAGAAGGGGAGTTCCCATCACAATAGGAGAGAAAGTTTTGCTGTAGTGGGACTTTGCGGCGTCCCTGAATGCCGCCCAGGTGACTTTGATTTTCTGACTAGCCCAGTTGGTAAACCACACAGCGGCGGGCCCTGTGAGGCACCCAGACACAGTAGCAACCCACATGGGCTCAGTTACTTGGCAGATACAAAGGTGGGCTTTAGTGAAGTGAAGCCAGCTGACAATTTTGGCTCCTTTGACCCCACCTGCAAAGAATTCTAGCTGGAGGTTGAGCATGCGCTGTGAAAGGTCCAAGAGAGAAAGGGTGACACTGGCGTCACGCTGTCCAAGACAGAGTCAATTGTACGCACTTGTAAGAACTAGCTGATCTTGGTAAATAAAGTACCTGTTGGGGATGTCCCCTTTGGGGATTGGAAGGAAGGTCTCTTGATGGGGAGTAGCCATATGGCTTGTACTCTGTCCTTTCTTAGGGGGAACTTTGTTTTAGGTAGGCCATAAACCTACCGCTGCTACCACTGTTGCAACTGAACCAATGAGGATTCAGTATTTAGAATTGGGGAATACAACAGTCCAATAGAGAGGACAGGAATATTAAGAATAAGGTATCATTTATTGTAGAACATTGTGATTAATATACCATATGGGGAAAGCCACACAGCCACAAGGGGGTGGCATAGTGGCTTGTTTCATGTAAAGATTAGAGCCAAGGAATAACTTGTGCGGGGATCAACAGGTTGAATTGGTAGTGCTCCTAATTAGAAGAAAGTGCCTGCAATTTGATATTGCCATCAGATTGGTCCATGTCATTAGATACGTCAAGGGGCAACTCATTGAGCATCTCTGTGTATTGTAAGGTACGTTGGCAGGCAAGTTTGGGGATTTGGTTGCAACACTATAAAAAACATGGTGAACTTTCAAGAGGATATTGACAATAACAATGGCGTCTCTGAAAATGTTGACATTCTTACTAATTGTCAGGGGGAATTCAGCTTTTTTTTTACTAATTGTCATTCATAATATCAACGCTTTTCACTTCTCATGTATGAAACGGTATGTTTTATATAATAAAAACGTTGGAAATCTTAATGTGTTGTTTTTTAAACTTTTGTTTTTCATATTAATAAATTTAAAATATAGTTTATATCTAAAGTTACTACTTTAGCATATCTCTTTTAGCTTTTATCTTGTTATTTAAAGCTCTTATAAAGTAAACCTTTTACAATACTTTTTATATTTTAAATTTCACAGAAAGCACTATAAGTATAAAGTTTTGATATGATGATTCTTATAGTTATTTTGTTTTGTTTTTAAATACAAAGCTTTTTCTCAGAGCTTGTTACTTATTATTTTAGGACAAGAATACTTCAAAGCAACAGAAGGGTAATAAGCATCCCTCTAAGCCCACCAAGCAGAAGGCATAATCATCCAAAAAAGCTGCCTTCAAGCCTTCCCCTAAGCCCTTGCCAAAGCCCTCCCCTGAGCAGAGCCCAGCTCATCCAACTGGGGGATAGAAATCTGATGGTTTTCTTATGGACCACATTTTCTATATTTTAGCTTCAGATGAGGAGCCCACCAAGAAGCAGCACCAGGCCCAAAAGACCCTGCCCAAGGATAAGTCTCCCACACATGAGGAGCACCACAACAAGCCCCCTTCTTCTCCTCCCCCGCCAAACTCTCCTCCTTCTAGCTCATCTGGGGACGGCTCAAAGCCCCGCCATGATTACTTTTCTGGCTTCTGCCATGCTCCTGCTGGCCCCTGGGACCCTCCTGTGGCCCATGATATATGCAATGCTGATGACAAGTTCAAGGTTCCTTCTTCCTTGCCAAATACTTCCCAATCATGAGTGTGAAGAGTGGGCCAACCATGGTGGCCAATGGATACATCTTTTTCTGCAGCAATGCCAACCAGGTCTTCAAGAGCTGGCATTACACCTGCAAGGACTGCTTGTGCTTAGTGCAGCTCAACACTGAGCACTGAGACTTGATCTGAACCATCAAGGGCAATCATACTTGTGTAATGCCCAATACCACCATGTTTTTCCTCTTAAAGCGGTATCTGGTGCAGGTCATGCCCACCTTGAAGGACCTTTTCCCTACCCAGCTGGCTGTGCTTGCCAGTAAGCACCTCTCTCCCAATAATCTGAAGAGGGTGACAACCTATAATCAGCTGGTGAAGGTTGTTAGCAATAGGCGCCAAGCCCTCCACCCCCTGGCCAAGAGTGCCACTACTATTAAAGACCTGGCCCTCACGGATGCCCTCAAAAAACTGAAGATGATGAGATGTTTCTGCTCCATGACAATGGGCAGGAAGTGAATGATAGAATTCTTGCCTATGCCGCAACCCAAAACCTGAGCGGCTAAACACTGCTACCGCCTGGCTGTGTGATAGCACTTTATCAGCCTGTCTCTCCCTCTTCAAGCAGCTTTGAGTACTTCATGGGCAATTTGACACCCAGTTTATCCCCCTTGTTTTCTTCCTCCTGCCCAATTCCAAGACAGAGGTCTACGCCAGAGCCTTCAAAATTGTCTGGGATGCTTTGAGCTCACTTCCTGCCAACAAGCTCCCCCCTCCCACCCACGCCACAAGACTCAATCCCTCCTCTTCTGATAAGAATGAGTCCACCCTAGCCACAGAGCAGCTAGATCATGCGTGCTTACTTGGTTCAAAGGTGATCATCATGGACTTTGAGCTTGCTCAGTTCTGAGCCTTTGAGGCCACCTTCAATAAAGAAGTCCAGGGCTCCTTCTTCAATTTCAGGCAGGCCCTCATCAAGCATCTCAGAGCAAGGAGGGCTCTTCAAGAAGTATCTCAACAATGGTAAAGGAAAGTGCCACTTTGCTGTCACCCAGTTTGCTGCATTGGCTTTTGTGCAGCCAGAGCATACTGGTATTGGCTTTGAGACCCTCCTGGAGGATGCTTACGTGAAGAAGCACTCCACCATCTTCAAAGGTTACTTGGATTACTTTGAGCGCCAATGGGTGGGCAAGAAGGTGACTGCCTGGAGAGGTAAGAGCGGGGCCACTGCCCCTTGGAATTGCCAGGGCGCCTGCCTCAAGGGGGAGATGAAGACCACCTCTAGCCTTGAGGTTTGGCACAAGCACCTGAAGGTGAAGTTTGGGTCCAACCCCAAATACAACAAGTTCTTCTCTAAGCTGCAGGAGGAGCAGGTCAGAAATGTCTCCAAGTTTTGTGATCTGGCCAACCAGGTGGCCCCCAAGAAGCAAAAGTCCAAGGAGCAGGACTACCAGGAGGACGTTCATAAGGTGGTGAAGAAGAAGTACAAGGTGGCAGAGATCAAAAAGTACCTTGAGGGCGTTGCCACTGCTCTTGCTGGTGGCTTTAATTAGCCAAATAAACTTTGCTTTGCTTTGCCTATATATTTTTCACTTTTATACTCTTATTTTTTTTAATTTTTCTGGATAGTAATAATCTTTTTAAGTATAAATGGTAAGTTTCAGATACAGTTTCAATGTGGTTTTGTAAGAAACTCTTATATTTTGTTAATTTATCTTTAAAGTATGAGATATTTTCAGTTGTGCTTATAAAAAGTATATTAAATTAAAGATAGAATTTTTTTATATTTTGCACAACTTATGATATTGTGTTTACCTTTATTTTTGGTTCATTGGAATTTTAATTTTATGGGAAAAAAACATTTTTATAATAAAGAGTGTAATTTACATAGTAAATTTAACAATACTTTCTTATATCTCTTTATTCTTATTACTTATGGTATTTTTTATTGCATTTTGGAACTCTCTGAAGCCATTTCAGTATAATTATGCATTTCAAAATATTTTTTATATTAAAAATGTTCAGGGTAAAGTGTTATATTATTTAAAGAGTGTTGAAATTCAGAAGATGGCATTATAAAAAGCTAGGTTGTCATTTTATTATAGTGTCAACATGGCCACTGTTGACATGGGCGCTGTTGCCTTTTTCTTGATGACTGGGCACATTTTAAAAGGTAGATATTTTAAGATACTGTAAGAAAAAGTAAGTTTATTTAGCAAAGTCTGTTCCTATTGTTGCAACTGAACCAATGAGGATTCAGTATTTGGAATTGGGGAAGACAACAGTCCAATAGGAAGGACAGAGTAATAAGAATAAGATATTGTTTATTGTAGAATATTGTGATTAATATACCATATGGGGAAAGCCACAAGGCCACAAGGGGGTGGCATAGTGGGAAGTTCCATTTAAGGTTTGAAGCCAAGGAATAACTTGTGTGGGGATCAGCAAGTCAAATTGGTAACGCTCCTAATTAGGATGAAGTACCCGCCATTCAATATTGCCATCAGATTAATCCATGTTGTTACATATGTCAAGGGACAACTCATTGAGCGCCCCCTGTGTATTGTAAGATATGTTAGCAGGAAAGTCTGGAAACTTGGTTGCAACACCCCCCCTTGCCCCCTGCTTGTTGTCAGACACCAAGACTGGAGTCTATGGGAGGTCTGGGAAGGTCTGCACAAACAACCTTTGTGTGGGGATGGCGCGGCAGGGGTGCAAGCAATTGTGGTGAAGCTTCTTGGTATTCCCTTGGGCATCTTCAAGTTGATAGGTATGATTGTCATAAACAGCAGCTATCTTGAAGGGCCCCAGGTGGTTAGGCTCCAACTCGGCAGAATTGGGGTTGAGGGTGTAGATGGGGTCACCTACGGTGTACCTGGCTTTGAGGTGCTTTGTCCCTCCTTCAATTTGCTTGTGTTCAATTTCCCAGGCTTTGGCACGCCATTGGTCTAGGGATGAGGTTGTTACCAGGGGAGGCTTTTTGGGAACTGTAGACCGTAGCTTTCCTTGTTCAACTCCTGTCAGACTGTTAGGCGTCCCAAAGGCCAGAGTGCTGGGGCTGAACCCTGTGCCCCTGTTGATTCTTGCTCATAGGATAAGTAGAGCGGTAGGCAGGTGTTCAGTCCATGCGGTGTTGGGGTGCTCTTGCAAGAGCTTGGCCATCAGTTAAACCAGTGAGCCATTTAACTGTTCTACGCGCCCATTGGCTTGCAGATGATAGGGAGTCGTAACTATACATTGAAGGGTGTTCTTGGCGCAGTATGCCTTCATGACATATTCAATGAGTTTGGGGCCACCATCTGTGATGAGGCGTTTGGCTCATCCAAAACGGGCCACAATTTCTTTGCCAATGAAGCGGGTGATGGTGGTGGCGGTGTGGTTAGTTGTGGCCCAGGCCACCTGCCAGCAAGTGACGTAGTCAATGGCAGTGATAATGTACTTATTCCCCAGTCTGTCTTTGGGGAGTGGCCCCACAATGTCAAGAGCCCACTGCTTGAAGGGCTCCATGGCCTTGATGGGCAGGACAGACTTGGGGGTGCAGGTTTGGACGTATTCTTTTTGCACAGCACGCACGTTTTGAGGAGATCCAAGATTTCTTGACGCATGCACGGCCACCAAACCTTCTGTTTCATGATCTCAAAGAGGTTATGCCCTCTGATGTGACACAGGGTTTGGTGATAGTGCAATATGGTGTCACCTTGTTGCGTGGTGGGGATGTAAGGCGTCTTCTCACCTGTCTCTACCTGACAGCAGACATTACCAGCATTGGTGGTGAACCAACTTTTGTTGTCTTTCAACTTGGAGATGGTTATCAAGTTAAGGCCTTTGTAGCAAGTTGCCTCGGGGAAGAGGTAGAGCATGGGCCAGTCTGGGTCCAGACCATTGTCCCCAGTGATGGACGCTACGTAGAGCTGTGAGAGGACATCAGCTGTGACAAGTTCCTTCCCAGGCTCAAACTCAATGCGCAACTGGTAAGGGGATAGACGCTCAACCCAACCTGCTTGGTGGCGTATCAAGTGGGACTGTGTGTTAAAGTACTGGAGCAACTTGTGGTCTGTCAGGACGTGGGGTGGAAAAGTGGCCCCCTCCAAGTAACAGTGCCACTTCTCAACGCAGTGCACAATTGCCGCCAATTCTTTATCATAAATGGGATAGCATTGTTCCGAGTTGGTAAGTTTCCTGGACTCATATGCCATGGGGAGGAAGACGCCATTGTCAGTTTCTATCATTAGCACACCCCCTATGGCCCTGTCAGAGGCATTGGTCTCAAGTTTGTACTGCCGGTTTCAATTGGGAAACTGCAGTACTGGTGCTATTGTGAGTCTTTGCTTCAACATCTTGAAAACTCAATCTCTGGTGGGGGTCCATTGGAAGCGCTGTTTGGTATTGAGAAGCTCAGTGAGAGGCGCAATTAGTTCCCTGCAATTGGGAATGAACTTGTGCATGTAGGCAACCATGCCTAAGAATGTCTGCACCTGGCCCACATTGGTGGGGGGCAGCATGCTGGTGATTGCCTTGATATTGGCAGGGTTGGGCTTTATCCCTTGAGTAGAGATGGTGTGCCCAAGGAACAGCAGCTCTGACTTGAGGAACTTACATTTGGAGGGCTTAGCTTTTAGCTGATTTTTCTGAAGGGTGTCAAGGACAGCATGGAGGTGTTGGAGGTGTGTGGTTTAATCTTGAATGAAGACAATAATGTTGTCAAGGTACACAACCACACACTTTCCAATCAGTTCCTCAAATGCTTTGTTCATCAGCATGGTAAAGGTGGAAGGAGTGCTGATCATTCCAAAGTTCATGACCCAACACTCAAAAAACCTGTAGTGTGTGCAGAAGGCAGTTTTTGCCTCATCCCCTGGTACAATGCGGACCTGATTGTATCCTGCAGTGAGATTAATCTTGCTAAAGACCTTTGCACCTGCAAGTGTATCAAACAGGTTGTCAATCAGCAGCAGGGGGTACTTATTCTTGACTGTCACCTCATTTAGGGTGCAGTAGTCTGTGACCAGGCAAAGGGACCTGTCCTTCTTGGCTACAAAGAAGACAGCTGCCCTGTATGGAGAGAGCAAGGGGCAAATGAAGCCCTTATCAAGCGCGTCCACAAGGTGCTGGCAGAGGGTCTCATCTTTCTTTGATGTAAGACAATATAATGGTTGTGCTTTAGGTAGCAATTCTTGAAGTTGAACAGCGTGCTGGATCTCCTGTAAGGAGGTAGTTGGTCCAGTGTTTCACTGAAGACGTCCTTGTACTCCTTGACAAGTGCAGCAAGCGCTGGTGGTGGTGAAGTAGCCAAGGGAGGGACTGCAGATGGTTTGGCGCAGATAACTTTGACTGAACATTGGTTGAAGTCTAGTTTTCCCCCTTGAAGTTGTACAAGCCTGTCTCTGTTATACTAACAAACACAGTGCTGTGTAGTAACTTGCTCATTTCCACAGGGTAGATCTGAAAGCCCTCCCCATTTCTATTAAGGGTGATAACAGATGTATCCCAGCCAATGTAGGGACAGTTATGCAAAGCCAGTTGAGGCCAGCAATTAAGTTGTGGCTGAGCCCTGCCATGATTGGCCCAGAGAGCTTAACCTGGACGTTCCCCATCCTCACAGAAAAGGGTACTGTCTCATGGGTAATTGCAACTCTACAGGAGTCAGCTACTTGTACTGCCTTGAATCTGCTGGGTACATGGTCTAGCTGCTGTGAATCAGTGAACGCCTGGTCTACCGTAGTATGGTTGGCCTGGTAGCTACCAGTAATTTTTGGGTGTTCCCACAGAAACAGAAGGGATAGGATAAGCGGGTTACTTTATTGGAGGAGTGGCTTGCTTGTAGTACAGGGTTGTCACTGTGGACTTGGAAGACATCCAGGGTTTTGACTTCATGGATGTTGTAGTCACAGGGGTTTTTTGCGAGCAAGGATTGAGAGGATGGGTCAGGTAGGGTTGCAGGGCCTCTTGTTGCTACAAACCCCAGGCTTTTCCCTGATCCTTGATCTGCAATAGCTGGAGCTCCCCCTTGCAGGGGCGTTTAGTCCCATTATCCTGCTGACAGGGTTGGCGGTGGCCCACTTGTTTGTGGCCACTGCCAGCGGTTGTACAAGGTTGGGATGGAGTGTCACTGGTACAGCAGAAGCCCATTGAAGCCTGGTTGTTATCCTCCACAATGGCCTTGTAGCAGTCATCAATAGAGGTGCAGAAACCTACAGGGACCCACTTGCAGATATGGGGTTTTAAGCCATTGATGATGAGGGTGAGTAGCATTGCATTTTCATCAGTCATGGCTTTGAGGGCGGCAGCAAGAGCTTATTGCCAAGCAGCAAGGTACTCAGGGACAGACCCAGTCTGTTTGATGGCTAGAAGAGGAGTTCCCACTACAATGGGGGAGAATATTTTGCTGTAGTGGGACTTGGCAGCGTCTTGGAATGCCGCCCAGGTAACATCAAGTTCCTGGCTGGCCCAGTTGGTGAACTACACGGCGGCGGGCCCTGTGAGGCGGCCAGACGCAGTGGCAACCCACATGGGCTCAGGAACCTGAAAGACACAGAAGCAGGTTTCAGTGGATTGGAGCTAACTGACAATCATGGCCCCTTTGACGCCACCTGCAAAGGATTCTAACTGAAGGTTAAGCATGTGTTGTGAAAGGTCTGACTGGGGCGGGTTGACGCTGGTGTCACACTGCCCAAGGCAGAGCCAATTATACACACTTGTGAGAACTAGCTGGTCTTGATAGATGACATACCTGTTGGGGATGTCCTGTTGGGGATGTCCCCTTGGGGATTAGCAGGAAATTTTCTTGTTGGGGAGTAGCCATACGGACCGTACTCTGTCCTTTCTTAGGGGTAATTTTGTTTTAGGTAGGTTGTCAACCTACCGCTGCTACCACTGTTGCAACTGAACCAATGAGGATTCAGTATTTGGAATTGGGGAAGACAACAGTCCAATAGGAAGGACAGAGTAATAAGAATAAGATATTGTTTATTGTAGAATATTGTGATTAATATACCATATGGGGAAGGCACAAGGCCACAAGGGGGTGGCATAGTGGGAAGTTCCATGTAAGGTTTGAAGCCAAGGAATAACTTGTGCAGGGATCAGCAAGTCAAATTGGTAACGCTCCTAATTAGGATGAATTACCCGCCATTCAATATTGACATCAGATTAATCCATGTTGTTAGATATGTCAAGGGGCAACTCATTGAGCGCCCCCTGTGTATTGTAAGATATGTTAGCAGGCAAGTCTGGAAACTTGGTTGCAACACTATCATGATCAATCATAAAGATTAAAGTATCTAGGAATATGATCAGTTCTTCCTCAAGGGCAGTGAGTAAATAAACCAAAGCTTCTGATTGTCTCTGTTGTTCTAGGTGTATGATTATAATGGTTTAAGCTTAGCAATCATTTTTGAAAGTTGTTATCATTATTATTAAGGTGATACAATCATCCAACCCAGTGGATATTGTGCAGTATGCACATAGTTCACCACAGTTAAATTAAAAATATATTTTTATAGCAAATTACCTTATATTTTGAGCTTGAAGTTAAGTTCCATCTTCAGTGATGTCAACATTATCAGTGTCCCTTTTTAGATTTAGAATTCTGACTTATTAAGACAACGGAAAGGTTTAGCTTGGGTTGGGAGGAATCTAATCTTGGTGGTCAACTGCCAAAATGGTGTAAGCTTGTTGAATGATTTAATTATGATGGTTATAATTTACATATGTGAGGTTTCACAATAACACTCAACTTCTGGTTGCCATGATAAAAAAGTAGGAAACATTATAAGACTTTAGAAGGGCAGGGGTCTATTTTCTTGGATCTTGAGATCATGATTCTGCTGTAGAACTTTGGTGCTTGTTTGATTTATATTGTGCTCTGGTTTTTAGGGGCTAATGGGTGAATCCAATCAAACTCACAGGTATAAGTTTTGCTTGCTTGGTTTGATTTTCCCACTACCAACTGAATTATCATCAACATAGATCAAGCCATCTATATCTTTGATTTTGTTCAATAAATAGCTTTTATTTGCTATGAGCTAACTTTGTTTTTCTGTCTCAACAGGTTTAAAAAGTACAGTACTTAACCAAACAATGTATTAAAAAATAGCTATATCTTTGTTGTTAATTGCACTGTTCATACTATTTTAATGTTACCCACAAATTGTGATACCTGCAAAGATTTAAATAATTTTACTTTTTTTGATAATAACCCATTTAAGGAAATGGGGCTTTACCAATTCCCACACATTCTGGGTTATACCTTATGACTCATTATGATCCTGGTACTTTAAATTCAGAACCTAAATGTAAAAATGCAGGATTGTCAAATCCTTTGTCCAAATTTCAAATTGCATTTGCAGGCAACTTAGCTGAGTGAAAAATAAAATATCTAATAAAATCAACCATTTAATTTAACTTTTTTTGATCTATTTAAATTGACAAATTTTTAATCCTTTGAGCAGATAACTCAACTAACTAAAGACAAAACACAGCAAACAAATGTGGGATACATGAATCAGAAATGTGGGATTCTAATGTACAATTTGAGATTTCCTGTATTTCAAACAAGTTATAGACATCATGTAAAAATTAAAAAATCTGAAATTGCAGGATTGTCAAATCCAAGAACCAAATTTCAAATAAAAAATGAAGTGAATTTGAAAAAATTTAATTTATGGGCATCTCAAACAGGAAGTCAAAGGATCTAGAGTGAGTTTGTTCTAATTCTTTTAGGAATCACAGGCATTCTCAAAAATTACCCTATTCCATTTTAGTGCGGCTAAAATTTAGATCCTATTATTCACCAGCTTAACATACTTAACAATAAAATTAACTAAAATATAAACTCCTCTTTTTGAGTTTGATTTTTTAATAAAAAATTGTTGTCTTCTTCTAACAATAACCAATTCATTGAGCTGTTCCCTAGCCTTGACAAAATCATACAGGGCTATGCTGGGTCTTTCAATAGTGAAGCCTCTGTCTATGGTCATTCTCAACCTGCATGCCCATCTCCAAGCACTACACAGAAGTGTGTTCTTTTTCCTGTGTTCTCAAGCATGGCCCTGTTTGCCCATCACACACAGGCAGCTGCTAACCCAAATCATGTATCAACACTAACATCTGGAATCAGCCAATCAAGCCAAGGGGTCACCCAGGGAAGCCAGAATCCAGAAACAGCAAATCAGATGGCACTTTCTGGTTCCCAAGACAGACACATCCCACCTCCAGCCAATCAGCCTGCAAGAAGAAGAAGAAAATTTATCACCCTGGAAATTATTCTTGAAATGGTCAAAAAGCAAGGGATGCTCATGTCCCTTGGGGAAATTGCAGCTATGATGGGTTTTACAAAGTCCACTGTGGCTGCAACCTTGTGAGCCCACACCAACTGTGGCCCTCCTCCCAAGAAGATCCCAACTGGGGCTTGTACATCAACCAATGGTGAAAAAGCCCACCCCCTTATGATGGCCATCATGAAATGTCACCTGTGGATGCCCCTGGTCCAAGTGTGTCTTCAACTGAGACTCAACAGCATTTTCACTAATAAGAGAACAGTCAATTCATGGATGCACAAAGTTGTGGTTGCTTCTAGAATCTTGTCCAGTCAGGTTCTCAGTGGTCCCAGTTTAGTGAATTCTGACCCATACAACTCAACCATCATTAAGTTTATAAAAGGGAAGTCAATAAGGACATGCAATGACGCCATCTTCTTGCTGTATGCCAAGTTTTCTGCAAGTATCCAAGACTATGGAAAAAAGTGTATACAATCTAACGTTTACAAGAGTGGCCCAATTTTTTACACATTTGTTTGGATTTTGCTGACAGTTTACCCATTGGGGTTCAATTATTACTCTGTGTTGTCAAACACAGCAGATGTGTATACCTACCAGACAGAGATCAAGGACATGCTGGAGGAATGGGCTTCCCAACAAGCTATGTACACAGTTGTAATGAGTGCTGAGATGTAGCAGCGGGAATGGGCAACCAAGGAGATTACAGCTGTGGGGCATACCTGCTGGTCCTACCCCATCAACTACGCCAACATGCATCTTGCAGATGTATGTCTCTACAATTTTGGTTCAGCTCTCAGGCGCTCAAAGCCTGTAACTACAACAAACTGTGCACCCAAATTGAGAAGGGTTTTGAGTTTTTCCCTTTTATATTTGTCCAGGACTTATCAGATCTCATCATCTTCTATGAAAGTAATAGTGATAAGTCTGTAAAGGACTCCTGCCTTCCCCATGCTCATCCATTTTGTTAGTCAAGCCTGCATATGTAACAAAAGTAGAATTTGAGCAATTGAAGCAATCAGCTCTTGCTGCCCCTTCCCAGTCAACAAACCCTGCCTCCCCACCCCCCCATCAAGCCACCTGCCTTCCAACCCTGACTCCCAAACCACCACTTGTTCCCTCCCCACTATCTCTGATGCTGCCTCTTTCACAGGCACAGATGAAGGCAATGTTTATTCTGCCCATTCCCTCCTCTACTTGTCCCTTGATGAGCAAAATAAAACCTTTCTTTTTGATAACTAATTAAAATTGATATGATTTTTTTCAATTCATAATTAATAGTATATTCTTTTTAAATTATTGATGTTCCCCATAACTAATAAATTTTTGTACATTTGATATAGTAACATATTTATTTGCAAGATTATTTTTTGTTATTAATAATAAAATAAAGGACCAACAAATGTAAATATTACATTAAAATATTGCAGCTAGATGTTAACTCTTGATATTTAGATATTATGTGCATATCTCAATGCATTTTGTTTAATAAAATTCATTTTAAATGTGACATTTTTAATTTGTGATTTTATTATACAAATTGTATTGAGTTATGAACATAATGCGGAATTTATATGGCTAGCAATACAACCTAGTATAGCTAACATTTAATAAAACATTCACAATACAATGTGTGATACAATAAAACACTAGTTTTCAAATAAAAATGATACATACTGGAAAAATATAATCTACATGACTAATTCAAATGGCTAGTTTAGTGCAATTTTGGTATATTGCATTTTTAATGATATACTTTTTGTATAATTGAAATTTATTTGAAGTATTTGCAATAATTGTTAATAAAGTGTATGCATTATCTATAATTTCCTGATTATGTGTTGATGGCATTAATATAAAAACCATTATTTGGGATGTAATTCAAACAACATGTCAAATATTTACAGTCTTGTATACAAATTAGAAGAACATCTTCAAAATGTTGAAATTGAAAGAACTATTAGGGAACTAGTAGCAGGAAAGCTAAGAAATGGGGGCAGCCACAAATTCAATAAAAGGAAGTTGCTCTAAATAAACTGGGAACTATAATAGACAAACAAAATAAAGAAAAATTATTGAAGCTGTAGAGAACAATTTTATCAAGTCTAAATTTTAAAGATGCAAGTTATAACTCATTTGAGTTCTGGCAAAGTGCCAGGGAAAACAATCAAAAGATCAATCTAATCAGAAAAAATGAAAAATCAACAGAAATGAGCAAAAATAAAGAGAAAACAAATCAAAATGAAGGAAATTAAAACATGGAAATGGAAATAAACAAAAGAAATGAAGAATAATCAAGAATCAGAAGCCCTTCAAGAATAAATGAAGGTTTATCAAATGAAGGGAATCAAAGGGAAGACAGAATTGCAAGAAAGCAAAGGGAGATCAAAGCAAGGAAGATTAATGAAGAGCACCTGACGCTCATGAAGTTTGCTGATGGGGCACCTGTGGCTGAAGGGGCTGCAGGAGAAAGAATTAGTAAGTTACTTTGTCTTTTACTTATCTTCTCTTTAGTTACATCAAGGAATAGGGAAGAAGTTGTCAAGGTGACGCCATATACTGTAAATTCAGAACCTAAACATAAAAATGCAGGATTGTCAAATCCTTGGTCCAAATTTTAAATCACTTTTGAGGGCAACTCATCTGAGTGAAAATTAAAATATTTAATAAAATCAACCATTTAATTTAACTTTTTTAATCTATTTAAATTGGAAATTTTCAAATCCTTTGAGCAGATAACTCAACTAACAAAAGACAAAACACAGCAAACAAATATGGGATACATGAATCAGAAATGTGGGATACTAATGTAAGATTTGATATTTCCTGTATGTCAAACAAATCATAGACATCATTTAAAAATTAAAAAATCTGAAATTGCAGGATTGTCAAATCCAAGAACCAAGTTTCAAATCAAAAATGAGGTGAATTTGAAATAAATATAATTTATGAGTGTCTCAAAAAGGATGCTAAATGATCTAGAGTGGATTTGTGCTAATTTTCTTAGGAATCATAGGCATTCTCAAAAAATCACCCTATTCCATTTTAGGATAGCTAAAATTTAGATGCTTGATTACAGTAGATTTTAGAAAACGCTAATAATAAAATAGAATTATACATTGAAATCTATCTTATCACATTGTCTTTTCCTTGATGTTTTGATAGTTCATTTGCTGTTGATAATGTGCTTGCGTTTAACTGGATAGTTTCACCCCCAGTTGCCTTGACAATAGGAGGTGAAACTATTCAATTAAACGCAAGCACATTATCAACAGCAAATGAACTATCAACACTTCAAGGAAAAGACAATGTGATAAGATAGATTTTAATATATAACTCTATTTTATTATTAGAGTTTTTTAAAATCTACTGTAATCAAGTATCCTTAATAGCAATCTATTAATGCATAGTGTAGTAATCCAGTGATATTTCACTTTGAAGATTTTACTTCCCCACCTCTCTTTCTTTCTTGAAAAGAAGTTTTATGGCCCCTGGTTACGCTGGGGGCCAAAAAACTTTTAAAAAAATTCTGTGTCATCAGGAATGTAGCTCATATATTATTATATGGTTTTTTGGCCACTATATTAGTGATTTAGAGTGCAGAATATTGCATCATTTCCAGTTTAGACAATTTGCCATTTCACTTAATTTTATGTCTAAAAATAGCTATCAAGATTGAATTTTTCATTTGATTTTATCCAGAGGGGAGCTTCTTGATTTGGGTTGGTGTTTCCTAGTGTTCTTACTGTACATTAAATTTGGATTCCAGTTCCCCCAATTAATATATAATTTTACTAGTGACATTTGTTTATGATTTGAAATTTGGTTCTTGGATTTGACAATCCCACAATTCTAAAAAATATAGTAAATTTAATGGAAATGGTTGATGGATTTGAACACTTCAAATTTGATTCTGGTTAATTCATTTTGTCCATTTGAAATATGCAGCTTGACTTGAAATTTCTAAAGTGTCTATGAGTTCCTGCATTTTTAAAAATTCAAATAAAAATACAAAGAATTAAATTTAATTAAACAAAGGCCATCCTGCAAATTTGAATTTAAATTTGGACCAAGGATTTGACAATCCTGCATTTTTACGTTTAGGTTCTGAATTTACAATAGCCTTTTCAAAAGTAAAAGAAGAAGACATAAGAAAGGCTATAAAAGAGATGAGGGGAAAGAAACAATTTCCAACAGGATTAATAATTTGTTATGTTATTTTCCTTTATACATCATACAAATTATACCCAGCTGAACACCCTCTAATGTTGAAATCCTACCTGAATCTCCCAAAAACTGCTGTCAATAACCTTATCAATAAATCCTGATCCTGATTTTGCAGGTTTTTTTATATAAATTCTAAAAGAACATTATTAACATTTGTCCTTAATCATCTTAATTAATTACCCGGATTTTATGTTATAGCTATAAGTATTACCTACTTTATCTACTATAATAATAAATTAGTGGTTCATAATCCAAGATTTTTTAAGTTTCTACCAGGAACCAGCTGATCAAACCTAGAGGTAATATTATCTCTAGTATATGAAGTCCAATTTATTAAAACCTATGTTAAATAACTTTTTTATTATATTTGGGAGATTAATACCCTCAACCTTATGCCAAATCTTGAAATCATCAAGGCATTTCAATGCCTGGAATTAAACTTCCTGTTAATTCCATTTCTGGCTTTGGATTGGCCTTCCTGGTTAATTGACTGTTTTGCAAGCCACTGAGTCTCAAGGACTGTGTCAATCAATCCCATCTTAATCCTGTTAACTAGTTTGATCTAATTAATTCCGGGAATTAAATCTTATTTATAAATATACCTAATTGCCCCTCAGAATTTCTATTTGAAGACATTATAAACCTATCTCTACAAAAATCACAATATAAGTTATGATTTTAACAATTACAAGTGATTTTATTGATCCAATCACTTGGGATGACTTTTTTATGGTCACAATTACGGAGCCCTAAACAAATTTACTATTAAAATTGATACTCTTTGAGCCTTATCAATAAACTATTTGAGATCTTATTCAGTACATTAGTTTTCTTGAAAATATATTTAACTTTTGGGTACAGCAAAATCAGATTCAAGGAGGATTACATCTCCAAATCATCTTTTTGGGACAAATATGGGTATTTCAAGTTTGTGGTTTTCAACTTTTGCATAATCAGCACACTATTAATATTTTTATATACATGAGAAAATAATTTGATAGTTAAACTAAAATAAATGTCCTGGTTTACCTTGGAAGATATATTATATACATTATCATCAATTAACAGTATAATAAAGACTCACACACTGTCCTTCAGAGCTCAAGGGAAAATACTACTAGCCAAATAATACAAATGCATGTTTTACCAACATTATATCCTGTTTATAATCATATAATATTAAAAAAGGAAAACATCAAGCCTCAGCAATATTTTTCAGCTCCAAAAATTATTCAGAGCCCAAAACATTCATTGTAATAAAAAAATTTATTGAAATCTTATCCTTGTTTTTAAAATACTTACTGTACCTCTTATAAAAAACATTTGAAAAACTGAAAGTTTGAGTGTGCTTCCTTAAAGAACTAAATTTTATGCCAGTTAAAGGAAACTATAACTGAAGTTTCACTATTACACTACTTTATTAGAGAAGGTAACTATATTTTAGTAAAGATACTTCAGAAATTACTATAGGTGATGTTCTATTTGTCAATTCTGATGGAGGAAAATTTCTTCCTGTAGTGTATGAGTCACAAAAGTTGACAAATAAAGAATACTGATATCCAATATACAAAAATAGTATGTTTGATATGATATACTACTTTATCAAATAGAGCTGCTTCTTAGACTATCAAAAAAATCTATCTTTTTTACTGATCATAAATATCTTGTGTACCTAAAGACACAGATTAATCTTTTAAAAAGACTTTGGGACAAGTGGATGGAGTTAATTCAGAAAAATTCATCACAATCAAGTAAAATCTAGAGGTAAACTTAAAGTGAAAGACAATATATCACATTTTTAATTTACATGGTGTTCTTTATCACAAGATGACTGATGGTATCAGTGTGCCATACATATCCATTTCACAAAGAGTAGTAAAAGTCCTTAGATACTACTAAGACCTAGATTAAATATGAGGGAACAACATTTTTTAATTCTTGAGATCATGATATTGGTGGTCAATCCTGTATTAGGACGTGTTTAAACTACTAGACCAGTAAAAAAATCTATAAAAATAATTTCTAAGTCAGAAACACCTTCCAGATATGGCTTACCAATTTTAGTAGAGAATTATTCAGTTTATGTACACTGGATATTATAGGGTCCATACTTGGAAGACATAAAAAACAATATTTATCATAACAGCCATGGAGTACATGACCCAATGGACTGTAACCCAGGCTACAAAAAGCATATGTGCAATTATGAGGGATGTTTTATTAAGGAAATAATTGACATTTTTGGGACCCCAGAATTGCTTATCATTAATGGTTGTAAAGATATTACATTAAGAAAACTACTTTATATCTGGCCAAATAAGGTACCAATCACTTGGTTACTACCCTGTATGTCATCAAGATAATGAGAGAGTCAAAAAACTTAATGGGTCTTTGGTATAGGTCATTCTCAAGCTATTGGCTGATGATCCCAAGAATTGGACCACGTATTTAGCAAAAGTCTAAGCTTCAGTCCAAGAAGGTTGGACCTGTCATCATCCTCTATTTATACATAAAAAAACACTTCTCTGGTGCAGAGGTTCAGGATAGTATTGCAAAGATAAGATAATCTACTATGATTGGCTTAGAATATATAACAGCATAGTTTTTCAAAGAGATTGTCACAAGTGACAAGCTCTTGTTAACTATGCATGTAATAAAATCCCAGCTACAGGATTCAAACTTCAATGCCCTGCAGGCTGTCAGCCTTCAGGCCCAGTTGCCCAACTTTCCACATTTTTCCAGGCTCATGTTACAAAAGTAACAGATTTGAGGCCCTGGGTGGGAATCAAACCTGCTCCTAGCCACCAGGCAGGGCTAGCAGGTGGGGGAGATTCACCTGCACCTGGATTTTTGCTTTTCAAAGCAAATCCAGGTGTGAGAATTATTTCTGCCCTGGTGGCAGCTGAGGGGCCTGTTCTGGGCCCCAAAAGCTACGCCCAAGCCTTGGTGGGTTTGGCTGGGCCTGGGCAGGCTATTTTTAGCTGCCCAGTAAACCCAGACCAAGTCCACCCTCCATTAAGTAATTTGGGGTCCCCAATTGGGGACCCCTTTTTTAATCAAGTTCTTTGGGCTAGAAGAGAGCCTATCAAGCCAGTCCAAAAATGGTGATCAAATTGGGAAAAAACCCATGACCTCAGAAGCCAAACCTGCCATAATCAATGGCCAGCCAAGCCAAGATAGACCATCAAAAAGTCAAACAACTGTTTCTGGAACCCCAAAAAATGACCATAAAGCAGCCAATCAAACAGAAAAACCTGAAATGCCAAGCCTTGCTACACAGATAGCACCAGAAGAATGCCCAGAGGCACCTGCATGTGAGTAAGTATATAAATCAGAAGCACTTGAAAAAGTTCTGTATTGTCATCCTTACCAAATAAAGTTGTTATGAACCTTTGTGTCAGGAAACCACCCTGACACATCTTGTGTTACATAAATGCCTTGGAAAAACTCTACTGTTTTCCACAATCCTAATTCTAGTTTGATGACTCTCCTAGCTGCTCTAGACAATGAGTTATGGCTTCTTAAAGTTTGGCTGCCAGCCAAACTTCCTAACCAGTGTGAAATGACAAAATTATGCAACCAAGGCACAAGAATTGATGTGAATCTTAATTTGAGCATAACTCAGCAACCACTGGATGGATTTGGACTTCCAAACACGCATTTTGAAGCCAAACACCAGGAGAGTCAATCTGTGCTAAATTTAGAAAAAATATGGATGCAAAGCCCGATGTGCAGGATTTTTCAAAGAAACATGAGTCATGCTGTTCAGAAGATGCCCCAAAACCCCAGCCTGATGCCACCAGCAGAGTCCCTAAGACTGTCTAGCAGATTTAGGAAGATTCTAAAGAATCTAATGGAATGGTATATAAAAGTGTTGCTCACAATGATCCCCTTGTGATCATTCTAAGTTAGCCTTGAAATAAAGTTTTAATTTAGTTTGATTTAAATATTAAGTTCAGTCAGATGGAAACCAGTCAAGACCCTCTGGTCCCTGACATTATGATCACCAATCTGTTTCCATACATATTTTTTATACTCTTCCATCTGCATACACCCAAGCGTCAGTACCTACCCACTGAGATAGATAGCCAGACTCCAGTTGACATAACCAAAGCCTTTGACTACTACTGTCCACTCAACACATCATTTAGTCCTGTGCATTTCACTGAGTATCCCCCAAATCCTGACCACAAACCCTGGACCTTAGAAGACTTGCAGTGGTACACCCGCCCAAACTCACTCAAGGAACCCTACCAAATTTTCTGTGACCGCAAAGCAATTACCATCTACCCTTTGACCTTCAACGGGAAGTACAACAATCCTGCTGCCTACCTGGTCCCCATGGAACCATCCCCAACACCCAAACCAACCATCTCAACCCCATCTATCTCTGATGCCACTGGCCAGAGTAGTTAATTCCTGGGAGTGCTTTACCTGGTGCTCACAGGATTGATTGAATCTGCCTTGCCAGCAGCTGGGCCTTGGGCTGTGGATGGGAAGGCCCTTTCCTATCTGGTAAAGTTATGTCCCATCATCTGGTGGGCCATGCCAGTACCTGCTCCAACTCCTCCCTCACCTACTGGAGCTCTGCAGTACTTTTGGTATCCTGGCAGCTCAAACCAGAGCCAAATTCAAATTTGGAGAAACTCCTGAGATCAATAAAACCAGAGTTGCATGCACCAATGCCTCACCTGCAAAAGGACCCTGTTAGTCCTGCCAATGAGAGTGCGGGCCTGGCCAACAATCCCAAGATAACTGGGGCCACTTCTGGTAAAGAATTGAAGAAGCCTTCTGTAGAATGGGGGCCACCTGAGGATGACAAATCCTGTGGCTCAAAGGGGAAATTCAAGTTTCCCCATTCCAACTCAACCAATTAGAGATCCTCCAGGAAGGACACCACCAATGATTTCCAAACCATGAAAGACAGTATCACCTGGCCCAGAAAAGTTTGTAAAAATTTTCTATGGCAGATGGGTATACGTATACCCTGGGCCGCCAGGAAGTTACCCATTGCCATTCTCACAATAAAGTGACATGAACCTCTGGTTCAACCAGGTTATTCCATATTTGATTTTATTTTTATTTCATTTGCAGTCTATCTCTTGTGGTTCTGTGCCTCACATCCCTCAACTCCAAGAAACTGCAGACCAACTGCCTGAATTATATTGTTCACCAGGAGCTCCCTTTGGCCCAGTAAATTTCACTGAATACCCACCCAACCTGGTATATTTGGAATTAATCCTAGAGAAAATTCTGATCTACAACCCAGAAGCCAGAGCTAGAGAGACGGAAACCATTGGCAGAGAAGGAACCCAAGTTACCATACCTCCCCTGCTGTTTCACCACAAGTACAACTACTTTTCCCTACCTGGTTCCAATAACACCACCTCTCATCCTGCAGCCCAACTACCCGCAGGAATCTGTTGCAACCAATGAATCTACCTCTTCTCAGATATTTGGGGTAATTTACATCACTCTCACTGGCCTTATTGGTTCAATGGTTGTCATGATCTGAGGCGCGGCACAGAGTCACAACAGGAAATCCTAACCTTAGGATTAGATTTGTACTAAGTCTTGATTAGATTGGCAGGAAAGGCTATGCAATCACCTTGTGGCCCTGAATGAATAATATCTACTAGACGTGGCTAGAGAGGCGCCAAAGTACATGAAGACACAAAGACAAAAATGTGAATAGAACTTAATTTTATTAGAAAATGGGAAATGGAATATATAGTGGTTTATGATACCACAGAACAATACCAGGACATTAGGATCACTTGCCACAGGCATGAGTGGGGCAAGTGAGCTGTGCAGGATCAGGAAACTGAACAATTGTATTTCCTAATGCAGAACCAGCCTCATTTCAAAGGGCAAAAGCAAAAGAAAGAGATTTGTCCTCAAAATAACCCAATGAAGGCAAAATCAAAACATGGCAAATGGCGGCATTCACAACATTGCCCCCCTCTAGATTGGCCTTAGGGGGTGATACTTGTGGAGGAACTTAGCATGCACTTGAGAAAAAGGTCAACCACTAGAGAGGAGCTTTACTTTATACTCCAATCCTCACTTAAAGATCACTTCTAAGGGCCCAATCCATAACAAGTCTAGCTTATGAGCTTGTCCTCCTACTCTGTGTTGATAATACATAATGTGGTCTCCAATGGCAAACTCAGGTAGGGGGATCTCCCGGCATTGTCAGGAGAGAGCTTCAGCAGCTTGGTCTTATAGGCAGACATGTAGGCAGTAGCCTGTATATCAATGATGTGGTTGACTAGATCTTTGATGTGCTAATCAGGGTTTATGGCCTTATCAGAGGAGAGTAGGGGGGCCCCAGGAGCAACAGGATAGTGGCTTCACGACCATACAGCATAGCAAAAGGGGAGTACCTGGTGACACAATGCTTGCTAAGGCAATAGGCAAAGAGAGCAGCAGGTAATTATAGATCCCAGTTGGCAGCGTAAGAGTAAGTAAGCTTCCTCATGATAGAAACTAGAGTTGAGTTGGCACACTCAACTGCCCCATTGGTGGAAGGATTATAAGGGACAGAGAAAGACTGGTGAGACCCCAAGGCTTCAACAACAGAGGTCACTAACTTGGCGTTGAATTTAGTCCCATTTTCAGACAACAACACCTGAGGACAACCATGGCAGAAGAATACATCTTGCAGCAGAAAGGCAGCAGTAGTCTTGGAAGTGATGTCTTTAGTAGGACAAGCTTTTACCCACTTGCTAAAATGATTAACAGCAATTAGGATAAAGCAGCAACCAGAGCAGGAGCAAGGGAGAGGCCCTACAGCGTCAATACTAACAGTGTGAAAAGCGTGTTGAGGGGGGACTAGCTTGAACTCATGAGCGACAGCTTTAGGACGTTGGAGTTGGCAATCATGGCAACTAACAACAACATCTGGGATCAGCAAGTAAATATTTTCCCAGAAGTAATTCTTCTGGAGCCAGGCATGGGTCTTGGCAACTCCTCTATGTCCTATCTCCTTATGGACTTGCAGTACCAACAAAAGGCAAAGACTAGGCCTTACATAGGGAAAGTAGTGATCTTGTACCTTCTTAAAAAGTTGATTGTCACAAATGAGGGTGTCTTCAGATAGCTTAGAAAGGGCAACTCAAACTTCCTCTGTCTTGCTTTTCCATGAAAAAGGGTATCCAATTAGTTCATACAATCAGTCAGCTTCAGCAGGATGTAGAGTGAGAATGGGCATTCTGGACAGTCCTTCAGCATTCTGATGTTGAATCCTGGGGCAGTGCAACACAGTGAAGTCATATCCTTGCAAACTGAGAGCCCTTCTAGCTAGTTGTCCTTTGGGTTCCCTGAGTTGCTGTGTCCATTTGAGTGAAGCGTGGTCAGTAACCATAGTGAAATGGGTGCCATACACGTAGTGGCAGAACTTCTTGACATCATGCAGCACAGCAAGGCACTCCTTCTTGGTCACGCTGTAGTTCTTCTCATGTTTATTCAGGACGTGGGAGGTATAAGCTATAGGGTGATACACACCCTCATCATCCAGTTGAGCCAATATAGCCCCAATATCCAGGCCATTAGCATCAGTATACAAGATGAATTCCTTATTGTAGTCAGGATATACCAAGATGGGAGCTTCTTTGAGTTTTTGCTTGAGGGTTTCAAAGGCTTGTTGCTGACTGGCAGTCCATTTGAAAGGGAAATTATGTAACAGCTGGACCAAGGTTTCACTAGTGTCAGCAAAATCAGGGATAAATTGCCTATAGTATCCCATCATGCCCAGAAAGACTTGGACTTCTTGCAGGTTGGTGGGCGGAAGCATTTTGTCAATGGCTTTGACTTTCTTAGTCATGGGGTGGATTGCTGTCTGAGTTACCTCATGGCCCAAGAATGCAAGGCATTCCTTGAAAAAGGCACACTTAGATGGTTTTAACTTAAGTCCAGCTTCAAAAATCTTTATTAACACCTCCTTGAGATTGGCCAAGTGATCAGTGAAGGTGGCGCTGAAGAAAGTTATATCATCTAAGTACACTAAAACACACAAGAGCTTCAGATCACAGAGAATGGAATCCATGGCTTGTTGGAAGGTAGCTGGAGAATTGCAGAGTCCTTGCAGCATTTGAGTGGGCTCAAAAAATCCTTTCAAAGTGATGAGTGCAGCCTTCTGTCTATCTTTGAAAGAGAGATCAACTTGCCAGTATCCAGAAGCTAGATCCATGGCAGAGAAGAACTTAGAGCCCCCAAGGCGGCGGAGATCATTGTCAATGTGTGGTAACGGGTAGGAGTCCTTCTTGGTTAAGGAATTCAAGTGTCAGTAGTCAATCACAATACAATGGCCTCCATCCTTCTTCTTCAGTATGAGCAAGGGGGAAGCCCATGGACCTTGGGAAGGAGCAAGAAGTCCAGCATCTAAAAGTTGCTTAAGCTCTTTAGACACCTGATCATCTTCTACTTGACTGTGGCAGTAGGGTTTAGCACAAAAGGGGGGAGCATCACCAGTATCAATCTGGTGAATGACACCCTTGGATAACCCATAATCTGTGATGTCTTTAGCAAAGATATCCAAAAACTGGTCCAGTAGGTCAAGCACCTCCTTCTGTTGAACCAGAGATAGTTGCAGAAAGTCTTGGGCGGTGAACAATGATAGGACTTGTGGCTCATCCTCAGATAAGTTAAAGTCCTGGAACGTACCAAATAGATGGAGAGATAGGATGTCAGGAACATTTAATAGCTTACCATAGCTGAAAACCTGCCCTCTAGAAACATGTATGGGGAGGGCAGTCAAGGTGGCAGTTAGCAGTTGAACTTGGTCTTTATGAGAGACATCCAAGATCCCTAGACAGAGATAGGGTTCATTGCGCCCTAGCAAGGGAGGAGAGTACAACTCTAGGAATGTATGTTTGAGCAGTTCATATGATATTTGGGAGTCTGGGATAGTTTGAGACCCAGGGAGAATAGTCACAGAAGAAGTGGCCAAGAGAGGATTCCCCTCAGACGCAGGACAAGCCATGGGAGAACACTTCATGTTGGAGGAATGGGTTTGGTATTTTAAAGCAAAAACACCAGTGATATTCCAAGGCACATGTCTTGAGGCGCTTCCCAGGAACTTTAACTGGCTCTTCAAAGATCAGAGGGACTTTGTATCCCAAGATAGAAAGGAAACCATCCTTTAAGTTGATGATCCCATTACATTCCCTAAGGAATTGAGTACCAACTAGCAGGTCATAGCTCTTGTTCTCCAGGACAATGGCAGGCACTGCCAAGAACAGCTTGCCAAATTGCATGGGCAGAGCAGAATAAGCCCCTATAGCGCAAGTCATGGACAGCCCAGCTGTGCCATAAAATTAATGATAGTTAAGATCAGGGGCAAGTTAGAGTTTCTTGACCAGCTTTGAGGAGACAACATTAACAGGAGACCCTGTGTCTAAGACAGCTTTAATTTTCACCTTTTGGATGGATATTTCAACACAAGTGATGGTGCAACCAAAGGGAGGGAGGACATCCAGAATGTCTTGAGCTTCTGTTATTTCTTTGTCCCACTTTTCAATCATGCATCTGAGGCCCAGGAACTCCTTATAGACTGTCTGGAGAGAGAGCAAGACAGAGACGTTTTTGAACACAGCGTCAGCAACCTCAGCAGCTTCTTCAGAAGACTCAACAAGCACAAGAGATCTCTTGGCTTGGGTGAGGTAAGGGCAAGAGACAACCTCCTTGGCTTCAGGAAGAGGCTTGGCGGACGTAGTAGTTTTCCCAGAACATAGCTTATAAGGGACTGTAATAGTTTCAGGGACAGTCAGGATGGAGTACCCATAGGCATCAGGATCTTCTACATCAGAATTGTCCATGTCAGAGTCATCAGATATGTTGTGGAATAGCAATAGGATGGGAGGAGCCTCATTGTCAGCAGGCTCAGAGTCAGCAATGGAAGGGGGAACTGGAGGAGACTGGGAAGAATTGTCAACCAAGAGTGTCCACCTCTAGGTTAACTGAACTTTTCCTGCCTGTTCCTTGGGATCAGCTCCTTCAACTTGAGGGTTAGTGAAGACCCAGGAATGGTGAGCTATTTGCCCACAGTTATGGCAACCCTGGCATCAAGAAGGATTCTGCAAGTTCATGGTAAGGATATGTGGCCCACGTGAAGATAAACCAGAGGTAGAGGCAGCACGGTTTTCCTGCACAACTGCCCCATTATGGGTAAGGTGCATATCCTGAAAAATTGTCTTTATGCTCTTAATGGAAGAAAACATGGCTTTATGAGCCTTGAAGTGAAGACACAGGAGCTGGTTGACCTTGAGGGCTTGAGCGCAAGCCATGTATGCTTCATGTGTGGTCAACTGGCAGCTTATGATCAGTTGTTGTCCTTCCAGGTAGAATCTATCTGTGAACCCAGCTAGGGTCTCCTTTGGTTTGAAGGCAATGTGCATTAAGGCGTACTTCTTCACCTCCAAACTAAGGTCATCACCAAACTTATCAATCAGAAGCTGCTTCATATCTTCCCAGGTTTCAATGGTAGGCAGTTCTGGCACAACTACCTCTTGGAAGGTCAGGTGTAGACAGGTCATAATGTGTTCCTTCTTGACTTCATCTGAGGCTCTTCTCATGCCAGTTTCATAGATAGTTAGGAAAGCTGCAATGGTTGAGGTTCTGGGGTCAAAAACTTACTTAAAAGTAGGCTTGAAATGTGCTTCTGGAGTTGGGCTACCATTGTTACTATTGAGTATGTTTATGCATGGGGAGAATTCTGCTTCTGACTTGGTGGGGGGCTGCCTGGCCCACAACTGGCAAACACTATCTTTGAGGGTAGTCAAGGTGTCAGCAGTGTGGGTGCCTGTATTATTAGTGAGAATGGTCTGTTGCTCAGTAACATCCAGGCACCAACCCTGAGTAGTTATTACTGTGGAAAGCTCAGCCATTTGGGAAGTAAGGAATGGGCCTACCAAAAGGCAAGGGGCAAACCTGTCTTTTACTGAATCAACCACTTCACTTAGTTCTTGTACGGCTTTATCAAGCTCAGAGTTATCTCACTTAAGGAGGTCCACTTCATTGGCTAGAGCTATCAACTCTCTAGCACAATGGATAAAGGGGGCCCCTGACAAGCCAGGGCAACAACTATCTTTGCCCACAACATCAGGTGGACTAACTATAGACGCCATTGCCTTATACAAAGTAGCAACCTCTTATTGTAATTCAGCAACTTGATCTGTCAGCGCAAGCACTTGAGGGTCAGACTGAGGGACTTTGGGGGGCAATCCTGACTGCAGGTAGATGCTTTTAAATCTTGAATGGCATCCCAGAGCCTCTGTTCTCTATCTGCTAGCTCATCAGATGGAGGAGAAGGCAGGGCATCTGCTTTGGAGGCAGACAGTTCATCTACTTGAGTCTGGAGTTTAGCAATGGTGATGGTGGTAGCAACCCTTTCTTGATCAAAGTCCTCACCAAGTTTGTGGAGGCCCTTTGCAGCATGGACCGCTACTTTCTGTAATTGGTCAAAGAAATAAGCACTGAACTTGTTAAGTTGTTGCACAAGTTGTTCAAAGTTGGTGAGATAGGCGTTTAAAGTAGAGTCTACTTGGGCACGCCAAGGCTGTTCCAGTTGGTGGAACTCATGAAGGCGCTCTCTGATATACTCAGGGATAAATTGGCGCATTCTTTCAATGGATGTGACCAAATGAGACTGGGAGGTGACAGAGTTATGCTGATTGTTGGATACTAAGGAAAACAGGGAATGAATCCACTGCTGGTAGGCCGCAAACTGATCCCAGTGATGGGTGACGGTGGCTTGCAATGACAAAATTTCCTGAACATGGAGCCCTAATACCATTTGATGATGGGATAAGACAGGTTGTACAGAGGAGGACAATAAATTTTCAGCAGAGCCAGCCGCTGAGAGGAGATGCTGTAGAAATTGTGGAGCTATAATCAATTTGTAGTATTCTGCCCAATTGAACTGAAGCTGGAGGCAAGGGATGGCCCCATCACAGGCTATCCCAAGGGCTACTACCATGACTTGTTCCAAGTCAGGGGTACCCAAAAGGTAGGCCACTAGGCGGGGACCACTCCCAAGGTTCAGCACAGTAGGAACAATAGGCAGGTTGATGATGTCTTCTTTAATAGGAGGACTAATAATATCAGGCAAAGTTGGCTCTTGTATAGGTGGAGGCAAAGGTCCTGAAAATGTAGTTGTGAAGGGGGTAACCAAGGGGCTTACTGTCACGGCCCATACTAGAGTCTAGCTGGACTCCCACAGGGGGAGGCAGGCCAGGCCTGAAAGGCCATGTACACAATAGGCGCTATGCGGACCAGGTAGTTCAGAGCAGTGGCTAGGGGGCGCCAACTCCCAGTATGGGGTACAACTTGGTCGACCAGCCCCAATACTGTTATGTAGACAAAACCCAGTTTGCTGAAGTCTTGGGCAGGAGGCGCGTCAGGGAGAGGAGGAGCAGTTGGTATATCCTTCATTACTGGTGGTAGATCCAGGTGATGAGGATGGAAGTACTCCAGGTCAAGGGCGCGGGCAGTTTGGCAAGGACAACAGGAGTATGGCCAGGAGGATATGGGTATGCAAGCTTGTATTGAGTAGTGGATTCACAAATAGATGCAAAGAGAATAATTAAATTTGAGCAAAAATAGGCAATTCCTGCAATAAGATAATAATTTCAAGGCATAAACTTGCTTTATTAAGATGTCAACAGTGAGGAGGGCTTCTCCCCCTCACTACTTATACTTACTGATGATTCTATGGCCTTTTGTGCCACCAGAGAACTGATGGCATCATTTGGAGGTGGATTTGCAATTTTACCTGGAATTTGCATGTTTGGCCAAGAGGATGAGCTCTCATTGGCTGCTATAACATGAACCCTTTGAATTTTGCAGCATGACAAGTTGCTACAGTTATTTTTAGCTCCTGCAATGAATCAATTGCCCGATTGCGCAATCAAACAATTGCGCTCCCAATGTGTCATTTCCTGATAGGTAGGTGGCCCAGATTTGTTAACAGGCTTGATGCCAGGGATTTGAGAATTGTGTGCCTCTCAAATCCTGGGCCATTTGTTAGTTGAAAGGGGGGATTTTGCCCTGGAAAGTGCTTTGTGGGGGCTTCCAAGCTACGTGTTTAATCATCTCTAAAGAAGCCAGCTGACTGTCCAGGGCACTCTGGGCCCTGACACTTACAGCCCCTGTAGTGATCACCATTTTTGTTGTGATCTGAGGCGCGGCACAGAGTCACAATGGGAAATCTTAACCTTAGGATTGGATTTGTACTAAGTCTTGGTTAGAATGGCAGGGAAGGCTATGTGATTACCTTGTGGCCCTGAATGAATAATATCTACTAGACATGGCTAGAGAAGCGCCAAAGTACGTGGAGACACAAAGACAAAAATGTGAATAGAACTTAATTTTATTAGAAAATAGGAAATGGAATATATAGTGGTTTATGATACCACAAAACAATACCAGGATGGTAGGATCACTTGCCACAGGCATGAGTGAGATGAGTGAGTAGTGCAGGATCAGGAAACTGAACAATTGTATTTCCTAATGCGAAACCAGCCTCATTTCAAAGGGCAAAAGCAAAAAAAAAGAGATTCATCCTTGAAATAACCCAACAAAGGCAAAATCAAACCATGGTGATAGGTAGCATTCACAACAATGGTGCCTACCAGCAGATCCTGGGCTCTCCTGGGCAAATTGTTATCTTATATTGTAAAGTTAGCTTCAATCTTGTAGTGGGCTCTCCCCGCAGGACCCGCAGGCTGTCTGCCCGTAAGTTCACAAGAACCCCTTGCAGGCTGGATCCCTGACAGAGATTATATCATCACAGAAACCTCTCAGAAGCAGGAGCACTATGGTAATATGCTTCTAACAATCTATCCTCATGCATCATGAATGAAAAAGACTCTCAGAAGACCAAGGATGAAAGTGCCATGACAATTCTAACCTTCCACAGGTCAGCCCTAGGCTTGATGTGTCCTGTTTACTAAGCAAGACAGCCATTAATATCAACACCTTAACAATGACATTACTCAATATCATCTATGTTATTTCACAATGCTGTCCTGGTATAATCACCAATGTTTCTATATACACTAAACTGAATATACTTTATTTTCATGACCATCTTCTAGTATCCCACCACAAGGGGGTTAAAGCCTTTTCTTGTAATCAATCAATGTATTATTCCCCATTTTCTTATTTTCCTTTTGTCTGTAATTTTTTCAAGAAGCACAGCTTCAGTATCAAGCAACTATACAATATCTTGATTTTAGGGACAATCTTGTTCAATTACTCTATCTTATCTTCATAAAATATGAAATTATGGCTCTGTTTAACATCCTTTTGCTCATTTTCATATAAAAGCCTATACTTATTGTTATATTAAATGATGGAATTCATTAGGTGGGAGATAATATAATATAATCATGAATTGAAAAATTCTAGATTCTGGTATGATACCCCATGAAGTGGTATTTATGGATGGCTAAATCAATATATATTTTAGAAGATACATGGTGATATTTACAAAGTACTGTAATGGTTGGGTAATAATAAGTTTTATAGAGTATAGTTGGTTTAACAATACATTGGATTATGAGATATAAAATATAGCCAACACCTGACAAGTTTCAATATTAAAGCTATTATAAATCTTGATAAGCCTTGCAAAACGAAACACGTCAAATATAGCAACTTTAAATCATCATGGAATAGTCACCTTTAATCATTATATTTCCTAACATGAAAGGTATTTCAGATAAAACTTAAAAAGTATAGTTTAATGCGCCCACTGGGAATCGAACCCAGGCCACTTCTTTGGAAGAGAAGTATTCTACCTCTATACTATAAGCGCTTATTGGCTGGAAAAAGACGCATGTATCTAACGTATTTTACAATTCAAATAATCTCTGTTTTTGATAGCTATATACCAATTAAAATGTATAATATGAACAAACTCAAAAATCATAAATTTTATTAATATTATCCTAAAATTATTTTTGACTGTATAAGCTTTTTAGATGTTTTATTTTTTATAAAACATATGAAACACTTTACTTTTCTTAGCTGCTGAGACAGATAACTCAAAGTTATAGTAGAGATAAATACCCATGCACATAGAACTTAGCATAAATAGTCAATTATTTTTCAGTAAACTCAGTGTATAAATAGCTTTTATTTTTTACAATGTGGCACAACAAACATATTGCTCACCAGTTGTCAGGAAGAGAATTTAAATCACAACTTTATTTCCTATTTTGTTGATATTTATGCCAAGACTTCTATTTGATTTTTTGTTTCTCCTTAACCAACTTTGGTTGTCAGTGCTGATTAAAATACTGAAAGTATTCCAGCCCAAACTAATGTCATCCAAAAGCTTGTGATTCCAGCTTTCAGAATCTTACTCCTGACAATATAATTTTTATTTTAAATTATGAGTTAATCTCACTTAAACATAATTCCCCTATTACCTCCTTTTTGTAGAATTGGGTATAAAAGCCCTCACAGTTCTATTGTTTTTAGAAGTTCAATCTTATCTTGTTTATGCTCATCCATAAAACTACTGTCTCAATCCTAGCTGTATCCCCTGTATCATTGGGAATTTATAATTTATTGACAATGATTGAGCACAGGCTTTGATACAACCAAAGCTGTTGTTGAAAAAGTTGAAGTCTTACACCAGTAAAAATATAGCCACACCAAAATTCAATGATGCCTAACTGAACAAATAAAACTTGTATATGAATATCAAAGATTACAAGCAACACCTAGAAATACAGTAATTTTAAAAGCTATGACAACAAGCAAAAATACTTTGAATTTAAACAAAAAAACTCAGATGTAAACAAAATTAAAAGTAATATATTTATATTAATTTACAATAGTTTTATTTATTTTTAATTTTGTTTACATCTGAGTTTTTACATTTAAATCCAAAATATTTTCACTTGTTGCCATAGCTTTTAAAACTACTGTATACTTTCCTTTAGAAAATTAATATTTATAGCACATAATTATCAAACAGAGAGTGCACAAAAGTTTTGCACAAACTAACCAAACCAAACAAAAACATTGTATTTTAACTTTATTTCAATTAAAAACAAGCCTCAAAAAGGAAAAAGTCCAAATACAATTCAGTGAGGCTTATTTAGAAAATTAGAGCATCAAATGTTAAAATCCAGCTTCCCAATTTAAATCACACAAATATTGGGTATTAAATTTATAGTAAAATTATCTCACATTAATCACATAAATATATTTCTCATTTTATTAAGATGGTATTGTTTCTTTAAAATAGTTTTTGCAAGTGACAGAAAAACTTAAATTATTAATGTTGAGTACCAAGAGCTTATGGAAGACAACAACCAAGAGTAAAGTGATAATACAGAGGATGTATACCCCCAGGGCTTTGAATACACACAGGAGGACAAAGAGCTGTATGTTTATGTAATCAAAACTGGTGAATTGTTGTTTGGATAACAGAGACCATTGCTTAACAGGAAAATTACCAGTTCTTTGTATATGATTTACTGTAAATTCAGAACCTAAACATAAAAATGCAGGATTGTCAAATCCTTTGTCCAAATTTCAAATCAC
Organism: Entomophthora muscae; assembly: GCA_014839935.2. Taxonomy (NCBI): domain Eukaryota; kingdom Fungi; phylum Entomophthoromycota; class Entomophthoromycetes; order Entomophthorales; family Entomophthoraceae; genus Entomophthora; species Entomophthora muscae. Next base: position 361,629 of record QTSX02004277.1, read on the forward strand.
TTTTGCGGGATGACCTTTTTTAATTAAATTTAATTCTTTGTATTTTTATTTGAATTTTTAAAAATGCAGGAACTCATAGACACTTTACAAAGTTCAAGTCAAACTGCATATTTCCTATGGACAAAATGAATTAACTGGAATCAATTTTGAAGTGTTCAAATCCATCAACCATTTTCATTAAGTTTACTATGTTTTTTGAAATTGCGGGATTGTCAAATCCATGAACCAAATTTCAAATCACTTTTGAATGCCACTAGTAAACTCAGATATTAATTGCAGGAACTGGAATCCAAATTGAATGTACAGTAAGCACACTAGTGTTGTGAATACCGCTATTCACCATGTGTCAATTTTGCCTTTGGTGGGCCATTTCAAAGACAAATCTCTCACCTTCACTTTCACCTCTCAAAATGAGTTGATGACTGAATCAGGAAATACAATTGTTTGGTTTCTTGATCCTGTGCAACTCACTTGCCCCACTAATGCTGGTGGGGAGTGATCCTACCATTCTGGTAGTGTTTTGTGGTATTCCTAACCACTATATATTCCATTTCATATTCATCAATAAAAATTAAGTTCTATGCACATTTTTGTCTTTGTGTCTTCAGTACTTCTGCGCCTCTCTTTAGCCACAACTAGTAGAGATTATTCTTACAGGGCTGCAAGGTAATCACATAGCCTTCCCTGTCATCTAACCAATACATAGTACAAATCCAATCCTAAGGTTAGGATTTCCTGTTGTGTCTGTGCCGCGCCTCAGATCACAACAACTAGGAAACATCAACCCAACTCAAGAAGCTCCACCACAACTAAAATCAAATGAAAAATTCAATCTTGATAACCATGTTTAGACATAAAAAGCAATGAAACTTTAAAATCATCCAAAACTTGAAAGGATACAATATTATGCACTTCAAATTATGAGTATAGAAATTCTGTTACTATTCAAGGATAAATCAAGAGAAAACAACTACTCATAACTAAACCAATAAATCCAAATAAATACATATTTAATCTAAAATATATTTTTAATTTTATTTTTATGGACAGACAATTGCATTCCCAACCTGCTCCTGCACCAGCCTGCGGGGCAGCCCATCTACAAGGGCGTCCCAGAGAGTCCAAGAACAGACCCAGAACCCAACTCAAGGGGAGTCATGCCAACACACAGGCCTCCCAAGGTGTCAGCGCCAGCCAATCACCTTCCACATCTCAAGCCAGGAACAGTAGCCTGAATCCAAGACAGAAGCCGCTCTCAAGGCCTACCACAAAAGTCTCCTATACAAAGGTCATCAGGAATAATGAGGTTACATACACCTCCACTGTGTACCCAGTTGTCACCTGGCCCCACACTCTTGATCAAATAGTTGCTAATTTCTGCCCCTGCGTCTTTGACACATCCTATGAGCCATTGGCCACCACTGAAGAGCCATCTGCACCTGTATTGTATGTCACCATTGACGGCGCCAGAGCAACCAAGCGTGATCCCACCTTCTACACAAAGGCCCTCATCCCCTGTGTCAAGCCTGCTAGCCAGGATGCCGCGGTACCTGCTAAGGGCTGGCGTTGGTTGACGGATAGTGAGTGTGAAGCTCTTCTCAACTGTTTGAACAGGGGAATGGTGGTTTGGGTTATTGCATCCCAATTTGGTATCATAGCCAGATACATTGCTGACATCAACACCAAGTATGGCAACACCAGGAAAATTAAAAAATATGCCAAAGCTAAGCGGCAGCCCAGCCTACTTCAGCCCGTTCATATCAATGCAATCAAGCAGTGGGTTACCAAGGATTGCCACCTGGACTCACTTGCTGTCCAATCAATGCTTGACACAGAGTTTGGGCTTTCTGTTTATAAAACCCTTGTATGCAAAGCAATGGTCAAATTGGGCTTCTCATGGAAGGTGCTTGGAATTTCTCCATACAACAGAAACAATGAGAAGACCATCAAGGATTGACACATTTATGCCAAGACATATCTGGCCCTTAAGGAGACTGGCAACATACAGTTCTTCTACATTGACAAATCATTGTTTTCCTCCTCACTCAGGTCTAGGCATGGGTGGGTTGAGAAGGGGTCCAAGGACGGTGTAGCTCATTGTGAAGCTGTCTGTTCCCAGACATATTCAATGGTTGCTCTTCTGGGTCCTCACAGTTTAGATCAATACCAGATGATTAAAGGCTCTCATAACAGCAGGACATTTCTTGATTTTCTCCAAACCGTCAAGCAGTATCTCCAAATCAATTATTGCAGTACAACCAACATTGTTGTGCTGGATAATTTTGGGCTCCACAAAGTGGATCTGGTTGTGTCTGAGTTCCCACCCATCAATAAAAATAGCCATTTGGCCAGCCACTGGCTTATCAATTGTCCAATGAGACTTCTCTTCCTCCTGCCATATTTCCTATTCCTGAATCCAATTGAGGAGGTTTTTGGATGGATCAAGAATAAGGTGAAGAAAGGCCTCTCTCAGGACACCAAGGATCTCTTCAACATCCTTGAGGTCAGTCAATTTGAGATGCCACCTAATGTGGTGGCGGCTTTTTACAAGCACTCAGAATCCTTTCTCCCCAAAGCCCTGGCCTCCAAGCCAATCAGATAAATGGGCGCTCCAGGTTTTATTTGTTTTTAATGGGGCTTGAAAATAATACTTTATGTTATAAGGACATGACATTTGATTGTATTATAGACATATAAGAATACGTAGAAAAGGTAATTAAAATTAATTATACTAGATATAGAGACACATATTTTTATTATAATGCACTAAATATTGTATTGACTGTAGAGTTAACAAATAAATAGATTAAAAAAGATAGAATTAGATTAATTTTATTTAAATAATTGTGAATCCTTGTTGGTACTTTGGCTTTTTAAGCCACAAATCAGACCTTGCAAGTCACCATCTGATCCTTAATGTTTCAGTGCCACTATAGCCACACGACACAGAAACCAATGATTTTCATGTATCACTTACTAATTAGTACTCAGGACGCGGGTCAAGCATATCAAATATATTTATCAAATTGTATTAGGAGGGAAAGGTAATTCAATTTCTAAACAATCACTTGTTTAGAACAATAGTGGAGTGGGCTGCACAATGCAGATAGATTCAATTCTTGTTGTTTGTCTATGTAATAAATGAACCTGTACTCAATGAGCTAGTAAATAAAAACATTTTTTACTTATTTTTTATTATTTGACGTGGTTGCAACTATAACTAATGTCTTGTAATATATTTAGATATATTACTATTATAATTTACCTATTAAAATTTAAAACAATCTTAAAATATTAAAAGTATAAATTATAATTATAAAACTTAAAATTTATCTATTAAAGTTTAAATATTAAAATTGAAATATTTTTTTAAATATTAAAATTTATATATTAAAGTTTAAATATTTTTATTTAATCATGAATTATTTAATATTAAAATATTTAATATTAAAATTTTACTATTAAAATTTTAATATTACATAATTCAATATTAAAATTTTAGTATTAAAATATAAGAAATTAAAAAAATAAAATTTAATTTGCAAGGGAAAAATATTTATTAGGGGGATGCAAATTGCTAAGGGGATGCAATTATTCCGGGGTATTATTCCCCAAAATTATATTTTCTGCTAATGCGTCCAATTGGGACCACATACTCTTCTGCATGTGGTGGACAACTCTGGCACCAATTGCTAGAGGGGTGGCGCTCAACACTCTGGTGGTGGCCAAGCGTCTTATAAAAGGCAATATCAAAAGCAAATTAATGAGGAGTTGGTTCTCTGGAGGTATTGTGTACCTGTACAACAAAGCTAATGTAAAACAGTCATATAGGACATGCTCTACAGTTTGGTAGCCCCGCAGTGTCTTCATTTTATCCAGTGCCAGCCAGCAGACGTCTATTTGAAGGGGGACGTCCTTCAGATTTTTCACGTTGGCCTTCATAATGCAGTGTAGTACTACCCCAAGGTAAACAGCAAGATGCAGTTGCTGTGAGGTATAGATTTCCGCAAATAAGCAGAATTTCTTGTAGATTATAACTAATTGATTTGTATAGGCCATGTTTGAAAAATTGAGTAAAGGAGAGTCAGGCATTTTGGAGGTATCCACAACCCACACCTCTGCAAACAATATGAATAAAGGTTTCATCTTATTGCTAAAAATGCATTGCCTATTTGATTTGATATTGATTTTATTAAATTATTGAATATTGCGGCTTTGATGTTTTCTTGTGAAACATGAAATTGACTTTTTTTCAGGTTTATTTCATATGCGTTTATAGTTGAAAATGAAAAACATTCAAGGCATTCAAATATACATTCATTGAAATTCATGTTGACATTTATTTGGATATCCATCATTCTTTTGAAGTCAATACTTGCACCTACTTCATAGACTTCTTTGACCCAGGTTGAGCTTTCTTCTGGTGCTTTGAATTCCCTATTCATTGCATCTTTTGTTGCATATTGATTGATGTTATCTTGTACTATTTCATTTATTTGATTTTTATTTATTTGTTTTACAGGGGCTATCAGTGATTGGTAACCCCTGTAGAACCAACTTGGCGTAAAAGCTGCCACTTCCACAACCTTGTCCCCATCCCTAGTTAGAACTAAAGTAAATACAAATAAAACATAGAAAGACTTACTGATTATTTCCCCTGTGGCCCCCTCAGCCACAGGTGCCTCTTCAGCAAACTTCATGAGTGTTGGCTGCTCTTCATTTGTGTTTCTGGGTTTGATTTTCCTTATTTTCTGTATTAATTGTGTTTCCTCTTGATTTTAATTAGTTGAATTTTCTTTGTTTTTTGAGGCGCTCCTGCTTCTTGACTGTGTTTTGTTTTCTTTTGTTTCCATTTGATTATTTCCCTCTTTGTTGGTGTTTATTTCCTGTGGGATTTCAGTTCCTTCAATTAGTTTAATCTTCTTATTGTTTTCTTTGGCCCCCTACCAGAACTCCCACAAATTGTAGGCCACATCATTGAACTCCAGACTTGATAGGATTGTTCCCTGTAGATTGAGCAACACTTCTTTATTCTTTTTGTCTATAATATTTCCTAGTTTATTCAGAGCATCTTCTTTTGACTGGATTAGTGGCTGGCCCTTGTTACCCAGCTTTTCTGTTACTATTTCCCTGATATTTTTTTCTATTTCAACAACCTTTTGCAGGTGTGATTTTAATTTTTTTATCAAGTTATAGATATTTGACATTTTGTTTGAATTACATCAAAAAACTGGTTTTTATAGTGCTACCTTCAACATGTGAATATTTTTCATCATTATTAATAAATTAAAGACCATAAATGTAAATATTGCATTAGAATATAGCAATTAGACGTCAACTCTTGATATTTAGAAATTATGTGCATAACTTAATTCATTTTGTTTAATAAAATTCATTGTAAATGATGCCTTTTTCATTGTAATTTATTTAAATTGACTGTGTTTATATTAGAGAGCCATTAACACTTAGTACAAATATTGATACATAGTGCATTTTACAGCCTGTATATTTACCTATTGGTAATAATTCTATAAACTTTCCAGTCAGATTTTGCAAGGTAATGATAATGTAATGGATTAATAAATTACTGTTTATTAATCCATTACGTTATCATTATCTTACAAAATCTGACTGGAAAATTTACAGAATTATTACCAATAGGTAAATATACAGGCTGTAAAATGCACTATGTATCAATATTTGTACTAAGTGTTAATGGCTCTCTAATATAAACACAGTCAATTTAAATAACATACAATGAAAAAGGCATAATTTACAATGAATTTTATTAAACAAAATGAATTAAGTTGTGCACATAATTTCTAAATATCAAGAGTTGACGTCTAATTGCTATATTCTAATGCAATATTTACATTTATGGTCTTTAATTTATTAATAATGATGAAAAATATGTATGCTAATAATTTTAAGTTATTTGTAAAATGTACAACACTGTATTAATTATGGGAAATGTTCATAATGTAAAAATAAAATATTATTAATTATGAATTGAAAGAGAGATACTAATTTTAATAAGTTGTCACAAAGAAAAGATTTATTCACTAATCAAAGGACAGGAAGGGGAGAGGATGGGTGGAATAAACATCACCTTCATCTGCACCTGTAAAAGGGACAGCATCAGAGATGGTGGGGGGGATTGGTAGTGGCTTGGGACTCAGGGTTGGAACACGGATGGCTTGATGGGGGGGGGTTGGGGAGGCAGGGTTTGCTGACTGGGAAGGGGCGGCAAGAGTGGTTTGCTTCAATTGCTTGAATTCTTCTTATGTCACGTATACAGGCTTGAAAAAACAGATAGACTGGCGTGGGGGGAGGCAGGGGTCCTTTCTTGACTTATCACTATCACTTTCATAGAAGATGATGAGATCAAATAATTCCTGGATGGACACGGAAGGGAAAAGCTCATAACCCTTATCAATTTGGGTGCACAGTTTTTTGTAGGTGACAGGCTTTAAGCACCTGAGGGCAGAACCAAAATTGTAGAGACATACATCTGCAAGATGCATGTTGGCGTGGTTGATGGGGTAGGACCAACAGGTATGCCCTGCAGCCCTGATTTTTGGGTTGCCCATTCCCACTGCTTCATCTCTGCACTTAGTACAACTGTGTGCATGGCGTTTTGTGTGGCCCACTCCTCCAGCATGGCCTTGAGCTCTGTCTGGTATGCATACCCATCTGCGGTGTTTGATATTGTGGAGTAGTGAGTGACGCCTAATGGGGAAACTGCCAACAAAACCCTGATAAAACAATGAAAGATTGGGCCGCGCTTGAATACGTCAGACTAGATGCGCTTTTCTCCAAAGTCTTGGATACTGGCCAAGATCTTAGTGTATGATAGGAAGATGACGTCATTACAGGCCCTCATTGCCCTTCCTTTGATGAAATTGTTGACGGTACAATTATATGGGTCAGTGTCCACCAAAATGGGGCCACTGAAAACCTGATTGGATAAGATTTGGGCCACAATAACAACTCTGTGCATCCACAAATTCACCGTTCTTTTGTTGGTGAAGATGCTGTGGAGTCCCAGCTGGAGACGTACCTGGACCAAGGGCATCCATGGGTCACGTTCCATAATGGCCATTATAAGGGGATAGGCTGTGTCACCTTTGGTCAAAGTATGGGCACCAGTTGGGGTCTTCTTGGTAGGGGGCCACAGTTGGCGTGGGCTTGCAGGGTTGCAACCACAGTGGACTTTGCAAACCCCATCACAGCTGCAATTTCCCTGAGGGACATAAGCATCCCTTGCTTTTCAACCATTTCAAGAAAAATCTCCAGAGTGATTAATTTTCTTCTGCGTCTTGCAGGCTGATTGGCTGGAGGTGGGGTGTGTCTGCCTTGAGAACCAGACAGTGTCATCTGATTGGCTGTTTCTGAATTCTGGCTTCCATTGATGGCCCCATGGCTCACTTGGTCAATTCCAGATGCCAGTGTTGCTGTATGATTTGGGTTAGCAGCTGCCTTAAATATGATGGTCAAACAGGGCCATGCTTGAGGACACGGGAGAAAGAACACACTCCTGGGTGGTGCTTGTGGAGGGGCCTGCGGGTTGGGAGTGACCATAGAGGGAGGCTTCACTATTAGAAGACCCAGCATAGCCCTGCATGATTTTTTCAAGGCCAGGGAACAGCTCATTGATTTGGTTGTTATTGGAAGAAGACATAATAAATTTATATTAAAAAACTTAAACTCAAAAAGAGGAGTGTATATTTTAGTCAATTTTATTGTTAAATATGTTAATTTTATGAATAGTAGGATCTAAATTTTAGCCGCACTAAAATGGAATAGGGTGATTTTTGAGAATTCCTGTGCTTCCTAAAAGAATCAGCACAAATCCACTCTAGATCCTTTAACATCCTTTTTGAGACAACCATAATTTTATTTATTTCAAATTCCTTGCAATTATGATTTGAAACTTGGTTCTTGGATTTGACAATCCCGCAATTTCAGATTTGTTAATTTTTACATGATGTCTATGATTTGTTTGACATACAGGAAATATTAAATCATACATTAGAATCCTGCATTTCTGATTCATGTATCCTGCATTTGTTTGCTGAGTTTTGTCTTTTGTTAGTTGAGTTATCTGCTTGAGGGATTCAAAATTTGCCAATTTAAATAAACCAAAAAAGTCAAATTACATGGTTAATTCATTTAATATTTTAATTTTCACTCAGCTGAGTTGCCCACAAAAGTGATTCAAAATTTCGACCAAATATTTGACAATCCCACATTTTTACGTTTAGGTTCTGAATTTACATTATTAAAACCAATCTGCCTTTGGCTAATGATACCCTCATTCCACTGGATGAATTCATCCAATCAATATCTGCTTTTTATCTGTAAGCAGGCTCAATCATAGCATCAAAGAAAGGACAAAAAATTGTAACTTAATATAATTTCCAAGATATTATGACCTTGAAAAAACAAGGCTGGACTTTCAGACAATTATAAATTCCTTGGGTTCATCCAAGAAACCATCTTGAATGAGTTCAATGGGATACAAAAGCAAAGAAACACTGTCAAAGCAAAGCCTATACATTCTAAAAAAGCATTCCAGTACATGTAGGATTTTATTATCACACTGTATCTACTATAAAATAATACCAGCATTGAACTTAATCAAGTCAGATACTAACTGTGCCAATATGATATCTGTGTCTCCAAGCAGATGGTTCAGATTTGGATGTACAGATTTGTAATCTTGATGGAACTATTTTCTAACTATGTTGGAGATGAATGGATTGAGTCCAAAAATACACCCAACACTTCAGAATTGATGGCACTGTCTAGAAAACTTCTCAAATAAACTGTGATATCATGAAATTTATATCTTACTTCAAAATACCCATAATCTGTCAAAATTATGGCCTCAAAAAACAATAGTGACAAAAGTGGTAAAAAACAACCACATGTTGGTTTTTGGGAAGCTTTTGAAATTTTCCCTGAGCAGACTATATTTTATTAGACTTTGGCTGATTTTCCAGTGAATACAGATACAAGCCTGCCATGGAGACTGTTCTGGATATATGGGTGACAACAGGGGCCAACTACATAGTCTATCTGAGCCATCAAACAGAAGCCAATAAAAAACCAAATTATATCATTCAAGAGGTGGGATTTCAATATTTTATATACTTACTAGGCCACACAGACTGTCATCTTGCTGATATTATGCCTTAAAATATTGACAGTATAATCCCATACAGGAATCCAAAAGCATGTCTGTTTTAAACTTTACCTAAATTACCATAACATACTTATTTACCCAGAATACTGTCTCTGATCTTTTCTCCAAGTCAGTATTTAATATATTAAATACAGATAATAGCCATCATAATTCCTTTATGCCACTTAGCTCTCTGCTTTATTTAATACCACTCCAATATCGACAGAAAAAATTACACTGGACTGCATAGTGTAGCAATAGTTGACAAAAATAGGATTTTATAATCTTCTTTACATACCCAAACCCTCCTTACACCCAACTTGCACCTTCCATCTTATCTTCAATTTATCTCTCTAGCCATACTTGAACACAAGGCTCTCATATCTAACCACAAAAGCACTTTAGTAATATGACTGCCTGTTATTTCCTTCCAGATTTCTGGTTGTCTATGCTTTTCTTTATATCTTGTAGCCATTTAAACACATAACAAGAATTATATAATGACAAAATTTTCTTTGTTTTATGTTTCTTTAACTGGAATATGCTGAGATTGCATTGTCTGCAAGTAAAATCAGCATATTAAAAAGTTCTACACTGACATTTTATTTGAAGTAAATTTATTAGGATTCATGATGAGCATTATAAAATGCCACAACTGTCTTGATTTCTTTGATGATTACAAACTATTAGAACCAAATATAGAAACTGGCCTTAAAAAGGCCTGTTTATATTTTATATTTTGTGCTGATTCTGGATTTAGTTTCTATTGGATTTGTAGTTATCAGATCAATCAAGACTAATTAAAGCATTTGGAATGCTTGGAATGAATTCTAATAAATTTACTTCAAGAATAAGGTTAGCCTAGATTTTTCATATGCCGATTTGACTTGTAGCTAACACAAGCTCAATACACCCCACATACAGTATAATGTATATGCCTATCAGAAATTTAGAAAAAATATAACATAGACAGTAATGAGCACTGAATGACAAAGATAGACAAAGGCAAGCTAACACAAGTAAAAAATAAACATATAGTGATAACAAATGAAAAAATAATTTGGAAATTAAAAGGGGGCTAAATTATCATATGAAAAAAGAGTCCAGAAATAATATAAAAACAAGGGATTCTATATTGAATATATAATTGAACAGTTCTATTGACATGGATCACAACAGAGAGTACACTGTGATCCTTGACAACATCAATGCAGCATTTGTGCAGCTTGAAGGCTTGCTTAACAAAGCATATGATATATTTTGACAAGCAATATTCCAAGTTGCAGAGGAGACAGTAGCCTATGTTATAGTGAAATGATAGGCTGAATGATTCAAGGACAGAAAATGAGGGTATAAAAGGCAAATTGTAAGTTACTTGAGTAACAGGAGACTAAATTGGGAGGACAGCTTCAGCATCCTGGCTCCAGAATTAGTGTAGCAGAAGATGGATAAAGAAATTGTTGCGGCAAGGGTAATTTGCAGAGGCAAATCAGAAATAAAGAAAAGTTGCAATCATGTAGAGAGCAGGCCAAGGGGCGGTCAAGGAACTTACAGACGCTTTAACCATTACAGAGGCCAACTTCTCAAGGACAGGGGCAAACAGCCCCATTAGAGCAAGAATAATTTTTAGAGAACTTATTTATTCAAGGGTAAGTAAGATATCTAGAAACAAGTTTCTAGAGGGGAAAGTTTTAAGAGAGTTCAGGATGGGAGAAGGTGGGATTTTGCGGCCTCTGATTAGTTGACAAGGATATTTTCAGAAGTGGGAGGGCCTGCATTGAAATTTGAGTCAATGGTGTCATAATTAAAAAAATTCTGGCAACCAGTGGGTCAAGTGCTGCTGTTTCCAAATAATGTATATTGCGTAATTTTCATATCATAGTTATCCAGGGAAAATACGGCAGGTCCAGATTTTCCAGGGCTATTTGGGCAACCTCAGTTTTGACCCATTTTTTTTTCAATGATGGAATTTAAGTCATCTATTTCTTTCAAGGGTTTAATGGCAGTTCTTCACTGGTTTCTGGTTTTACAAGGGCACACTATCCCTTTCATTTGGTTTTCTACTGTAACAGCCTATGTCATCTTAAAAACAGCATCTCAAAAACCACCATCTTGAATTCAATCTGGGATGATGTTTTTTGTGCTAGTGGTCTTGAATCACAAAAAATAAAATAAATATTAAAATATTTAAAATACAATTATAAATTTGTATTAAATCATCTCAAAAGTATGTCATCTCAATTTTGTAATTGTAAGTCAAACTCATTTAACTTTATTTACATAGAAAATTACTTAGTGTGGGGTGTGTTTACACCATCTCAATTTACACCATTTATCACATAATAAAAATAAGTCTATACAGAAGCTTTAAAACTTATGGCAACAAGCAAAAATACTTCAGATATAAATGAAATAAACTCATATGTAAACAAAATCAAAGCATCTGTAAACAAAAAGGAAAATAAACCAAATATATTTTAAATTAACATAAATTTATTGAGTTCTAATTTTTTACAGAATAGCTATTTTTTAATATATCTGAGTTCATTTCATTTAAATCCAAAGTATTTTTGCTTGTTGCCATAGCTTTTATAACTACTTTACAGCAGCAGGCTCTTATATAAGTTGCAATACAGTAGTTTAAAGTCTATGATGACAAGCAAAAATAGTTCAAATTTAAACAAAATGAACTCAGATTTAAACAAAAATAGCTAATCTTTAAATGAAATTAGAACTCAATAAATTTATGTTAATTTGAAATAGATTTGGGTTAATTTCATTTTTGTTTACAGATTGGCTATTTTTGTTTAAATCTGAGTTCATTTTGTCTATTTGAAATATGAAGCTTGACATGAAATTTGCAAAGAATCTATGAGTTCCCGCATTTTTAAATATTAAAATAGAAATAAAAAGAATTCAATTTAATTAAAAAAGGTTATCCCGCAAATTTGATTTGAAATTTGAACCAAGGATTTGAAAATCCCACATTTTTACGTTTAGGTTCAGGATTTACTGTACCATGTCAGGACACTTCTCACCCTCTGTCTTCCTAGCAAGTGACCAGCGCTCTGCCAAGATATATAAGCCTTGATTTATTCTCTGATAAAAGATAAGTTTATCCAGGTTTGTGTTGGCTTTATTTACTTTGGCGCCTCATTTACTTTGATTTACAGGAAAATATATCCTATTTTTGCTTTCCAGGGAATCAAGGTACAGACCTTTAATTTTTTCCTGAAGACTAAACTTTAGCTAGTTTGAGCCCTGAATCTTTGGTTACAAAGGTTTCCCACCCTGCCCTCTTAGATGCCAACCCCAAGAGCCAAACACGGCAACCTTAACCCCTCCAAGCTAATATAGAGCTGAGCAGCTTGATATATCATTGATCAAACTCTTATCAAAGTTGGGTTTGGGGGTTCAGAACAGCGTCTCAGCAGATTTCAAACGTTTCATTGATTTTTGCTATGACCTGAGTATGAGATACCCACCTTGTTTCTAGAAACCAATTTTCAAAGTTGTGAGATTGTTTTGAGCCTTTTACAAAAAAACCTTATATATTAAAACTCAAAGTGATGATTTAATGTTGGAAGCTGGTTCCTACACTTGAGAGTGTTGGAATGAGGCAGGTATCAAATATAGTCTTGGGGAAATTATGGGCAAGTAGGGGTATTTCAAATTTTCTGTATCTTTCAAGCTACAGATGATCCCAGCAGTGGATTTCAAGAACCATCTCCCAAGAGATGATCCAAAGATTGAAGAGATGATGCAGGATAATTGGCTGGGAGGGCAAAGTGATTTACAGAGAGCGCCATTGACTTTGGAACAAGCATAGTTGGGGACTTAGTAGGAACGGGCACCAAAGTTGACACAACCTGCTTTGTGGCCAAGTTTTGCCTGCCACAATCAGTTTTATGGCTTTGGCAGCTGGCACAAATCATTTGTGACCTTCATGTCACATCACAATCCATGCATATTGCCTTGTGCTTTTAGGGGGCAGGTCATAATTTCAACTGCCACATTTTTTGCCCTGCTCCTGAAATCACAAAACAATAGGCATGGATTATGATGTGGCCAAGCACAATCTCATGTAGTTCTGTGTTGTGTCCAACCATAAGTATGCAAACTATTCCTTTCAATTGAAATAGATATTCATATATTTTTTGACTGGTATTTTACTATGGTTATCTAAAGCAAACTGTGGATCAATCAAAGCTATCCTTGTGAGATAATGGCAGATAAAGCTTTAATAAACTTTAGTTCAAAAATAAGATTTGGCACCTGAACTTGCTCTGATTTTATATCCTGTGCCCTGCACAAAATGATATCATATGTCTCATCTTTAAAAACAGGTTGGTTTTATATCCCATGCCTTGCAAAAATGAAATCATCTGTTTCATATTTAAAACCAGCTTCTTTTAATATTTTGTGACCTACACAATGGAGTGAGACACAGATTGTGAACTACTCCAAAAGTTGCAAACAAATCCATCCAGATTGTTTTGTGACCCAAAACAAAACATCCAAAAAACTGTTTTGTGACTCTGTGTTCACACAATTGCTGTTCCCGTCCCTACCCTAGTTGGAGATGATCAATGGGCTCTAAATCCCGACAATAGAACGCTACAGTCTGAAACAGTCAAGCCCAGCATTTTAATAAAAGCAGGTATCAGCAATAGATACCTTGTACAGGTTCTAGAAGAACACAAGGTATAGCATTTCGCCAGGGTAGACTTCACCCTTGCCCAATCAAAAAATAGTGGAAATTTATCTTGCCAGCCATAGAAGTTACGTCTTGGGTGGTGCTCACACCAGATCCCCTGCCTGGTAATGTAAACCAGTTGAGAATTCTAGCAACATCATATTCCGGTACATTGTAGTTATTGATGAAACCTGATTTAAAGATATCGTTGATAACAGATGGTATATTGCTGCACAAGCCGGTTCCCAGGAAGCAGCAAGAGTTGAAATAAGCCTTCCATTCATCCATAACTCCGTGGGTTAATACGCATAGGGGCCAAGTCATCAGGATGAAAATTACAGGGTAAAAGAAAGCCTCTCTATCTCCACTTACCCAGATATCATATAAACTACTGGGGCTACTCCGACAACCTCGAGTAGATAACTATTTTTAATTAAGCTCAGTCTACTCCAAGTGGTTGAGTTCTCTACTTTCGTTTAATCTGACTCCTGTTCTGTTGGCAGCGTCTAGCTTAATTGACCCAGCAATTACTCCTTCCACTGGGGGTGTGTTTACCTCACCCTTTAAAGAATCTCTTTATAAATCTTGAGCGCTTGGATGCGAACCCATCTATACTGCTAATTCTATGGAAACTTATCAGATCGTATGGCTTTTTAGTTTGTATATAAATATTTGTCTATGCCTGGTATTATCCTATTTCAGAATTTGTCATTTGAGAGCCTCTATATATTGTTCTATTCTGCTCTCACATGCTATCCTTATTTGATCAGATATTCCGCATCTAATTGGCTATGTCAAACTATATCCCTACTCCACCGTTACAATACGGCCCTCACTCACCCTCCCCACCAATGTGACACCAGGTGATGGAGCCACCCCTCAGCAGGGGGGGTTGAAACTGTGGGGTCGACCCCCTAGCGAGGCTTTGACTCGCAAGAAATCCTGTCCACAACTGGAACCACATCTGAAATGAAGCCAAACCCGTTACCAAAGCTGGCCCCAATTAGTGGAACCCAACGGCACCTGTTTCTCGATAAGGATGGCCATCGAATTACAAGAAGGATCGGTACCTCTGTTATAGATAACTTCTCTCTTCTGAAAACCACATCAGGTATATGCCGTTTTCCTTGCAAATAAATATCTTTGGGCCTGGTCTTTTTCACCCCCGTAACCCTGCTTATACAGCTCAGCTCCACCTCCCTCTAGGTATCTGGTTACGTTATCAAGCTTACGAGATATGTAAAAGATTGATTGGAAAAATTATCGAAAATCGAGTGACTGTTCTGCAGCCACAGCGTTGCCTTATGGATTTACCGTTATAGTGATTTATATTCGTTGGGTAGTTTCAATGACGGACTTTGTAAGTCCTAGTTCTTACAATGTTCTTGCTTCTAAGTTACTTTGCCTTGATTCGCTTAAAGTTGTGGATGTGAAAGTGTTTGCACGCTGTGTATCAGCCTTTAAATCGGTTAGTCGATGTTTCACAACTCGAAAACCATCTACAGCTGCAAATACTTTAGCATTGTCGCTTAGACTATGCGAACAAATATTCCCATTGGCGAACTTACAGGCAGATACCAGGCAAGGGTTGAAATTTTAAGCTTCAAAGCTATAATCGAGCTTATGTACTGCAAGAAAGTACTCGCAATTAAAACAAGGATCGAATCCAGAGGTTCTGAGAATAAAGACGTCTAACAATTGTTTTTACGCTTGATCTTTTGGCATTTAAGTAGGATAATATATTTGAGCGAAGATTGCCAATTATAGACAAAAATATAAACACTTGATAACTAGTCTGGAGAAAGATTAGTTATGTAGCCCAAACAGCTGTTACCTGAAATGTCAAAGAGCTCCATGACATGGTTCCATAGTTCTTTGATCTGGTTTTAAATTTAGCCTAACTCTTGGAAAAACCTGGGCTTACCTTTGCATCCTCAAACTTCACCACTTCCCAAGAGTCATTAACATACATGTGTGTGTAAGGGGAATTGACGGAATTAGGGCTGGTCAGAGTATCGGTAGATGCCTTGAATACTCTATCGACACCTTGCTCCATCGTGGAAGTGAACGATAAATATGGGAATACGTAGTACAAGATATAGCGCTTATAGAAGGCACTGTCCCTGACAAGCTCTGTTGTAGGAATGAAGCCTGGGCAAACATTGACTATTTCAATATATGTCCCTGCCAATTCATACTTGGATATGTAAGCTGAAGCCATTAGTACTCGAAGCTTTGAAATGGGATAGCAGTTTGCGGGAGTTAATCCATAGTGTTCACACGGGTCCAAAACGGCTTGATCTAAGTCTACATGTCGTTATAATGAAGAGCAAGGCTGCTTACCGAGCGATGCGTTTTTGTAAAGAGATGAATTTACATTCACTACACGGGCAGGGTAGCTCTGTTTGATGGTGGTGAGAAGGAGGCATGTAAGATACACCAAGCCGTAAAAATTGATGTAAAGCCTATATCAAATGAGGATCAAGAGGAGAGAAGAGGTTACGTCTGATCGATTTTTTCTTCAGTCAAGGGTTTGATGGTCGAATTGTACACTGCGGCATTGTTAATTAGAAGGTTTAGCGGCAGCTTCTTGGATATGAATCCATCGACGAAGGATTTTATAGAATTGCGGTCGTTTAAGTCAAGATGCATAAATTCAATTAAACTGGGATCTTTGGCAGACTCGCTCAAGTCTTTAACAGCGGCTTCTCCTCTTTCGACACTACGGCAAGCCAGAATGACTCGATACCCTGTTTCTAAAAGCTTCTTAGCGACATGGAATCCTATTCCGGTGTTTCCTCCCGTAATAATGCAAAGTGGAGCTCGAGTCATTGCTTGAAGCTAAATAAAAAACACATGTTTAAACTTTATTATCATATGCAAAAACATATGTTGGGAAGGACTTTAAAAACAATAGACGGAAGGCGTAGTAAGTCTTGACAAAAACTCGGAACCCCTATTTTTAATTAAAACACAAGGTAACACCAAAAATGCTTATTGGAGTTCAAAAAACCAGTCTTCTTCGCTAATCTAGTAGATCATGTGCAGCTAATGGGAAGATATCCTTCTTACTAGAGCAACATTAGGTTTGAAGAAACTGGGCTAGTCAAGTATTGCTTTCGGATTAAAGCAACACCACTAAGTAGGGTTCAAGAAAAAATAAAGGCAAATGACAAAGCGAAAATATCATAGCCATCGACTAAGATTAAAAAAGTATGGCTTGGATTTTTAAAAAGCAACCTGCAACAAAATGTCTTGAATTTAAAGGTTAGAATAAAGATATTTAGAACGGATAAAAATGAACATCCTTGGAACCCCCAATAAACGAGGAGTGTTTTAACTAATTTTAAATTTGCGCTTGGGGGTGTTAATCTTGTAGTATTTAATCGTACAGTTGAAGACGCTTACAAAGGGAATCTAATGAAGTTGTGTAAAGAATAGTTGCATTGGTCAGGTTAAATAGGCTTGCGCAATGAAGCATGTCCTGACAAGGTTTGGTAAAGTGAAAAAGTTAGATTTATAAGATTAAAGGTTCCCAGTTTGGGTATGCTACTTCTATATTTAGACGCGCTGTTCAAGGTCTTTAAATTTCAATCCACCAGCATGCATTTTACTCCAGTGGAATTACACCTGAGCAGGTTGGGGTAGCACACTTGCTCCAGGAACCATTAAACGTTTTCTAAAAAGTGAATCTTATTTCGATGTGATTATTCTTAAAATAATAAATTCATGTTCATGCTAGAAGACGATCAAAATTAAATAATGGATTTAAATTACTGGTTTAAATAAATAAAATTTCCATAAGCATGTCCAAAATTAGCTACAGTATACGTCGCTGAGCGGCTGAAACCGCTCCAGCTTAAAGTTTGGTAACAAAAAGATCACCTGTTAAATAGCTTGATAAAGTGAACACTTGAAGTTTGATGTGATAGCCACGGATTCGAATAAAAATCGTTAACGCTATCGGTTAGCTATAAAACTGAGTTCACTTTAAATAAACCCTTCTTTATCCTCTTTATTTTGTAGCTAACCGCTGCACTAGAGCTACTTCGGCCTGGCCAGATTCTGGCTCTGGGCCACCCTTATCAAAGAGTTACTTTATTGATTTAACTATTATAGAACTACTATTTTGGCTGTGGCGGGCCAGAGCTAGCCCAGGCTGAAGCATCCTTAGATAGCCGATCAAATATTGAACACTGAAAATATTGGTCCATCAATCTGGGCTTATAAAATTAAGAAATTAGAGCAGGTTTCAAACCTGTTGAGGCAATGCTATGAATTCAGTTCAAAACAATATTGAAAATCTACATCATTTCAAAACAATTGATTTATGGGCCTTTTTAAAAAGGATCATATTTATCAGCCTGTTTATACAACTTGAAATGTAGCATTTTATAAAAAGACATGTAGGCTTCACAGCTGCAAGATAAACAATACCAACTCATCCTAAAACGGAATCCAGGGGTCGATATGGAATATACACTTAGTTAACTGAGATTTAAGTACTAATAGGCAAAATGACCCAACCTTGTAAAAAATTCCCTAAACACCCAAAGAACTTATTTGGGTCAGGGTATGAAATATGATAAACTCCAAACAAATGGGTTCAACACCATATCATGGCATCCTTTTTCTACACAGTGATTCCTGCCCCTTTTACTATGAAAACGGCAAAATTCAGTGCACAGAAAATAATCTATACAATACAAAGTTAACCAGAATGGTTTCCAGTTATCTTCAAATTCAGCTATGCTTGTCATAAGATCCTGAGAAAAAGTGGTCCCAGTTACAGTATGCTAAACCCCAAACCAAGATGGCATCCCAATAGTGGCTCAATCTGCAAGCAACACCACTCATATCCCGAAAAGGGTGAAACATGTGAGATTATGGTACTATGGCATCCAAAATAGGATATATGCTGTAGTTTTCAAACCTGTTGAGATAAAAAAGGCACTCATTTTAGAACACATAGATTCTGTCACAGAACAAATTCCAACCTTTTAGGTAGAAGTCGAAGCCAATTTCACAGAAAATGTGCCCTATTGGGCAAAAATGCCCAGCCACATAACAGCCTATGTAAGCTGGGAACAGATGTATGATGATTTAACAACAAATGGACCAAGCAATAGAAAAAATAACTTTCAGCCATGAAACAAAGCTGCTAAGTTTACTATGATTTTTAAGAACAAAACAAACTTGTTCACAAGAATTACAAACTTGATCCAACAACCAACCCTAATAGCAATGGAAAAAGACAACAAAAATATCAAATATCAAAACAACTGAGTGAATCTATATGTCAGGAATATTCCTGACAACACCTTGTGTCAAAATAAACTTTTGGACGCAATTGGGCTCAAAGAGAAAAATAAAAAATTGCAGCAGTTCCCCCTGATTGGGTAAACTGCCGCAAAACACCCGGTCAAAGAAACAGAAATAAAAAAATGAATTTTGGGAAAAACAGGTTTTATACCCCGGCCGCGGACCGCACAGCTGGCAGGGGACGGCGCACCCCCCACAGCGGGACCACCCACCCCCGCCAAATGGGGAAATCACCTGATTGGGAATCCCAAAAAGGCAATTTTCCTAACCCTAAAAATGGGGGGAACTGCTGCCCAAATTTGGAGCCTTCCAAATTTGGAGGGGGTTTACAAGATGCCCAGCATGACAATTAATGCATCAACTACAGAAGTTGAAAGTGATTGCATGAAAGTACCTGAAGAAGCTCCAAAGTCATGCAATGCCAAGATTAACAATTCATTGTCTGCCAATCCATCCCCATCCCACTCCCAAAAGGGAATTCCAGACAACACCAAGTGTTTGGGGTTCCCTGTCCAATGTTTTGCACTATTCATGCCCCACAAGGATGATAGTATATAATAAAGCCAAATCACTTGATGATAGTTTGTGCTATCATTGAGTGAAATTACCTCTCAATAGTATCACATAAATCAATTCAAAAACTTTACCAACAAGAAGTTAAACAAGACATTAAGCTTTGTCTGCCCTTCCCCAGGATCAGAAGATGAATCACCTAATCTTCTCAGCTGTCCTCACAGCATGCCTAGGGATTGGGGGCCTCCAATATAACCAACAGCATGGGTCATTCAACAAACCACCTGGAAAGTATTACTACAAGGAGCCAGTGTAGCTCAACTCCTCTGAGCAGTACTCCTGGCCCACGCTGGTATTGCCCCACTCCACCCAGTCCGTAGCCATGTACACCTGTATATACTATGTACTCATGTATTTTGCCAGTAATTTCAGACGCTATAATGTGCATGCCAAAGTCTTTTGCTTGATGATGACGGTCTATCCAATTGTGACAGCGCTCACAGGCTTCCAAATTGCCAACTTGGTCCCTTATTTTGCTATAATACTTCACCAATTGTTGGGTCATTGCAGTATGATAGCACCCCCACTGGGGCTCACACCAACGGCCTCAGGCTTAACCATGTTTGGATATCTTACCTTGATATGCCTCACATTCCTGACATCCCTCCTACTTGTCTGTTACACATGTCTTTGCTGCTTCCAGGCTCTCCAATCTAGAGGAGATGCCATCTAACCCACCAATACCCACCAGGTTCAGAATGTTATCCTAAGCCAACTTTCTAAATCCATGATCCATTCCTCTGAGAAACAGGCAATATTCACCTTGTTCTCCTTCTCTCACACCTTGTTTGAAGCTGAGCCAGCCCACTTTACCACTGACGTCCAAAAGGTCCTTCACATGGCAAATCAACTCACTGGTCAACAGAAAGACTGGTTTGCTGCCAATGTGCTAAAAGAACCTGGATTACACCATGATTTTAACTCCTTCAGCCAGAAGTTGGTGGACTCAGTCAGCTCCCCTGAGGATCTAAACAATACCCGTCAGAAACTGTACTCTCTGAGACAAGGGACGTCTACCACTGCCCACTACACCAAACAGTTCTCAAAGCTCAAGGAAGCTCTTGACCTGGATAGTGATGAAGCCTGCTACTTGTATGATGCAGGTCTCTCACCCCAAGTCCAGGAGTTCCTCCTTCACCATAAGCTTCCTGACTCTTACAATGAGGTCATCCAAGACGTCCAAACTTGGGGAGTGCAGTATGAAATTACCCTCCCCGCCAAGGCCACCCACCTCAACTCTGTCCAAGTTGAGGTTTCTGGACCACCTGCCAATGCCAAAGCCCCCGTCTTGGGGTGATCCCCAGACCTGGGGGGGCTTTATGCTATCCAGTGAAGAGAAGGCCCGCCGCTTGGCACAAGGTCTCTGTTTGTACTGCAGCCTCACAGGTCACACAGTGATGAACTGTTCCACTGCATGACCCAATCCTTTTAAACCTCCTTCAAATCCCCAGCCCCTTATGGCAGCTGAGGGAGGAGGTAATAAAGCAACCACTTCTCTCTATTCCACTTTTCCCATCACCCTGGCTTCCAACACCCAGAAATTACACACCACCACCCTACTTGACACAGGAGCCATGGGAAATTTCATCAGCCACCTCCTGGTGAAAAGTCTTGGCAAGAAGGTGTTGCGTTTATACTTCTGGGAAGTATAATAAACGAAATAAAGGGGAAGATTAAGAAGAGAATGATACTTTATTGAATATGAATATAGAATATTATATAGTATCATGACAAGCCACATGTTGTCCATGTACGTCATGGAGGTCATGGGGTTTATCTGAGTAATGTTCCTCTTGAGTCACGAGGCTTAATCAAGTTGTGTTCCATTTAGGACCTGGATTGAGTGATCCCTGTCATAGTGGTTAACTGATAATGGTGCCACCAGTTTATTGACTGGGCGGTGAACCATTTGGTGAGCCGCTTGGTGATTTAATTGGGGCGTTAATTCCCCAAGAGGGAGTAATTGAAGATGTTGCAACAAAGGCCACACTGGGGGGAACTGCCAAGCTGGCCGATGGGAGCACTCCCCCAGTATACTGAGTTGTGAAACCAACCGCCATGGAAATTGGGGGGATGAGGTTCAAACTAAACTTCTCATCCTTGGAGAACCTGGCCTTCCCCGTCATACTAGGAATGCCTTGGTGGCAGGAAGCCTGATGCAACATTGATTGGGACACCCATCAGGTTCACATCTCCAGTCTGGGTCAGACCGGCACGGCACCACTTGGGAGCAAGTCCACACCCACCAGCACAGTCATGCCCATATTGGTAATTCCCCAGCTAGATAAGATGTTGGAGGAGTACACCAACGTCTTTAAAAAAGTCCCAATGCAAGGCCTCCCCAAATGAAGAGCAAGTGACCTCAGAATTGACCTTCTACCTGGTAAAATCCCAAAATTGGAAAAGGTTTACCCCACCACACACGCACAAGGTCTGGTACTAAAAAAATACATCTCCAACTTAATGGCCAAAGGACACATGAGACAATCCCAATCCTCCTGCTCATCACCAATCTTCTTTATTAAGAAATGGGATGGAGGACTACGCCCATGTGTGGATTACAGCCCCCTAAATGCCATCACAGTCAAAGATTGATACCCTGTTCCATTGGCGGAACAGCTCACGGACAGACTGACAGGCGCCTTTGTATTTTCAAAACTGGACCTCTGTAATGCGTAAAACCAGGTCAGGATTGCAGAGGGAGACAAGTGGAAAACAGCAGTTAGAACAGTCTTTAGCCTTTATGAATACCTGGTCATGCCCTTTGGACTCTGCAATGCACCCTCTGCCTTCCAAGCCCTGATGAACAAGATCCTCTTTGACCTCCTGGATGTCTGTGTAGTGGTTTACCTAGAAAACATTCTAGTGTATTCCAAGGATGAAACCTCACATCTCTGTGACCTAAAGAAGGTCTTGGAACGCTTACGCCAGGCCAAGCTGTACTGCAAAAGGGAGAAATGTGAATTCCTCAAACCAGAGGTAGAATTCCTGGGGTACGCAATCCGGAAAGGCGGTTTTGCCATTGTGCCATCCAAAATTGCAGCAGTAATAGAATGGCAAATCCCAGATACCCGATCAAAACTGAGAAGTTTCCTAGGGTTGGCTAACTTTTGCTGTAAGTTCATTAAGAGTTTTTCAAAGATAGTGGAACCCCTCACATCCTTGACTGCCAAAATTGTCCCTTACATTTGGACAAAGGAGGCACAGAAGTCATTTGAGACCCTCAAGACCGCCTTCACCACAGCCCTGGTACTCTGACAACCTGACCCCAAGCTCCAATCTTTTTTGGATACTGACGCTTCAGACTTTGCCTTAGGCGCAGTCTTGCTTTAGGAAGGGGAGCCTGGAGTATACCACACTGTGGAATACTTCTCTAAGAAGCTGTTGGATTGTGAACAAAACTACAATATGTACAAAAAGGAACTCATTGTCTGCACCAACCATAGGAACCTTTTATACTTCACAGAAAAGAGGAAGATCTGCCAACAACTTGCAAGATGGGCTCTGGATTTGTCCTCCTACGACTTCAAGATCAGTTACATCCCAGGACACACCAACAATGCACCAGACGCCTTGAGCAGACAAGAAGACCACAATTACTGAGACCAGTCATACAGCCACTTCAACACCTGACCAGTCCTATATACCAATCAGTTCCTAATGGCTGTCCTTGGGGCCTCCCAACCACTCTCATCCTTGAAGGAAGAGATGAAGAACGCCCAGAAGGACTCTCCACTCATCAAAGACCTAATTGCCAAAATGAACTCCGCAAAACCCAACCCCAACTACTCTACCCACAAGAGCTTCCTTTACAGACTCAATAGATTGGTGGTACCCCCAGGAGCAATTCATAATCAGGTCCTACAAGAGCTACATGACTCCCCACTAGGCGGTCACAGAGGAATCAAGAAAACTATGACACACCTTTGAATCAGCTACTGGTGGCCATCCATGTTTCCCCAAGTGAAAGACTACATTTCATGATGTGTCTCATGTATGAGAAACAAACACTCCACACAGAAGCCACAGGGTTTGCTCCAACCCCTATCAATCCCATCCATTCCATGGGAATCTATCTCCATGGACTTCATTACGGACCTACCTCCCAGTCAAGGATTCACAGGGATCCTGGTTATTGTGGACTGCCTCACCAAAGCCGCAGATTTCATTTCTTGCTCCTCAGGAATATTGGCCATCATCATGGCTTGGTTATTCCTTAACCACATCTACTGCCACCATGGTCTCCCCAAAGACATTATTTCAGACAGAGGGACCCAGTTCACTTCCAAATTCTGGGGCAAAATAATGTGACAACTCCAAGTAAAGCTCAACCTGTCAACAGCCTTCCACCCTCAAACCAATGGACAAACAGAGCAAGTTAACCAGATATTGGAAACTTATCTCTGCGCCTACGTCAACACTAAGCAGGATAATTGAGCAGAGCTACTACCCTTAGCCCAGTTTAGCTACAACAGTTCTTACCACTCAGGAGCCAAGATGTCCCCATTTACAACCAACTACGGGTTCTCCCTGCAAGGAATCCCCACAAAAGCCTGTCCAGGGACAGTACCTCAAGCCAAAGAGTACTTCCAAAATCTAAGGGATACCAAGAGACACCTACAGACTAACCTCATAGATGCCCAACAGAAGTACAAGGTCCAAGCCAACAAACACCGACACGCCAACCCTGAATTTGAAGTAGGTTTCAATGTATATCTTGACATCAAGAACCTCAAGATCAACCAAGTGGGTAGAAAGCTAGGATCCTGCTGCATTAGACCCCTCAAAGTACTCCATCAAATCTCTGACACAAAGTACAGATTACAGCTCCCTGAACGGTCAAGTGCCCACAACATCTTCCATGTCCCAAATTAAAGGCAGAGAGAGGAAGCCCCCACACGCATCAGACTAAAGAAAGCAACCCCCCACCAACAATCCTAAAACACACCCCAGAGTGGGAGATGGAGGCCATACTAGGATACAGGAAAGTTTTCAACCAGGTCTAGTACCTAATTTCATGGGTAGGGTACCCTCCGGAATCAAACTCATGGGAACCTGTAAAGAATCTTGCCAACGCTCCTGACCTTATTGCCCAGTACCGCCAACAGACAGGCCTGCCAAGAAGGGAAGGAGAAGTGACTGTCAGGAATATTCCTGACAACACCTTGGTTCAGGACAATAGTTTGTTTACAATCAGACTCAATAAACAAAATAAAAAATTGCAGCAGTTCCCCCTGATTGGGGAAACTGCCGCAGAAGACCGAGCTGAGAAAACAGGAATTAAAAATAAAAAATTTAATTTGGACGGGCTTTATATCCTGGCTGCCAGCCGCCCGTAGGCCGCACGCTTGCTCCTGCAAAATGGGGAAATGGCCCAATTGGGAATCCCAAAAGGCAATTTCCCCAAACCCAAAAATGGGGGAACTGCTGCCCAAATTTGGAGCCTACCAAATTTGGAGGGGGTTTACAAGATGCCCAGCATGACAATTAATGCATCAACTACAGAAGTTGAAAGTGATTGCATGAAAGTACCTGAAGAAGCTCCAAAGTCATGCAATGCCAAGATTAAAAATTCATTGTCTGCCAATTCATCCCCATCCCACTCCCAAAAGGGAATTCCAGACAACACCAAGTGTTTGGGGTTCCCTGTCCAATGTTTTGCACTATTCATGCCCCACAAGGATGATAGTATATAATAAAGCCAAATCACCTGATGATAGTTTTTGCTATCATTGAGTGAAATTACCCCTCAGTAGTATCACATAAATCAATTCAAAAACTTTACCAACAAGAAGTTAAACAAGACACTAAGCTTTGTCTGCCCTTCCCCAGGATCAGAAGATGAATCACCTAATCTTCTCAGCTGTCCTCACAGCATGCCTAGGGATTGGGGGCCTCCAATATAACCAACAGCATGGGCCATTCAACAAACCACCTGGCAAGTATTACTACAAGGAGCCAGTGTAGCTCAACTCCTCTGAGCAGTACTCCTGGCCCACGCTGGTATTGCCCCACTCCACCCAGTCTGTAGCCATATGCGCTTGTATATACTATGTACTCATTTATTTTGCCGTTAATTTCAGACGCTATAACATGCACGCCAAAGTCTTTCAATTGATGATGATGGTCTATCCAATTGTGATGGCGCTCACAGGATTCCAAGTTGCCAACTTGGTCCCTTATTTTGCTAGAATACTTCCCCAATTGTTAGGTCTTTACACTATAATACTGTTACCAGTTCATCCTAATTAAGATATAAAATCTAGAATATAAAACAGAAGCAATTATTCTGAGTGTCTGTTTTGAGATTAAAATATAAAATAATCACTTTTATAAATACAGCAATTTTCAAACCTGTTGAGATAAACAAAAACTCTCAGTCTAAAAACCAAAAAAATTTGATCTAAAAGCAAAATCAAAGTGGATCCAAATCTATTATAATTTAATACAAATCCCTTGATTTTCAATCTTTTTTAGACTGAGAATTCTTTTATATCAACAGGTTTGAAGATTACTGTATATAAAATTAAAAGTGCACATTTATGGCTAAGAATAATTGATATAGAAACTTTATAACCAGATTATAAACAAATGATAGTGATCCAAGATTTCATGCTACCAAATCTAGACAGAAAAAGATCATAAAAAATATACTATATAGATAGACTGATTCAATTTTATTTTATTCTTATATCAAAATGGAGCCATCACAACAACAGAGCCAAGGAGCCAGATGAGTACACCACAGATGTTGACGCCCTTGTGGGTCAAAGAACAGAGTGGCTGTAGTCCAGAAGATGGACAGTGGGAGCCATGTTGAATCAGGTGATGAAACCCAAACCACACAGTATCACAATAACCCAGGGCAGCCAGACTAAAAGAGCAGCTAGTATCAACCCCAGAGTTTTCTGGCTATCCAGGAAGGCCACCATCACCAGAACAGTAAACAACATCACCACCAAAAGGGTTTTCTTTGTATACAACCCTGTATACTGCTAAGATGTTATTTCTTACCATTAGCATAGAGAAAGAGAAAAACCTTTTTTTGATACCATGTATGAGCCTTATATGAGAGATGGCAAAGGGAAAGACAACAACAAAGAACCACAGTATTATCAAACTTCAGATGGGCAGAAGGTGCTAAAAAGGCTGCTGTGTTATAAAGCCAAGTGCCTATTCCCTGTGTCATGGCAGAACCCAATGAGCTGTTGCCCACCACCAAAAAGCCCAAGTACACTGCTATGCCAAACTTCACCTGTGAGACCCTTATTAGGCTTATCAGGGGGCCTGGGACTACAAGAAGGCACAGCTGTCATTGATATTTCAGAGAAATCAGCGCATCAGCTGTATAGTACCTACACTAAACCCGGTACTGCTCTCCCTGTGGAGAAACCCAGCCTGAGTCAACCATCTTGGATAAGGAGCATATCTGGGCAATCAAGCATTGGATAATAGAAATTGCTGTCTTGGACCAGAAAATATACAGTGCATGGTCAGATCTGCTTTTTGAATTGAGGCCTCAACTTTGTTTTATTGTTGTGTGGTGAAGGGTTTGATATTCTCTTGGAAGAAAACTTTGGGTTTCTCCATACAGTTGGAATGACCCAGCCAATACTGTGAGCCTTCAAAAGTATGCCAAGACGTACACTGCGCTAAAGGACAAGGGCACAGTAAAGTTCTACTATATTAATGGATTTTCCTTTGCATTGTCCATGTGCAATGCCTACGGCTATGTGTCCAAAGGTACCAAGTGTTGTAACTGTGCTGTTTTAGCAGAGTTACAAGGGGAAAAATATTTAGAAACTATATAATATTCTTTATTGAGAGATAATGATTATATAGTTGGTATGAATCATGGGTAACAGGAACATGATAATGTTGATCACACGGTTGGATGGTGAAGGGGGGTGGCTTGATCCTGGTAATGAGTCAAGCACCAAAACAAGGTATCCACTGTAGGGGATCAGCATTTGTTCATGTTGTTGGATTTGGCAATTCAATTTGACTTCTTAGTCTGGCTTTGAGTGGCAGGGTAATTGGA
The DNA here is from genome assembly GCA_014839935.2 of Entomophthora muscae. Taxonomy (NCBI): domain Eukaryota; kingdom Fungi; phylum Entomophthoromycota; class Entomophthoromycetes; order Entomophthorales; family Entomophthoraceae; genus Entomophthora; species Entomophthora muscae. The sequence goes on from QTSX02004277.1 coordinate 389,448, forward strand.
TTGAGGGACACAAACCCGCTTACTTAGAACCTTTCTGGTGGGTCAAGCCTGCTGTTTTGACACCCCCAACTGAAGGTTGGCCTCCTCTGGGGGCAGGCTGTCAGGGAGGTTGTCAGGAGCCCGGGCGCCATACTGAACTAACTGTTGTTCTGTGGCGGGTAGGACAGTCTCACATTGTTTTTGTCTTGCAGGGTCTCAGGAAATCATGGTGGAGGACCTTGTCTTGTTTACGTTTCCCAAGTCTTTGCACAAGGTAAGTGTTGTTTTTATTTACTTTTAGGATGATTGCTGGGCCTATTTTTTTGAGTTGTAGTTTGCTTTTATCAACGTTCATGACCCAAATTTTGTCACCAACTTCATGTCTATCTTGGATGGTAAAAAAGATTTTTTGCAGACATTTGTTTTCCTTTTCTGTTTGCTTACTGTTGACCTCTATAACTTGAGGGTCTGAGTGAGGGGGGACTTTGCTTGGAATTGCCAGCTTGGGTCTGCCAATGCTTGAATGATATTGGGCTGTGTGCTGTATACCAACTCAAAAGGGCTTTTTCTGGTGGATCTGTTCACCTGGATTTGGCACACAAGTAGTGCAGTCAATAGCTGCTTATTCCAGTCTTCAGGTCTCCTGGTGGTGAGCTTGGCCAAGGCTTGCACAAGGCTATCATTTAGCCGCTCTACACATCCATTGGCCTGCAGATGGTATGGTGTTGTCACAGTGTGTTTGATCCCATTTTTAGCAAGGTATATGTTGGTGTCTTTGGAGGTTAATTCTCTCCCTCCGTCAGTTATCAGGAGTTCTGGCTTTCTGAACTTGCTGATTATTTCTCTCCCTATGAACTGCCGCACGTCATTGCCAGTGTGCGCCTTTACTGCTTGGGCTACTGGCCATTGTGTAGCAAAGTCTATATCAATGATGATGTATTTCTTATTTTTGTGTTTCCCTGGCATGAGGCTGACAATGTCTAGGGCCCACACCTTGAAGGGCAGTTGCGTGTGGATGGGTAGTACTGATTTTGATGGGGTTTTGCTTTTTGCATATTTCTTGCACACTTCACATTGGTATAGGACTTTTTGAACATCACAATACAAGGTTGTCCACCAGGCCTTATGTTTAAGAACTCATATAAGTTGCGGCTCTTGGTGTGTCCTAGGTCTCTATGGTATTGTAGGATGATGTCCACTTGCTGGTGTGTGGGGATGTAAGAGATAGTAGTTCCATCAGACATTTTTTGGTGTAAGGTTCCATACACATCAGCAAATAGGTGTTTGTTTTTGATTACTGTTTTCTTTGCTATGCTGGTTGTGCCAGGAAGAAGCCCTTGTCTTTTTTCTGTAGTACCAAGAGGGGCCAGTCTGGGTCAAGCCCATTTTCTCCTCTTGTGGCACAGATGTACAAGCGCAAGAGTGTGTCTGCCATGACAAGCTCTGGACCAGGCTTTTATTGTATGAGCATATTAAATCTCTCCAAGAGTTCCATCCAGCGGGCTTGATGGCAGGATAGGTTTGCTTGAGTTTTGAAGTATATGACCAACTTGTGGTTGGTCAATGCTGTGAATTCTTACTGTTGTTCCAGATAACAACACCATTTGACTAGGCAGTTACTATGGCCAGAAGTTCTTTGTTGTGGATAGGGTATTGACACTTGCCATCTGTCAACTTTTGTGATTCATAGGCTACAGGCAGGAAGTCACCATTTTTATTCTTGATTCATAGTACTCCCCCAATGGATGCATCTGAGGCGTCGGTTTCCATTTGATATTCCCTGTCATGTTTGGGGTATTGCAGGATAGAAGCTGTCATGAGTCTCTCCTTAAGACGTCTAAAATAAAGGTCCTGCTGGGGGGTCCACACAAACTTGGATTTGGCGCTAGTTATGGCGGATAGGGGGGCAGTCAAGACACCACAGTCAGGTATAAAGCAGCATACATAGGACATTATCCCCAGGAAAGTACAGAGTTCTAAATTATCCTTGGGTGGTGGCATCTTGCAGATGGCCTGTATCTTTTGACTGTCAGGTTTGATGATGTCTTTTGAGACAATATGTCCCATGAAAGGCAGTTGCTTGCGGAAGAACTGGCACTTGGAGGACTTGGCCAGCAGCTTGTGTTGTGCCAGGGTAGCAAAGACTGCCTCTAGGTCTTTGTGGTGCTGCTCTACCAAGGGACTATAGACAATGATGTTGTCCAGGTAGACTAAGGCATGCTTGCCTATGTGTGGGGCAAACACCTCATTCATAAAAGTCACAAAGGTTGAGGGGGGCATTTGTCATATCAAAGTTGAGTACCACACACTTGTATGAGCTGTATTTAGTGAAGAAGGCTGTTTTGGAAATGTCTTCCTCCTTAATACAAATCTGATTGCAGCCTGAAGTTAGGTCAATCTTGGAGAAGACTGTGGCTCCACCCAAGGCGTCAAAGAGGTCATCAATAAGTGGTAGTGGGTAACAATTCTTGATGGTAACTTTGTTTAGGGCTCAGTAGTCTGTGACTAGACGCAGGGTACCATCCTCCTTGGCCACAAAAAATACAGCGGCTCCAAAGAGAGATTGTGAAGGGCGGATAAGTCCTTTCTCCAATGCTTTCTTGAGGTAAGTGTGTAGGTTGTTGTCTTTGTTTGGGGTCAGCTGGTAGATAGGTTGTGCTTTGGGTACAGCTCCTTTGAGTTGAATGGAATGTTGGATGTGTTTTTCTGGGGGTAGCCCAGGTAGAGCTTCCTTGAAGATTTCTGGATGGTGGGCCACAATTTTGCAATCCTGAGGTGTGGAGGTATCCTGGTGATCTTTAAAGTGTATGATCTTGTACTTGCAGGAGTCCCAGTCAATTACCTTCTGGCTTTCCTTTTTGTCCAGGGTCTCTGTGATGCGCAAAAATACATGGTTGCATAGGAGTTGGTCCACTGAGTCAGGATAGATCTGATTATTAACACCTTCACGCTTAATGGTCAATACTGAGGCTGCCCAGTCTACATGAGGATTGTTCTTTTGTAACCAATCCAACCCCAGTACAATGTCAAACTTTGGAAAGTCAATGATGGGACCTTGGATGGTGGAGTGTAGATTCTCAAGCATGACAGAGAAGGGGGTGGTTTCCCTGGTCACAGCAATGTGGTGTTCATCAGCCAAGAACACGTTTTTAATCCGCAAAGGATTAGTGGCTACCTTGAACTTTTCCACAAAGCTGCTGTTGACTAGGGTTTGATCCACGCCTAAGTCCAGGAGTGCTGAGCCTGTGTAACTGCAAAAACAGAAAGGATAAGACATCAGGTTATTGGGATGTCTGGAAATGGTATACAGTACTGGGTCTTCTGAGGGTACTTGGATCATTGGGCATTGGTCCACATCCTTGGGTTGGTACTAATCATTGGGCAAGTTAGGAGTTGTGCGGGGAGAGCTTGGCTTGCTTAATGCTCTCCACAGGCTTTTCCCTTGTCTTGATTGTCTTGTGTGGCAGTGATACAGAAATGGGTACAATTTGACTGGCCATTGTTCCCACTTCCATGTCCATTTAAACCTGCGGGTTTATGATTGGTGTTGTTCCTGTTGTTTCCAGGGGTGGTTGAGTGAAGCGCCCGCCTGGGTGAGAGTCTTTGGGTCTCTCTTGTTTTCCAGTTTGCGCTTTTTGAAGAGTGTTGGATGTTTGCTCTGCTTTCTCTGCCTTTCAATACAGGCTCTGTAGATTGGTCACCTGGTCCAGGTTCACATGCAATTTGAGGGCGTCATAGTACATGAGGTGTGTGGCTGGGGTGTCAAAGGCCATGTCAGAGGGTGCGCGTAGTTAGAGTTCCTTGTAGGCACAGGTGAGTTCCTTCACGGTGCTTGTCTGGGTTAAGTTTTTTACTTGGTGTATGATCATGAGTGCTGTGTCCTTAAGCATGAATCTTGTCAAGAAGTCTTGTTTGAAGGTATCCCAGTTCTTGTTTGTGTGCTCCTTGTGCCACTTGTTGAACCAGGTGCCAGCATCATGGGTCAGGCAAATGGAGATCTCTGCAATCCAAAATTGCTGTGGGCATTTAATCTTGGCCAGCTTGCTCTGGGCGGACTGGATCCAAGTGGCAGCATTGTTGTTGTTGGCCCCAGCAAAAGGTTCCAAGGCAGCACTTCAGAGTCTTTGAGCTATGTAGGCGGACATGGTGTTTTTGTCAGTTGGTTGTGGGATGGTGGCGGCTGTCTAGAAGAACCCTTGTGCAGACATGGCATTGAAAGTGTGTAGTGGGATCACCGTGTTCTGGTACAGGACAAAACCATCAGGTATCTCAGTACCAGGGGTGTATGGAGTCCAGTCCAGCGGGAGGCCAGACATGATTATGTCAAGGATTTATTGGCTACAGCAAGTACAGGCAACAGGTGGAATTTTACAAGATACGGTAGGATGGAGAACCTACCTGTTCTACCAATGTTGTAACTGTGCTGTTTTAGAAGAGTTACAAGGGGAAAAATATTTAGAAACTAGATAATATTCTTTATTGAGAGATAATGATTATATAATTGGTGTGGATCATGTGTAACAGTAACATGATAGTGTTGATCACACAGTTGGATGTTGAAGGGGGGTGGCTTGATCCTGGTAATGAGTCAAGTGCCAAAACAAGGTATCCACTGTAGGGGATCAGCATTTGTTCATGTTGTTGGATTTGGCAATTTGAGTTGACTTCTTAGTCTGGCTTTAAGTGGCCAGGTAATCAGATTGCAAGTCACAAACCCGCTTACTCGGAACCTTGCTGGCAGGTTGAACCTGCTGCTTTGACATATATAAGTTTACTAGTGATATACATTTTTGATTTGAAATTGGACCATCAATTTGACAATCCCACAATTCCAAAAAACATAGTAAACTTAATGAAAATTATTGATGGAGTTAAACACTTCAAATTTGATTCCAGTTAATTCATTTTGTCTATTTGAAATGTGCAGCTTGACTTGAAATTTGCAAAGTGTCTATGAGATCCTGCATTTTTAAAAATTCAAATAAAAATAAAAAGAATTCAATTTAATTAAAAAAGCCATCCTGAAAATTTGATTTGAAATTTGGACCAAGAATCTGACAATCCCGCATTTTTATGTTTAGGTTCTGAATTTACAATAGCCTTTTGAAAAGTAAAAGAAGATATAAGAAAAGCTATAAATGAGATGAGGGGAAAGAAACAATTTTCAACAATATTATTAATTTGTTAAGTTATTTTCCTTTATACACCATACAGATTATACCCAGCTGAACACCCTCTAATGTTGAAATCTACCTGGATCTCCCAAACACTGCTATTAATAACCCTATTAATAAATCCTGGTCCTACTTTTAGAGGCAGTTTTATTATTAATCCTAAAAGAGCATTATTAACATTTGTCCCTAGTCACCTTAATTTATTACCCTGATTTTATTTTATAGCTTTAAGTATTACCTACTTTATCTACTATAATAATATATCAATAATTCATAATCCAAGATTTTTTAAGTTCCTACCAGAAACCAGCTGATCAAACCTAGAGATAATATTATCTCTATTATATTAAGTCCAATTTATTAAAACCTATGTTAATTAACTTTTTTATTATATTTGGGGGATTAATAACCTCAACCTTATGCCAAATCTTGAAATCATCAAGGCATTTCAATCCCTGGAATTAGACTTCCTGTTAATTCCATTTCTGGCTTTGGATTGGCCTTCCTGGTTAATTGACTGTTTTGCAAGCCACTGAGTTGCAAGGACTGTGTCAATCAATCCCACCTTAATCATGTTAACTAGTTTTATCTAATTAATTATGGGAATTAAATCGTATTTATAAATATACCTGGTTGCCCCTCAGAATTTCTATTTGAAGACATTATAAACCTATTTCTACAAAAATCACAATCTAAGTTATGATTTTAACAATTACAAGTGATTTTATTGATCAAATCACTTGGGGTAACTTTTTGTATGGTCACAATTACAGAGCTCTAAAAAAATTTACTACAGTAGTTTTAAAAGTTATGGCAACAAGCAAAAACAATTCAGATTTAAACAAAATGAACTCAGATTTAAACAAAATTAAAAATAAACCAATTTATATTGATTTACAATAGATTTTAAATTCATTTAAATTTTGTTTAAATCTGAGTTCATTTTGTTTAAATCTGAATTGTTTTTGCTTGTCACCATAGCTTTTAAAACTACTGTATTAAAATTGATACTATTTGTGCCTTATCAATAAACTATTTGAAATCTTATGCAGTACTTTAGTTTTCTTGAAAATATATTTAACTTTTGGGTACAGCAAAATCGGATTCAATGAGGGTTACATCTCCAAACCATCTTTTGGGACAAATATGGGTATTTCAAGTTTGTGGTTTTCAACTTTTGCATAATCAGCACACTATTAATATTTTTTATATACATGAGAAAATAATTTGATGATTAAACTAAAATAAATGTTCTGGTTTACCTTGGAAGATAAATTATATACATTCTCATCAATTAACAGTACAATAAAGTCTCACACACTGTCCTTCAGAACTCAAGGAAAAATACTACTAGCCAAATAATACAAATGCATATTTTACCAACATTATCTCCTGTTTATAATCATATAATATTAAAAAAGGAAAATATCAGGTCTTACCAAGATTTTACAGCTTCAAAAATTATTTAGAGCCCAAAACATTCATTGTAATGAAAATTTATGATTGAAATATTATCCTTGTTTTTAAAATACTTACTGTACCTCTCATACAAAAAAATTGAAAAACTGTTAGTTTGAGTGTGCTCCCTTAAAAGACTAAAATTTATGCCAGTTATAGGAAACTATTACTTAAGTTCAACTATTGCAGCATTTTATTAGAGATGGTGACTATCTTTTAGTAAATATGCTTCATAAATTATTATAGGTGATTCTTTATGCATCAATTCTGATGGAGGAAAATTTCTTCCTGTAGTGTATTAGTCACAAAAGTTGACAAATAAAGAATACTGATACCCAATATACAAAATAGTATATTTGATATGATATACTACTTTATCAAATGAAGCTGCTTCTTAGACCATCAAAATAAATTTATCTTTTTTACTGATCATAAATATATTGTGTACCTAAAGACACAGATTGATATTTAATAAGACTTTGGGACAAGTGGATGGAGTTCATTCAGAAAAATTCATCACAATTGAGTAAAATCTAGAGGTAAACTCAAAGTGAAAGACAATATATCACATTTGTTAATTTACATGGTGCTCTTTATCACAAGACAACTGATGTTATTGGTGTACCATACATATCTATTTCACAAAGAGTAGTAAAAGTCCTTAAATACTACTAAGACCTGGATTAAATCTGAGGGAATAACATTATTTTAATTCTTGAGATCATGATATTGGTGTTCAACCCTGTATTAGGATGTATTTAAACTACTAGACCAGTAAAAAAATCTATAAAAATAATTTCTAAGTAAGAAACACCTTCCAAATATGCCTTATCAATTTTAGCAGAGAATTTTTTCACTTTATGTGCACTGGATATTATAGGGTCCATACTTGGAAGACAGAAGAAAGCATTATTTGTCATAGCAAACATGGAGAACATGAACCAATGGACTGTAACCCAGGCTACAAAAAGCATATGTGCAATTATGAGTGATGTTTTATTAAGGAAATAATTGACATGTTTGTGACCCCATAATTGCTTACAGTAGTTTTAACGGCTATGGCAACAAGCAAAAACAATCCATATTTAAACAAAATGAACTCAGATTTAAACAAAATTAAAAATAAATGAATTTATATTGATTTACAATATATTTGGGTTCATTTTAATTTTGCTTAAATCTGAATTCATTTTGTTTAAATCTGAGTTCATTTTGTTTGTTGCCATAGATTTTAAACCTACTGTATCAGATATGGTTGTAAAAGAATACATTAAGAAAGCTAATTTATATCTGGCCAAATAAGGTATCAAACACTTGGTTACTACCCTGTATGTCATCAAGTTAATGAGAGAGTCAAAAAAACTGAATGAGTCTTTGGTATAGGTTGTTTTCAAACTATTAGCTGATGATCCCACAAATTGGACCACATATTTAGCAAAAGTCTAAGCTTCAGTCTAAGAAGGTTAGACCTGTCATCACCCTCTAATTATACACACAAAAACACTTATCTGGTGCAGGGTTTAAAGATGTATTGTAAGGACAAGATAATCTGCTATGATTGGCTTAGAATTTGTAAGGACTGGGGTTTTCAAAGAGATGATATCATCACAAAAACCTTTAAGCAGCAGGAGCACTATGGTACATATGCTCCTAACAATATATCCCCTTGTATCATGAATAAAAAACTCTCAGAAGACCAAGGATGAAAGTGACATGACAATTATAACCCTCCACAGGTCAGCCCTAGGCTTGATGTGTCCTGTTTACTAAGCAAGGCAGAGATTAATATCAACACCTTAACAATGACATTACTCATCATCATTTATGTTGTTTCACTAATGCTGTCCTGGTATATAATATAATATAATCATGAATTAAAAAATTCTAGATTCTGGTATGATGGTCCATAAAGTGGTATTTATGCATGGCTAAATTAATATATATTTTAAGTGATACATGGTGATATTTACAAAGTACTGCAATGCTCGAGTAAATATAAGTTTTATAGAGTATAGTTGGTTTAACAATACATTGGATTATGAGATATAAAATATAGCCAACACCTGACAAGTTTCAATATTAAAGCTATTATAAATCTTGATAAGCCTTGCAAAACGAAACACGTCAAATATAGCAACTTTAAATCATCATGGAATAGTCACCTTTAATCATTGTATTTCCTAACATGAAAAGTATTTCAGATAAAACAAAAAGGTTTATTGCGCCCACTGGGAATCGAACCCAGGCCACTTCTTTGGAAGAGAAGTATTCTACCTCTATACTATAAGCGCTTATCGGCTATAAAAAAGACACATTTATCTAAGGTAATATACAATTCAAGTTATCTCTGTTTTTGATAGCTATATATCCATTAAAATGTTTAATATGAACAAACTCAAAAATCATAGATTTTATTAATATTATTCTAAAATTATTTTTGACTGTATAAGCTTTTTTAGATTTTTTAATTTTTATAAAAATATGAAACACTGTACTTTTCTTAGCTGCTGAGACGGATAACTCAATGTTATAGCAGAGTAAAAACACATGCACATAGAACAAAGCATAAATATCCAATTATTTTTCAGTAAACAAGTGTATAAATAGCTTTTAATTTGTCAATATGACACAACAAACACATTGCTCACCAGTTGTCAGGAAGAGAATTTAAATCACAACTTTATTTCCTATTTTGTTGATATTTATGCCAAGACTTCTATTTGATTTTTTGTTTCTCCTTAACCAGCTTTGGTTGTCAGTGTCTATTCAAATACTGAAAATAATCCAGCCCAAACTAATGTAATCCAAATCTTGTGATTCCAGCTTTCAGAATTTTACTCCTGACAATATAATTTTTATTTAAAATTATGAGTTAATCTCACTTAAACATAATTCCCCTATCATCTCCTTTTTGTAGAATTGGGTATAAAAGCCCTCACAGTTCTATTATTTTTAGAAGTTCAATATCATCTTGTTTATGCTCATCAATAAAACTACTGTCTCAATCCTAGCTGTATCCCCTGTATCATTGGGAAATTATAATTCATTGGCAATGATTGAGCACAGGCTTTGATACAACTGCAGCTGTTGTTGAAAAAGTTGAAGTCTTACACCAGTAAAAATATAGCCACACCAAAATTTCAATGATGCCTAACTGAACAAATCAAACTTGTATATGAATATCAAAGATTACAAGCAACACCTAGAAATATAGTTTTCTTTAGAAAATTAATATTGATAGCACATAATTATCAAACAGAGAGTGCAAAAAAGTTTTGCACAAATCAACAGAACCAAACAAAAACATTGTATTTTAACTTTATTTCAATTAAAAACAAGCCCCAAAAAGTAAAAAATCCAAATACAATTCAGTGAGGCTTATTTAGAAAATTAGAGCATCAAATGTTAAAATCCAGCTTCCCAATTTAAATCACACAAATATTGGGTATTGAGTTTATAGTAAAATTGCCTCACATTGATCACATAAATATAAATATATGTCTCATTCTATTAAGATTTATTGTATCTTTGAAATAGTTTTTGCAATTGGCAGAAAAACTTCAATTATTAATGCTGAGTACCAAGAGCTTATGGAAGAAAACAACCAAGAGTAAAGTGATAATACAGATGATGTATACCCCCAGGGCTTTGAATACACACATGAGGACAAAGAGCTGTATGTTTATGTAATTGAAACAGGTGACTTGTTGTTTGGACAACATATAAAGACTTTGATTAACAGAAAAATTACCAGTTTTTTGTATACAATTTATTGAAGCCAATCTGTCTTTGGCTAATGATACCCTCATTCCACTGGATGAATCCATCCAATCAATATCTGACTTTTATCTGAAAGCAGACTCAAGCATAACATCAATAAAGGCCAAAAAATTGTAACTTAACATAATTTCCAAGATATTATGACCTTGAAAAAACAAGGCTGGACTTTCAGACAATTATAAATGCCTTGAGTTTGTTCAAACAACCATCTTGAATGAGTTAAATGGGATACAAAAGCAAAGAAACACTGTCAAAGCAAAGCCTATACATTCTAAAAAATTATTCCATTAATGTAGGATTTTCCTATCACACTGTATCTCTATAAAACAACACCAACATTGAACTTACTCAAGTCAGATACTAACTGTGTTGATATGATATCTGTGTCTCCAAGCAGATGGTTCAGATTTGGATGCACAGAGTTGTAATCTTGATAGAACTATTTTCTAACTATGTTGGGGATGAATGGATTGAGTCCAAAAATACACCCAACACTCCAGAATTGATGGCATTGTCTATAAAACTTCTCAAATAAAATATTGATATCATGAAATTTATATCCTACTTCAAAATACCCATAATCTGTCAAAATTGTGGCCTCAAAAAGCAATAGTGACAAAAGTGGTAAAAAACAACCACATGTTGATTTTTTGGGAAGCTTTTGAAATTTTCCCCAAGAAGACTATATTTTATTAGACTTTGGATGATTATGTCAGTGAATATAGATATAAGCCTGTCATAGAGCTGTTTTGGATATATGGGTGACAACAGGGGCCAACTACAGTAGTTTTAAAAGCTATGACAACAACCAAAAATACCTCAGATCTAAATGAAAGGATTCCAGATTTAAACAAAATCCAACTCTCAGGTTAAAATATACACTCTGTTAACAGGGTTTATTGATGTTAATGGGCAGAATGAGTCAACACAGCAACAAAAGGCTCACACACAAAGCAAAAGTATTCAAAATACAATCTGAAATACATTGATTCACAAACAAAATGGTGTGAGTTGACTTTCAGTGTACACATGTTTACTATGTGAATTGGTGACAAAATACACCCAAGCAAGGTGAGTCAAAACTCAAACCAAAAACAAAACACAATAGCAACTCACTACATAAACAAAATCACTCACACAATGTGTGCAATGGATTGTAATCATGAATGATACCAAGGTATCTAAAATAAGACACAAGATCTGAAACATAAATTTTAAAAATATTGTGTTGGGTGTTTGAATTTGGCAGTAAAATCTAGGAAAATGGGTGGATTTTTTTGAGTATCCTAAAATGGGCGTTGTAAAACCAAAACAACTACTTAAGAAATAAAAAATCTATAATTGGGATATTGGGTGAGAAAAACTCTAATTAAATATCCATATTCAGATAAAACCAAAAATTAAAATTAAGGAGTAACTTAATTGAGTTTTATTTAATATTTTATTAAATTGTAAAATGGAAGGAACACAACAACAGGGTACCAATACACCAGTTGTGTGCTGTGGTTGCCCCTGCAGGTCAAAAAACAGATTTAGTGCAACACAAGTGCCTACTTAGGAAGAAGACAGGAGAGGAGTGGTCAATAGTGGGGTTACATTAACACAGCCAAATCAAGTAGCACAACGTAAAAGGGTGAAGAGCATCAACCCTTGGGTCCCCAAGCTAACCCAGAAGCCCACCAAGGTTACCAATACCAAAAAAGTTAGAAAAAAGGAGGTAGAACTTACTTTCCATGTATTTGACGTTGTGTACTAGCAAGAGTTGGTCCTGTCAGCCATGCTTGAGAAGGTGAAGCCTGTACTTGATACTAGCTACAAGCCCTACATCAGTGATGGCAATCAGGAGGATGACAAGGAGCCCAAGTTCTATCAAACCAATGAGGGACAGCTGGTGTTAAAAAAGGTTGTAGCCTTCTATACCAAGGTACTTATGCCCTGTGTTATGCCCAATGCCAACAAGTCAATCCTCACTTCTAAAAAGCCTGCCCAGAAGCGCATCCCTGACATCAAACACATCATCCTGCTTAAGCTAATGGGGGAATCAGGTGATACAAGGCCAACACAGCCCTTGTTGGATTGGATCCCAAGTACACCAGCAATACCTTCCAAAAATTCATCAATACTGGTTGTGTCCTTGCTGCGGAGAAATCCTTGCATGTTTCTACCATAATCACCAATTAGCACAAATGGGTAATCTGCCAGTAAATCACCTGGGACTGCCATTTTGAACTGGAAAATATACAGGCCATGGTTAAATCTACTTTTGGGATTGATGCCTCAATTTTCTTTTACTACCATCTGGTGAAGGGAATGCAATTTTCTTGGAAAAAGCTCAGGGTATCCCCCTACAGCAGAAACAGTCCAGCCAACATTGACGTACGGAAAAATTACGCTGAGGCGTACACTGCCCTCAAAGCCAAGGGGACAGTCAAATTTTACTATATTGAAAAATCAGCATTTGCTTTGTCAATGCACAATGGGTATGGCTATATCCCCAAAGGCTCCAATGACGGGATGGCTTGGTGTGCTGCAGTCCGCGCCACAGCCTACTCAATGGTGGCTCTCCTTGGTCCAAAGGGGGTTGAGCTTTATCAAATGATATTGGGTTCTCACAACAGCTGTACCTTTGTGTTGTTCCTCCAATTGGTCCAGGAGCACCTGAGGCGCACAAGCCCGGGCTTCACCAACATAATTGTATTGGACAATGTTGGTCTCCACAAGGTGGCTGACATTCTTGAGAAATTCCCAATGATTGACACAAGCATTGCAGTGGGCCCCCAGCAATTGGCCATGGTAAATTTGCGCTTTCTCTTCCTCCCCATCTATTTGCCCTTCCTAAATCCCATTGAGGAAGTCTTTGGGTGGCTCAAGCAAGTTAGTCAAGCAAGGAACCCCAACAGGGACTGAGGACCTTTTCGATTTGCTGCAGGCCAGGATTTATACCCTCCCAGCTGAGACCATTGCCAAATTCTATGGCCATGCTGATTTGTTCATCCCTGCGTGCCTAACCAAACAGCCAATCAATTAAAGGCTTATTGTGTCCAATTTTTTTATATTCTCTTATTTACTATTCAAGATTTATTAATTATCATTTTATATTTAGATGTTTCATGTACGCAATCACATTCAGAAGATCCATCAATAGATGTAAGTAATTTATTTATTTTATTATATATTATTTATTATGTCATCTGAGGTAATATTAACCACTTGATACTGGATTATGCAAATATATTTATGTCACTTTTGTCAAATAAATATAAAAATAGGTTTAAAAAATTAAACTTAAAATGTACAAGTTAGAATTTAATTTATTAACATATAAGTTTATGCTTTTATGAAAGCTGTTTCTGCATTATCTTTTGTAAAACTGGTTTGCTGAAATAAAAAATATAAAAATTTATTATGATTAGAATACTATAAATTGTAATAAAATTAATTGGAATCATATTTTTATTGTGTGCGCCTGTAGTGGGTTCTTTGGTATGTACCCACCCCGCAATAGAGGTGTCACACAACCTCCACTGCCACACCGTGGACAGTGGATACGCCCTGATTAAAAAAACTCCCTCCTGCTGGTGAAGGGGAGTAGGGTAAGGTGCAAACTGAGAAGCAGCTTTTCAGGCGGGGCTGCAAATCTGTAAATCCCTGCCAGGACCAGGGCGTCTTGGATTACATGGTCTACTGAGTCATATCCAGGGGGAACCTTCTTCCTGTCAAGTGCAAGCCGGGCCTCATTGATTCCCAGAAGGACCCTGTCCAAGTCCTCTACAGATGCGCCCATCCCAAAGTAGAATAGGAACCTCAGGTAAACAACCAGATGAAGCCTTTGCCCAGCAAAGCCTTCCAAAACTCACACAATTTATCATAGACTGCACTGATCTTCTTGCTGTGCCTGATCTTTGCAAAGGTCAGCTCCATGGCTGCAGGGTCCCCGTCTTGTTGGCACTCCAGGCCAACCCAAAGTTGGCAAGGAGGATTTTTGTCTTCTTGATGGCTGTTGCGTTTGCAGCAGCCAATTTGCCCACCACACGCCCAAAGTTCTTCAATAGGTAAGACAGGGTGTGCTCCAACGGGAAGCAGAAGCAAACAGCGCATGAGCCCGGCCCATCTCTGGTACATTGTTGAATGAGAGCATTGCCAGGACGTCCCAAACAAGCTCAATGAAGTTTACACAGTAAACTTCACTGAGGGATACTGGGTCCAGGCGGACCAGTTGGGCATCCTTGTAGGCAGTAACTGCCCACTCAGATGCCCCCTTGGCATGCGTAAGTTCTGCCAACGCCTCCCGCAACATCAGAAAGGACCTGTGGATACAGTCCTCTAGCTCCTGCGCAACAGGAGGAGACAGATACCATTGATTGGCCACATGAGTGGAATAATTTGCATAAAAGGTGGCCAGGACAAAAGGGACCAGAACTTGGTGGAGTTTGCTGTTTATGTTTTCTAAGAAAAAAGGTAGGTTTTTTGAAAATTTATTAATTTTGTTTTTTAGGCTACCTTCTTGTGTTTTTTCCTTGCCCGCAGCCTTGTCTGGCTTGGCCATTCTTGGTGCAATCAATTGCGCTGGCAATTCAGTGTCTTCTGCCCTGGCACGCTTGGCAGGTTTGAAATGTTCATACATCTCTGGGTCATCAACCCAGACAGACGGTGCAGAAAGATTGTATGCCTTAAATTTCAGGCCCTCCACCACCGTCTTCTGGATATTGAGAAGACACTCAATGGTCTTCTCTGGGGTGTCTATCATTTTTGACATTAGTGCCTTTGCAGACACCTTGTCAATTTTGTCCCCAGTGAGGACAACAGGCTTAACTTTGGCTTTGACCTTGTGGTCAATGTCCTTGATTTTGGCAATTGCCAAGTCAAGGTCTTTGAGCAGTTTTTTGAGTTCTCTCATTTGATTTTTTTACTAACCTTTCTATATGTTTTTATAGCTTTTTCCCCAATGAATTCTGTATTATTTTGATACTGTTGCCTCTTTGTTTATTCCTTTTTGTTTTCCCATCTACTACATTATCCCATCTTTTTACCCATTTTGTATATGTTTTACGCTCATCTTGATATGTGTTGTTTGCTTTGTGTTGGCATTGTTTCCTTGATTACCATATTATTTTTGGCGCTTGACATAGCCCCTTGTAAAAATATCAACAACAATTTGGTGATCAGCTAAATTTAAATTAGAAAATTATAGTGTTAACTGTTTTTAGATAAAGTTGTTACTGATCTGAATTCAAAACCTTAATGATAAACTTTAAGCCAATCAGGAGCCAAGTGATAAAGTGATTGTTGTGACATAAAGGGTCATTCAATAATTCTTTGATGTGCGCTAATTAATATGATTGGCTGTATGTTTTGCCATTGTACGCCATTGCCGCTGTGGCAAGTTGTTGATGGACTAGTGCTAACCCAGCAGCTGATTGGGCACTGGTCCATCAACAACTTGCCACAGCGGTAATGATGTACAATGGCAAAACATCCAGCCAATCATATTAATTACGCACACACACCAAAGAATTATTGAATGTCCCTTTATGTCACAACAATCACTTTATCACTTGGCTCCTGATTGGCTTAAAGTTTATCATTAAGGTTTTGAATTCAGATCAGTAACAACTTTATCTAAAAACAGTTAACACTATAATTTTCTAATTCAAATTTAGCTGATCACCAAATTGTTGTTAATATTTTCACAAGGGGCTATGTTTAAGTGCTAAAAATAACCGTGTTCTGGATCTAGATACACAACATAGTAAATATATGATTTTATAGAAATAAGCTGAACATAAAGAATAAAACCAACTATAAACAAAGAGAACATGAACAGTTAAAATTCAAAAAAATGATAATATAAATAAAAAATGTTTGGTGACAGGGGTTTATTGGGGCAGGAAGAGTAATGCCTAGGAGGCAGAATAACACAGGAAGGAAGACAAAGAGGCGGTGCTGGCCTGGGGGGTCTGGGATTGGGTGGGTTGAGCTTGCAGGTTAGGGGTGTTGGTGGTGGGGGTGGAGGCAGGAGGATTTTGCGTGATGGCTGTCATATAATGCTTGTTGTATTCCTCATTGATCATTGGCTAGATGGGCTGGTAGGTGGCAGTGGCCTGAGGTGGAAGGTGCTTATCCTTATGTGATTAGTTGCCCATGCTCACATGGAAAACCATTTGTGCAAACAAGTCAGCCACCATCTGGCAGCCAAAGAGAAAATTGTGGTCAAGGACCCCAAGATAGAAGTTGTTGAAAGCCTGAGGGTGGCACTCCTATAATGTGGATCTCATGTTGAAGAAGACAACATCAGCCAGATGGATGTCTGCATGGCCGGCGGGGTAGACTGAGGCCTGGTGCCCGCGTCCCTGGATGGCCTTGAGGGCAGTGGAGCTACCCTCCATCTGGTGGCTTAAGAAAACCTGGTTCTTGGAATTTGAGCCATCTCTTGGGAGTTGAGTAATCCACTGAGGATGTGGCTGTACTTGTAGCCTTTGATGAAATCTGGTTTTTGTCTAATAGTAGACAAAACCCTTGGCTGAAACAGCCAGAAACGCACTAATGAATGTCCCCTTCTTGACCTTCTTCCTTCTATTCTTGGCAGCGGCTTTTCCTTGCTTGCCAAAATCATCAAAAGCTATGGATAGCTTGTAGTAGGAGATAAACATGACATCATCAATTAGACTAGTCAGGCATTGGACCAGGGTTGATTTGATGGCAGTGTCATACAGAGAATCCTCAGCGCCATCCCATTGGCCGCTGGAAAAATTGGTAAGAACCTGTATAAAAGCCACCTTCCCATACATCCAGAGCTGCACCATGCACTCAGACACCCATATGTTATGGTGCACAAGTTGCTTCTGGACCTGGGTCAATGTAAGCTTGGGATCCCGCTGGAGGAGGTCAAGCATAATTGGGTATGCCTCAGATATTTGTGACTTGGGGGCCTTCTTGGGCTTCTTGGCTGTCCCAATCAGATTCCCCCTGTTCATCAGGTTGTTGAATTCCCACATGACAGTAGCTTGGGTAAATTGCAACTGGGCAGCAATCTGTTCCCAGGAAAGACCCTGTAGATTCAGTGTCACAATTTCCTGAAGAATTTGGGCAGTGATGATTTGTCACTTGGGGCGCTGGGCCGGGGGAGCTGAAGCCTGATTGGCTATAGGGGGCAGGTTGGGTGGTGGCAGGAAGTTGTTCCAAATCAAGATTACCATCCTGATTGGTTGGTTAGTGGGAAGCTTGTGCAGGGGTGGGTACAGGAGCAGGGGCAGAGCTAGACTCTAAGTGACTCTCAAACAAGTCAAAGCCATATGGGTTGGTAGTCAGGTACAGGTCAGCTTCCTTGTTACCCGCCTCAAAGGCTTGGGTGTAAACAGGTGCCTCCACGTTCTGAGCCTCACCTCCATTGAAGGCGGCCTGGCTGCTGCTGGCTTGGCTGCTGGCGCTGTCAAAGATATTGCTTGTAAAAACCATTGTAAAAAACCTAGGTTAAAATCACTAAAAGTAGAAATTTTTAAAATTTAATGATTTATTTTTATTGTAATCTTGAGTCCATATTTGGAAGGTTCTCAAAACCTTTTCATACAAATCTGGAGCATTAAAAATGGATAAAATGCCTATGTTCCTAAATTGGATAGCTGTTGATTGGCTGTTAAACTGTTATTTTTCTTTTTTAGGCTGCTCATACTACACATCTTGTGTGAGTCTATTTTGTTTTGTGTTTGTATAATCTTGCTTCTAGATTGCTTAAGTTTTGTTTCATTTTAGTTCTTCTGTTGGTGTCTCATAGAAATCCTGATTGGATTATAATATACTCTGGAACAGCAACCATCCATTTCACTTGTTGCGTCAGTTCATTTTGTTTGTGGTTTGAACTACACCACTTGACGTTTGATATAATTTTGTATAATGGACTAGTGAATTTTTGTTTTGTGTTTGACAGTCCATTTATTAACTAAAATTTCATAAATTAATTGAATCCTGAATCTTGCGCAACTTGGATTTTGTTTAAATCTGAAATCATTTTATTTAAATCTGAGGTATTTTTGGCTGTTGCCACAGCTTTTAAAACTACTGTACAAAGTCTATCTGAGCCATCAAACAGAAGCCAATAAAAAACCAAATTATATCATTCAAGAGGTGGGATTTCAATATTTTATATACTTACTAGGCCACACAGACTGTCATCTTGCTGATATTATGTTTTACAATATTGACAGTATAATCCCATACAGGAATCCAAAAGCATGTCTGTTTTAAACTTTACCTAAATTACCATAACATACTTATTTACCCAGAATACTGTCTCTGATCTTTTCTCCAAGTCAGTATTTCATATATTAAATAAGATAATAGCCATCATAATTACTTTATGCCACTTAGCTCTTTGCTTTATTTAATACTACCCCACTTATAAAAGAAAAAGATTACACTGGACTGCATAGTGTAGCATTAGTTGACAAAAATATGATTTTATAATCTTCTTTACACACCCAAACTCTCCTCACACCCAACTTGCACCTTCCATCTTATCTTCAATTTATCTCTCTAGCCATACTTGAACACAAGGCTCTCACTTCTAACCACAAAAGCACTTTAGTAATATAACTGCCTGTTATTTTTTTCCAGATTTCTGGTTGTCTGTTCTTTAATTTATCTCTTGTAGCCATTTAAACACATAACAAGAATTATATAATGACAAAACTTTCTTTGTTTTAAGTTTCTTTAACTGGAATATGCTGAGATCACATTGTTTGCAAGTAAAATCAGAATATTAAAAAAGTTCTACACTGACATTTTATTTGAAGTAAATTTATTAGGATTCTTGCTGAGCATTCTAAAATGCCACAGCTGTCTTGATTCCTTTGATGATTACAAAATATTAGAACCAAATATAGAAACTGACCTCAAAAAGGCCTGTTTATATTATATATTTTATGCTGATTCTGGATTTAGTTTCTATTGGATTTTTAGTTATCAGATTAATCAAACTAATTAAAGCATTTGGAGTGCTTGGAATGAATTCTAATAAATTTACTTCAAGAAAAAGGTTAGCCTAGATTTTTAATGTCAATTTGATTTTTAGCTAACACAAGCTCAATACAGTAGTTTTAGAAGCTATGGCAACAACCAAAAATACCTCAGATTTAAACAAAATGATTTCAGATTTGAACAAAATCCAAGTTGCGTGAGATTTAGGATTCAAATAATATAAATATTTTTGGTTAATAAATGAACTGTCAAACCAAAAACAAAATTTCACAGGCCCATTATACAAAATTATATCAAATATCAAGCAGAATGTTTAAACCACAAAAAAAATGAACTGACACAACAAGTGAAATGGATGGATGCTGTTCCAGAGTATATTATAATCCAATCAGGATTTATATGAGACACCAACAGAAGAACTAAAATGAAACAAAACTTGAGCAATCTAGAAGCAAGATTATACAAACACAAAACAAAATAGACTCACACAAGATGTGTAGTATGAGCAGCCTAAAATAAAAAAATAACAATATAGCAGGCAACTAATAGATATCTAATTTAGGAACAGAGGTTTTTTTTAATTTATTTTCATGGCTCCTGATTTGTGTAAAATGGGTTTGAGAACTTTCCAAATATGGGCATGCAATTATAATAAAAATAAATCATAAAATTAAAAACTCCTTTTTTTAGTGATTTTATCTTAGGTTTTATTTTGAGAAGGTTTCAACAGCAACAACATTTTCAACGGCACCAGCAACCCAGCCGGCAGCAGCCAAGCCAGCTTCAATGGAGGCAAGGCTCAGGGTGTGGAGGCAATTCTTTACACCCAAGCCTTTGAGGTAGGTAACAAAGAAGATGACCTGTACCTGATCCCTGATCCATATGGCTTTGACCTGTTCAATAGTCACTTTGCGTCTAGTTCTTCCCCTGCTCCCGTACCCAATCCCGCACAAGCTGCCTGTCAACCAACCAATTAGGATGGTAACCTTGATTCAGAACAACTTTTTGCCACAAGCCAACCTACCCCCCTACAGCCAATCAGGCTTCAGCTCCCCTGGCCCAGAGCCCCAAGCAACAAATCATCACCACCCAAATTCTTCAGGAAATTGTGGTACTAAATCTGCAGGGTCTGTCTTGGGATCAGATAGCCAGCCAATTGCAATTTACCCAAGCCACCATAATGCAGGAGTTTAACAATATAATGAACAGGGGGAACCTGATCAGGACAGCCAAGAATCCCAAGAAGGCCCCAGAGTCCCAGATCAAGGAAGCATATCCTATAATGCTTGACCTCCTGCAGAAGAACCCCAAGCTCCCCTTGACCCAGGTATGCAAACAACTTGCACATCATACCATATGGGTGTCTGAGCGCATGGTGCAGCTCTGGATGTATAGGAAGATGGTGTCAGTCCGTGTGCTGACCAATGTTGCCAGCAACCAATGGGATGGCACTGAAAATTCCCCATATGACCAGGCCATCAAATCCACCCTGGTCCAATGCCTGACAAGTTTGTCTGATGATGTCATGTTTATCTCCTACTATAAGCTATCAATAGCTTTTGATGATTTTGGCAAGCAAGGAAGAGCCACCACTCAAAAAAGAAGGAAGAAGGTCAAGAAGGGGACATTTATTGGTGCATTTCTGGTTGTTTCAGCCAAGGGTTTTGTCTACTATTGAACAAAACCAGATTTCTTCAATGGCTACAAGTACAGCCACATCCTCAGTGGATTACTCAACTCCTGGGATGGCTCAAATTCCAAGCACCAGGTTTTCTTGAGCCACCAGATAGAGGGTAGCTCCACTGCTCCTGAGGCCATCCAGGGACGCGGGCACCAGGTCTCAGTGTACCCAGCCAGCCATGCAGATATTCATCTAGAAGATGTTGTGTTCTTTAACATTGGAGACACCCTCCAGGAGCACCACCCTCAGGCTTTCAATGATCTCTATCTTGAGGTCCTTGATCATGGGTCTCTCTTTGGTTGTCAAATGGTAGCTGACTTGTTTGCTAAAATGGATTTCCATGTGAATATGGGCAACCAATCATGGAGGAACAAGAATCTCCCACTCTGTGCAATAGCCACCTACCAGACAATCAAGACAATGATAGATGAGGAATATGACAAGTGGTATATGGCAGCCATCACACAAAATCCTCCTGCCTCCACCCCACCACCACCATCCCTCACCTGCCAGCCCCACCCACCCAATCACAGACCCCCCAGGCCAGCATCAGTTCTACATCTTTCTTCCCATACTATTCTGCCTACTAGGCATCACTCTTCCCCATCCCCCAATAAACTCCCTGTCACCAAAATCTTTCTATTTATATTATATTTTAATAAATTTTAATTGTTCATTTTTTCTTTGTTTATAGTTGGTTTTATTCTTTATGTTCAGCTTATTTCTATAAAATCATATATTTATTATGCTGTGTATCTAGATCCAGAACATAGTTTTTTTTAGCACCCAAAAACAGCCTCTTGTGAAAATATTAACAACAATTTGGGGATCAGCTAAATTTGAATGAGAAAATTATAGGTTAATTGTGTTTAGATAAAGTTGTTACTGATACAAATTCAAAACCTTAATGCTAAACTTTAAGCCAATCAGGAGCCAAGTGATGAAGTGATTGTTGTGACATAAAGGGTCATTCAATAATTATTTGATGCATGTGCACTAATTAATATGATTGGCTGGATGTTTTGCCATTGTACGTCATTACCGCTGTGGCAAGTTGTTGATGGACTAGTGCCCAATCAGCTGCTGGGTTAGCACTAGTCCACAAACAACTTGCCACAGCGGCAATGTCACATAATGGCAAAACAACCAGCCAATAATATTAATTAGCACACATGCATCAAAGAATTATTGAATGACCCTTTATGTCACAGCAATAACTTTATCACTTGGCTTCTGATTGGCTTAAAGTTTATCATTAAGGGTTTGAATTTTTGTCAGTAACAACTTTATCTAATCACAATTAACCTATAATTTTCTCATTCAAATTTAGCTGATCCCCAAATTGTTGTTAATATTTTCATAAGGGGCTGTGTAAAGTGGCAAAAATAATATTGTAATTAAGGAAACAATGCCAAAACAAAGCAAACAACATATATCAGGTTGAGCGTAAAACATATACAAAGTGAGTAAAAAATGAGATAGTATAGAAAATGGGAAAGCAAACAGGAATAAACAAAGAGACAATGGTATCAGAACAATACAGATTTTATTGGTACAAAAGCTATAAAAGCATATAGAAATATTAGTAAAAAATCATATGAGAGAATTGGAGAAGCTGCTAAAGGACCTCAACTCAGCAATTGCAAAAATAAAAGATATTGACTGCAAGGTCAAGACAAAAGTCAAGGCTGCTGTCCTCACTTGGGACAAAATTGATAAGGTGTCTGCTAAGGCACTCATGGCCAAGATGCCTGACATTCCTGAAAAAACTATTGAGCGTCTTCTTAACATTTAAAAAACTGTGGTTGAGGGCCTCCAGTTCAAGTCATTTTCCCTCTCTGCGCTGTCTGTCTGGGTTGATGACCCTGAGATGTATGCACATCTTAAGCCAGCAAAGCGCACCAGGAAAGTGTATACTGAATTGCCAGAGCAATTGCTTGCGCCAAGAATAGCTAAGCCTGCTGAAGCTGCTGACAAGGAAGAAACACAAGAAGGCAATCTGATAAAAAATTAATAAAAAATCAAAATACTTACCTTATTTTAAAAAACATAGACAGCAAAATCTTCCAGGTCCTGGTCCCCTTTGTCCCCACCATGTTCTAGCAAACTACACCAATAATGTGGCAAGGAAGCTGTTTCTGTCCCCCTGTCTTGTGGGAGTTGGAGGACTGCATCCACAAGTCCTTTTTGATGTTGCAAGAGGCATTAGCTGAGCTTACACATGCCAAGGGGCATCTGCATGGGCAGTTACTGCCTACAAGAATGTCCAACTGGTCTGCCTTGACCTGGTGTCCCTCATTAGAGTTTACTGTGTAAACTATTATGAGCTTTTTTGGGACGTCCTAGAGACGCTTTCATTCAAGAACATAATGGGGATGGGTTAGGCGCATGTAGCTGCTTGCTTATGCTTCCCCTTGGGGCATACACTCTCTTACCTGTTAGAAAACTTCAAGTGTGAGGTGTCAAAATCAGCTGTTGCAGACGCAACAGCCGTCAAGAAGACCAAACTCCTCCTTGCCAACTTTGGGTTGGCCTGGAATGCCAACAAGACAGGGGTCCCTGCAGCCATGAAGCTGACCTTTGCAAAGACCAGGCACAACAAGAAGATCAGCGCAGTCTATAATAAATTGTGTGAGTTCACAGAAGCCTTTTCTGGGCAAAGGCTTCACTTGTGGTTACTTGGGGTTCCTATTTTACTTTGGAATGAGGCTAACTTTAAGGACCTGGGCAGGGTCCTTATTGGGATTGACAAGGCCAGGCTCTCCCTGGACGGGAAGAAGATCACCCCAGGTTACAGCTTGGTTGAACACGTTATCCAGGATGCCCTGGTCCTGGCTGACTTACAGGTTTGCATCCCTGTAATAGAAGCTGCTACTACACTCCCATATGACAATCCTGACTTTTACCAGCCAACAGGATTTCTTCAATCAAGATTTATCCACCATTTAAAGTGTGGTGGTGGAGTTTGTGCGCCACCTCCATTGCAGGGTGGGTGCATACTGCCAAACCCACTATAGGCGCACCTAATAAAAAAATATCATTCCAAAAAATTTCATTACAATTTATTTATTTTTATTGTAATAAATTTTTATAACTTTTTATTTTAGTAAACAATTTTTGCAAAATGTATCCCAGAGAAGGTTTTGATAAAAGCATAATAATATATGTCAATAAAATCAGCTTCTAATTTTTACAATTTACATTTAAATTTTTAATTTGATTTTTATATTTATTTGACAAAAGTGATATAAACATATTTGCATAATCCAGTATCAAGCGTTTGGGATACCCTTAGATGCAATAATAAAAAATGATTATAAATAAATTATTAACCTTCATTGATGGTCCTGCTGAATGTGATTGCGGTTTTGGAAACATATAAATATAAAATAATAATTAATAAATCTTGAATAGTGAATTAGAGAATATAAAAAAGTTGGGAAATCTAAGCTTTTAATTGATTGGCTGCTTGGAGAGACACACAAGGAGAAACAAATTGGTGTGGCTGTAGAATTTGGTCACTGTCTTGACTGGAAGGGTGTGGATCCTGGCCAGGAGCAAATCAAACAGGTCCTTGGTCCCAGTTGGTGCCCCCCACTTTTCAACTTGCTTGAGCCACCTAAAGACCTCCTAAATAGGATGTAGGAGCAGGGAATAGGCAGGGAGGAAGAAAAGGCGCAAATTTGCTGTGGCCAATTACTGGGGGCCCACTGCAATGCTGGTGTTGATCATTAGAAACTCCTCAAGAATATTGGCCACCTTGTGGAGACCAACATTGTCTAACACAATGGAATTGGTGAAGCCTGGGCTTGTGAGCCTCAGGTGCTTCTGGACCAATTGCAGGAATGAAAGGAAGGTCCTGCTATTGTGAGAACCCAATATCATTTGATAAAGCTCAACCCCCATTGGACCAAGGAGAGTCATCATTGAATATGCTGTGGCGCAGACTGCAGCATGCCAAGATACCCCATCATTTGAACCTTTTAGGACATAGCCATATACATTCCACATAAACAAAGCAAATGCTGATTTTTTAATGTAATAGAATTTCACTGTCATCCTGGCTTTGAGGGCAGTGTACACCTCTGTGTATTTTTTTGGGCTTCAATGTGATCAGGGCTGTTTTTGTTGTAGGGGGATACCCCAGGATTTTCCCACAAAAATTGAAGACCCTTTACCACATGGTAGTAAAAGAAAATCAAAGGCTCAACCCCTGAGTGAACGTGACCATTGACTGTATATTTTCTAGTTGAAGATGACAGTCTCAGTTAATCCACTGACAGATAGCCCATTTGTGCTCCTTGGTGAGCATAGTGGAAAAACACAAGGATTTCTCTGCAGCAAGAACTTGGTCAGTATTGATAAACTAGTTGAGAGTGTTACTGGCATACTTGGGATCCACCTGGACAAGAGCTGCAGCCGCCTTACAGTCACCAGACTCCTGTATAAGCCTGAGAAAGATGATGTGCTTTATATCAGAAATGCGCTTCTAAGCGGGCTTTGTGGGTTCAGAAAAGCCAGGATCCTGATTGGTGACAGGGTTGCAAGGCATGGGCACCTTGGTATAGAAGGCTGCAATCTTCTTGAGCACCTGCTGCTCATCCTCAGTTTAGAAATATTCAGGCTCCTTAACATCTTATTGATTGCTGTCACTAATTTAGGGCTCATACAAGGTGTTGAGCACAGTCTTAACCTTCTCCATCATGGCTGACAGGACCAACTCCTGGCAGTACACAGGGTCAAATACAAAAGAGATAAGTTCAATCTATTTGTTTCCAACTGTTTTGGCTGTGGCAACCTTGGTGGGCCTCTGGGTTATCTTGGGGACCCAAGGGTTGATGCTCTGCACCCTTTTACGTTGTGCTACTTGATTTGGCTGTGTCAATGTAACCCCACTATTGAACACTCCTCTCCTGTCTTCTTCCTGAGTAGGCACTTGCGTTGCACTAAATCTGTTTTTTGACCTGCAGGGGCAACCACAGCACACAACAGGTGCATTGATACTATGTTATTGTGTTCCTCCCATTTCAAAAATTCAATTGAATACTAAATAAATTTTAATTAAGTTACTCCTAATTTTTATTTTTGCCTTTATCTGAATATGAATATTTAATTAGAGTTTCCCCAACCAATATCCCAAGTATAGATTTCTTATTTCTTAATTAGTTGTTTTTGGGTTTACAACACCCTTTTAGAATACCCAACATAATTTCCACACATTTTCCCAGATTTTATGCCATATTTAAGCACCCAACACAATATTTTTAAAATTTATGTCTTGGATTGTGTGTCTTATTTTAGATACTTTGGTATCATTCTTGATTACAATCCATTGCACACAACATTTGAGTGGTTTTATTTACATAGTGAGTTGCTATTGTGTTTTGTTTTTGGATTGAGTTTTGACTCACCTTGCTTGGGTATGTTTTGTCACCAATTCACATAGTAAACATATGTACATCAAAAGCCAACCCACACCATTTTGTTTGTGAATCAGTGTATTTCAGATTGTATTCTGAATAGTCTTGCTTGGCGTGTGAGCAATTTGTTGCTGTGTTGACCCATTTTGTCCATTAACGCCAAAAATCCCTGTTAACAGAGGGTATATTTTAACCTGATACTGTAAATTCAGAACATAAATGTAAAAATGCAGGATTATCAAATCCTTGGTTCAAATTTCAAATCACTTTTGCAGGCAACTCAGCTGAGTGAAAATTAAAATATTTAATAAAATCAAGCTTTTAATTTGACTTTTTTTGATCTATTTAAATTGGCAAATTTCAAATTCCTTGAGCAGATAACTCAACTAACAAAAGGCAAAACACAGCCAACAAATTTGGGGTACATGTATCAGGAATGTGGGACTCCAATGTACAATTTGAGATTTCCTGTATGTCAAACAAATCATAGACATCATATAAAAATTAACAAATCTGAAATTGCAAGATTGTCAAATCCAAGAACCAAATTTCAAATCAAAAACAAGGTGAAACAAAAATAAATATAATTTATGGGAATCTAAAACAGGAAGTCAAAGGATTTAGAGTGGATTTGTGCTAATTCTTTTAAGAATCATAGGCCTTTTCAAAAATCACCCTATTCTATTTTAGGACAGTTAAAATTTAGATGCTTGATTACAGTAGATTTTAAAAAACACTAATAATAAAATAGAATTATATATTAGAATCTATCTTATCATGTTGTCTTTTCCTTGATGTCTTGATATTTCATTTTCTTTTATAATGTGCTTGCGTTTAACTGTATAGTTTCACCTCCAGTTGCCTTGGCAATAGGAAATCAAGTTGCCTCCCCAAGACCAGCCGTGGTTGTGGAGGCAACTTGATTTCCTATTGCCAAGGCAACTGGAGGTGAAACTATCCAATTAAACGCAAGCACATTATAAAAGAAAATGAAATATCAAGACATCAAGGAAAAGACAACATGATAAGATAGATTCTAATATATAATTCTATTTCATTATTAGCATTATCTAAAATCTACTGTAATCAAGTATCCTTAATAGTAATCCATTACAGTAGTTTTAAAAGCTATAGCAACAAGTGAAAATACTTCAGATTTAAATGAAAAAACTCAGACATAAACAAAATTAAAAATAAATAAATCTATTGTAAATTAATATAAATTTATTAGTTTTAATTTTGTTTACATCTCAGTTATTTTTGTTTAAATTTGAAGTATTTTTGCCTGTTGCCATATCTTCTAAAACTACTTTAAGACATAGTGTAGTAATATGGTGATGTTTCACTGTGAAGTTTTTTCTTTGCCCCTCTCCTTCTTCCTTGAAACAAAGTTTGTTTGGCCCCTGGCTACACCAGGTCCAAAAAACATTTGAAAATTTTTGGCGTCATCAGGAGGGTAGCTCATATATCATCATATGGGGTTGTGGTTGCTGTATTAGTGATTTAGAGTGTAGAATATTGCATCATTTCCAGTTTAGACAATTTTAAATTTCACTTAATCTCATATCTAAACATGGTTGCTGAGATTGGATTTTTCATTTGATTTTATCCAGAGTGGAGCTTCTTGATTTTGGTTGATTTGTCCTAATTTCTTACTATACATTTGATTTGGATTACAGTCCCACAATTAATATCTGAGTTTACTAGTGACATTCAAAAGTGATTTGAAATTTGGTCTTGGATTTGACAATCCTACAATTCTAAAAAACATAATAAATTTAATGGAAATGGCTGATGGATTTGAACGCTTCAAATTTGATTCAAGTTAATTCATTTTGTCCATTTAAAATATGCAGCTTGACTTGAACCTTTCAAAGTGTCTATGAGTTCCCACATCTTTAAAAATCTAAATCTAAATAAAAATTTAAATAATTCAATTTAATTAAAAAAGGCTATCTGGTAAAAGTGATTCAAAATTTGGACCAAGGATTTGACAATCCCGCATTTTTACGTTCAGGTTCTGAATTTACAGTAGTTAGAATTTGCTTAAATATGAAACCATTTTGTTTAAATCTGAGGTATTTTTGGGTATTGTCATAGCTTTTAAAACTACTGTATTTTATTGATATCTGACATTGAATTGTGAATGTTTTATTGAATGTTAACTATACTAGGTTGTATTACTAGTCATATCAATTCTGCATTATGTGCAATACTCAATACAATTTGTATAATAAAATCCCAATAAAAATGCCACATTTAAAATGAATTTTAATAAAAAAATGCATTGAGATATGCATATAATTTCTAAATATTAAGACTTAGCATCTAGCTTCAATATTCTGATGTTATATTTAAATTTGTTGGTATTTAATTTATTATTGATAACAAAAAAGATTCTGCAAATATATATACAATAGTTTTAAAAGCTATGGCAACAAGCAAAAATACTTCAGATTTAAACAAAATGATTTCAGATTTAAACAAAATCCTACTCTCAGGTTAAAATATACACTCTGTTAACAGGGTTTATTGGCGTTAATGGGCACATGGGTCAACACAGCAACAAAGGGCTCACATGCAAAGCAAAACCATTCAAAATACAATCCAAAATACATTGAGATACAAACAAAATAGTGTGAGTTGACTTTTGGTGTACATATGTTTACTATGTGAATCAGTGACAAAATACACCCAAGCGTGGTGTGTCAAAACTCAATCCAAAAATAAAACACAATAGCAACTCACTATGTAAACAAAATCACTCACGCAATGTGTGCAATGGATTGTAATCATGAATGATACCAAGGTATATAAAATAAGACACAAGATCTGAACATAAATTTTAAAAATATTGTGTTGGGTGTTTGAATTTGGCAGTAAAATCTAGGAAAATGGGTGGATTTTTTTTGAGTATTCTAAAATGGGTGTTGTAAAACCAAAAACAACTAACTAAGAAATAAATAATCTATACTTGGGATATTGGGTTGGAAAAAATATTAATTGAACATCCATAAACAGATAAAAGCAAAAATTAAAAATAAGGAGTAACTTAATTAAATTTTATTTAATATTTTATTAAATTCTCAAAATGGAAAGAACACAGCAACAGACTACCATTGCACCTGTTGTGCGCCGCGGTTGCGGTTTCCCTGCAGGTCAAAGAATAGACTTAGTGCAACACAAGTGCCTACTCAGGAGGGAGGCAGGAGAGGAGAGGAGAGGAGAGTTCAATAGTAACGCTGCACTGATACAGCTGGTTCAAGGAACACAAGCTGCTAGGGTGCAGAGCATAAACCCTCAGGTCCCAAAGCTGACCCGGAAACCCACCAAGGTTACCAATACCAAAACAGTTAGAAACAAGGAGGTAGAACTTACTTTGTATGTGTTTTACGTTGTGTACCGGCAAGAGTTGGTCCTGTCAGCCATGCTGGAGAAGGCAAAGCCTGTAATTGATACTAGCTACAAGCCCTACGTCAGTGATGGCAATCAGGAGGATGACAAGGAGCCCCAGTTCTATCAAACCAACAGAGGACAGCTGGTGCTCAAAAGGTTGCTGCGTTTTACACCAAGGTACCTATGCCCTGTGTTGTGCCAAATGCCAACAAGTCAATCCCCACAGCTAAAAAGCTTGCCCAGAAGCGCATCCCTGACATTAAGCGCATCATCCTTCTCCATCTAATGCAGGAATCTGGTGATTACAAGGCAGCTGCGGCTCTTGTTGGGGTGGATTCCAAGTACGCCTCAAAGACATTCAACATCTTCATCAATACTGGCCAAGTCCTTGCTGCGGAAAAATCCTTGCACGTTTCCACTATGCTCACCAAGGAGCACAAATGGGCAATCTGCCAGTGGATAACATGAGATTACCATATTAAACTGGCAAATATACAGGCCATGGTCAAGTCTGCTTTTGGGGTTGAGGCCTCAATTTCCTTCTATTATCATTTGGTCAAGGGAATGCACTTTTCCTGGAAAAAGCTCGGGGTATCCCCCTACAATCAGAACTCCAGCCAATATCAAGACCCAGAAAAATTACGCTGAGGCGTACACTGCCCTCAAAGCAAAGGGTACAGTGAAATTCTATTATATCAACAAATCAGCATTTGCCTTGTCAATGCGCAATGGGTATGTGTATGTCCCCAAAGGCTCCAATGACGGGATGGCTCAGCGTGCTGCAGTCCGCACCACAGCCTACTCAATAGTGGCTCTCCTTGGTCCAAAGGGGGTTGAGCTTTATCAAATGATATTGGGTTCTCACAACAGCCGTACCTTCTTATCATTCCTCCAATTGGTCCAGGAGCATCTGAGGCGCACAAGCCTGGGCTTCACCAACGTAATTGTATTGGACAATGTTGGTCTCCACAAGGTGGCTGACATTCTTGAGGAATTCCCAATGATTGACACAAGCATTGCAGTGGGCCCCCAGCAATTGGCCACAGCAAATTTGCGCCTTCTCTTCCTCCCCACCTATTTGCCCTTCCTAAATCCCATTGAGGAAGTGTTTGGGTGGCTCAAGCAAGTCGTCAAGCAAGGAACCCCAACAGGGACTGAGGACCTTTTCGATTTGCTGCAGGCCAGGATTTATACCCTCCCAGCTGAGACCGTGGCCAAATTCTACAGCCACGCTGATTTGTTTATCCCTGCATGCCTAGCCAAACAGCCAATCAATTAAAGGCTTAGTGTGTCCATTTTTTTATATTCTCTTATTTACTATTCAAGATTTAATAATTATCATTTTCATTTAGATGTTTTCACGCCTGCAATCACATTCAAAAGATCCATCAATAGATGTAAGTAATTTATTTATTTTATTATATATTATTTAATATGTCATCTGAGGTTATCCCATACTCTTGATACTGGATTACACAATATATTTATATCACTTTTGTCAAATAAATATAAAATATTTCAATAAAAATTAAACATAAATTTTAAAGTTGAAAATTTTTATTACTGTATTCTTTTATACTTTTATGAAACCCATTTCTGCAATATATTTTGCAAATCTGTTTGCTAAAATAATATTTGAAAAATTATTTATAATATAAAAATATAGTAGAGTATAAATATATTTATTGATATAGAGATAAATTTAAGTGCGCCTATAATGGGTTTGGCAGTATGTACCCACCCCGCAATGGAGATGGCGCACAACCTCCACTGCCACACTGTGGACAGTGGATACACCCATATTAAAGCATTTGCGCCTGCTGGTAAAAGGAAGGATGGTGAGGTGGGAGTGGAGTAGCAGCTTTTCTGGTGGGGCTGCAAACCCAAAGATGCCAGCCAGGACTAAGGTGTCCTAGATGACATGATCAACTGAGTTGTATCCAGGGGGGACCTTCTTCCTGTCCAGTGAGAGCCTGGCCTTGTTGACCCCAAGAAGGACCCCATCCAGGTCCTTTACAGATGCGCCCATCCCAAAGTAGAATAGGAACCCCAGGTAAACAACCAGATGAAGCCTTTGCCCAGCAAAGGCTTCCGTGAACTTGCACAATTTGTTGTATACAGCGCTCATCTTCTTCTTGTGCTTGGTTTTGGCAAAGGTCCTCTCCATAGCGGCAGGGACCCCTGTCTTGTTGGCACTCCAGGCCAGCCTGAAGTCTGCTAGGAGGATCTTGGTCTTCTTTACAGCTGTTGCGTCTGCAATAGCCAATTTTGACACCGCACGCCCAAAGTTCTCCAACAGGTAAGAGATGGTATGCTCCACTGGGAAGCAGAATCAAGCAGCCGCATGAGCCCGGCCCATCTCTGGTATATTCTTAAGTGGGAGCGTTGCCAGGATGTTCCAAACAAGCTTAATGGAGTTTACACAGTAAACTCCACTGAGGGATACCGGGTTCAGGTAGACCAATTGGGCATCCTTGTAGGCAGTAACTGCCCACTCAGATGACCCCTCACCATGCAAAAGCCCAGCCAATGCCTCCCTGGACATTGGGAATGTACCATGGATCCTGTCTTCAAGCTCCTGCAAGACAGGGGGGGACAGGAAAAGCTACCTTGCCACATGATTAGCATAGTTGGCATAGAAGGTGGGGGGGACAAAAGGAACCAGGACTTGGCGGAGTTCACTATCAACATCTTCTAAAAAAAGGTAAGTATTTAAGAATTTTTATTACTTATAATTTTTTAGGGTACCTTCTTGGGTTTCTTCCTTACCAGCGGCTTCAGCCGGCTTTGCCATTCTTGGCGCAATCAATTGCACAGGCAATTTGGTATCTTCTGCCCTGGCACACTTGGCAGGTTTGAGGTGGGCATACATCTCTGGGTCATCACTCCAGACAGATGGCACAGAAAGATTGTATGCCTTGAACTGGAGGCCCTCAACCACAGTTTTTTTTGAATATTTAGTAAGCGCTCAATTGTCTTCTCTGGAATGTCTGGCATTTTGACATTAGTGCTTTTGTGGACACCTTATCAATTTTGTCCCCAGTGAGGACAGCGGACTTCACTTTGGCTTTGACCTTGCAGTCAATGTTCTTTATTTTGGCAATTGCCATGTTGAGGTTCTTCAGAAGCTTTTCCAAATCTCTCATTGATTTTTTACTAATCTTTTCATATGTTTTTATAGCTTTCACCCCAATAAAATCTGTGTTATTCTGATATTTTTGCCTCTTTGTTTATTCCTTTTTGTTTTCCCATTTACTACATTATCTCATCTTTTTACCCATTTTGTATATGTTTTACGCTCATCTCAATATGTGTTGTTTGCTTTGTGTTGGCATTGTTTCCTTGATTACCATATTATTTTTTGGCGCTTGAAATAGCCCCTTGTGAAAATATTAACAATGATTTGGTGATCAACTGAATTTAAATTAGAAAATATAGTGTTAACTGTTTTTATATAAAGTTGTTACTGATCCAAATTCAAAACCTTAATGATAAACTTTAATCCAATTAGGAGCCAAGTGATAAAGTGATTGTTGTGACATAAATGATCATTCAATATTTCTTTGATGCATTTGAGCTAATTAATATGATTGGCTGGATGTTTTGCCATTGTACGCCATTGCTGCTATGGCAAGTTGTTGATGGACTAGTGCCCAATCAGCTGCTGGGTTAGCACTAGTCCATCAACAACTTGCCACAGCAGCAATGGTGTACAATGGCAAAACATCTAGCCAATCATATTAATAGCAAACATGCATCAAAGAATTATTGAATGACCTTTTATGTCACAACAATCACTTTATCACTTGGCTCCTGATTGGCTTAAAGTTTATCATTATGGTTTTGAATTCAGATCAGTAACAACTTTATCTAAATATAATTAACCTATAATTTTGTAATTTAAATTCAGTTAATCACTAAATTGTTGTTAATATTTTCACAAGGGGATGTGTTTAAGTGCTAAAAATAACTTTCTTCAGGATCTAGATACACTACATAGTAATTATATGATTTTATAGAAATAAGCTGAACATAAAGAATATAGCCAACTATAAACAAAGAGAACACAAACAATTGAAATTCAAAATAAAGATAATATAAATAGAATTTTTTTGGAACCAGGGGGTTTATTGAGGCCGGGAAGAGTGATGCCTAGTAGGCAGAATGGCGCAGGAAGGAAGACATAGAGGCAGTGCTGGCCTGGGGGTCTGGGATTGGATGGGTTGGGTGTGCAGGTGGGGGGTGTTGGTGGTGGGGGTGGAGACAGGAGGGTTGCACGTGATGGCCGCCATATACCGCTATTGTACTCCTCATCAGTCATTGGCTGGATGGGCTGGTAGGTGGCTGTGGCACAGGATGGGAGGCACTTATCCTTGCGTGATTGGTTGCCCATGTTCACATGGAAAACCATTTGCGCAAATAAGTCAGCCACCATTTGGTAACCAAGGAGAAAATTGTGATCAAGGACCCCAAGATAGAGGTTGTTGAAAACCTGAGGGCGGCACTCCTGGAGTGTATCTCCAATATTAAAGAACACAACATCTTCCAGATGGACGTTGGTGTGACTAGCTGGGTACACAGAGGCCTGGTACCCGCGTTCCTGGATGGTCTCAAGGGCGGTGGAGCTACCCTCCATCTGGTGGCTCAAGAAAACTTGATGCTTTGAATTCAAGCCATCCCAGGAGTTGAGCAATCCACCAAGGATGTGGCCGTATGAGTACCCATTAATGAAATCAGGGTTTGTCTGATAGTAGACAAAACCCTTGGCTGAAATAGCCAGAAATGCACCAATGAATGTCCCCTTCTTAACTTTCTTCCTTCCATTCTTGGTGGCAGCTTTTCCTTGCTAACTGAAATTGTCAAATGGAATCAATAACTTGTAGTACAAGACAAACATGATATCATCTGTTAGACTTGTTAAGCATCTGGCCAGGGTTGATTTGATGGCAGCGTCATATGGGGATTCCTCAGCGCCATCCCATTAGTTGCCGGCAAAATTGGTAAGAACCCTAATTGAAGCCACATTTCCATGCATCCAGAGCTGCACCATGCGCTCAGACAACAGAATGCCATGGTGCGCAAGTTGCTTCTGGACCTAGTCTAAGGGAAGCTTGGGGTCCCACTGGAGGAGGTCAAGTATTATTGGGTATGCCTCATTGATCTGAGACTCAGTGGCCTTCTTTGGCTTCTTGGCTGTCCCAATCAGATTTCCCTTATTCATCAGGTTGTTGAATTCCCGCATGACAGTAGCCCAGGTGAATTATAATTGGCTGGCTATCTGATCCCAGGACAGACCCTGCAGATTGAGTGCCACAATTTTCTGAAGAATTTGGGCAGTGATTATTCTGCGTTTGGGGTGCTAGGCGGCAGGAGCTGAAGCCTGATTGGCTGAGGGGGGCAGGTTGGGTGGTGGTGGGAAGTTGTTCTGATTAAGGTTGCCATCCTGATTGGTTGGTTGACAGGAAGCTTGTGCAGGGGTGGGTGTGGGAGCAAGGGCAGAGCTAGACGCTAAGTGACTCTCAAACAAGTTAAAGCCATAGGGGTCAGGGGACAGTAACAGGTCAGCTTCCTTGTTACCGGCCTCAAAGGCTTGGGTGTAAACAGGTGCCTCCATGTTCTGAGCCTTGCCTCCATTGAAGCTGGCTTGGCTGCTGATGCGGTTGAAGATGTTGTTATTAAAAACCATTGTAAAAAACCTAGGATAAAATCACTAAAAGTAGAAATTTTATAATTTAATGTTTTATTTTTATTGTAATCTCAAGTCCATATTTGGAAGGTTCTTGAAACCTTTTCATACAAATCTGGAGCATTAAAAATGGATAAAATGCCTCTGTTCCTAAATTGGATATCTGATGATTGGCTGTTATACTGTTATTTTTCTATTTTAGGCTGCTCATACTACACATCTTGTGTGAGTCTATTTTGTTTTATGCTTGTGGAATCTTGCTTCTAGATTGCTCAAATTTTGTTTTATTTTAGTTCTTCTGTTGGTGCCTCATATGAATCCTGATTGGATTATAATATACTCCAGAACAGCATCCATCCATTTCACTTGTTGCGTCAGTTCATTTTGTTTGTGGTTTGAACTATACTGCTTGATGTTTGCTTTAATTTTGTATAATGGGTTAGTGAAATTTTGTTTTTGGTTTGACAGTTCATTTATTAACCAAAATTATTTAAATTAATTGAATCCTGAATCTTGCGCAACTTGGATTTTGTTTAAATCTGAAATCAGTTTGTTTAAATCTGAAGTATTTTTGCTTGTTGCCATAGCTTTTAAAACTACTGTATTTTACTATATCAAATGTACAAAAATTTATTAATTATGGGGAATTTCAATAATTTAAAAAGAATATATTATTAATTATGAATTGAAAGAAATAATATCAATTTCAATGAGCTGTCAAAAAGAAAGGTTTTATTTTACTCATCAAGGGCTAAGTATATAAGGAAATGGACAGAATTTACACCACCATCATCTGTGCCTGTAAAAGGGACAGCATCAGAGGTAGTGGGGAGGGAATGGGTGGTGGCTTGGGAGTCATGATTGAGAGGCGAGTGGCTTGGTCTTGATGGGGAAGTCAGGGAGGCTTGGTTTGTTGACTGGGAAGAGGCAGAAAGAGATGGTTGCTTTAATTTCTTGAATCCTTTACTCTGTCACATATGTGGGCTTATAAACCAAATGATTGAGTGTGGGGGGAGGCAGGGGTCCTTTCTAAACTTATCACTATCACTTTCATAGAAGATGATGAGATCTGATAAGTCCTGGACAAATATGAAAGGGAAAGGCTCAATACCCTTCTCAATTTAGGTGCACAGTTTGTTGTAAGTGGCAGGCTTTAAGCACCTGTGAGCTAAATCAAATTGTAAAGGCATACATCTGCAAGAAGCATGTCAGCGTGGTTGGTGGGATAGGACCAACAGGTATGCCCCACGCCCTAATTTCCCTGGATGTCCATTTCCGCTGCTCCATCTCAGCTTTCATTAAAACTGTGTGCACAGCGTTTTCTGTGGCCCACTCCTCCAGCATGGCCTTGAGCTCTGTTTGGTATGTATGCCCATCTGCAGTGTTCAATATTTCAGAGTAGTGAGTGACGCTCAATGGGGAAACTGCCAACAAAACCCCAACAAATTGATACAAAATTGGGCTGCGCTTGTAAGCGTTAGATTGTATACACCTTTCTCCATAGTCTTGTATAATTGCAGAAATCTTGGCATACAACAAGAAGACAACATCATTGTGTGTCCTCATTGTCTCTCTTTTATAAACCTAAGGATAGTTGAGTTATAGGGGTCAGTATCCACCAGACTGGGACCACTGAGAACCCAAGTAGACAAGATTCTAGCAGCAATCACAACTCTGTGCATCTATGAGTTGACTGTTCTCTTATTGATGAAGATGCTGTGGAGTCCAAGTTGGAGACATACTTGGACCAGGGGCATCTGAAGGTCACATTCCATGATGGCCATCATAAGGGGGGTGGGTTTTTTCACCATCAGTTGAAGTACAGGCACCAGTTGGGGTCTTCTTGGGAGGGGGCCACAGTTGGTGTGGACTTGCAGGGTTGCTGCCACAGTGGACTTTGCAAAACCCATTGCAGCCGCAATTTCCCCAAGAGACATAAGCATTCCTTACTTTTCAACCATTTTGAGATCAATTTCTGGGGTAATTAGCTTTCTTCTGCATCTTTCTGTCATGAATGACATTTAAATACTTGTATTGAAAACCCAAGAGTTAAACCCCAGTTCCCTGAAGGCGGATCCAACCCTCCAGGACAGACCAAGACCCGCCAATATGTTAATCACAGGCTTGAATTATTAAATTATCTTGCAACCCGCTGGCCTGCTACAGAGGATTCCCTGAATAGTTGCCAGTCTGCCGCCAAATTGGTGCCAATGAAGACCCATATCTGCAAAGGAGATGTAACCTGGCTAACAGAGGTTGGGGAAGGACCTACTGCCAACCTGCCCAACACTGATACTGGAGTTTTGAAACCAACATTGGAAACCCTGGAATCAAACCCTGACCCTCCCAAGACTACTTGAATCACACAAAGTGGACAGGAAACCTCCCACTTGTTAAATTGCAAAACTGAGTTGACAAGTTACTCCAAGACCTTCCAGTCTCCCAAGGACAATTCCCTGAATGGTCACCAGATTGATGGCAACCTTGAGCCATCAAAGACCCAGACCTATGCAGAGGTTGTAGCTTGCTTTAAGGAGGTTAAAACAAAACCTACTATTAAATCTGCCAATGACTGCCAGCAACTGCCAGCCTTCCATCCAGAATGGGTAGTACAATTGAACTACTCAGGTGACATAGCAAACAGTGGCAGCAGAATGAAGTATTGCCACTTTTATTCATCAGAGCAGGCACAAACTGGATCTGACGCCCTCAAGACTCTGAGCCAAGATATGTGCCCTGCCAGTGCCAGTGCCTTGCCTGCAAACCTGAACCCTGCAAAAATCAAAGAAGCAAAATCCCATGGTATAAAAACCCTGGCGTTATGATGAAGACCACATCATCATTTTTGATAATAAAGTTTTATGAACCTTTGGTTTGAACAAATCTTACCCTATCTAGTCTTAGTGATCTTCCCCCTTAATTCTGGTCAAGTAGACTACCAGGCTGCCACCCCCTCCAGAGACCAACCTGCCAAGTTGCCCCAGGCATTATACTGTCCCCTGGGATCCCACTTTAGACCTGTGCACTTTACTGAATATCCCCCAACCTGGCCTATTCAGAGTACAACTTGGAAACCATTCTCATTGCCAACCCCTTGGCAAGGACTAGAAGTACTGACTACATAGGACGCAAAGGAAAAATGATTGAGATACCACCCTTATTGTTCAAAGACAAGTACAACTACCTACCAGTGTACTGTGTTCCCGTGACTCTGCCCTTAACCCCTAGACTGGACTACCCACTGGAACCCCTTGCCACCGCCAAGACTACCTCTACCCAACTGTTTGGAGTACTCTGTATTACTCTGACAGGGTTGATGGATTCCATGGTCCCCAACACTGGACCCTGGTCCTTGCTCAGGCAATCTTTCTCTTACATTAACAAGTTATTACCCATTCTATGGTGGGCCTTACCTGCTGGCTTGGCCGCACCTTACCCCAAGACGCCCAATGCCTCTACCTATGACTGGTTCCCTGACATTATGACAATCTTTTACAAACACAGTAACCTGGGCCCCACAGTGTTGTTAACACTTGGGGCAACTTATATGCTTTTTTTTGTGATAATCACTTATTACACCCATAAGGCAATTACCTCCCTGATACTCTCATGGATGAAGAACCAATCTGCCAAAGAATTGAAAGACCCTGCACCTGGTGCAGAGCCCCAGAACCCAGCCACGTCACAAGTGAAGAATGTGATAGTGAACCAGACCACAACCAAGGTGAATATGCCCCAGATGGGCAAAATCACCTTAGAAGAAGCTTGTCGAGCCATGCCAGTCCTCTGCCTCCACTTCCAAACCAATGCCAATGCCTACCCCAGTGACACTGAGAAAGTCTTGGGGGTGGCCGCCATGCTATCAGGAGACGCACTGGATTGGTTTGGGAAAGCCACCACCAAAGATGTTGAATTTTGCCTGGACCATTCAAAATTTGAGGCCAAACTCATGAGCACTGGCAATGACCAAGACACCAGATACTATGCGCTGAACTTGATGTTAGAGATCTGACAAGCAAACTGCCCTATTCAAGCCTGTATTGATGAGTTCCTTAAACTTAAGATGTGCACCCAACTTGAAGATGAACTATCCACCATTATCTTCAGAAAGGGAGTTAACTTGGCCATGAAAGACCTGTTGAAGCACCACCTGCCTACACTGAGCCTGGAGGAACTACTAACCCTATACAAAGGCCTGAGTCTGAACCAAGAAGGACAGAACTTGTAACCTGCCTGAGCCAGCAGGGCCATGACGCCTAACCAACCAGGAATGTCCCCTGACAAGTTATAATGCCACTATTGAGATGGGTTGTGTTTCTACTGCCATGAGGCCAGACACCTAACCAGAGCATGCACTAAGAAGAATACACCTCCTGTATCCTTGGCACAAATAAACACCTCTGTGAAATCTTAAAAATTCATCCAAGTGACCATAGACTGTGTGGGAATCAAGCACCAGATCAAAGCTTTTATTGACACGGGAGCTGATGAAAGCTTCATTGACGCCAACCTGTCAAAGGAATTAGGATTAACAGCTTCAGAGCGCAGCCTACAAGTAACCATGGGAAACAGTTCCCTGGACATTGGTTACAAGTGTGAACAGGAACTTCCTTTGACAATTGGAAAGAATGTATATCCAACCCCCTTGATCCTCTTGCTGGGACTGCCACATCCTCTAGTACTAGGAGACTCATGGCCGGACAGACATGGCCTGATTCTAAACTATTGTGAGCAGACTGCCATCTTGGGACAACCTGAGTCTTGTGATACCGTTCCATTCTGTATAAGCCATGTCAGAGCACCAAACAACAGACTATTAACTAAAAAGATGGAACCCAGCATTGGGACATTACCCACTGCCTTGCAGAAGTGGGGCCATGTATTTAGCAAAGAGGAAGACATGAAACTACCCAGCCACCCATTCTATGACCACACTATAGACCTACTACCAGGCACCCAACCACACCACAGCCCCATTTATAGTTGCAACCACCGTGAGCAAGTGGCCTTGAAAGCATACCTAGAGGATATGACAAAAAAGGGCTATATGCAAGCGTCAAAGGCCCCCTGCTTGTTGCCCATGCTGTTTGTAGGAAAGAAGGATGGCAGAATGCGTCCATGCGTAAACTACCAGAAACTGAACAACATTACAATGAAGAACCACTACCCCATCCCTAACGCTGATGACCTTTGTGATGTACTGACTGGAGCCCAGGTATACTAAAAAATTGACCTTTGTGATGCCTTTAACCAGATCCAAATCAAAGATGGAGACAAATACAAGACAGCTTTCAAAACCAGATATGGGTTGTACAAGTACCTAGTAATGCCGTTTGGTCTCTGCAACGCCCCATGCACTTTCCAAAGGATTATCAACACTGTCCTAGGGGAATATCTTGACCACTTTTGTGTTGCGTACTTAGACAACATCCTCATCTACAGCAAGACTCACAAGGAACACCTGCGCCACCTGGACCTTATACTAGAGAAACTCTCCCAAGCAAACTTACATGCCAAGCTTAAGAAATGCAATTTTTCCAGTCTGAGGTTGAATTCCTGGGATATGTAGTGAAGATTGGCAGGTTTGCAATGGCACAGGACAAAGTAGAAGCAATAACGTCTTGGCCAATGCCCAAATGTAGGAAAGATGTGAGAAGGTTTTTGGTCCTGGCAAATTATTGCAGGGATTTCATCCAAAATTTTCTCACATTGCCCTGCCCCTGACCCTCCTGTGCTCTGACAAGGTCACCTTTATCTGGACTCTGGAATGCACCACCGCCTTTGAGATCCTGAAACTTGCCTTCACCTCTGCCCCTGTCCTGGCCATGCCAGATCCCTCCAAACCTTTTGTTCTGGAAACTGACACATCAGACTTTGCAGTAGGAGGGGTCCTTTGACAGGAAGGAGGGGATAGCATGCTACATCCTGTAGCATATTACTCCAAGAAGCTGCTGCCTGCTAAAGGAAACTATCCAATCTACAATAAGGAGATGCTTTCTATAATGAAGACCTTGAAACATTGGCGCCAATACCTATGTGGCACCAAGTTTCCAGTAAAGGTCCTAACCAACCACAAGAACCTGGTTTATTTATTTAAACCCAGACAGCTGAGCCAAAGACAGGCCAGATAGGCCTTGGAACTGGCCAACTACACCTTGAACATTGACTACAAGCCTGGGAAGGTGAACATGGTACCTGACGCCCTGAGTAGAAGAGCTAATCTGACCCCTTCCCCTGCAGAAACCAAGGACCACAACATACATGTACTCCTTGACCCTGCCAGCCTAGATATCCAATTGATGTATCTGAAGATCATGGCCCACAAACCTGACAGAATTGAAGCACATAAATTAGACAAGTATTCAGCGGAACTCATTGCCAACTTGACCTCAGACCCAGAGAGCCGCCACCACAAGAAAGGATTTTTGCTGAAAGGATCCACCCTGCTATTACACAACCAGATCTATGTACCAGAAGGTGAAACAAGGACCAAAGTACTCATTGATTATCATGACTCAGAGATGGCAGGCCACCCTGGCAGACTCAAGACACTTCAAGGAATCAAGAAGAATTACGCTTGGCCCCAAATGGACAAAGACGTGGCTGCCTACATTGAAGGCTGTGAGACATGTGGTAGAACCAAAACCTGTAGATCCAAACCTGAAGGCCTGCTAAGACCACTAGACATACCAGCGGGACCCTGGCAGTCCATCTCAATGGATTACATTGTAGAACTGCCCCTCTTCAATTTTTTCAATGCCATCCTTGTCATGGTAGATAGGTTTACTAAGATGTCCTATTT
Organism: Entomophthora muscae; assembly: GCA_014839935.2. NCBI lineage: Eukaryota > Fungi > Entomophthoromycota > Entomophthoromycetes > Entomophthorales > Entomophthoraceae > Entomophthora > Entomophthora muscae. Next base: position 431,797 of record QTSX02004277.1, read on the forward strand.
CATCCCTACCACCACCCACTGCACTGCTGCAGAGACAGCTAGGCACTTCCACAACTGCATCCTAACTCAACATGGTAATCCAGGGGAAATTATCACTGATAGAGGACCCCAATTCACCTCCAAATACTGGACTCAGGTGATTAAAGACTTGGGGGTGAAGCGCTGTGTATCAACCTCCTACCACCCACAGACCAACAGCCAGACTAAACAAGTAAACCAAATACTTGAAAAATACCTACAATGCTACGCCAACGCCAACCAAGATAACTGGGCAGAGATGCTACCCATGGCACAGTATGCTTACAACAGCAAAGACCACACATATACCAGAATGTCCCCCTTTAAAGCCAATTATGGTTTTGACCCGTCCTGGGACCCCAGTATTGGTAGTAAGGAAATAAACCTGTCAGGACAAACCTGGATTGAACAGATACACAACACCCAACAAACCTGTCTTAAGAATATGACCTGTGCTGTCCAGACTTATAAGGCGTTTGCAGACAAAAAGAGGACCCCTGGAAAACTGTTGAAAGTAGAAGACAAAGTCTATCTGGACTCTCAAAACGTGCCTCTGACTGTTCCCTGTCAGAAGTTAGCCCACAGAAGAAGTGGCCCCTACAGGATCACTAACTAGTAGGCAAAGTAGCATTTGAACTAAAATTACCCCCTTGTGGAAGATACATAACGTCTTCCACTGCGTGCTTCTATTCAAGAAAGAAGGAAACTCCCTCCCCCACCAGAAACTCAAGACTGACCCCCCTCCCATCCAAGTAGGACGCTCTGAAGAATACAAAGTTGAATATGTTCATGGGGACCGTACCCACTATAAAACCCTCCAGTACTACGTCAAGTGAAAGGGATACCCACCTGAGGAAAGCACCTGGGAACCATTAAGCAACCTACCCAACGCCCAACTAGCAATACAACAATACCTTGAGAAGAAGGCCAGGAAGAAAGAGACCCCTGGAAAGGAAGGGGATGATGTCATGAATGACATTTCAATACTTGTATTGAAAACCCAAGAGTTGAACCCCAGTTCCCTGAAGGCAGATCAAACCCTCCAGGACAGACCAAGACCTACCAATCCGTTAAATCACAGGCTTGAATTGTTAAATTGTCCCGCAACCCGCCGTCCTGCTACGGAGGATTCCCTGAATAGTTGCTAGTCTGCTGCCAAATTGGTGCCAATGAAGACCCATACCTGCAAAGGAGATGTAACCTGGCTAACAGAAGTTGGTGAAGGACCTACTGCCAACCTGCCCAACGCTGATACTGGAATTTTGAAGCCAACATTGGAAACCCTGGAATCAAACCCTGACCCTCCCAAGACTAATTGAATCACACAAAGTGGACAGAAAACTGCCCACTTGTTAAATTGCAAAACTGAGTTGACAAGTTACTCCAAGACCCACCAGTCTCCCAAGGACAATTCCCTGAATGGTCACCAGATTGATGACAACCTTGAGCCATCAAAGACCCAGACCTATGCAGAGGCTGTAGCTTGTCTTAAGGAGGTTAAAACAAAACCTACTATTAACTCTGCCAATGACCTCCAGCAACTGCCAGCCTTCCATCCAGAATGGGTAGTACAATTGAACTACTCAGGTGACATAGCAAACAGTGGCAGCGGAATGAAGTATTGCCACTTCTATTCACCAGAGCAGACACAACCTGGATCTGCCACCCTCAAGACTCTGAGCCAACATCTGTGCCCTGCCAGTGCCTTGCCTGCAAACCTGAACCCTGCAAAAATCAAAGAAGCAAAATCCCATGATATAAAAACCCTGGCGTTATGATGAAGACTATGTTGTCATTTTTGATAATAAAGTTTTATGAACCTTTGGTTCAAACAAATCTTACCCTATCTAGTCTTAGTGATCTTCCATCTTAATTCCGGTCAAGTAGATTACCAGGCCGCTGCCCCCTCCAGAGACCAACCTGCCAAGTTGCCCCAGGCATTATACCGTCCCCCAGGATCCCCCTTTGGACCTATGCACTTTACTGAATACCCCCCAACCTGGCCTATTTAGAGTACAACTTGGAAACCATTCTCATTGCTGACCCCTTGGCAAGGACTAGAAGTACTGACTACATAGGACACAAAGGAAAAGGATCAAGATACCGCCCTTATTGTTCAAAGACAAGTAAAACTACCTACCAGCGTACTTTGTTCCCATGACTCCGCCCTTAACCCCTAGACCAGACCGCTCACTGGAACCCCTTGCTGCTGCCAAGACCACCTCTACCCAACTGTTTGGAGTACTCTATATTACCCTGACAGGTTTGGTGAATTCCATGGTCCCCAACACTGGACCCTGGTCCTTACTCAGGAAATCTGTCTCTTACATTATCAAGTTAGCACCCATTCTATGGTGGGCCTTACCCGCCGGCTTGGCCGCACCTCACCCCAAGCCACCCAATGCCTCTACCTATGACTGGTTCCCTGACACTTGCAGTCTAATTGGCTGGATGTGGGATGTGTTTGTCATGGGAACCAGATAGTGCCATCTTATTGGCTGTTTCTGGATTACGGCTTCTCTGGGTGACCCCTTGGCTCAATTGGCCAATTCTGGATGCCAGGGTTGATATATAATTTGGGTTAGCAGCTGCTTGTACATGATGGGAAAACAGGGCCATGCTTGAGGACGCAGGAAAAAAACACACTCCTGGGTAGTGCTTGGGGAGGGGCCTGCAGGTTGGGAGTGGCCATAAACAGAGGCTTTACTGTTAGAAGACCCAGTGTAACCCTATATGATTTTTTAAAGGCCAGGGAGCAGCTTGTTTACTTGGCTGTTATTGAAAGAAGACATAATAAATTTTTATTAAAAAAATTAAACTCAAAAAGAGGAGTGTATGTTTTAGTCAATTTTATTGTTATATGTGTTAATTTTGTGAATATTATGATCTAAATTTTAGCCGTCATAAAATGGAATAGGGTGATTTTTGGGAATGCTTGCAATTCCAAAAAAAATCAGCACAAATCCACTCTAGATCCTTTAGAATCTTTTTTGAGATGCCCATAAGTTATATTTATTTCAAATTCACTTCATTTTTGACTTGAAATTTGGTTCTTAGATTTGACAATCCTGGAATTTCATATTTGTTAATTTTTACATGTGTTGTATATATACTTCTGGGAAGTATAATAAACAAGATAAAGGGTAAAATTAAGAAGAGAAATGATAATTTATTGGATATGAATATAAGATAATATATAGTATCATGGAAGGCCACATACTGTCCATGTACATCATGGAGGTCATGGGGCTTATCTGAGTAATGTTCCTTTTAAGTCACAAGGCTTATTCAAGTTGTGTTCTGTTTAGGATCTGGATTATTTGATCACTGTAATAAATGGTCAACTGATAGTAGTTCCACCAATTTACTGGTTGGTTGGTGAGCCCTTTGGTTACTCATTTGGTGATATACTTGGGGTGTTAATTCCCCAAGAGGGAGTAGTCAAAGATGTTACGACATCTCCCCATGGGGTGCTAGAAGGCAGAGCCTTGGTAATTTTCTTTAGAGTGTCAGAGATACCAGCTTGTTATTGATCCAGTTTGGCGTTAGGAACAGGGAGTCTGTAATTTTATTAGACTTTTCTTGCTTTACACAGGCAGAGTCAGTTGTGGTGTATACATTTTAGTTCAGTTTGGGCTCCAATTCCCTTAATAAGGTAGGTATTGTTGGGCTTGACTTCCATGACAATGTCTAGTCCACGTAACCCTGGTTCTAACTTATTCTGATTGTGGTTGACAACCCAGACTTTGTCCCCAATTTGGAATCTTTCCTGCTATAGTGGGATTACTTTTCTCCCAACCCTTTTGCGTTCTATGTCTTCCTGGTTTTTCTAAAACATTGTACGTTGGGGTCTCTGTTGTCTGGCACCTTTTTGGGAAGAGGTAATTGTGGTTCTGCAGTTGTAATAACAAGAGCAGGCTTTTGTCCATAGACAAGTTCATAAGGGCTTTTGCCCATGTTCTGGTTGACTTGTGTTCTACAGATCATGAGTGCTGTTGATAGCATGTTGACCCAGGCCTTTGGATTGGTAGCAGATAACTTACTGAGGGCTTTTAAAAGAAAGCTGCTTAGTCATTCTACTTGTCTATTTGCTTGGAGGTGATACAGGCTGGCTGTGATGTGTTTTATTCCTTTCTTGGCAAGGTAGATAGTGGTGTTAATGGCCTTAAGTTTGGTGCCTCCATCTTTGATCAGAAGGTCAGTTTTTGTGAACTTGGCTATGGTTTCTTTCCTAATAAATTGCTTCAGATCATTGCCTTTGTGTTTTTTGTGGCTTGTGCTACAGGCCACCTGATTGCATAGTTGATAGCTGTTATGATGTACTTATTATCCTTGTTTTCCCCAGAAATTGGTCTGACAATATCCAACAACCATACCTCAAAGGATTGTGTGATGGATACAGGTACTACTGAGTTGGGTGGTGCCTTGGTTTGGGCGTACTTCTCACAGAATTTGCATTGTTCCAGTATCTATCTTATATCATCTAGAATGTTGGGCCACCAGTAGTGTGTCTTGAGATATTTGTGCAAGTTTTTACTACAGGTGTGTCCCAGGTCTATGTGATATTGGAGGATTTTGTCAATCTTTTGCGTTGACAGGATGTAAGGTACGGTGTCACCAATTGGAAGTATTTGGTGCAGGGTGCCATATACATCTTTGAACAGGTGTTTGTTCTTAAGGACCTTATCTTGGATGTCCATTAGGGTGCCAGGTGGGAACCCTTCCTAGAGATTCCCCATGATTAACATGGGCCAGTCATGGTCGCCATCAGTACAAAGGACATGTTTGCTGTATAACCTTGACAGGGCATCTGCAGTAAGAATTTCCTTGCCTGGCTTGTATTCAATTTGCATTGGGTACCTCTATATGAGGCCCATCCACTTGGCTTGTCTTCTTGATAAGAGTTGTTGTGTTTTGAAGAATATTAGCAACTTGTGGTCAGTGAGTACTTTGAATGTTTGGGCCCCTTCCATATAGCATCACCATTTCATGAGGCAATGTATGATGGACACCAACTCTTTATTGTGTATGAGATATCTTTGTTTGTGTCAGATAGCTTTCTTGACTCATACGTCACAGGGAGGAAGTCCTTTTATGCTGTTTGGATACAGAGTACCCCTCCTATGGCATAGTCAGATACGTTGGTCTCTAATTCATAGATTCCCTCATGATTTGGATACTGGAGAATAAGTGAAGTAACCATACATTATTTTAGTTGACAGAAGTGCTGGTCTTGTAGTGGTGTCCAGACAAACTTGGTTGTTTTGCCTGTGATGACAGACAGGGGGGCTGTTAGGGCACCCCAATCAGGGATGAATCCTCTTACATAGGCTATCATTCCAAGGAAGGCGAGGAGTTTACTCTTATTTCTTGGAGCTGGCATTTCAGTTATGGCGCGTATCTTGTCTGGATCTGGTTTGATTCTGTCCTTGCTAATAATGTGACCAAGGAATGGGAGCTCAGCCAAAAAGAATTCATACTTTGATAGTTTTGCAGTTAGTTGTTTTCTTCAAGGGTGCAGAGGACCAGGTGGACGTCTTCCCAGTGTTGCTTCAAGTTTGGGCTATAGATGATGATGTTGTCTAGATAGATAATTGCTTGTTTTCCAATGTTTTTTAAAGACCCGTTCATGAAGGTCACAAAAGTGCTTAGGGAATTTTTCATGCCAAAGTTGAGAACAACACATTCAAAGGATCCATATTTAGTTCTGAAGGCAGTCTTTGGAATATCTATAGGCTTTACTCAAATTTGGTGATAGCCTGCTATCAGATCAATCTTTTTAAAGATTTAGGACCCCCCAGGGCATCAAAAAGGTTTTCAATCAGGGGCAGGGGATACTTGTTCTTAATTGTGACCTTGTTGAGCGCTCTGTAGTATGTGACTAGGCAGAGTCCTCTGTTTTTCTTTGCCACAAAGAAGACAGCAGCACCAAAAGGCAACTTTGATGATTCTATGAGTCCTTTCTAAAGGGCTTCATCAAGATAAGCTTTTGGGCGTTGTCTTCTTGTGGTGTGGCGCAGTAGATAGGGTGTGCCTTAGGTACACTTCCTTTGAGATCAATTTAATGTTGTATGCCACAATCTGGTGGTAAACCTGGTAGGGCTTCTTGGAAGACAGAGGAGAACTCACTAACTAGTTGGTCTTAGATGTAGTTGTTTTTATGTCTGGTTTCCGTATTTTTGAAATGGATAAACTTGTACGTACAGGTGTTCCAATTGATTTTGCTAGGTTAAGTTTCCTCTTCTGTTTTCATGATTTTTTACAAAAACGTGGTTTCTCATAAGTGTGTCAAGATGAGTCAGGTAGACATGGTGGTGCACCTCACCTCATTGTATGGTGAGGGTAGTGCTATCCAAGTCAATATGAGGTTTGGTCTTTCTCATCCAATCCAGGCCAAGTATAATATTGTACTTGGGGATTGGTATGATGAGGCCACTGAGCGTGGTTTGCACATCTCTAATTTGGGTGCAGAAAGGTTTTGCCTCTTGGGTGACTGTTGTGCTTCTTTTGTTTGCCATGATGACCCTCTTGATATTGCTTTGGCCTGTAGGTAATTTCATGAGGTCAAAAAATTTCTTGTTGATGAGAGATTGGTCTGCTCCAGTATCAAATAGTGCAGTGGCCTGATATCTGCAAAAGCAGAAAGGATAAGTGAGGAGTTTATTTCCATTTTGGGCAGCAAACAGTAGAGGATTGCTGGAGGGAACCTAGATCATGGTGATGGAGTCCACGTCCTGTTCTCTGTACAAGTCTTGTGAAGAGGGGGAGGGCGGCTTGCCTAAGCACTCCCCTGAGCTTTTCCCTCCTTGTTGGTATCTTCAGTACTTGCTTGGTTAGCCTGCGTTGTACAGTTCCTGTTTTGAGGATGGGAGTTGTTGGCTTGGTTGTTCTGCTTGTTGGAGTGAGGGTTCTTCTTTTCTGTGGGGCTCACCTTTTTTGTTTGTTGTGTGTAGATTGTCAGATTTCTGAGCTGCACGTTTTCCTTCCAAGAATGCATATTTGAGGTTCTTGTAGCAGGTCATGTCAAACTGACGCCAGATATATATGGGGAGGCTGTTATAGAAGTCCAACCAAGGTCCTGGCTTGTCAAAGTTGATGATGCTTGGAGCTCAGTTGCAAAGCCTTCATACACTGCAATTTAGTCCTCAATTGTTCCCGTCATTTTGAAGGTTTGAAGTTCTGTCATGATCACCACATCAGAATCCTTCATGGCAAACCTTTTGAGGAAGGCAGTTTTCAACATGTCCCAATTTTCATTCTGGTCAGGGTGTTGGTTGAGCTGTTCACTTAAAAAGCAAGAGACAGCTCCTGTGACACAGAGGGAGACTTCACTGGACCAGAGTCTGTGGGGGTAGCCTACTTGTGTGAACTTGATTTGCGTGCTGTTGATCCAGAGGTTGGTGTTTTCCTGGTGTAACGCTGCAAAGGTCCCAATTTCTGCTGAACGTAGGCGCTGGAATACAATGTTAGGTATTTTGGGCTGTTGTAGATCTGTTGTGGTTGGGACTGCAAGTAACAGCCTGTGGGCTTTGAGAGTGTTGTATTGTTCAATGGACACAAGGACTTTGTTGTAGATAACAAGGCCTGCAGGGACGTCTTGTCCTTCTTTGTAGTCTCTCCAGCCAGTAGGGAGTACCATTGCTTGGGTATTTTTCTTAGGAGGAATTTTCCCTTTGATTTGGGTAGGATGGATAACCTACCTGTGCTACCACTGTTGTGTATATACTTCTGGGAAGTATAATAAATGAGATAAATGGGAAAATTAAGAAGAGAAATGATAATTTATTGGATATTAATATAAGATAATATATAGTATCATGGAAAGCCATATACTGTCCATGTACATCATGGAGTCATGGGGCTTATCTGAGTAATGTTCCTCTTAAGTCACAAGGCTTATTCAAGTTGTGTTCCATTTAGGATCTGGATTATTTGATCCCTGTAATAGATGGTTGACTGATAGTAGTGCCATCAATTTATTGGTTGGTTGGTGAGCCCTTTGGTGACTCATTTGGTTATATACTTGGGGTGTTAATTCCCCAAGAGAGAGTAGTTGAAGATGTTGCAACACATGCTGTCTATGATTCATTAAACATACAGGAAATCTCAAATCACACATTAGAATCCTGTATTTATGATTCATGTATCCCACACTTGTTTGCTGTGTTTTGTCTTTAGTTAGTTGAGTTATCTGCTCAAGGAATTCAAAATTTGCCAATTTAAATAGTTGATTTTATTAAATATTTTAATTTTCACTCAGCTGAGTTGCCCCAAAAGTGATTTGAAATTTGGATCAAGGATTTGACAATCCTGCTTTTTTACATTCAGGTTCTGAATTTACAGTATTGGCTATCAGAAAAGCCACATGTGGATGGGCTGGTGACACATACAACTTGGCCTCCACTCACTTACATTGAATTGGGTGTACACAGTAACCATAGTGGTTGTGCTCCTTTGATCAGCAACCTGAGCTTGGAGTAGCTCCTGATACTGCTCTTTGACAATGTCAAAGTTCTCATCACTAGTATAAACCATTGAAAACAAAAAAGCAATTAAAATTCTATTAAAAACAGAAAAGCAAAGTATTTCTAGAAAATTGTTGAAACAGCAGGCTCTCCCTGCCAGCAAGGTTCTGAGTAAGTGGATCTATAACCTGCAATCCAATTTCCCAGTCACTTGAAGCCAGACTAGGAAGTCAACTTGAATTACCAAATCCAACAGCATGAACAGATGATGATCCTCTATGGTGGATATCTCTTTTTGGTGCTTGACTCACTATCAGGATCAAGCCACCCCCTTCACCATCCAATTGTGTAATCAACACAATCATATTCCTGTTATCCATTGATTCACAATAACTATATAATTGCTATCTCCCAATAAAGGTTATTATCTAGTTTCTAGCTATTTTCCCCCTTGTAACTCTGCTAAAACAACACAGTTACAACATTGGTTGCAGAAGTAGGTTTTCCATCCTAATTTACCCCAAAAATTCTGCCTGTTTTCCATACTTGCTGCGGCCAACAAATCCCTGATAGAATCATGCTTGGCCTCCCAGTAGACTGGAAACTGTACACACCTGGTGCCAAGATACCTGATAAGTTTTTCCTCTACCAGAGCATGGTGATCTCACTACCTGCGTTTAACGCCCTGTCAGCATAGGGGTTCTTCCAGGCTCTCTCCTCTATGCCTCAAACAACTGACAAAAACACTATGCCAGCCTACATAGCCCATAGACTTTGAAGCGCGGTCTTGGAATCCTTTGCTGGGGCCAACAATGACAACACTGCTGCATGGATCCAATTGGTCCATAGCAAACTGGCCCAAATGGAATGCCCACAACAATTCTAGATTGCAGAGATCTCTATCTGACTGACTCATGACGCTGGCACTTGGTGCAACAAGTGGCATGAAGAACACACAGAGAAGGATTGGGACACCTTCAAACAAGACTTCTTGGTAAGATTTGTGATAAAAGACACCATACTTATGATCATACTCCAAGTAAAGAACCTAACCCATACTGGCACCATGAAGGAGCTCACCTGCGCCTACAAGGAACTCTGACTACATGTCCCTCCAACATGGCCTTTGACACTCCAGCTACCCACCTCATGTACTACAACACACTCAAGTTGCATGTAATGAGACACATAAACCTGGACCAAGTGAACAATCTGCAAAGTCTGTATTGCAAGGCAGAGAAAGCGTAACAAACATCCAACCCCCTTCATAAGGCAAAAACCAGAAAACAAGAGAGACCCAAAGACTCTCACCCAGCCAGGCGTTCCAATCAACCACCCCTGGGAACAACAGCAGCAAAGTAAACCATAAACCACAGGTTCCAATGGCCACAGAAATGGGAACAATAGCCAATCAAACCGTACTCATTTCTGTGCCACTACCACACAAGACAACCAAGAAAAGGGAAAAGCCTGGGGAGAGCACTAAGCAAGCCAAGCTCTCACTGCACAATTACTGACTCACCCAACAACAAGTACCAACCTAAGGACGTGGATCAGTGCCCAATGATCCAAGTACCCTTGGAGGACCCAGTACTTTACACCATTGCCAGAAATCCCAATAAACTGATGTCTTACCCTTTCTGCTTTTGCAGTTACACAGGCTCAGAACTCCTGGACTTGGGAGCAGATCAAACCTTAGTCAACAGCAGCTTTGTAGACAAGTTCAAGCTACCCACTAATCCTTTGTAGATTAACAATTTGGTTTTAGCTGATGAACATCACATTGCTGTGACAAGGGAAACTTCCCCCTTCTCTGTCATGCTTGAGAACCTGCATTCCACCATACAAGGACCCATCATTGACTTTCCCAAGTTTTACATTGTACTGGGTCTGGACTGATTGCAAAGGAACAGCCCCCATGTAGACTGGGAAACCTTGGTATTGAACATCAAAAGCAAGGGCATCAATCACCAGATCTACCTCAACTCAGTGGACCAGCTCCTGCGTGACCACGTCTTTTTACGCATTACAGAGACCCTGGAAAAACAGGAGAATCTCAAGGCAATTTGCTGGGATTCCTTCCAGTACAAGATCATACATTTCAAAGACCACCAGGACACCACTATACCTCAAGACCGCAAAATTGTAGCCTGCCATCCAGAAATCTTTAAGGAGGCTTTACCTGGGTTGCCTCTAGAAAAGCATATCCAACACTCCATCCAACTCAAAGGAGCTGTACCTAAGGCACAACCCATCTATTATCTGACCCCAAACAAAGACAACACCCTATGTGCTTACCTCAAAGAGGCGTTGGAGAAAGGACTTATCCGCCCCTCACAGTCTCCTTTTGGGACTGCCGTGTTCTTTGTGGCCAAGAAGGATGGTACCCTGCTCCTAGTCACAGATTATTGAGCCCTAAACAAAGTTACCATTAAGAATTGTTATCCACTACCACTCATTGACAACCTCTTCAATGCCCTGGGCGGTGCCACTGTCTTCTCTAAGATTGACTTAACTGTAGGCTATAACCAGATCTGTATCAAAGAGGAAGATATCCCCAAAACAGCCTTTTTTACTAAATATGGATCCTACAAGTGTGTGGTACTCAACTTTGGAATGACAATCACCCCGTCAACTTTTGTGACCTTCATGAACAAGGTGTTTGCACCTCACATAGGCAAGCACACCTTAGTCTACCTTGACAACATTATTGTCTATAGTACCTTGGTAGAGCAGTACCACAAGAACTTAGAAGCAGTATTTGCTACCTTGGCGCAACACAAGCTGCTAGTCAAGACCTCCAAATGCCAGTTCTTCCGTGAGTAGCTGCCCTTCCTAAGACACATAGTCTCCAAAGATGACATTAAACCTGAAAGTCAGAAGATCCAGGCCACCTTCAAAATGCCACTGCCCAAAGACAAGTCAGAACTCTGCACATTCCTAGGAATGGTTACCTATGTACGTTGTTTTATACCTGACTGTGGTGTTTTGACTGCCCCTTTATCTGCCATAAATGGCGCCAAATCCAAGTTTGTATGGACCCCCCAATGAGACCTTTGCTTTAGACATCTCAAAGAGAAACTTACAACAGCACCTATCCTACAGTACCCCAAACACAATGGGGAATACCAAATGGAAACTGATGCCTCAGAAACATCCATTGGGGGATTACTAAAAGTAAAAAAAAATGATGGTAATTTCCTGCCTGTAGCCTACAAATCACATAAACTGACAGACAGCAAGTGTCAATACCCTATACACAACAAAGAGTTGTTGGCAATTGTACACTGCCTAGTCAAATGGCATTGTTACCTAGAACAACATGAAGAATTCACAACGTTGACCAACCACAAGTTGCCTATACATTTCAAAACCCAAGCAAATCTATCCTGCTGTCAGGCCTGCTGGATGGAACTCCTGGAGAGATTCAATATGCTCATACAGTAAAAGCCTGGTACGGAACTTGCCATGGTGGACACACTTTCACGCTTGTATGTCAGAGCCACAAGGGGAAAGAATGGGCTTGACCCAGACTGGCCCCTTCTGGTACTCCAAACAAAGGAAAGGGCTTCTCCCCTGGCACCACAGACATAGCAAAAGAAACAGTCATTAAGAACAAACACTTATTCACAGACGTGTATGGAACCCTACATCAAAAAATGTCTGACAGAACCACTATCCCTTATGTTCCCACACATCAGCAATTTGATACCATCCTACATTACCATAGAGACCTAGGGCACACAAAAAGCCGCAATCTCTATGAATTCCTTAAACACAAAGCATGGTGACCAACCCTGTACCAAGATGTTCAAGAAGTCTTGGACCAATGCAAAGTATGTGAGAAATTCTCAAAGAGCAAAACCCCACCTAAGTTAGTACTACCTATCAGCACACAACTACTCTTCAAGGTGTGGGCCCTAGACATTGTGGGCCCCATGCCAGGAAAACATAATGAGAAGAATTACATCATTACTGTAATAGACTTTGTCATGCAATGGCCAGTGGCACAAGAAGTAAAAACACATACAGGCAATGACTTGCAGCAGTTTATAGGGAAAGAAATCACCAGCAAGTTTGGAAAGCCAGAACTCCTGATATCCAATGGAGGCAAAGAATTGACCTCTGAAGATACCAACATATACCTCACCAAGAATGGGATCCAGCACACAGTGACAACAACTTACCATCCTCAGGCCAATGGTCATGTGGAGTGGCTGAATGGCAGCCCCGTGCAAGCCTTGGCCAAGCCCACCGCTGCAAGACCTGAGGAATGGTACAAGAAGCTATCAATTGCATTGCTTTTATGTCAGACTTGTGTGAACAGATCCACTGGGAAAAGCCCCTTTGAGTTAGTTTATGGCACACAGCCCAATATTATCCAAGCATTATCAGGACCCAAGCTGGAAATATCAAGCAAGGTTCCACCCTGTTCAGACCCCCAGGTCATGCAAACCAACAGCAATCAATCAGAAAGAGAAGAAAAGTGTTTGCAAAAGACATTTGTCCTCATCCAAAACAGACATGAGGTTGGCAACAAAGTTTGGGTCATGAACATCAACAAAAGTAAATTACAACCAGAGAAAGTAGGCCCAGAAATCATCCTTGTCACAGATCCTGAATGTATTAGACATTAAGTTGTCCACTTAGGGATTGAGCGGCATAATAATTGCACAATTGATTTAATTCAATCTAGTTTAATCAGGGTTAACCACATTAAGAAAACCTTTAAAATGGGTATTTGAAGCGCCTTTTGAATGCGCATCAGGTGTGGGCTTTACTTCTGAGGTTATAAATAGGATGTCATAGTTATTGCCAATTGCCCCCATTAGGCAAGGCGTGTTGTTGTAACTGTGCTGTTTTAGCAGAGTTACACAGGGAAAATATTTAGAAAATAGATCATAATCTTTATTGGGAGATAGTGACTATATAGTTCATGTGAATCAATGGATAACAGGAACATGATTGTATTGATCACACAGTTGGATGGAAGAAGGGGGTGGCTTGATCCTGATAGTGAGTCAAGCGCCAAAAAGAGGTATCCACCGTAGAGAATCATCATCTGTTCATGTTGTTGGATTTGGTAATTCAAGTTGACTTCCTAGCCTGGCTTTGAGTGACCGGATAATCAGATTGCGGGTCATGAACCCGCTTGGTTGGAACCTTGCTGGTGGGTTGAGCCTGCGGTTTTGATAGTGTGAAACCATTTGTTCTCTTGCGCGGCTCTTTCTACTGTACCTCTCCACTCTCCTCCTTTAGGAAAGTCCTTCTGTCTGTGCCACCATTCCCCTGGTGGAAATTCCCCTGCCTCCTACTATATAACTGCAGCACTATCATAATAAATACCAGCTTTATCATTATATCCTTATATTCTTCTGTCCTATCAAAGGCTGTCATTATACCATCTACAGGTATAGTATTAAGAGTTAGGATCCTGACTAACTGTTTGTAGAAAATAGCACCCTATACTGCTACAAATACGACAATCCTAAAGGTAAACAAAAACAACACTTATCTTGTGCAAGGACTTGGGAAACGTAAACAAGACAAGGTCCTCCACCATGATTGTCTGAGACCCTACAAGGCAAGACAGAAGCAACACAAGACTGTCCTACCCGCCACAGAGCAACAGTTAGTCCAGTATGACGCCTGGGGTCTTAACAACCTCCCTGACGACCTGTCCCCAGAGGAGGCCAACCTTCAGTTGGGGGGTGTTGAAACAGCAGGCTTGACCCGCCAACAAGGTTTTGAGTAAGCAGGTTTGTGACCCGCAACCTGATTACCCAGTCACTTGAAGTCAGACTAGGAAGTTAACTCAAATTTCTAAATCCAACAACATGAACAGATGATGACTCTTACGGTGGATACCTCGTTTTGGTACTTGACTCATTACCAGGATCAAGCCACCCCCTTCACCATCCAACTGTGTGATCAACACAATCATGTTCCTGTTATCCATTGATTCACAATAACTATATAATCACTATCTCCCAATAAAGGTTATTATCTAGTTTCTAACTATTTTCCCCTTGTAACTCTGCTAAAATAGCAGTCACAACAAAATTAATTTTATTTAAGTGTGTGCTCCTATTTAAGATATTCTCTCAGACATAAATGGCCAAATTTAGAAACACATACATTGAATATAATGATGTAGTTCCCTGAATAGATTTTGGTGAATTCACTCTTAAAATGCACTTTTTCTATTTTGAGGCCCATAAATAACCAATATTTTCAAAAAAAATGAGTTGTTTTGTGTTTGAACATATCACTTTTGTGGCTGAAACTTATTTGTTCTCTGTTTGTATCATTTTTGTTACACAATCATTACCACATTTGATGTAGATTGCTTCAGGATGTGACTGGTTTGTGTTTTTTTCAATATGAAGTACTTTTGTTTGCTGTCTCATTTCTGGGATTCAGTAATTGACTTATATTCCATTGTGTGATTGACCTTTTTGTTTTCCAGACCTAAATAAATGAAAGTTTTATTGAGTTAGTTGACCTTCAACTAGTTCCAGTTGAAATTTGTTGTATGACTGAACCCATTTGTTCTGAACTGAACAATTTTTGTTTATCCCAACAGGTTTTTAAACTACTGTATAGCTTACTTAGACTGGCAAATCATAGTAAGTTTTATTGGCTCCTTTCTGGCCATACAAAGGTTGCTTGACTAAATTTGTAAATGCCAGCCTAAATAGGGGTGAGATGACACAAATATCACCACTGTATAATATTTCCAGCTAATTGTATTTTATTTACTTTTGATTTTATCTAATCTGCTGTATCATAGCACATTTTTGTCCTAAAAGGATGTATGACCTCTAGAATCACTGTAGGCATCAGTTGAACCATGATCAAAGTTTAATTCAAATACTTAATGTTCCCTTAATGCAATTTGGTTATTTATTTTAGACTGCAGTTTATGGTTTCAATGCCACTCAATTTTATTGGTTGGTATCATTACATGATTCTCAGGTGACCTTTAAATCAAAAAAATTACTGTATTTTATTAAAGCCTTTGAATCAGCACTAATAACTTTATATGTTATCAGTGTAGGATCCACATTTTGCAGATCGAGCCACTTCCATTAAGGACTACAAATGATTTTAACTTGGATCATAGCAAAGTATTTGCTTCTTAAAATATTTTAGATTAACGTTGAAGGACAAAATATATAACGGTGTTGTCAAGAATTTATATTGCTGCGTTCTTTAAGAGTCAAAGCTACTCTATAAATTATTGATTTATCCCAGGCGAGTCTAAAAGCTACATTTATTTTTCCAGTTTTACCTTTGGGATAAGGCTTAAGATAGCTTGGAGTATAATTTCTCTCTTATGTCTCGACCTCATCCTAAAATCAAAAAGATAATAAAAGCTTTTGAGCCGAACTACCGTTTATCCCAAGATCTCGATGTCTTTGTAAGTAATCTAATAGATGTTGCGTCACTCTAAAAAAATGTCGCTGATCTTCCTTAATTTACCTTCAGCTTAATACAAAGTATTCGAAAATCTTCCCTTAAAAAATAGGGCTAAACTCAAGAAACTTTTGGCCAATTTCATACAAATAATACTTTTTGTATTTAAATTTATTTCTTAAGGCACTTAAAACATTTCACGATAAATTGAGTTGCTTTTCCGTTTGGGCTACAGTTTTTAATCTGCTTATAAAATCTAGCATTGACGAGGATTTCTCACTGAAATTTATGAACTTCCCCTATTAGATCTCTCTTAACTATGAAAAGTTCCTTAAAAGGCTTATGACCGAGGCAAAAATCTGTGCATATTCTCAAAACAGCAACGTGGTCTACTCTGATCACATCGAAGCAGTAATGGAGGTAATAATCGAAGCTTTATCCCTGCGACGAGAAGTTTTGCTCTTTTTGAAAGTTTAGATGAAATCCTTTAAAAATAGGATTGTTAGAAAAACTTTATTTCCTTTTGCTTTCACTTAAATTAGGGTTTCTTGAAAAATTCGATAGATGAATTTAGTGGAATTTTGCTAAAATTTAAATTAATGGGTTAAATTTTAATATCAGGGATAGGAATCGTCATAGATATTTTTTTCATTTCAATTAACACATATTTATTATATAGAAAGTTCTCCAAGAATTCCGCGGTTAAGCAGTACCTTTGTATTCGTATTGTTTTGGGAATTAAGCAAAATTGTCTACTCAATATAACCTGGTTTGCGGAGAAATTTATTGACTGCAATAATTTGAGTTATGTCATTTTCTGCATTACTTTAATTTTATGTGCGAAAGTTAAGTAAGTTATTTTAATTTTCTTTCTGAGTATACTCACAAATCCCAAGTAAACTTAATATTTTAGGTTGAAATTACAGTTTTATCTTAGATATTTTCTGGCTTGATCTGTCACTATACCTATAGAATCTCGAAGCAAAACAGTACTATTTTAAGTGTATAATATATCCCTATATCTTCTAACTTTTTAATTCTTATAGATGACATAAATACGTTAAATCTTTCTCAAGACACCACTGCTTTTTAGGTTTATCATTCGTATTAATTTGGCCTATCTTTGGGTAGGTATTACATTTTTTATATTATCGACTTTGACCATGCCATCAACATTCTAATAGCTGTGTGGTTTACCTATAACAAAGATTTAAAATCTACACTAAAAAGTATACTGCACCTAAAAAAATTGGATATTTTCGACAAGTTTTTTTAAAAAGTAAAATTAGCATCCATGATAAGCAAAAAAATGTGTTAAGCCAATTTTTAAAACTTAAGTAAACTATGTTGTTGAATGATGAGGGTCAAGGGTAAAAATAGCAAATATATAACTATTTGAAGGCAGTTTAGGTTTTATCAAGGTAAAAGCTACAAATAAACATTCTATTTTTTCAATCTCTTTGTCAGAAAACATGAGTATTATGGGTTGACTGGACCATCATTCTCTTGGCCTGATTGGTGAACAAACCACCACTGACACTTCATTTATCAACCCTGATAAAATCAAGAGTCTGATTCTGTTGATGGATTTAAAAAATTGGAGGGCTCTAATAATAGGCTTCTATATTTCCAATCTGATCAGGGTTAATCAAATTAACTCAAATTAGCTAGTTACAGCTAAAACAGGAGCTAGACTTGGCCAATTTGAGCTACAGAATAGGCGCTTGGACAAGCCACTACAGGTCGCTGAGTTAAAGCAATAATTTGGAGTATCAGCTGTTTATGAAAGAATGAGATCAACCAAGAGTCAGCTCACTATGGAACTGACCTGTCCACAACTAAAAATCCTATAAGCAAAAAACAGAGTTCCACTGGCACCCTGTTATGCTGAATTCTCACTTTTGAAAAATGAGTAGAGAAACTAAAGGAATTAGTATCTCACGCCTCCAATTGTGTGGATACCTAGCTATGAGAGCTGAAACTGACAGTCTAAGAAATAGATAAACTGACCAATTAAAAGCTAGAATCATCGGTATTATCCTGGTAAGAGAGTATACTGTGCCTTATATAAACCCTTTCATGTTGTTGTGGAAAAGTAAACTTCAATACTTTTCATAGCTTTTAGATTTCAGAATAATTTTATTGTCCACCACTAAACAGAACCTATTTTGCTTAGCTGCTAATTTCAGCTGCTAGACCTTTTCTTTAAGTACTTGTGAAAACTGCTTGAACTGACTTTTTTTCAGTGTTAGGCGATCTAGAATTGAAGTCAGCCTTTCTAGATATTTTTACCTGAGCTATTGTCAGTTCTTTTTTCACAGCTGTTTGATAATCCAAATTGTTCTCATATCATTCATCAATTACAATAGTTTCTCAATGCAACAATTTTCATAATAAAAATAAATTTATTATGATGCAAAATCTTGATACTCTTTATAAGTTTTATTGTTACAACAGATCTTCTTGATTTTTGGTTGGTTTGTGACATGACTTGATCATGTTGACTATCATGGTTAACTTTTATCTCTACCAAGAGTTATGTTGGTGCATAAACCCATTGATTCTATTTTACCTCTTTGAACCATTGCAAATCAAACCATCCCTAACTGTGCTCACATGAGTTGTTTTCAGGATCAGATCCAAAGGTTTACTATTTTTCATGAGCGTATAAAGTATATTTTACCATATAGATATTGATCTTCTCTTAAATCTCTTCTCTTTAACAGATGCAAAGTTATGGTAGCTTTATATTTCAAAGCACATATCTATTTTGTTACGTTTTTGAAGATAGTGAATTTACATTAAAGATCTGGTAAACTAAAATGTTAAAAATTCAAACTTTTAAAGCAGCGGTATCAATCATTCAGGAAGCCAAAGATCCAACCAAAAGGGTGTATAGTGCAATTTAATTTTCCTGGGACTAAAGTTAAGCCATATCCAGCTGAGGCCTCTGCTGTACACTAAGCTTTGTTTCTGCAAAGCAGTAACTGTGCAATATAAATGCAATAAAGATTAAATTACACTATTCAAGGCTGTTCTAATATATAGAAGTATTGATAATAAAATTGTAATAATAAGAGTAAATAGTATATTGAGGTTAGATTTTTATTAGGAAAATAGCACTTTATATAGACAAAGAGAAATTATATTGTTGCTATGGCTGTAAATACTATATACTCAATGCAGGAGTTGTTGGTTGAATATGGGTTTGTTTAATAATGCATCAAGTGATGTGAGGGAAGAAAAATGGATGGTCAACAACAATCAAGATGTTTCAAGTGATGTCAAGCAAATACTTAAGCATTTGCAACTTTAGTTCATCTGGATTTGCTACCAATTATAAAAACCACAATTTGCTTTCACTTTTGTGATAAAAAGCATCATTATTATCTATAGTAGACATCAGGACTGATGATGACCAGTAGTAACATTGACTGCTACTAATAATTATCACAGCCTCACAACCAGCAGTTTTCAAATAAAGAACACAATTGATTTTCTTCAATAATAGTGTCTCAGTTAAAAATAAACTTACCTCTTTAAATTAATACCACTAACTACATAAGTAGTATATCCTACAATAAAGGCATTATCTAGCCTTGTATACAGTAATTTTAGAAACTATGGAAACAACTGAAAATATCTCAGATTTAAACAAAATACAACTATCAGGTTAAAATATACACTCTGTTAACAGGGTTTTGTGGTGTTAATGGACAAAATGGGTCAACACAGCAACAAAGGGCTCACGCGCAAAGCAAAACCATTCAAAATATAATCTGAAATACATGGATTCACAAACAAAATGGTGAGTTGACTTTTGGGGTACATATGTTTACTATGTGAATCAGTGACAAAATACGCCCAAGCGTGGTGTGTCAAAACTCAATCCAAAAACAAGACACAATAGCAACTCACTATGTAAAAAAATCACTCAAATGTTGTGTGCAATGAACTGTACTCAAGAATGATACCAAGGTATCTAAAATAAGACACACAATCTGAGACATAAATTTTAAAAATATTGTGTTGGGTGCTTAATTTGGCGTAAAATATGTTGGGTGTTCTAAAATGGGCGTTGTAAAACCAGAAACAACTAATTAAGAAATGAAAAATCTATAATTAGGATATTGGGAGGGAAAAATATTAATTAAATATCCATATTCAGATAAAAGCAAAAATTAAAATTAGAGAGTAACTTAATTGAATTTTATTTAGTATTTTATTAAATTGTAAAATGAAAGGAACACAGCAACAGAGTACCATTGCACCCGTTGTGCGCTGTGGTTGCAGTTGCCCTTGCGGGTCAAAGAACAGAGTCAGTGCAGCACAAATGCCTACTCAGGAAGGAGACGGGAGAGGAGAGTTCAATAGTGACGCTGCACTGACACAGCCAGTTTGAGGAGCACAAGCTGCTAGGGTGCAGAGCATAAACCCTTGGGTCCCCAAGCTGACCTGGAAGCCCACCAAGGTTACCTTCACCAAGAAAGTTAGAGACAAGGAGGTAGAACTTACTTCATATGTGTTCAACATTGTATACTGGCAAGAGTTGGTCCTGTCAGCCATGCTGGAGAAGGTGAAGCCTGTTCTTGATACTAGCTACAAGCCCTACATCAGTGATGGCAATCAGGAGGAGGACAAGGAGCCTGAGTTCTATCAAACCAATGAGGGACAGTTAGTGCTCAAAAAGGTTGTTGTGAGAATTGAGGAGCAGGTTAAGAAGGATTAAAACCAAGCTCTCAACCACAATAAAATTGCAGTTTCAGCAACAACCAAAAGATTGCTGCTAACAATTCCTGGGAGGCCAAAGGGGAGAAGGAATCAACTGAACACCAAAAGCAACAGGCAAAACCAGAAGGCCAAATTAAACTAACAAATTTTGAACTTTATTAGAGTAGAGAATGATGAAGCAAGGTCTTTTACAACACTTGCATTCATTTAAGAGATGTGATAGGATTGGGGTGGTAGATTGAATGTCACAAACCAATTGACCAATGATATGAGCAGATGCAAATGCATTTCTTGAGGCAGGAAGATCTTGAAAATTTTTGAATGGACATAGTTGAAAAGAAAACTGAATCAACTAACATCAGTAATATGCTTTGGATGCAATTACCACTGCTCCTGGCCTCTTTTGCACATGATATTTAACCAGAGGTGTTTCTTGGGTGGGTTAGGCAGGGGCATCTTCAGAATAATTCTAAAATATTAAATCAATGGCCTTTTTTGGGCTTTTTCAGTAACCTTTCAGATAAATATTCAAACATAATTTGGTAGAAATTCCCAAGCATTTGGCAGGAATTGAAGTGGAGGTCTAAGGGGGAGGCGTAACTTTACAGTTGTAGCCTTCTACACCAAGGTACCCATGCCCTGTGTTGTGCCCAATGCCAACGAGTCAATCCCCACCACTAAAAAGCCCGCCCAGAAGCACATCCCTGACATCAAACACATCATCCTGCTTAAGCTAATGCATGAATTGGGTGATTACAAGGCGGCTGCGGTCCTTGTTGGGGTGGATCCCAAGTACACCTCAAAGACATTCAACATCTTCATCAACACTGGCCGAGTCCTTGCTGTGGAGAAATCCTTGCACGTTTCTACTATGCTCACCAAGGAGCACAAATGGGCAATCTGCCAGTGGATAACCCAAGATTGTCATCTTGAACTGGCAAATATACAGGCCATGATTAAATCTACTTTTGGGGTTGAGGCCTCAATTTTCTTTTATTATCATTTGGTAAAGGGTATGCAGTTTTCATGGAAAAAGCTTGGGGTATCCCCATACAATTATAATAGTCCAGCCAATATTGATGTCCAGAAAAAATAGCAGAGGCGTACACTGCTCTCAAAGCCAAGGAGACAGTCAAATTCTACTACATTGACAAGTCAGCATTTGCCTTGTCAATGTGCAACATGTATGAGTATGTCCCCAAAGGCTCAAATGATGGGATGGCTTTGTGTGCTGCAGTCCACGCCACAGCCTATTTGATGGTGGCTCTCCTCAGTCCAAAGGGAGTTGAGCTGTACCAAATGATATTGGGATCTCATAATAGCCGGCCCTTCCTATCATTTCTCTGATTGGTCCAGGAGCACCTGAGGCGCACAAACCTGGGCTTCACCAACATAATTGTGCTGGACAATGTTGGTCTCCATAAGGTGGCTGATATTCTCAAGAAATTCTCAATGATTGATATTAGCATCACAGTGGGCCCCCAGCAATTGGCCACAGTAAATCTGCGCCTTCTCTTTCTCCCCACCTATTTTTCCTTTCTAAATCCCATTGAGGAAGTCTTTGGGTGGCTCAAGCAAGTTGTCAAGCAAGGAACCCCAACTGGGACTGAGGACCTGTTTGATTTGCTCCAGGCCAGGATCCACACCCTCCCAGCTGAGACTGTGGCCAAATTCTACGGCCACACTGATTTGTTCATCCCCACGTGCCTAGCCAAACAGCCAATCAATTAAAGGCTTAGTGTGTCCAACTATTTTATATTCTCTAATTTACTATTTAAGATTTATTAATTACATTTTATATTTAGAAGCTTCTAAGCCCACAATCACATTTGGCAAGACCATCAATGAGTAAGTAATTTATTTATTTTATTTTATTTTATATTTTTTTTACTATGCCATCTGAGGTTATCCCAAACACTTGATACTGGATTACGTGAATATATTTATATCACTTTTGTCAAATAAATATAAAAATCAAATCAAAAAAATTAAATGTAAGGTGTAAAAATTAGAATTTATTTTATTAACGTATAATTTTATGCTTTTATGAAAACTGTTTCTGCAATATATTTTGTAAATCTTGTTTTCTAAAATAAGACTTAAAAAATTTATTTATAATAAAAATAAACTAGAGTATAAAGATGTTTATTGATATAGAGAAAAAAAATTAAAAGCACCTATAATGGGTTTGGCAGTATGTACCCACCCCGCAATGAAGGTGGCGCACAACCTTCACTGCCACACCGTGGACAGTGAATACACCCTGGTTAAAATACTCCCGCCTGCTGGTGAAAGGGAGTACAGTCAGGTGGGAGTGAAGCAGCAGCTTCTCTGGCGGGGCTGCAAACCCGTAAATTCCAGCCAGGACCAGGGCGTCCTGGATAACATGGTCCACTGAGTTCTATCTGGGGGGACCTTCTTTCCATCCAGGGAGAGCCGGGCCTTGTCAATCCCAAGAAGGACCCCGTCCAGGTCCTCCACAGACACGTCCATCTCAAAGTAGAAGAGGAACCCCAGGTAAACAACAAGGTGAAGCCTTTGCCCAGAAAAGGCTTCTGTAAACTCACAGAACTTATTATACACAGTACTAATCTTCTTCTTGTGCTTTGTCTTGGAAAACATGAGCTCCATTGCCAGAGAGACCCCTGTCTTGTTAGCACTCCAGGCCAGCCCAAAGTCTGCCAGGAAGATTTTTGTCTTCTTTACAGCTGTTGTGTCTGCAACAGACAGTTTTCCTACCGTTTGCCCAAAGTTGTCCAAGAGGTAAGAGATGGTATGCTCTACCAGGAAGCAGAAGCAAGCAGCCACATGAGCCTGGCCCATCTTCAGTACATTCTTGAATGGGAGCATCTCCAGGATGTCCCAAACAAGCTCAATGGAGTTTACATAGTAAACTTCACTGAGAACCGTCGGGTCTAGGAAGACCAGTTGGGCATCCTTGTAGGCAGTAACTGCCCACTTGGATGCCCTCTCAGCATGTGTCAGTCCAACTAGCGTGTCCCTGAACATTGGGAAGGTACTGTGAATCCTATCCTTGAGCTCCTGCAAGAAGGGGGGGGACAGATAGAGCTGTTTGGCCACGTAAGTGGCACAATTTGAATAGAATGTGGGGGGAACAAAAGGAACCAGGACCCAGCGGAGTTCACTGTCAATGTTTTCTAACACAAAAAAGGTAAGTATTTTAAATTTTTTATTAATTTTATTTTTTATGTTCCTTTGCGGGTTTCCTCCTTGCCTGCGGCTTTGGCAGGCTTTGCCATTCTTGGCGCAAGCAGTTGCATGGGCAATCCTTTATCCTCTGTCCTTGCCCTCTTGGTAGGTTTTAGGTGGGCATACATTTTAGGGTCATCTGTCCAGACAGACGGCGCAGAGAGGGCAAAGGACTTGAATTGCAAGCCCTCAATCACCATTTTTTGAATGTTGAGCAGGCGCTCAATGATCTTCTCTGATGTGTCAGGCATTTTGGTCATTAATGCCTTTGATGTCACCCTGTCAAGTTTCTTGCCTTTGAGGACGGCGGCCTTCACCTTTGCTTTGACCTTGCAGTCAATTTCTTTGAACTCTGCAACTGAAGAGTCAAGGTCCTTTAACAGCTTCTCCAATTCTCTCATATGATTTTTTACTAACCTTTCCATATGTTTTTATAGCTTTCACCCCAATAAAATCTGTATTATTCTGATACTATTGCCTCTTTGTTTATCCCTGTTTGTTTTCCCATTTACTACATTATTCCATTTTTTTAGTCATTGTGTATGTTTTACGCTCAACTCAATATGTGTTGTTTGCTTTGTGTTGACATTGTTTCCTTAATTGCCATATTATTTTTGGTGCTCTACACAGCCCCCTGTGAAAAATTTTAACAACAATTTGGTGATCAGCTAAATTTAAATTAGAAAATTTTAGGTTAACTGTTTTTAGATAAATTTGTTACTGATCCAAATTCAAAACCTTAATGATAAACTTTAAGCCAATCAGGAGCCAAGTGATAAAGTGATTGTTGTGACATAAAGGGTTATTCAATAATTCTTTGATGCATGTGCGCTAATTAATATGATTGGCTGGATCTTTTGCCATTGTGCAACATTGCCGCTGTGGCAAGTTGATGATGGACTAGTGCTAACCCAGCAGCTGATTGGGCACTATTCCACCAACAACTTGCCACAGCGGCAATGGCGTACAATAGCAAAAGATCCAGCCAATCATATTAATTAGCGCACATGCATCAAAGAATTATTGAATAACCCTTTATGTCACAACAATCACTTTATCACTTGGCTCCTGATTGGCTTAAAGTTTACATTAAGGTTTGAATTTGGATCAGTAACAACTTTATCTAAAAACAGTTAACCTATAATTTTCTAATTCAAATTTAGCTGATCACCAAAGTGTTGTTAATTTTTTCACAAGGGGCTGTGTTTGGGTACTAAAAATAACTGTGTTCTGGATCTAGATACATGGCATAGTAAACATATGATTTTATAGAAATAAGCTGAACATAAAGAATAAAACCAACTATAAAAAGATAGAACATGAACAATTGAAATTCAAAATCATTATAATATAAATAGAAAATGTTTGGCAATAGGAGGTTTATTGGGGCGGGGAAGAGTGATGCCTATTAGGCAGAATAGCGCAGAAAGGAAGACATACAGGCAGTGCTGGCCTGGGGGGTCTGGGATTGGGTTGATGGGGCTGGAAGATGGGGGGTAGTGGTGGCGGGGGTAGGGGTAGGAGTATTTTGCGTGATGGCTGCCATATAACGCTTGTTATATTCCTCATCTGAAATTGGCTGGATGGGCTGGTAGGTGGCACAGGGTGGGAGGCACTTATCCTTACATGATTGGTTGCCCATGTTCATGTGGAAAATCATTTGGGCAAACAAGTCAGCCATCATTTGGTGCCCAAAGAGAGAATTGTGGTCGAGGACCCCAAGATAAAGATCATTAAAAGCCTGAGGGTGGCGCTCCCATAGTGTGGATCTGATGTTGAAGAAGACAACATCACCCAGATGGATGTCTGCATGGCTGGCAGGGTACACAGAGGATTGATGCCTGCGTTCCTGGATGGCCTCAAGGGCGGTGGAGCTACCCTCCATCTGGTGGCTCAAGAAAACCCAGTACTTGGAATTTGAGCCATCCCAGGAGTCAAGTAATCCACCAAGAATGTGGCTGTACTTGTAGCCATTGGTGAAATCTGGGTTTGTCTAATAGTAGACAAAACCCTTGGCTGAAACAGCCAGAAACGCACCAATGAAAGTCCCCTTCTTGATCTTCTTCCTTCCTTTTTGAGTGGCGCCTCTTCCTTGCTCGCCAAAATCATCAAAAGCTATTGATAGCTTATAGTAGAAGATAAACATGACATCATCAGACAAACTTGTCATGCATTTGACTAGGGTTGATTCAATGCCAATATCATACAGGGAATCCTCAGTGCCATCCCATTGGTCACCGGCAACATTGGTAAGAACCTGTATCAAAGCCACCTTTCCATGCATCCAGAGCTGCATCATGCACTCAGACACCCAAATGCCATGATGCGCAAGTTGCATCTGGACCTGGACCTGGGTCAGGGGAAGCTTGGGATCCCTATGAAGGAGTTCAATCATAATTGGGTACACCTCAGTGATTTGTGACTTGGGGGCCTTCTTGGCTGTCCTGATCAGATTCCCTTTGTTCATTAGGTTGTTGAACTCCCACATTATGGTGGCTTGGGTAAATTGCAATTGGCTAGCAATATTTTCCCAGGACAGACCCTGCAGATTCAGTGCCACAATTTCCTGGAGAATTTGGGCAGTGATGATTTGTTGTTTGGGGCGCTGGGCCGCAGGAGCTGAGTCCTGATTGGCTGTAGGGGGGCAGGTTGGGTGGTTGCAGCAATTTGTTCTGGATTGAGGTTGTCATCCTGATTGGTTGGTTGGTGGCAGCTTGTTTGGGGGTGGGTACAGGAGCAGGGGCAGAGCTAGACACTATGTGACTACTGAACAAGTCAAAGCCATAGGGGTAGGGGGTCAGGTATTGGTTGGCTTCCTTGTTACCTGCCTCAAAGGCTTGGGTGTAAACAGGTGCCTTCACACCCCAAGCCTTGCCTCCATTGAAGCTGGTTTGTCTGCTGCTGGCTTTGCTGCTGGTGCCGTCAAAGATATTGCTGTTAAAAATCATTGTAAAAAACCTAGTATAAAATCACTAAAAGTAGAAGTTTAAAATTTTATGATTTATTTTTATTTTAATCACCATTTCATATTTGGCAGGTTCTCAAAATCATTCCATACAAATATGAAGCCATGAAAATGAATAAAATGCCTCTGTTCTTAAATTGGATAGCTGTTGATTGGCTGTTAAACTGTTATATTTCTATTTTAGTCTGCTCACACTACGCATCTTATGTGACTTCATTTTGATTCATGCTTGTTGAATCTTGCTTCTAGATTGCCCACATTTTGTTTCATTTTAGTCCTTCTGTTGGTGCCTCATATGAATCCTGATTGGATTATAATATACTCTGGGATGACATCCATCCATCTCACTTGTTGTGTCAGTTTATTTTGTTTGTGGTTGGAACTACACCGTTTGATGTTTGATATAATTTTGTATAATGGGCTAGTGAAATTTAGTTTTTTGTTTGACAGTTCATTTATTAACTGAAATTTTATAAATTAATTGAATCCTGAATCTTGTGCAACTTGGATTTTTGTCAGGAATGATGATTTGAATGCTCCTAAATCTCAAAATATAGAACCAGAGTCAAACCCTGGGTAAAACCCTTCACAGACTGCCAGACCCATGGGCTGGGAACCCAATAACCCACTAATGTTTGATAAAGTTGTTACCAGCCCACCAGGACCCAAACCCTTAGCTGTCCCGCAGGATTCTGAAAGCAAGCTGCCAGTGCAAGATGCCAAGAATTTCCCTGAGGTGCCAATGCCTGACACTGGCAGTTTGCTTGGTGAAATACGCAAGTTTCTCCATGAGAGTTATTCCAAACTCCCCCAAAGTCCCAGGGAAGGCACTGAACCCAAGGAGGCACCCAATACCCAAATTGACAAACAGAAGGATTTGAAGTCTTTTCATCCCAAAGCGGCCAGTGGCAAACTGCCAGTGCTAAGTGCCACACTGCCATCTGAGACCTCCGATGCCAACCCGCCCAAGCCCAGAAAACCCAACCAGGTAGTGAAGCCTGGCAGTGTGGTATAAATACCTACCAGGCCAAGATCAACCCCCATTGTCATTTTTAAATAAAGGTTATGAGATATTGGTTTCCCCAATTATTGCTGTATTTTATTCTTGTCATCTGCCAGTTAACTCAAAGATTATCTGACCCCCCTGCCAGCCTGCCAGCTACATATCACCTGCCTGGTGCTCCCTTTGGTCCTGTTCATTTCACAGAGTACCCCTTAAAGCCTTAGTACAAGGACTACACCACCAACAACATACTAGCCTGGGATCCCTTGGCCAGAACTACTGAGTTAACCAGATACAACCGAGAAGGCCCTTGGTATGTTACCAAACCCCACCTGTTCAGAGATAAATACAACTTCCTTCCTGCCTACCAAATGGACATGGAACCACCTGTCACCCCCAAACCAATGCCTGCCTCTGCCGCCAAACTCCCCCTGGACCATACCAACAAGCTTTTTGGAATTGTATATATTACTCTCACGGGAATAATTGATACTATTGTCCCTGCTGCTGGTCCATGGTCATGGGTGGGCAAGTCAATGTCTTACCTCATTAAGTTAGCACCAATCCTTTGGTGGGCCCTATCCACCAAGTCCACGACCCGCCAGTTCCCAAACACTAGCAAGCCAGCCAGTCAGGGTTGGTTCCCTGACAATTTTGTTCAAATATGAAGCCATTTTGTTTAAATCTGAGGTATTTTTGGTTGTTGCCATAGCTTTTAAAACTGCTGTATATTTCTTTTTTAACAACTATGCTGAAAGAGTACAGTTTTAATAAATTTTTTCCCTCTTTCAATTTGATGAACCTTATGTCTTCCTTGTTTTTTAAACAAGCAGTAAAGATATAAAAGACATACAAAACTAATTTGTGAGACTAACAGTAAGCTTTGGGATGATGGTTTTTAATACTGTAAATTCAGAACCTGAGCGTAAAAGTGAAGGATTTTCAAATCCTTGGTCCAAATTTTGAATCACTTTTGCGGGCAACTCAGCTGAGTGAAAAATAAAACATTTAATAAAATTAACCATTTAATTCAACTTTTTTGGTTTATTTAAATTGGCAAATTTCAAATCCCTCAAGCAGATAGCTCAACTAACAAAAGACAAAACTCAGCAAACAAATGTGGGATACATGAATCAGAAATGCAGGATTCTAATGTATGATTTGAGATTTCCTGTATGTCAAACAAATCATAGACATCATGTAAAACTTAACAAATATGAAATTGCAGGATTGTCAAATCCAGAAACCAAATTTCAAATCAAAAATGAGGTGAATTTGAAATAAATATAATTTATGGGTGTCTCAAAAAGGATGATAAAGGATCTACAGTGGATTTGTGCTAATTTTTTAGGAATCATTGGCATTCTCAAAAATCACCCTATTCTATTTTAGGGCAGCTAAAATTTAGATGCTTGATTATAGTAGATTTTAAAAACTGCTAATAATAAAATAGAATTATATATTACAATCTATCTTATCATTTTATCTTTTCCTTGATGTGTTGATAGTTCATTTGCTGTTGATAATGTGCTTGCAATTAATTGGATAGTTTTACCTCCAGTTGCCTTGGCAATAGGAAATCAAGTTGTCTCCCCAAGACCAGCTGTGGTCGCAGAGGCAACTTAATTTTCTATTGCCAAGGCAACTGAAGGTGAAACTATCCAATTAATTGCAAGCACATTATCAACAGCAAATGAACTATCAACACATCAAGGAAAAGATAACATGATAAGATAGATTGTAATATATAATTCAATTTTATTATTAGCGTTTTTTAAAATCTACTGTAATCAAGTATCCTTAATAGCAGTACATGAATACATAGTGCAGTAAACTGATGGTTTATCTTTCCCTCTCCTTTCTTCTTTGAAACAAAGTTTTATGGCCCCTGGCTACGCTGGGGGCCAAAAACTTTTAAAAAAATTCTGCGTCATCAGTTGGGTAGCTCATATATCATTATATGGTTTTGTGGTTGCTATATTAGCAATTCAGAGTGCAGAATATTGCAACATTTCCAGTTCAGACAATTTTACATTTCACTTAATTTCATGTCTAAACATGGTTGTTGAGATTGGATTTTTCATTTGATTTTATCCAGAGTGGAGCTTCTTGATTTGGGTTGATTTGTCCTAGTTTCTTACTGTACATTCAATTTGGATTCCAGTTCCTGCAATTAATATCTGGTTTTACTAGTGGCATTCAAAAGTGATTTGAAATTTAGTTCTTGGATTTGAAAATCCCGCAATTTCAAAAAACATAGTAAACTTAATGAAAATGGCTGATGGATTTGAACACTTCAAATCTGATTCCAGTTAATTCATTTTGTCCATTGGAAATGTGCAGTTTGACTTGAAATTTTCAAAGTGTCTACAAGTTCCCGCATTTTTAAAAATTCAAATAAAAATATAACAAAATCAATTTAATTAAAAAAAGGCCATCCCACAAAAGTGATTCAAAATTTGGACCAAGGATTTGACAATCCCATATTTTTATGTTCAGGTTCTGAATTTACAGTATGTGATTTCTCTTTGTATCTTCATAATCTTTGTTATGAAAACTTTTTAGAGCAGTCTTTTCAACATTTTACTGGCTGGTGTCCTGACAGAAAATTCTCACATGATAAGAGCCAGGCTTTTTTAGTTTAGACTCATTCCTTATACTTGACCACTGTTGTTGTAAAAGTTCACATTCAGACACTATCAATTTTGTCTTTTTGGTTTAAATCTCAAGTGTGATGATGTTTTTCTTTCATAATTTTAAAATTCTACAATCCTTAAAAGAGTCCAATTCACTTTATTGATCAAACAGTGGCTAAGCAATCTTTATTTCATGTATACAGTAGTTTTCAATCCTGTTGAGATAAACAAAAAATCTCAGTCTAAAAACAAAAACAGCTCAGTCTAAAAGTGAAATCAAAGTGGATCCAAATCTATTGTAATTTAATATAAATTCCTTGATTTTTGATTTTGTTTTTAGACTGAGTTATTTTTGGGTTTAGACTGGGATTTTTTGTTTATCTCAACAGGTTTGAAAACTACTGTACTAGTGGCATTTGATACTTTTTGAAACTGATGCTTTTTGGGGTTATCGAGAAGTTGTAAATTCCTAAAACTATTTCTTGATAAAATAATTTCAACTAATCATCTTACTCTGTGTGTTCTTCATACTTTGATGTGCCCTTTATAGCCTCACCTAGAAAAAAACTATTGTAATTCTGCATTCCCAGAACCTTGAGATATTCTCTTATTCATTCATAAAGACTAACTATAGGCTTGGTACAAACCTAATTCTAGGGTTAGGATATCCTGGTGTATTCTTTAGCTGAGCCTTAAGCAGTACACACTAACTGTTACTGTGACCCACATCGCATATAGAGTGCTCTAGAAGCTCCTCAAAGTTAGATCTATATAGAGCTCATCAAATAAGAGCCGTATCCAACTCTCAGGGCTCTCAATATTTGATCAGGAGAAAATCAATTAACTTTCAGTAATCTTCATGATCATCCCAATAGCCAAGGACATCGCTGATCTTTTCACCAGTGAACCCAAGGTCTTTGGTAATAATATGTATTCTAAACCCTACAAACAATAAAAACATCTCATTCCAATATCTCTTTTCGGTACATACTTACTGGTGTCTCCTCAACTGACACCAAAATAAGTCAGGCTACAAAAAAGTTTAGTAAATAGAAATATTTTTTTCAAGGTGGAATATTATTTACTGAGGGGAATTAACTTGCGTAAATTTTACAAGGCTGCAATAGACCACCTCTTTAGTACTTTAGATGGTGTTGTGTGCTTTTATTTTGGTTTTTTAATAGAACATGCCTGATTATAAAAGACAGGAATGATGCTGCATAGCGAGATGAAACAGCTTATGCACAGACTGTAAGAGATATGGAAAATTCACAGCTCTTAACGTAAGAAAGCCGGCATAAATAAGGTAAATATTTGGGGTTTCGATGCTTGGTTTGTAACCTTGGCTGCAAATTACTGCGGGATGGGTGAGAGTGAGGTTATAGAGTCTGCAGGTGAGAGGGTTAAGTCAATGCCGGTGGGGAGGAGAGTCTCTTTAGACCCATAAGCTGATGGGACAACTTCAACTATGGAATCGTATCCAAAACGAAGAAATGGGATTTCCTTGGGTGTTTAGGTATTTTGAAAGGTCTTACTGTTTCTTTGAGATCGAAAAAGTATCCGTAAAGACACTGAAGCACGGATTCATGAGCGATAATCACCACGTCGTCCTTCTCTCGTTCAAGTTCCATGATGACAGACTCCAAGCGGACAGCTAAATCCAAGTAAGACTGCATGTTAATCTTTAACTAAAAATAATTTTACTTCAGCGCGAGGGAATCGGTGTCTGTATAAGTTTTTTTCGCGCTCGGCGAATTCTTCAGGGAATTTTTCCTGCTGTGGTCAGGGAAGGTTAGAATGCTATTACCTTGATCTGTTCAGGACTCAATCCGCGGCAAACACCAGCATCCATCTGTACCAACGCCTTGCGCGGCTGAAGGAGAACAGATTCAGGAGGTGTTGCCTCATGGGGAACATCTGAAATCAAAGAATCCTTGTTTTCAAAGGATTCTAGGAATTCTTTGCCAGTCTGGATTGAGGAGGCGCCAGTACTCGTCCATATCTAGCAATTAGAAGGGAAGATATGCTAAATACCTTGAGGTCTCGGTTTCTCTGGCCTGCTCGAGTATTTTCATCATGGCGAGAGAGAATAACATCTCTCAGTGCTCTGGCATAATTTAATCCTTCCTCCGAGAGCCGTGGGTTGGAAACCCGGGAATCTTCTTGATGGCAAGCTGCAGTCTAACACAGATGAGCTTCTAAATTTAGTTGAAGCTACCTTGACAAAATAAACCGCCCTATTTGTGATGTGTAGATTCATGAGATAATACACGATTTTTGTCTAAAAGGATCAATGTTTGATTATTTAGAACTATACTTGGAGGTATCCTTTGACTTTGTTGATGATAACTTTTTCCAGATTGATAATTTTAATGAAACTCATGTCGCTGTCATTTTCATCCAAAGTCTGATAATATTTAACATGATTGTCGATTCTTCGCTATCGAAACATAAGCTTAAAATTTAAGTAGCCATCTTACCTGGAAATCGAGCTTTGCCTCTTCTGGATCCCAGCCAACGTACTAAAGTCTTAAGTTAAATAGAAACGAAATGAAAAATTACATCAGGAGAGCTGACTTTGACTCCCATTATGTTGCCTTCAATTATTTCAGGAATATCACAGACAGATTCTGAACGCAAGAAAATTATTAAAGCCACACGCTTGTTTAGATAGTACCTACAAAGATCACCTAGAAGAGATTTAATCCACGTGTACTATATTATAGACTAAAAATCTACCCATACCTCGACTCCTTGTACAGTTAAAAGACGATGAAGTTCCTCTCTTTTGGAGCGCATCGTATTCGTAGCATCAAGTATACCAACTTGTCCACCTTTGTGAAACCAAGATATCATATCGCGTAGAGCTGCCTGAACAATGTTGGCACGGATAGCAGCGGTAGCTTGGTTAGCTACAAGTTTTGTTAGCTTATGACTGAACAGAAATACTCGGGAACAATAAACAGATTTATTGTGAATACCTGGGTCAAAGAAGTCATTAGGTTCGGGGCCAACAAGTTTTCGCCTGTAGTCTCCAACATGAAACACATCAGATTTAACCCCAACCCAATTCAGATATCTCCTCAATGAACGACAAATATGAGTCTTTCCTCGTGCAGGAAGACTAAAAAATTAAAGTAAATTACAGAGGGTTCCCTATCAATAGAGCATTACCCTACTGTGACTATGGCAATGGCACCAGCATGAAAAAGTCTACCCGACTGAGTTTTATAGAGCTGTGCCGACATTATTTTTAAACAATATGAGATACAGGGAGCTTATCCTTCTCTAGTAACTTTAAGTTTGATAGTTGATTATGTAACTTTGTTGGCTTGTCTACTCTGACGAAATGTAATGAAGCTATTTCCAGATCCAGACGTATCCTGAGTTTTAATGCACAATGCTATAAACTTGTAATTGTAGTTGCTTTTTTAAAGGCTGTGCACTTGAATAGTTCCAGCCAAGGGCCTTTTCAATCTACAAATATTCTCCAGCCAACTACTACGCAAGCCAACAGCATATGTTGCGAGCTGCCACTTAGCAGACCAATCAACTTATTGGCTCAAGCCTATTGCTCCCTGTGATGATGGACATAAAATAATGAATGACCAGTCCTATAATTAGTCCTATGAATAGCCACTACGTTTATCCATTCACATGTCAAACCTTTCATAAACACATGTACTAATCACCAGTTCCACTTCCATATATCGGATAAGGTATTTAAAGGAAAGATCCTTTCTAATTTACGATTTTACAATAGTGATCTAAACACCAGTAGGTTCTAATTGATCTAGGCTAGATAATTCGCATACCAGATCTTTCTCAGGACATTTATAAAACGTATAATTATTGTTGCTTATGTCCGCTAAGCCACACATGACAACTTCTTGACTAGCCCTATTCTTCTTGCAAAGGTCGAATTATGCAAAAATTTAAAGCATTTCGCATCACCCTATATAAACCACATCTTAATCACATCGAGCTGAATATAATGCTAAAATGACTAGTATTCATTTCCTTAATAAAAACCTAATCTACAGCAGTTTTCAAATCTGTCGAGATAAACAAAACTAAGCATGTCGATACTGTAGATTTAGAACCTGTTGAGTAAAATGCGGGATTGTCAAATCCTACAACCAAGTTTCAACTCATGATTGAATTTAATTAACGGCCATCTTAAAAAGGAAGCCAAAGGATCTAGTGTGGATCCACACTGTATCTTTTGGGGATCACTGGCATTCTTGAAAAATCACCCAGTTCCATCTTAAGACAGCTAAAGTTTAGACTGTAATATTTGCCAAATTAGACATATTTACCAATGAAATTGGCTAAAATGTACACTCCTCCTTTTGATTTAGCTTTTTAATAAAAAATTATCATGTCTTCTTCTAATAACAACCAAGTCAAAAAGCTGCTCCCTGAGTTTAACAAAGGTGTGCAGGAGTATACCAGGTTCACCAATTGTGCAGCCCCAGTTAATGGCAACTGCCAACTCTCTGACCCTACTTAGAGAACTAACCAGGAGTATGTTCTCTCTCTTGCTTTTTCTACCATGGCCTTGTTTGTGCATTATACACAGGCCACTGCCAACCAGCGCACAGTTCTGATGCTAGTACTAGGCAGCAGCACATCAAGCCAAGGAAACACTTAGGAAACTGAAAAGCATGCAATGCCTAATCAGATGACAGCATCTAGTTCCAAACACAGACACATCCCTCCTCCAGCCAATCAGCCTGCAAGACATAGAAAAAAGCTGATCACCTCTCAAATTGTGCAGCAAATAGTTGAAAACACGGAATGCTCATGTCTCTTGAAGAAATTGCAGCCACAATATAATTTGCTAAGCCTACTGCTGCTGCAGCTGCAGGCTCAGTTCAAGTGTTTTGCCTCATCCAAGAAGGCACCAACTTGTTTTTGAACATCAGCTGAAGAGGATATGCCACAATTTGATATAATGACTATTATAAGCACAGCTCTGAAATGCTTCTTATCTAGGTGAGCCTCTAGCTAGAACTTTACAGGTGTTGCAATTTGAGTATTGGGGCAACTCATTTCAGTTGTATTGATAGCAGGGCACAAGGTACTTGTCTTGAATACTGTCATATGTGAGGATATGATTAGTATTGTGACAGAAGAACATATAGAGAGAAGCATTGCTAGTTAATTTGAATAACTGGCTTCTGAGCATGTAGATGCACTTTTTGATGGATCAAGGTTGGTTTATTATTTTTACAGGCAATGTATTAATATCCCCTTGGGGGAGCATCTTCCTGGGCTGCTGACAATTTCTTCTAGGACATTCTAACACACCCTTATTTTGGGTAATTGGTAATCTGGTTTTAGGCATTTTGAAATGCCAACCAATAAGATTTGCTTGACTTTGCCCAGCACAGGTGGCCCTTGCTGGTGCGGGATTTAATGTAATCTAGGATCACTTTCTTTTACTTGATTTGTGCTTTTGCACATGCTGCTTAGAAATGCAGTTAATTTAGGGAGTTTGAGAT
The DNA here is from genome assembly GCA_014839935.2 of Entomophthora muscae. Classification (NCBI taxonomy): domain Eukaryota; kingdom Fungi; phylum Entomophthoromycota; class Entomophthoromycetes; order Entomophthorales; family Entomophthoraceae; genus Entomophthora; species Entomophthora muscae. The sequence continues at coordinate 467,751 of QTSX02004277.1, forward strand.
TATGGGGAATTGAACCCAGCACCTTGGTGCTTGATGTAAAATTAGGGTGGCACTCTGGCGCCTAAAATATTTGCAAGGAGGCGCTCAATGTATAATTAGTTTGACACCTAGGGTAATAGTTAGGTGCCGCGGCTCTGCCTATAATAATTTCTAGTTGGTGCAGCAGCACATTTTAGGCAACAATTAATTGTATTCATATCAGGTTTCAGATGTCTAATTTAATGCTTAAATTGTATTGATATTTATACCAGTCCATTCTATTAATTTATGCTGCTGGCTCTGTCATATTTGACAACATTGCTTGGTCAAAATCCTGACAATATGATCTTTATCAATAAGAGAAAAATTAATCCTAGGATGTATGATGTTATGATTGCCACAATAATCATAAATGATCAAGCTTTTAATGGACCCAACTTGATGAAACCTGGCCCATACAATTTCTCTGTTATAAGGTTTGCCAAAGGAAGAGCTATGAAACTATCAAATCTCATTATTCTTCTGACATATGCAAAGCCTTCTGCTGGCATTTAAGACTTTTAAGAGAAGCACATCCAATCTAAAATATACAAGTACATCCCAACTTGTATAGATTTTTCAGAGCTTTGTTAGCTGTTTTTTTTAGATGTGAAATAATACACCAAATCTACAAATTTTCTGAAGGTTATGCATACCAGAAAGAGCTCAAGGTAATTTTGGTAAAGCGTGATGCCAAGAAAATAGTACACACAGCTGTGCTGAGCACTGAGTTGAAGCAGTATGAGTGAGCTGCCAAGAAAAGTTGAAGCTGCAGGGCATAACTTCTGGATATACCCACCCAATAATGATGACATGTGTACTAAGCTTGAGGCAAGGTCTAAGCCTTTTCCCTGTATTTATACAAGGCTTTTTAGATCTTATTATACTCTATTTCAGTGACAGCAATAGGAAAAAAGAGCCCTGCCTTCCTCCTTGCTTCTCAGATTGCTATGTCTAATCTGCCTATGTGACCAAAGATGAGTTCAAGCAGATATGGAATCTGCTCTAGTTACATTGCCACAATTAACCAACCCAGACTTACTAACTCCCAGTGAGACACTTCTAAAGGCCCACCACCCCAGACCCCCAGCACTACACTCAAGTCCCATTTATCATAACCAAAGAAACCCTTTGTTTTGTGCACAAACAGGTGTTAAAACTAAACTAATTATAGTGCATCATTTGAAACAGGAAAAGACAACATTTCAAAGAAAGGGCATATATTAAGAATTTTATGCTAGCTTTATTAGAACCTACCACTATTATAATGTAAAAGGTATCCAATAGCTCACAAGGAGGTGGTATTGTGGCATGATTAAAGTACAGTTTGTATATCAAATAACCTATGAAAGGGTTGTTGTCTGGAATTAGTTCTGCTGTGAGAGAGGGGGACCAAACCAACTAAGTTTGGCTCCCAACTAGGTGGGATGAACCACCAGGACGCCATCCAGTGTAAGACTAGCAAGGCCGCTTGAGCGGGTGTTCATAGGGAGGACATGGGGAGCAGCTGGGGAAGGTAGGCATTCAAGCCCATCAGCGCCATCCTGCTGAGTATCCAGTAGGTACGCTTGGGGGTGGGCTCAGGGAACACCAGCAGGCCGTGAGAGATAGACAGGGACTTCTTCTTGAGAGGCATGGAGGCACAGGGGATCTCTTGGGTGGGCGTCTTCAGAACCAATTCAGAGGAAAATAGGTCAATGTTATCACATGTAAGACTCTTCACCACATTCTTATCACCAAATAGGAGACCCTGCGCCTGAGAGGGCAGGTTCCCATAGATGGAAGAGCTTAGAAGGGTTGTCACCTATCTGATAAGCAGAAGAGGCAATCCACCTCAATATGTCTGGGAAGGTAGACCAGATCAAAATCAGGACGGGAGCCAGAGTAAAGGCCACAGACCTGAGGAGAGGCAGCAACATTTCCAAAATCAGCACCAAATTTGGAGATGTTTTGGATGATTTATGCTTATGGTGACAGAGAGCAACAGAAAAACCAAGGGAGCTTTGGGGAACTTTGTAGTGGTCAGGAGGATTGTAAATTTGAATCTGTCTGCAGAGCACAAAGGCGGAGACAAACTTAGAGCGTAAAGCAAATCTAACCAGCACCAGAGCAAAAGATAAAAGTTTTTGGACTTCAATTGAGTATTTATATAAGACTCAATACTAAAACTTAAGTTTGAACTAGGTTTTTGAAAGCAGATAAGGTAAGCAACAACGTTATCACCAATGTTAACAATATGGGACCTGGGTAGAAAACAGGAAGGCATATGAACCCAAGGAAGGTAAAAAGAGCAAATGCTAAACACTAACACTTTACTTCTAGTAACAGGACTCCATGAAGTCCAACAAAAATAAATGAAAGTTTTAAATTTTCAAAACTTTATTAAATTGAAAAATGGATAAGCAGGGATCCAAAATGGACTTTCTTATCTATTAAGGGATGTAGTTTGAATTAAAAAAGACATCTGTAGATGTGGAAGGTCCTGATTGGCCAGGGAATAATTTTTGCTGGCCATTGCCAGGGAGACTGGAAGGTTTTGTATTAATTTCTAAAGAAGAGTCTGATTGACTGCTGCCTATCACATATTCCTGCAGGGAATTTGGCACTGAAGCACTTGAATTGATGGGAGCTGATGTGTCTTTCTCTGATTGGGCAGACCTAATAATTTGAGAAGTGGGCAACACCAAGCCAGGTAACAGTCCAATTCAATTAGTGATTCATCCACAGTGGGATAGGGGGACCCAGGTGTGGAGGGTGGAGCTTTGGTATGGTATGCCAACACAAAGCACTCATCAATTGTGTGTGCCAAATCCCCATGGAGTATAAAGGCTTAGTCAGACTTTGGTTCAATTTCTTGGGGCAGGAAGATATTTTGTCAATTTTTTTCTGTCAACAGATTTTCTGTCAAAATTGATCCAATTATATTTTTCTTCATATGTAATATATTTAACTTTAAAATAAAAAATCAATTTTACTCTATTTACTAATAAAAGCTATTATTTAAATATTTAATTATTTTTAATTTTATTTTTTTGTCTTTAAGATACTTGATTTTAAATCTTTACCTTATAAAAATCTATTCAAATTAAATTAACAGCCATAAAGTAAATAAAAGCACTAAAAGTTGAAAATAATAATTTTTATAGAATATGATTTCTTTATTTTTGAACTCTTTATTTTTTATTGTTATAAAGTTAAATATTTTGTATATGGAGAAAAATAGTTGGATCAATTTTGACAGAAAATCCGTTGACAGAAAAAATTGACAGAATATCTTCCTGCCCCAATTTCTTGGTATGTCAAGGGAAAACAGTGCAATCCAGGGCCAAAGGGGAAGTGGATTTACATCTTCTCCTAATTCAGAAATATTGTCAGTATCTTGAAACTCAAAACAGGAGAGTCTATCTTATTAAATACATTGTGGATCAGCTCTATCAGCGCCTCTTGTGTGTTGTGAGATAAGTTGACAGGCAAGGTGTCAATCTCTGTCATGAATGACATTTCTTCTAAAAGGAATAAGGAACTCCAACTGGAGGATTTGAACTTGGAACCTTTTTCTGGTAATTCTGTGGGCCCTGGGCCGGCTGCCTGTGTTTTTTACAGCTAGTCAATGAGTGAGCTGAAACAGGCAGCAATTTGAATCCAATTAATCAGGGGAATTTTCAGGCCTGTCTGACCACAAATGTTTAGAGTGTGGAAGAGCGTCATAGGCTGGTGATTAATCCAGAACAATATAGATTTCTGGAAGCGCTGAACCAACATGGTGTCACTTCTGTCATAGCTGACAGGCTGTCTAAAAAGGGGTTTGCTGCTCAGCATGAAGGATTGAAATTGGAAGTGAATTCATAAGATTGGCTAGAAGTTCAGGCCGCCTGGCCATGTGATCTTCAGCCAGCCAGCCAGCCAGTGACCAGGAAGTGATTTCAGAGTATGTACAACTTGTTGGACTGAAGATGACCCAGCTTGTGGACTCTGAAATTCCAATGATTCATGATGATGGGAACACCAGTAGTGATGATAAAGCTATGAATACACTATCAGTGGACTGTCAGATGGAGGTCATTTCAACAGAGGAAATGACAGACCAGAAGATTCAGAATGGGCCCAGAGCTCTCAGGCCAGAAGAAACTGAGCAACTCAGCTATAAGGTGATGGTTTAATCAGGACTTAGCATTTTGAAGGATATTTAAGCTCTGAGAACTCTTGTTGAAATGGTATTGCCATTCTGAAATAAGTAAAATTATGGGACCTTGATTATATCATTTTATTTCTTATTTAGTCTTGGTTGTTTTCCACTTTACTACTATTCTAACAGAAAATCTTGACCTGATGTACCATGTTCCTGAGGAAGTTCCAGAAACCCAGCCTGCGTTTTATTTTCTTCCAGGAGCTCCCTTTGGCCTGCTTTATTTCTCTGACTACCCCCTCAAGCTGGAATACAATGAATTCACTCTGTATAATATCCTCTGCTTCAATTGCCTGGCCCAACAGAGAGCCCCCAGAACATTTTATCACAAAGGAGCTTGGTAAAAACACCCAGCTGCCATATTCTATAAAAATTATAATTATTTGCCTACCTATCAGACAGATATGAAAGCACCCCCAACACCCAACCCTGACCACCTGCCCCCAGCCCAGATCTGTCTCCTCCTACAGCCATTCAATATTCAGGCATAGCCTACATTACCTTGGATGGGTTAGTTGACATCATGGTGCCTTCCACTGGACCTTGGGCTTTAGTAGGCTGCTCAGCATCTGATCTCATCAAGTTAGCACCCCTCCTATGGGGGGCTCTTACCTCCTCCCAAAAAATTAATTTGGAAGCTGAGGCTAGCAAAACCCCAACTGGGATGTGGTATCCTGATAATCTCAGATGCAGCACCCCACCTTTCCCCCTGCTTTTTGTCCTTGACCAGGATCATAATTTATGGTAGATGCTGCAACCTGGTAGAGTAAATGTTGGTTGTTTTAATACTTAAATCAAAGGTCACAAATATACTTGTTGTTACTAAATGCTAAGTAAGGACTATGTTAATTTCTTATTGGTGTATAATAAACATTAAGTATAGTATGTGGATTTTTATCTTTATATTAATATTAAGAGAATAGTTATATAGGGAATTATGAAATTTCCTAAGCCATGATTTCTCTTAGAATCTACTATGACTCAGCTAGTATTTCATACTATTTGATTTACTTCCTGTGAAGCCACAGTTGAGAGGATATTGAACCAGAGCGTAAAATTAATCAAGAAGATCTACCAAAACTACCTTACATCAGTTCAAAATTTACTTCTCAATTTATTGGCTCAAAGTTCCATGGATGAGAAGGCACATTTTGACAATTTTATCTAGTTTAACAACCAATCATAATGTAATAATAGGTCTGAGAAATTGTGGAAAAAGTGGCTCTTGGTAGATTTAGTATGGCAGGGGCACAATCAGTTGTGATGAAGTTTTTTGGTGTCTCTTTGGGCATCTTAAAGTTGATAGGTGTGATTATTGTAGAAAGCTACAACCTTGAGGGCCCAAGGTGGTTAGGATCAAGTTTGCAGTGCAAGAGTTCAGCATAGAATGTGTCACTTCACAGTGTAGCAGTGTTTTAAATGCTTGGTTGCCCTCTTAATGGTGGGATACATCATCTTGAAAACACCATATCAAAATACAGCATCTAGAAATGCAGCTGCGGCCAAAAACTTAAAGTTTTTCATGCCTTTGCTACTAATATAAAACATTTTTAGACAAAAATTAATTCCCAATTTTTTGATATTATATATTTTGAGAGTTTTTCTACAAGAATATGTAAAAATATTTTAAACTTATATATTGAAAAATTATCATTTTTCACTTTGAAAATTGCCCCCAAATATGAACTTTTGTGATGCTAATTCACCCTCAGATGCCTCCCAAGCCTACCACCAACACTACCCCCAGGCCCCCAAGAGCAAGGCTACTCCCGCCAAGGCAAGAAATCCCAAGGCTACCTCTCCAAGAAGCCTCCTAAAGAAAAGACGCCTATCAAGACCCTCACACCTTCCCCTGAGCCTGAGGCTGATAGCCCCACCCCTATTCACTCTTCCTTTGTCTACTCCCCCTCTGATCCCCAGGAGCAGCACTTCAACTAAAATGATAAAGATGAGCATGAAGGGGATCTGATCAACTATCTAAAGAGCATGGCTGGGCTTTATTAGAGGAGGAGCCCATCCTAGAGTGGGAATTGCATGCAGTTTCCAACATCTGCAGTGCCAATGGGCAATTCAAAGTTCCTGGTGTCTTCCCTGACTCCTTCCATACTATGATCAAGAAGGGGGGCACTGGCTTTGTAAAGGGTGGGTTTCTGTTCACGTGCAACAATAAGAAGAAAAACATGGCACATCATCACTAACACTGTGATAGTCTAGGCTGCCCCGCGCAATAACAACAGTTGGATTCCCACAGGTTAAGGAGCTCACCATTGAGCATGACTGTTGCGGCTCTGGTATGATACTATATTATCTCATGCACTGGTATATACACCAAGCCATTACATTCAACAAGGACATGGCTTCATATAAGCTGTTCACTCATGCCCTTCTCTATCTGAATGAAATCAGAGAGAGAAAGTTAGAGATAAGACCAAACTCCAACAATATGTCACCAGCCAACACTCAATTGAAGCAAATCTTGGTGTCAGTGCCAGGAATATTGACAAGCTTGTGCTAACAGAAGATCAGAAAACCACTTTTCTTGGTAAAAAATTACTCTTAAATGCTGATGACCAAGGAGCACCAAATAGTATTTTGTGCTTTTTAACACAAGAGGATCTCACACACCTCCTAAAATGTGACACCTGGTTTGCCAATGGGACATTTGCATCTTACCCAAAGCTATTTTACCAGCTTTGGACCATTCATGGCCAAATAAACAATAATACTGTTCCCTTTGTGCTCTTCTTTCTCCCTAATAAAAGGGAAGATACTTATATCCACACTCTTACCATCCTCAAGCAAAAGTTGGATGCCATCTTGCCCACGCTTGATGATGAGCTAACTGAGAAGAGGGGCCAGAAAAAGAAGCCCAATCCAGAGGTCACCTGTGACAGAAATTGTCAAATAATAAGAAGCAGTCTCCAGGTGGTGGGGAATCACCACCCAAATCCACATAAAGTTGATGATTAATCACCAACAAAGCTTCAGATGCCATTTTGTGAAATTTCCAAATGATACACTAAGGTTAAGCAAAAAGATTAATCCTAACCAAAGGAGCCCAAGATAAATAACCTGAGAGAGAATCAATGAGTCTTTGGCGTAGAATTCAGGACATTGTGATGTTAATAATGTATCAGCTTCAGATAAGGTGAGGAAGACTCCTAGATTTGCGGGCATCAGATTAACATTGGGTGGAGGCAACAACAAAGTGCTGAAAGCGGGGGCCCATCTTCCCGTAATGATTTGGCTAAGAATTAAATTGTAGGGAATGTAGCACAGCAGGTCAACTACAGGATGCATTTTAAAAATAAAGTTAGACCAGAGGATAATTGATCTTTATTGAGTAAAATTTTGGGAGAACTCAACTCTTAAGAGTTGAAACAGTGAAAATTATTCAATATATATCAAAATTTGACTAAGCAATACCACCTGGATCCTTGGCTCCTATTCCTTCTGCATTGTCAAGTGAGTACCTAGTCCAGTTTGCAAAGAACCATTGTGTGACCAACTTCTGATGACTGTGCTGATAAATAAGATCATATCAGGTGACTCTCATATTATGTCAATTTATCAGCATCAGCTTGCAAAGGAGAATCAAATACAACTGACAAACTGGAGCAACTGTAACCCATTTTCAATCAACTGTTTGATTTAAATCTATCAAATTGGTTAATTTTGTTAACAATTTTCCAGCTTTTTGAGATTTCCTACTTGGAAAAATAATTCCCAGAATTATGGAATCTACTGTGACACCACCCAAGAACAGGCCACAAAAAAAGGTGCCAGAGTCCCTTCCCTACCATTTGGTACAACAAACCATTTCAAAAATGGCATCTCAAAAAACACCATCTCAAATTTAATTCAAGATGGCGTTTTTTATGTTAGTGATTTTTAATCACAAAAAATAAAATAAACAATAAAATAGATAAAATTTACATATACCTTTATAATGCGGCATCTTGAATTTACACCATCTCAATTCTGTCACTTCAAGTCAGATTATTTGAATCTTATTTTGCTAACTTTATTTACATATGAAATCACTTAGTAAGGGGCGTGTTTACGCCATCTCAACTTTATGTCATTTTGAATTACGCCATTTATCTTAAACTAAAATAAGCTTATACCCAAACTAAAATAAAGCCTGTGGTATAGTGCCAGAATATGTTCCTATAGTATTAATCTAAGACACTTATAATAAGAACAACCTAAATAGACGCCACTATGATAGTCCTTCTAGCAATTGTCATTGCTGGGTAAAAAAACCAGTTTTGTTATATGTAATTTATAACTTTATTATACATGGATACATTGATAAGGGTTTTCTTAATAAAATATTTTAATAGTGATTTTAATATGGAAGAGGATGATTACGCCATTTTGATTTATGTCACTTCAAATTCCACCAAGTTTCATATCATCCAATTGATTCAATGCGCACAATGGATAGGGGAAAATAAGGGAAAATTACCTATGACGCCAGGCTACGCTATATTGATTCCCCCACCACAATTCTTGCTTTCCACTTTTCAAAAGTATAGTTTCACATCTAAAACCACTTAAGCAAAAAATATAAGAAAACATATGAAACTTTGCAAATATATATTTTCTGATCTCCTCTAAACAACTGGGTACTTTTTTAACCCCAGTTGTATAAGCTAGTTTTTGAGAAATTCAAGTTTTACTCTTTGGCCTGGTTGAGGTAGCTCCACTGTAGATTTGTTAATTTAATATAAAAAATGGTCAAAAACACTATGTTTTTGAGCTATGGCACCTCAATTATGTCACTTTGAAAACATCATCTTGAGAGCAAGTTTTCAGTCAAAACTCAAAGTTTTGCCAACTTGCGTTACTAATAAAAAATTATTTTTACAAAATAAAAAACATTGAAATTTTGATAGTACATATTTTTTGATCTCTTCTCCAATTCTATGTAAAAAAATTATACTTTTATATTAAAAACATTCTCATTTTTCTCTTTAAAAACAACCCCCAAATTGCTCATATTTTGATACTAATTCACTTTTAGATGCCTCCCAAGTCAACTGCCAAAGCTGCGCCCAAGGCTTCCAAGGCCTCAAAGTCCAAAATCACTCCGCCCAAGGCCAAAAAGGCCAAGAAAACCCCAAAGAAGCAGCCTTCTAAGGCCAAAGCTCCCCCCTAAGACCCCAACTCTGTCACCTGAACAAGAGGGAAACAGTCCTACCCCTCCCCATTCTCCATTTGTTTACTCTCCCTCTGATCCTCAAGAGAAGTTGTTTAACTTCAATTGCCATTCTGACCCCACTTCAGAGCCTGAGGATGAAGAGGAGCAGGAGCCTGAGCCTGGTACTCCTGCAGATGAGCCAATTGAGCTCTGGGATCTTAACTTTATCCACAATATATGCAATCAAAATGGCACTTTTGCTGTACCTACAACATACCCTATTAGCTATCTAATTATGACAAAGAAAGGGGGTGTCGGTTTTGTCTACAAGGGCTACAGCTTCAGCTGTAATGACAAGAAGAAGCCCATCTGCCAACATCACTTCAAATGTGTTAACGTTGGCTGCTCAGCAAGGCTCACAACTTATGGATTCACCAGATTTAAGGCCCTTACTGTTAACCACAACTGCGTCAAGCCTTTTGACCCTCTCTATCAACTTATCTGCTGGTTTCTTTGCCAGGTGATCCCAACCACAAAGGATCAAACTGCAACTGAGGTTGTCAACAATGCGCTCCTCAATTTAAATGATACCTAACTAGCAACTGTTGGTGGTGCCTCAAAACTACAGAGATATTTTACTGATCAAAGATATGCTCTGAGCACTGAAGGCGTCAGTGCAAGCTCCATTGACCTATTGATTATTACTAAGGAGCAAAAACTATCTTGCCATGAAGAGAGATCCCTCCTCCATGATGATGGTCAACATGCCCCAGAGTGTATCATCTGCTTTGCAACAAGCCAGGATCTGCGCAACCTCCTCAAGTGCAAGACCTGGCTTGCAGATGGCACTTTCTCCACCTGCCAAAAAGCTCTTTAGCCAGCTTTGGAATATCCATGGGCAGGTTGGAAATCTGTTTCTTCCCCTGGTCTTTTTTTTTCCTCCCAAATAAGAAGCAGGAAACCTATGTCCGGGCACTCATAATTTTAAAGGCCAAACTGGATGAAATTCTCCCAACAATTGAAAAGGAGTCCAAGGAGACTAGAGGACGTAAGAAAAAATCCATCTCCCAAGAAGAAGACGCTCCCACCACAACTAAGAAAAAGCCTGAAAGCCTTCTCTACCACAAATATCTGGTAGTGGATTTTGAACAGGCTCAGGCAAATGCCTTTATTTGTGTCTTTAAGAGCTCCCTTCAGGGATGTTACTTCCACTTCAGGCAGGCACTCTGCTGCCGCCTCCAAAAGTGCTCTGACCTCCATGAGCTGGTCTACACTGAAGGCACCAAAGAAGTAAAGAACATTTTTAATTGCTTTGCTGCCCTTGCCCTTGTGCAAAAGGAGGAGACCAATGCCTTTTATGATGCCCTCCTCTGCCATCCCTATATCCAGGCCAACCAGGCAGCCTTTGCACCATTTATTGAGTATTTTGAGACTCAGTAGGTTGGCATCCTCCAAGGAGAACGCCACATTAGAAAAGGCGGTGACTCAATCACCTGGAACTGTTTCAAGAAGGTCAAAGACGAGTTGATCAAGACCACCTCTTCCCTTGAAGGGTGGCATAGCCAGTTTTCCACAAGGGTTAGGGTTCATAAGCCCAAATTCAATAAGATCATGGTCCACCTCAAAACCCAACAAGTCATCTCTGCCTGTCTCTTCAAGACTGGCATGAAGACCAAGGGTGATCCCCCCAAAATGACCAAAGCGGTGAAAAAGTACACTGAGATCAGCAAGGTGGTCCTTGCCTACTATCCCAAGGATAGCAAGCTTGAGCATCTCCAAGCTATCTCAGTTGCTCTTTCTACCAATGTTTGAGCCTATGTGCAATAAACACTCCTTTGTTTGCTCTCTTATTTCCTTTAATTTTATCATTATTTTAGTTTTATTTAGTATTTGGTACAATTTTATGATTATTTTAAAGTATAGTTTATAAGTAATTAGATGGAAATAGTTGTTTTGGGATTATTTTAACTTTTGGGTTTTAGCAACTATGTTGCTACTAATTGACCCCATTTTATTATTGCAAATTTGGAATTCTGAGGCTTTTTTAAGCCTAGAATTTTTTTTGAATTTTTATTTTTGGGAATTTTTTGGGTAATTTTTGGAGTTAAAAAATCTAAAATTTTAAAACTTGTTTTTCTTAGTTGAAATGCTGTAAATCAAAACGGCGTTTTTACTAATAAATTGAGATATAAGAAATTTGAGATGGCATATTTTGAGATGGTGTGTCCTACCACCATTCAACTCTGATGGTTGACTTTGAGGCAGCTCAAGCTAATGCGTTCATAAAAGTCTTTAAGAGCAGGCCCCAAGACTGCTTCTTCCACTACTGCCAGGATCTACGCAAAAACCTGATAAAAATCCAGCCCTTAACAAGCTGGTCTTCAAGGATGGCACAAAAAAGGCCAAAAATAAATATTTAATTGCTTTGATGCCCTGGTCATGGTCATAAAGAAAGAGACCAATCTTTTCTAAATAAGCTGCTCAAGAACAACTACATTATTGAGCACCAAGAAGTATTTTCTCCCTTAATCCAGTACTTTGAGCACCAGTGGGTGGGTGTATTCCAGGAACATTGCCACATCTGCAAGAGTAGTGTTGTAAAATGGTGCTAGTGGTTGCAATAATTCTTTGGCTGGTATAGTGATAGTCTTGTGCAGAAAGAAGAATAAAAGATAATAAGACAAAACTAGTGCTTTATCTGATAGTGATATACTTATATAATATAGGGCAGGGAATTGCCACCAGAGGGGAGGAGGCACTGACAGAAGGACTTGCCAAAAGGAGGATATAGAAGTGGCACACTAAAAATGCCCATGCACAAAAATGACTGGTTTCACACGCCTTGCCTAATGGAGGAAAGTGGCAATAGTTGTGTTTTTCTTATTATAACCACAGAGGTAAAGCCTGTACTTGATGTACAACTAGAAACCAATTTAAGTACCTGTTTTTAAGGCATTTTAAACAGGCTTTAAGCACATTAATTGATGAAACAACAGAAAATTTGCGCAAATGCACAGGTGTTCCATTGTCTTAAACCTTAAGTAGACCTCCTATTGTCTGATACATTCAGGATCTGCAACAAGTGGTGGTTACATTAATTGAAACTACTATAAGCAGGTTAAAGAAGGCGTTACCAAGACCACCTCTTCACTTGAAGGTTAGCATAACCAATTTTCTTGCTCAGTCAAAATAAAAAAAGCCTAGATTCAATGGGATTATCAACAAGCTGAAGATTCAGCATGCTCACAGGGACCAGCTATGCTCCCAGGTAATCAAAGGTAAAGCTGTTGTATCCAAGCATTCTGGCCAGCAGGTCAAGTTTGCAAGTGTTACTAAAGAGGTTTTGACCTATTATACCAGAGAAGAATGCCTTAATCATCTAAAAGGCATTGTCATAGCCCCTGGATCTAATGTCTAATTCACTTTCTTTACCAATAAATTCTTTTCTTCCGGATATTTTATTTTAACTTTATTTTTAGTATATAGATGCTAATATAGGGTCAAAATTTAATAAGGAATGTCCATTTTGAGGTGTGTTGACTTTGGAGCTTTGCACATTATAGTTGATATTATCTGATCCCACATTATTATTGCAGATTTGGAATCTTTGGATTATTTTGAGTCTAGCCATATGTTTTTCTTACTGTTTTTGAAATGTTTTTGGGATTTTATTAATTTTTAAGTTATCTTTCACAGTTTAGCCAGAAATTTCAGATAGGGTTTCTAGATGACATATTTCTAGATGGTGTTTTATAGATAGCATTTTCTAAATAATTTATACCACATCTCTAGAGCTCTTTGTGTGTCATTCTAGCTCTGTTTGGTGTAAAAGTTTGGCTGGAGAAGGATTGGGTCAGTCCAACATTCTCCTGGTTTATACTGAGGCCCTTGCACAAGAGAAACTGTTTATTCAGGCTAAGGGAAGGCAGGTGGTGCTTCAGTAGGTCCTTCATAGCTAGGTTGAATCCCTTGCAGGAAATAATAGCTTCTAGTTTGTCCTCAAGTTGGGTGTGGGTCTTGAGTTTGATGAATTTTAAATTGTATGCTTAGATGGGGTGTGCTCCTTGTCTGATCTCCAACAAGGGGTTCATGGCATAAAATCTAGTGTGTGGTCTTGGCCTGTGGCCACCAGTTTGGTTTTAAGCTTGGCTTAGTTGAGGCAGAATTCCAAGTCCTCAGAGGTGGCCTTACCAAGCCAGGACCGTGGCAAAATTGACTGTAGGAATCAAAAAGTGAGAATTCAAAAGTGAGAATCTAAAGTGACCAAGTTGACACTTTTTAAATTTTTAAAATGGCTTTTTATAATAAATTAACTAATTTTTCTTGACTTTTTTAGTTGAGAGAGTGAATAAAAAGCATTTTATGTGGCCATAATGAATTTTAATTCCAGATGGGTTATTTTAATTCAATTTTGAAATTTAAAAAGTGTTGACATAGCCACTTTTAGATTCTCACTTTTGAATTCTCACTTTTTATTCCTACAGTTGATTTTGCCACTGTTGCTGCCAAACCAGTTGAGAGCATCTCCTGAGAGCATGAAAGTTACTCCAAATACCTTCTCAGTATCACTGGAGAAGGATGGGTCATTTTCTTGAAAGTTTAGGTGGAGTACTGACATGGCAAGGTGGGCTTACTCAAGGGTGAGTTTGCCTATCTGGGGCTTCTCTACCTTGGTGATGGATTGATTGACTATCACATTCTACACCTACAAGGAGGGGTTTTTGGGGGTTTCAGCAGTGGGTTTGGGTTTCTTGGGATAATTAAGGTCCAGATTCTTCCATAAAGAAGAAAGCAGGTTCTTGGTCATCATAAAAGTGTAATAAATGATTATCATCACAATAAACCTACAAGATTCCCCACAAAAAATCAACATATTGGGGATCAGGTTACCAGGATTAAAGTAGATTGTCATAATGTCAGGGAACCAACTTTGGGCAGCTAGCAGGTCATTTTATGGGATTGGGCGGGACACAGGCCAGGCAGGCAAATCCCACCATAAGATTGGTAATAACTTAAATTTGTACAACATAGATTTTCCCACCCAGGACCACAGCCCAGAAGCTGAGATGATAGTGTCAATCACCCCAGAGAGGGTGATGTATACTATTCTCAACAATTTATTGGAATGGTACAGGAGAAGTTTAGTGTCAGGAATATTCCTGACACCAACCAAATTTCTATCATAGTGCCAATTTGTGGCAGGAAAGGAATTTTGAGCCCAAAGAATTCCCAATACAAAAAGGATTTCCCCCTCCCAAATGGTGAAAATAAAACAAAAGTAAAAAACAGAACTTAGCAAAGCCTGGAAACATTTAGCATCTGGGCAGGCGCCCACCAGCACCCCCTGCCAGCCTCCCCCCCGCCCACTTGCTCCCCAGGTCCCAGCCTGCTGCCACCCACCCACCCAAGTTCCAGTCCTCACTCCCCTCCAGCAAATCAGGATCCAAAAAATTATTTATCCAATCAAATAAGTACCTTTCAAAGGGTTTAAAAATGGAGGTCCAAAAATACATTGCTGAACAATCCAAGAATAATTCCAAACCTTGCCCACCCATCCTGGCCCTAATCAATGGGGATCTGGGACCCAGACCACTTGGTTGGGGCCAGGCCTTTGCCAAACCCAATCAACCAGTCTAAAATTAGAAATTAGAGGAAAATTGGGTCCATTTTCCCTCCTGAAAGTATTCCAACCAAGATCCACTGGCCACACCCAAGAATTGGCAGCCCAGAAACAGATTGTGGGGGAACAAGGGTTTGGCTGTATTCCAATTGCCCAATGCTAACCCTCACCAACCAAACTTTTGGGTTTTTCAATTCCATGTTTTCACTACCACTTGCAAAACTTTGCAAGTGGGGAATACTATAAATAAAGGATCACCCCCTCAATGATAGCTTGTGCTATTATTGAGATCAATACCCCCTCAATAAATACCTTCTAAATCATTGCTCTTAGACAAAAGCCTTGACTAGTTTAACCTCACCATCAATCCTTAACCAGTATAGATAAACCATATCATCTTCACAGCTGTGCTCACAGCTTGCCTTGGTATTGGAGGGTATCAGCAAAGAACTGCTGCCTTTGTACCCTCACCAGAAGGATTGGGCCAAAGGTACTACAAAGACCCTGGCCAATTCAACTCTTTGTACGCTGGTTCTTGGCCTCCTCTGATATTACCCCACTCCACCATATCTGTTGCTGCGTACATCTCTGCCTACTATGTATTAAATTACTTTGCAAGAAGCTTTGGCAGGTAAAACACCCATGCCAAGGTGTTACAATGGTTGATGATCATCTAACCCATTATCACTGCCTTGACAGGGTTCCAGTTTGCAAACCTTCTTCTGTACCTATCACAGGTAGTACCAACCATGCTTGTGTATTACATTTAGAGGCAGAAATGGGCATCAGTTTGGGGGTAAGGGGCAGCTCCATGTCCAGTTGGTAGGTGGAAAAAAGTTAAATTCATTTTTTAGCAGTTGAGGCTCAGTAATAAACCAAGGACGCTTTCTGTTAGATTTGGCCAACACTTTACTTTAGGCCAAGAGATTATGTGCTAGGATGCTGCAGCAGTGTATTCTCTAGACTCAGGTTTCACAGGATACTTTGTGAAGTGAACAGGATTAAAGGGAGCACCAAGAGGACAAAAACTTGCAGAAGAAGGGGCGGGTGATCCAGAAAGATTATGGTTGAATTGACAGATAACTAAGATAAAATATGGCAACATTTGTGAATAACAATATCTCATTTCATTTTATTCAAAAATGGTACTAAAGTTTGGGGCAGAGACAAGGGGTTTATATAGTACTGTGGGGTTTTTGTTAACCAGTTCCCATTGTGTTTCCTGGTTCATAGCTAGGGACTGGCTAGAAGGAGATGTCATTCCCTAGTAGAGGTAGGTGGCTAGCTCAAAACTTATACTTGGCTTGCATTATTGTAAACTCTTCCAATACTTTCCTATAACTAGGCTGGCATCCCCACCATGCACTTCAGCTGATTCTAGTCCCTCTGTGGGACTGTATCAATCCTTCAATAGCCTAGTAAACTCATTCCCAATAAATTCCCTCCCCCTATCTGTCATCTCAAGGTGTCTAGTTAACCTTTCCCACTTCTCCTGGGAAGTTTTATTAGTGGTGAACCTTTGACAGCTTTGGTGGTAGGTATCTTCTACCCCTTGGCTAGGGTAGAAGATATTGGGCAACTCACTCATGGGTCTATCTGTAATACTTGGAAATTTGAACAGGGATTGAAATGGGATTCTTTTTGATTTCAGAAGGAAGATCCCCTTAGAAACCTTCTGGTATATGGCCTGGGGTCAGGGAAACAATTGATATGTGCCAATACTTGGAGTCCTTCAACAATCTCTTGGACTCCTTTTACTTGGTCTTGGGCTCCTGCACCTTATTCTTGGACTCCTTCACTATAGTCCTGGACTCCTGCTCCTTATCCTAGGCTTCAGATCCTTTATATTAGTCTCCAGCTCTCTGTGTAGTCTTAGTGGCCTTTGTATTCCACTTGATCCAGTCCCTGAAAAGCCTCAGACTGATCCCCCTTTTATAACTCCTTGTTTTAGTCCCTGTTTCTTATCAGATCTTTGATTTTACAGTCCTAAACTATCCAGTTTTTTCTGCTCTATAATATATTAATTCTTTTCACTTACTTTAGCCAATTAAAAACCAGCTTTTTATGCTTTATTCCCTTATTTTTTAGGCTTAAACCCATCAGTTAAAGCCCTTAAAACAGTGATCAAACAAGCTTTTACCTGTAGCCAATCAGATGCCCATATTGAACTGTTTTTAAGAAATTTTTACCCAAATGTTTTGCTCTTGACCCTGGTTCAAACCCAACACTGCCTTACTCCAGATAACACCTGCTCTGTGTTTCAAACAATTTCCCTGTAATTTCCATCACATTTCTCTGGGCAAACTTGAGCGCTTCTGATTATGTTTTACTTAGGGGATTTTTGAACCCTAATCTCTTCAACGTCTCTCTAAGTTTCTCCGTGTTTTTCTCAACATTTTAGTCATTTGAAATTTCCTGCTGCTTGTTTATTGCCTCACTTAATCATTTTGGCAAAACTCCAGCCTTTTCCTCAAAGTTTCTCTGTCCTGTTTCTGGCTAACTTGACTCCTTCTTACTCAATCAATTCCTTATAAATTCACAGTTTTTTTCTGTAAACCATTTCCTGCTTTCAAAAATTATTTTGTAATATGATATTAATATTAATCTTTTTATCATATCTTTTTGGTAGTTTAATTAATTCTTTTAACTGCTTCTTTCTTATTGTTAGTCCTAATTCCAGCAGTCTAATTCCAGAATCCCTCTTCTTCATCCACTTCTGCTGGCCCTTATTAACCAACTTCCAGTCCTTCAGCTAGTTCTCACTATGAACCACCTAGGCTCCATCTGTATTATGAACCACCTAGGTTCCATCTGCATTATGAACCACCTAGATTTCATCTGCATTATGAACCACCTAGGTTCTAATTTTCAGTCCCTGTTACCAATAACTCAGACTCAGACAATAAGTCTACAAGGCTACTTGAGTTTTACTGGACCCTCACAAGTATCCTCCACTTGGGCCATTCAAATACATACAATCATCATGTCTGTGTAGTTGTCTTTACTCACTCAGGTGGTTAAGTCTGAGAATTCAGCCGCAAAGTAACCAACTTTACTTCCCAGAGATCTGATTCTTGACAAGTTTTGCAGATGATTCCCCAAGCAGCTACCTTGATAACGTCTCTGGGAATATTCATGCTCCCAATGATAGCTTCAGGACCTCCCCAAAGCCTCCAGGGAAATACAGACAAGGACACCCTACCAGTCTGTTAGGTAAGGTTCTTACTCAAAGACCTCCTGTAAGTGCACAAGGAATCATGGAGCTACCTCAGCTCCTCTCTTCCCTAGCAGCTATTGTTAGCTGCTTGGTAATAGAGTCATTCCTTCACAGTAGTCCTTTGTTACCTACTGGGGTGAGACCTTATCTTCCCCCAGTAGCCAATGTTACCTACTAGGCTCAGACCTCTCAACAAGCACCCTAGCAGTTAAAGTTACCTGCTAGACTGCTCCATTCTCCACCCCAAGTAGCCAATGTTATCTAATAAGTGGAGACACTTAACCAGCACCCTAGCAGCCAATGTTACCTGCTAGGCTGGTTCATTCTTTGCCTCTAGTAGCCAATGTTACCTACTAGGCCTAAACCTGTCCCAAAACCACTATCATTTGCCAAATTTCAGCATAGATTCTTTATTGTGACCAAATCAGCCCTTGCCTGCACAATAGCTTTCATGTGGACCGTCACAAGTACCCTGCTACCAGAATTTACATAAAATAAAGAGAAATAATCATAAAATTTGGAAGTTTGAGTTCAGATGGGCAGGATGCCTGGGTTTTGGGATGACAAAATGGCACTGGTGTAGAAAGGATGTTCATTAGCTGAATATTCAAAAAGAGTAGCACAAACCTTCTGTTCATGAGTGGTATTGTGGTGATCCACATGTGTGCTGTTTTGCAGGCGAGGGTTGATTTGGCTTCAAATAAAGACAATATGCTAAAGAGTGACAATGTGTGGTTAGCTGGTGACGCTGTAAACTAGTAGGTAACATAAGGCTGCTAGGGGTAAGTAGGGTGAGCCTAGTAGGTAACATGGTCTACTAGGGTAAATGAGGCCTGCCTGGTAGGCAACATAGGACTACCAGGGGCAGATGTTGCCTTCACTCAACAGAGGAAATTGGCTGCTTGGGGCTATAGTGCTTAACCCCGCAGGAAACTGTGGCTGAAGAAGGGTGAAGACAGAAACAGCAAGCAGTGAGCTTTGTCTGTCTGGGGGGAGTAGGTTTTGGACCCCTGGCGGGTAGGCTGCCAGGGAGGGGAAGAGTTTTGAGAGCTCTACGTACCCTAATACACTTGCAGGAGGTCTGTGAGCAAGCACCCTACCTAACAGACTGGTAGGGTGTCCTTGTTTATACCCCTATGGGAGCTTTGGGGAAACCCAAGGTGAGCATTGTAGGGTATAGACTTGCTCAGAGGTGTCACCAAGGCAGTTTGCTTGGGGAAGCAAGCTGCAGAACTTGGTGTGATCAGGCCTCTGAGAAGTGGAGCCGATTACTCTGCAACTGAAAGCCCAAACTTAATCACCTGGATGAGTAAAGATAACACATAGACATTGATCTATGGTTGAATGGCCTAAGTGGATTGCCACTTGTGAGGGCTCAGTCAAACGCCAGTTCAATGCAGACTCATGCCTGGGTCTACAAGTTCTGGTAATGGGGACTGAGATAAAGAACCAAGGTGGTTCACAGAATTAACAGAGAAAGCTAGAAAGAGGGACTGTTTGGTCACAGTGAAGGCTAGTTGATGAACTGTTAGTTCATATTGAATTGTGGGAACCAATATGATTCAGTGTGTAGAAGGAACAAAGAAGGTTCCTAGTGAGGGTTTGTTGAGGAACTGGTTGAGGAGAAGTTGAAGGAAAGTAAGATTTTGGATGCAGGACTAGCTGATCAAAGAGCAGGATGGCCAAAGGACCAGTATTTGGTGTTGAAGAACAAAGAGCTGAGAGGATGAACTAGCCAGACTAGATGCAGAGGCTGGAAGAGCTGATTTTAGTGACTTTTGTGAGAAAATATAGATAAAAAGAAGCAAGTAAAGAATAATTAAATACTGCCTGATTATGATTAAAAAAGGATTGGAAATTATATAAATGAAAAAAAAGAGAAGGAAAAATGACATATAGTTTGTTAGAACTATAAGTTTATTTAAAAAGAAGGATTGAAGAAGAAGGGAGCTGGAAAGAAGCTGGAAATGAAACAGAGAAACTGTAAGAGCAAAAGAGCAAATTTTGCCAAGAACAACTAGGAGAGGCAAAAGGACAAGCAGCAAGCAGGTTTGAAGTCGCAAAACGTTGAAAAAAACATGGAGAAACACAGAGAAAAATTGAAAAATTGAAGAGTCAAAATTTGCCAAAGTAAAATATATGTGGAAGCGCTTGAGATTTGCCGGGGAAACATGACGGGAATTACGGCAAAACTGTTTGAAACACGGAGCAGTTGTTTACCCAGAGCAAGACAGCCTCAGGTTTGAACCAGGGTCAAGGACAAGTCATCCAGGGAAACCTTTTTGGCAAAACCGTTGAATTGAGGCATATGATTGGCTGCAAGCTGGAGTCTATTTGATCAGTGTTTTAAGGGCTTGAACTTAAGAGTTAAAGCCTAAAAAATGAGGAGCAGAAGCAGGAAATTCAAGGCTTTCATTGGCTTAAGTAAGTTTAAAGGTTTAATATATTATAGAAGAAGAAAAACAGGATAGTTTAAGCTTTAAAGAACCAGAGTTCTAAGAAAGGTTTTTGGTCTGAAACAAGGGGCTATAAAAGGGGGAGCTATCTGAGACTCTTCAGGGACTGGATCAAGTGAATTACAAAGGCCACAGAAGCTGCAGAAGGAGCCAAAGACCAAGAATAGGAAGCCAGAGCTGGAAAAAACCGCAGGAGCCCAAGATTAGAACACAGGAGCCCACAACTAAGGTGCAGGAGCCCAAGACTAAAGCGCAGGAGACCAAGACCAAGGAGCAGGAGCAAAAGACCAAGTACAAGGAGTCCAAGAGATTTTTGAAGGACTCCAAGTATTGGCACAAACCCCTTATTATTCTCTATCCCAAGGCCATATATCAGAAGATTTCTAAGGGGATCTTCCTTCAGACTGTGAATAAAGCGCCTATTACGACCCCTATCCAAATTTCCCATGTAAAGAAAGGATATAAGTCCTATGAGTCAATTACCTCACATTTTCTATCCTAGCCCAGGGGACAAGGAATCCTATTGCAAGGGTGCAGAAAGCTTGCCTCTAGTAAGTCTGCCCAGGAGGAGTGGGAGAAGGTGAATAGGCATTTGGAAATGACAATTAGAGGAAGAGAGTTTATTGGTGGAGAGTTTGCAAGACTATTACAGGATTGGTATCGGCCTACAGAAGGGCTGGCGCCTGCTGAAGTACAAGTGTATGGTGAAGACGCTTGCCTAGTAATTGGGAAGGTACTGGAGGAGTTTTCTCTTATGCAGGCCAAGTATAGCTCCTAACCAACCATTCACCACTGTTGGAGAATGACAACTCCTCCAAGCCGGTCCCTGGCTACAACCCAGGACACACTTTGGGGACTGGTGACCAGGAACCCCACAGGTTTTCTTGGGAGCTGATCTCAAGACTGTGTTTTCTTTGGGTGAGGGGTCCTTTATTCCACCAAGGTAGACCTCAAGATCAATAGGCCAATGACAGGAATCTCTTTGCCTTCATTAGGCAATTTTTTATGTTCTTTGCTAGGTGCTATTAATTAAAATTTATGATGATGTCTTCATCTTCATTTGTGTTTGTGCTTTGGACCTGGGGGTTTCAAACCAAAAAAGGCAGAAGGCCGGCCCTTTGATTCTCAGGGCTGGCAGCCTGTGGGCAGTTGTGACCAGGGTTCAAAATCCACTCCAAGCCTTGGGTTTTGAGTGGGCAGAAATCTTATTCCTGACAGTTAATCATTACAAGTCAGCCTTGTTAGATAACATAACCTTCAGGGATCTCTCCCACAAAAATAGGAAGAAAGGTATCTTATTAATTCTAATGAGGAGCAGCTTTTAGGGAAGCTTTAAATATATAATTAAGAAAGAAGAGAAGTATATTTTATTGGATAATACTTTAGACTTATATAGCTTGTGCTGTGGCAGGGATTTAGTTGGATCAAACCTAGGGGTTGGTCATGTGCAGGATGGGTTCAAGTCACTGGATACTTGGAAAGTCATGTGATATTGCTTGGTTGCCATTTCCAATATGTAGAACGGTGTAATGAATTGGCACCAAACCAGGCAATGACTGGATGTTAAGTGTGTTGGTGGTGACCAGAATACCCATACATCCAGCTCATTGACACCCCTTAAGGGGTTACTCTGGTACATCAGGAGGGGGCTTTGTCTTGACAGCTGCTGCCTGATGTTCCTGGAGTTGTTTGCTAGTGGGTACTAGCTAAGTCAAGTATTCCCCTTTTCTGAGGCAAAGGCAGGATCTGTGGTATTTCTTGATGACAGGATCTTTGGTGCCTTGGAACTTAACTAGATAGGTATTTCTGTCTGGTCTATATCTGATGACTCTTTCTGGTCCTCTGTGTGCTGAATCTAACTTAATTCCTGTTCCCTGCTAGGACCCAGACAGGGGAGTTTAAAGGAAGTGGTTCCTCTGCAGATGTTACCTTTTGTGCTGTGAGCCTTTTGGTTTCTGCTATTTTAGCTTTGAGGCGTATGTGTTGTAGAGCTGGTGCTTGTTCTACTGTGAGAGGGTTTCCAGGGGGATTTTCACATATGGTTGGTTATTGCAGGTGACTATCTCTGGTTTGTATCCATAAGTTAGCTCAAATAGTGAGTAGTCTGTCCCTTGATTGGTGCAGACCCAGGATACTAATAATGCATGTTTTACGTATAGTAGCCATGTGTCCTTGGATTTGTCATCCATTATTTTCTCAAGGGTTCTGATAAGGCTGCTATTTAGGCGTTCAACTCTGCTGTTGGCATGTGGCCTGTAGGGCAATATTGTAGAATGTTTGATGTTTTTGGATTTTAAATTGTTGTTTACTATGTGACCTGATAGCTCTGTGGCTCCATCAGTTATGATGTAGTCTAGAGTACCTTAGTCAGCTATGGCTTTGTTAATGAATTGGTTGATGGTCTCTGCTTTATGGTCCTTTGTTGCCCAGCAGATAGGCCAGTGTGTAGCAAAGCCAATGGATACAATTAGGAAACATTGTTTTGTCTTTGTTTCTGGGAAGGGGCTCATCATGTCCAGTCCCCAAACCTTGAATGGTTCAGGGTCAGGTACTGGGTTAACTGTTAGCTGGGGAGCCTTTGTGCTGGTGTATTTATTGCACACTGTGCACTTTTTCAGAACATCAATTAAATCTTGTTTAAGATTGGGCCACCATACTATCTCTTTTAAAGTAAGGTATAAGTTGTTAGCCTTTATATGTCCTAGTAGGCGGTGATGTCTTAGTATAGTGTTGACTCTTTGTGTAAGTAGGATGTAGGAAACATGTTTGTCATTAATAATTTGGTATACAGTGCCATTTGATACATGGAAATATTTTTTGTTCCTTACTAATGTATTGTGGGTCAGTTGATGTGTGGAGGGGTCTTTCCCTTTTGTCTTGTACTCAGTATTATATAGGTTTGGCCAGTCAGGGTCCAGGTGGTCAGGATGATCCTCTCTTGGCTGACATAGCCTAGGGAGAGCATCAGCTGTGAACAGCTCTGCCCCTTTTTTGTGTTGGATGTCCAAATTGAGCTTCTCCAGCAGGGACATCCATTTGGCTTGTTGCCGTGCAAGTGCGTTATGAGTTTTGAAATAGATTAAGGATTTATGATCAGTTAGTACTCAGACGTTTAAATGTTCCTCTAGATAACATCTTCATTTCTTGCATTTGTGATATATTGCTAGCAATTTCTTATTGTGTATTGGGTACCTCTTCTCAGTGTTGGTTAGTTCCCTACTTTTGTAACATGCTGGCAGGAAGTTTTGCTGCCCTGGCTGGCAGATGTGTAGTACTGCGCCAATGGCGGTGTCACTGGCATACAACTTAAGCTTGTAGCACCCATTTTTATTAGGGTATTGCAAGATTGGTGCTTTGATCAAAGCCTGTTTTAATAGTTGGAAATTCTTGTTGCATTCTGGTCAGATGAATTTCTTTTTGGCATTACCCTTGATTAGGTCATTGATTGGTGCATTGAGCTTTTTTTGGAGTCTTTGATGTATTTCCTTAGGTAAGCTACCATTCCAAGAAAGCATCTAGCTTGTTTAACAGAGGTGGGGTGTTGCATGTTATTTATGGCTTTTATTTTGTCAGGATTTGCTTTGATGCCACTGTCAGAGACAATGTGGCCCAAGAACAGGAGCTCTATTTTCATAAATTGGCACTTACTAGGCTTGGCGTAGAGTTTGTGCTTTGTAAGTCAATCAAGTGTCTTGCAGATATGCGTGAGGTGTTCCTCTTTTGTTTTTGAGAATATAATATTGTTAAGGTAGAATAATGTATTTGAGAGGCCATTTAGAACTTGGTTCATCATGGTGACAAATGTTGCAGGAGCGTTGATCATCCAAAAGCTCATCTATTCAAGTTGCCTTGACATCTCTGACTGGTACAATGAGCCCATAGGGTCATAAAGGAATGATCAAGCAAAGAAAAAAGTGAAGGTTTAAGAGAAAAGGGTCAAGGAAACCGGAGGGCTTGGAAAAAAACCTTGAGGGGGGAGGAGGAGGGGTGAGGGGCATCTGGACCACTTCTGGGAGGACAAAGACTGCCTGTTTCTGCTCTGGAAAGAGGATCAATCCAGGGATTGATGACCATTTGTCTGCTAGCTCCCAGAACAATGCACTGGATGGGTTACCAAAAAAGACCTGGCTTATAATCCACCCAAGTTTGTGCCCCAAGAGGGAGTTTGGAGCTTGTGCTGGATGGGGAGTGGAGACAAACAATTTGATGACAGCAAAATGGATTACCTACAACAGGGTTATAAGGAGCACCTTTTGGTGAAGCTTAAAATATGGAATTAGGAAAGAAGAAAAGTATATTTTATTGGATAATACTTTAGACTTATATAGACTTGACTGTGGCAGAGATTTAGTTGGATCAAACCTAGGGGTTGGTCATGTGCAGGATGGGTTCAAGTCACTGGATACTTGGACAGTCATGTGATATTGCTTAGTTACCATTCTTGGTATGTCAAACAATATATTGAAAGGGCACCAAATTGGGCAATGGATGGATGTTAAGTAGGTTGGCGGTAGCTAGAATGCTTGTACACCCAGACCCTTGACACCCCCTTTAAGGGGTTACTCTGGTGCATCAGGAGAGGGCTTTGTTTTCACGGCTGCCGCCTGATGCTCCTGAAGCTGTTTACTAGTTGGAACCCATCTGGTCAAGTGCTCTCCTTTACTGAGGTGGAGACAGGTTCTGTGGTATTTCTTGATAATTGGGTTTTTGGCACCTAGAATTTTACTAGGTAGGTGTTGTGATCTGGTCTGTACTTGATGATTCTTCCTGGTCCCTGGTATACTGATTCTAGTTTCTTTCTGTTGCCAGCTAGAACCCAGACAGGGGAGTCAATGGGAAGTGGTTCCTCTGTGGAGGTTATCTTTTGTGTTTTGAGCCTCTTTATTTCTGCTATTTTAGCTTAGAGGCGGATGTGTTGTAGATTTGGTACTTGTTCTACTGTGGGGGGTTCCCCAGGGGGATCTTTATGTATGGCTGCTTGTTGCGGGTAATTATTTCTGGTTTGTACCCGTAGGTTAGCTAAAACAATGAATAGCCTGTTCCTTGATGGGTCAGACTCAGGATACTAGTAATGCATGTTTCACATATAGTGACCATGTGTCTTTAGCTTTGCCATCCATTATTTTCTCTAGGGTCCTGATAAGGCTGTTGTTGAGGCGTTCCAATCTGCCATTGGCCTGTGGCCTGTATGGAGAGGTTGTGGAGTGTTTAATTTTTTTGGATTAAAATTTGTTGTTTACTATGGGACCTGATAACTCAGTTGCTCCACCAGTTATAATGTAGTCTGGGTTGCTGTAGTTGGCTATGATTGCTTTATTAATAATCAGTTGATGGTCTCTGCTTTATGGTCCTTTTTTGCCCAGCAGATGGGCCAGCTTTTGGCAAAGTCAATAGCTACAATTAAGAAACATTGGTTTGTTTTTGTTTCTGGGAAGGGGCCCACTACGTCCAGTCCCCAACCCTTGAATGGTTCAGGGTATGGTACTGGGTTGACTGTTGGCTGAGGAGTCTTTGTTCTGGTGTATTTCTTGCATACTGTGCACTTTTTCAGAACATCAACTATATCCTGTTTGAGGTTGGGCCACCATAATATCTATTTTAATGTGAGGTATAGGTTGTTAGCCTTTATATGTCCTAGTAGGCGGTGATGTCTTAATATGGTGTCAACTCTTTGTGCAAGTGGGATGTACGGGACATGTTTGCCATTAATGATTTGGTATACAGTGCCATTTGATACACAGAAGTACTTTTCCTCCCTTACTAATGTATTGTGGGTCAGTTGATGTGTTGAGGGGTATTTACCTTTGTTTTTATACTCAGTGTTGTACAGGTTTGATCAGTCAGGGTCCAGGTGGTCAGGGTGATCCTCTCTTGGCTGACATAGTCTAGATAGAACATTGTCCGTGACCAGCTCTGCCGCCTTTTTGTATTGGATGTCCAAATTAAGCTACTCCAGCAGGGACATCCATTTGGCTTGTTGCTGTGCAAGTGCGTTCTGAGTTTTGAAATATATTAAGGATTTATGGTCAGTTAGTACTCAGACGTTTAAATGTCCTTCTAAGTAACATCTCCATTTCTTGCATGTGTGATATATTGCTAGCAATTCCTTATTGTGTATTGGGTACCTCTGCTCAGTGTTGGTTAGTTCCCTACTTTTGTAACATGCTGGCAGGAAGTTTTGCTGCCCTGGCTGGCAGATGTGTAGTACTGCGCCAATGGCGGTGTCACTGGCATCTGACTCAAGCTTGTAGCACCTTTTATTATTAGGGTATTGCAAGATTGGTGCTTTGATCAAAGCTTGTTTTAATTGTTGGAAATTCTTGTTCTATTCTGGTGTCTAAATGAATTTCTTTTTGGCATTACCCTTGGTTAAGTCATTGATTGGTGCAGTTAGTTTTCTGCAGTCCTTGATGTATTTACTTAGGTAAGCTATCATACCAAGAAAAAATCTAACTTGTTTAATGGAGGTGGAGGATTACATGTTATTTATGGCTTTAATTTTTTCTGGATCTGCTTTGATGCCACTGTCAGAGACAATGTGACCCAAGAACAGGATTTCCTTTTCCATAAATTGGCACTTACTTGGTTTTGCATAAAGTTTGTGCTTTGCGAGTCAATTGAGTGTCTTGCAGACATGTGTGAGGTGTTCCTCTTTTGTTTTTGAGAATATGATGATATTGTCAAGGTAGCATAATGTATTTGATAGACCATTTAGTGCTTGGTTCATAATGGTGACAAACATTGTGGGAGCGTTGATCATCCCAAAGTTCATTACCCTACACTCAAAGGATCTAAATTGGTACGGAACACAGTCTTTGGCATGTCTTTTTCCTTTACTTTGACTTGGTTGTAACCTGAGGTGAGGTCAATTTTGGAGAATTGTTTGCTCTGGAGAGCTTTGCAAATAGGTCTTCTATGAGGGGAAGAGGGTATTTATTCTTTACTGTGCTTGCATTTAGTGCTCTGTAGCCAGTTACTAGATGCATAGTGCCTTCCTTTTTCTTTATGAAGAACACTGCTGCCCTCATGGGGATTCAGACGGGCAGATGAATCCTTTTGTCAAGTTGTCCTAAATGTGTGTTTTGAGGGTTTGGGTCTCCATGGGAGAGAGTCTGTAGAGGGGTGAAGGTTTAGGCATGGCCTTACATAAGTTGATGCCATGTTTGACCTCCTGTTTGGGGGGTAGCTCTGTGAGTTCCTCCTTGAATACATGATCATATTCATTTAGGAGTGCCACAAGTTCTGGGCATTGGATCTTGGTTGTTTGTATGTTATTGAATTCAGTGTACCTCATTATGTGGAGTTTACTCTCTTTGGTTAGATGTTCTGAATCATCTTGGTTTATAACCTGGACAAATGATGTGTCTTTTAGAATGAGGTCATTAGGTTCCTTGAGGATGTTAAAATTGACTCTGTTGCATTTGATGGTCATGGTTTTTGTTTTCTAGCATACACTGGGGTTCACTCAGGTGAACCAGTCCATGTCTGATACAACTTTGTAGTTTATGTTGTTCATGACAAGTCTTTTGATGGACGTATGTATGCCTTGGAGATTAATTCTGAAGGGAGTTGTTTTGCCTTTGAGTAGAACCTTTGATTTATCTGCCATTCTGGCATATTTGAAGTTGGATTTGACAACTGGTATTTTGTACTTGGTTACAAAAGGTTTTCTAATCATAGTGTGTTGTGCACTAGAGTCAAATAAAATTTATGTGAATGTGATTTGTAAGTACATGGGTAGACAAGAAGTTGTGAGTGATCTTTAATTTTTATGTTCATAAAAATGGAGGATTGTGGGACATGTGAGATGCAAGCAGCAAAGTTTGTGCCTTGGTACAATTTCTTGCTGGTTTGGGGGGAGACGGGAGCACTTAGGCTTGTTCCACCTCCTCTTTTCCCTGTTCCTCTGTTTTAAGACCTTTGAGGTCAGAGAATATGGGGTCAGATTCATAGCAGGTTGCTGTTTCAGCATTGCTTACTTTGGTGGTGTCCTCTTTCTTGGGACGGGAGCGGATTGCGCTTTGGCTGCAATTATCATTGTTGCAATTGGAGTTGTTGTTGCTATGATTGGTGTTTTGGCGTTTGTTGCCATTAGAGTTTTCTCTGTCATTGATTCTAGGGGAGTGGTTGTCATTGCATGCAGCATATTCCATGTTTGTATGTTTTTCTGCATGTTTGGATTCTGCAATGAGCGCAGGCATGGAAGTGTTTGCCTCTGGAAGGATGAGGGCAGCAACAGAGAGTTTCATTCTGTTGATGAATGATGCTCTGGTGTGTACATTATCAGCTTGTGCTGGGTTTTGGATTTTGCAACATATTTTCTCAAATTCATTGGCGTAAGTTGTGATAGTGGTCTTCTGAGGAAGATTGCTGAGCTGTATTATAATGTCTTGAAGGGATTTGGTGACACGGAAATTGTGGGTGATGTCCACTTTGAACTCTTCCCAGTTGTCAAGATGGCCATCAGTTTGTGAGCCAGCCCAGGTAGCAAACCAGTTAGCTGCAGCCTTGTACAGGCGCTTGCTGGCTTCCTGGACCCATTTCTCATGAGGGATGTGGCTGGCGCGGAGTTTAGCGGCTGAGTGGTCTAGCCAGTTGATGATGTTTTCTTTGTTTTTACCAAAGAACTTGTCAATACCAATGTACTTGGTGTTGTAAACTTCACCTGTGATAGGTGGTTGTGCGTTTGTTTGTAGTTAAAGAGAGCAACTATATTGAATTATCTTGATGCATGCTTTGGGCATGACCAGACCTTCAAATACAGTGTATCTACTAGGTATTTCTTTGTCAATGTTGTGGGCGGGAAGTACGTTTTTCAGGTCTCCTGGGATGTGTCCTGGTTGAGTACATGAGCAAAGGTGGGTGGGTTTTGGTCAGTCATTTTCTCTTTCATGGATGTGGTCAAAAAACTGTAGATACTACCAGTGATAAGGAGCGCCTTTTGGGGAAGATTCAAATATGAAATTGAGAAAGAAGAGAAGTAAATTTTATTGGATAATACTTTAGACTTATATAGACTTGACTGTGGTAGAGATTTAGTTAGATTGAACCTAAGGGTTGGTTATGTGCGGGATGGGTTCAAGCCACTGGATACTTGGACAGTCATGTGATATTGCTTGGTTACCATTCTTGGTATGTCAAACAGTATATTGGAAGGACATCAAATTGGGCAATGGCTGGATGTTAATTAGGTTGGTGGTGGCCTGAATACTTGTACGTCCAGACCCTTGACAGCAGTGTGGAATACTGCCTCCTGGAAGTCCTCAGGGATTTGGAAGAGGGTGTCAATGAAGAACCAGTCTACTTCCAACTCCTCATAAGTGTGGAGTACAGGCACGCCAGCAAAGCATTGCACAGGTGGTTTGCCATACTTTTATGCTCTAGGGGCATTCTAAAAACTGGTGTGTCACTTTGTTGTTTGCCCCACATCTGTTGAAGATGGGATTTGGGCAATTTCTGCAATCATATGTATGGTATACCCTGCAGAGAACCTTTCATGTGTTTGTATGCATCTTGAGATTAATCATGTCCTTGTGGCAGTACTGCCAGAACAGGCTTGCCTTGAGACTGGTGTTGTTGTGTGAGAGTACCTCCAATATTTTTGGCACAGCCACTGGCCTTGGGGGTTCTAGGATGGGTTCCCCAGGGTGAGCGGGTTGCCCATGAACATATTGCGCCATACCAGTCCTGCCCTGCCTCTATGGGCAGCTGAAGGTCTGAATGAGCTGATACTCCAAGACTCTTTGTATGCTGAGAGTATTGCTTTCCAGAAAGAATCCATCCTTTGGGGGCTTATCTCAGTTATTACCCTTGACAGCCAGTTATTAAGGATGTGTTGCTTGTGAGCCGGGTTTACGCCAAGAGCCCTGGCCCATTGTGTCCTAAAAGCGTAGGTCCAGTGGGGCTTGGTCACATGATTTGAGAGTACCATGGGCATTGTACGTCCAAATATTTTGGCTGAGGTCCTTTGAACATCACATAAGCCTAGGCCACCCCTGAGCTTGTTACCAATCAGCTTTGTAGTGGCAACTGGTTGAGTACCTGGTCTTCACAGTGTGTGTTGTACAATCTTATTGAGACTCCAAAAGAATTGTTGGGATAGAAGGAAGAACCATGTAGTGTACCAGACCTTTGAGTATCCAAGTGTGTTCACTAGTTGAGCCCTGCTTATCTGAGTTGCCAGTTGCATTGCCAAGAGAACATTGAGAGGGAGACTGCACCCAAAATGCTTGACTCCATCACACATGTGTCAAAACTACCCACTTTAACCCATGTGTCCAGATGGCGTACTGGGTCCCTGGTTAATTTTATGGCCAGAGGGGGTCTGAAGCCTGGATTGCCCAAAATGATGACTTCATACTTGTTGGTGTTCACCCTGGCTTGGAAAAGTATGGATTAATCCTTGAGAACCTTTGTGAAGATGAATACATTGGTCTTGGAGGCCAGGCCTACAACACAATCATCAGCAAAAGCCTTGATTGTGAATGATTCCTATCCATATGTTCTGAGGCCTGACAGTTTGCTGCTGAGATGGTAGATCTATGGGTCAATGGCTAGGTTATAGAGAAGAGGGCTGAGAGGGTCTCCTTGGCAAAAGCCACAAGACAATATGATTCCCTCTGTCTCTCCATGAGCTGTTGCCACTTGGATAGATGACTCATTCAACAGGAATGCCAACCATGTCCTATAATTTACAGGGACTGAGTGGGTCAAGAGGCATGCATCAAGGTAGGGCCATGACACTCTATCATAAGCCTTTTCTTGATCCAGGAAGATAGTGATACCATTCTGAGACTTGTCCCAAAGAATATTTGTCACAGTATTGACATTGTTGGAAATACTGTGGCCCAGAGTAAATCTGTGTTGGTTAGGATGTGTGTCAAGAGGAATTGTTCTGCACATTCTAGCCACCAATATTTTACTTAACAGTTTATGGTCAGTGTTCAGAAGTGTGATAGGCCGCCAATTCTTCAGCTCTGCTCTTGATCCTTTCTTATGTAGCAAGATGGTCAAACCATTACCTCCACCAGGTATAGTTGATCCATTTCTCAGGGCTGTATTGATAACATCCAGAAGAATTGCTTAAATAGAGAAAAACAGTGTTTACAGAACTCATATGGCAACCTTTCAGGCCCAGGGGCTTTCTTTTTGGGTACCATATTGATGGCATCTTCTAGCTCTTCCATTTCAATAGGGCGGGCCAGATGATTCATTTTGGGGGTTGCTGGAGCCACTTCAAGCCATTTACTGAGGGCTGAAGGATTTGGTTAGCCTTCTGAAGCGTATATGTTGCTGTAGAAAGTATGGGTTGCCACCAGCACCCCTTCCTTTGAGGTGTGAGATATGCTGTTCTCAACTACCTCCAATATTGTCCTCTGTGCTCTCCTAGTTTTATAAATGAAAATAAAGGCCTTAGTAGGCTGTTTGCCTTTAATTTCTAAGGACGTTGCAGACTGGATGTCACAGATCCTGAATGAATTAGACATTATGTCTTCCACTTAGGGATCAAGCAACAAAACAGTTGCGCAATTTCTTCCTCTCAAGAAGGTTTTAATAAGGTTAACTACGTTTAAAACGCCCATAAAACAGGTGTTCAATTGGTCTTTCAAATGCGCTTCAGACATGGTGCAGTAAAAGTTGCAGCAAAGGGTTGCTAGTTTCTACAAACAGTTAGTCAGGGACCTAATTCTTATTACTATACCTGTTGATGATATAGTGGCAGCCTGTGAAAGGACAGAATAATAATAAGGTGTATAGTCAAAACCAGTATTTATTTAGATAGTATCACACTTATATAGTGTGAGGCAGGGGAATTTCCACCAGGGGCAGGGAGGCACAGACAGATGGACTTCCCTTATGGAGGAGAGTAGATTGGTACAGCTAAAAGTTCCGCGCAAGAGAACAACCTCTTCCACAAAGCTTTTCTTAAGGAGGTAGATATAAATAACTTTGTTGTTCTATTTATAATTCCAGAATTAGGCCTGTGCTTTATGCCCATTTGAAAGGCAAATTGAACACCTGTTTATGGGGCGTTTTAAACGTCTTTATCACTAGTAAAATCAGGATACAATAGCAAAATTGTGCAATTGTTCTATCGCTTAATCCCTAGGTGGACAAATTTATGTCTAATCCATTCAGGATCTGCAACATTTCCCTCCACTGGATTAGAAAACAGGTTTAAAATGGCTGACATCTCAAGGTGACAGCTATGGTAAACAGTCCCTCTAGAAGACTCACAAGAAGAGTCTTGAAGAAGGTGCAAGTGATAATTCCAAAGAGGCGCAATCATACCAGGCCAGTGGAGGCGGTGAAGGCAGCAGAGAAGCAGGTGGTCCTTCATGATGTGGACGGCAGCTATCTGGACTTGTTGGTTCACCTAGATCAGCTACTGGTGCCTCAGCTGGCCTTAGGGGGGACAGACCCATTGTTTGTTGCGCTGTTCATAGCTTTAAGTGAGCCCAGGGAGGTGACAGGAACTGGGTTGCAAAAGGGTAACAGTATAAATTGGTGGTTCTCCATGCAGGCGGCAGAAGAATACTTGAAGGCTCAGCTGAAGGAATTCCAATTCAAGTGTCAAGGGCTCTCAGTCTTGCAACAGGGGATGGTATTCAACATAGTGAAGTCAGTCCTTTGCGCTTGGGCAACACCTGGGGTTACCAAGGCTCAACCAGTTAGTTGGAAAACCTCTAACTTTGAGCAACATCTTTGGCAAGACTTCCAGGAAGTGTTGAAGTCATACACAGTGGAGGGGGCTGCTCATCTGGTACAATGGTGATGGCTGGCACAATGTTCTTTAAGGAGCCAACCACTGTGATACCAAGAAGGAGGAAAACATGGAGGTTTTCCTTGAATGGGCCTTGTATGTATTCTACGGGGTGGGTGGTCAGGTCCCAGTAAAGTATTCCCTTTGTGAGAGTCTTCTTTGGGACAGTATTGTCTTGGGGGTCGCCTTTACTGTAGACATTGGGGTCAATTGTGTGTCTCGCTTGGTGGGGGTTTGTTGCCCAATCCTTGGTCATAGGCTTTGTGGATCTGTAGGCAACCAGTTGTGTTTCTTGGCTGTCATTCAGGTGGTAGAACAGTTGGTGCGGTACTGAAAGAGTCTTGTCAGTCTCCGATAAACACCTTGTTCTTTTATTCTTATTCCTCATACTATGGTGCAACACTATTACAAACAGGACAACAACCCATGGAATTTTTTAATTAGTTTTTGTTTTTTGGGTTATTGTCCTCATTGGGGCTTACTCTTGGTCACTAAGAGCAGCACACATATACTGAGCGTGTACTCTAGTGATCAATTGCCCAGAATGGGGCTCCTTAAGGGTGTAGGAGTCGGGGCCAGTCTTCTGGATAACTTGAACTGGACCTTGCCAAAGGGAGGCAAGTTTGGATTTGCGGCTGTAATCTCTTTGCTGAAGAAGTAGACCAAGTCTCCTATCAGGTAAGTGGATAAGGCAGGGCGTTTGGATGCAGCTTGTTCTAGGTCCTGCAGCTTATGGTTTAAGTTTACTGTGTAGGCCTCTGATTGCAAGCAAATAAGGGTTTGAACCATCTTGTTGAGGTACGCCTCTGGGGACACAGCCAGGCTGGGCTTTACCAAGGAATATAGTAAAGAGTCAAAGCCCTGGTTGCCAACCATAGAGCAGTTGGAAGAGCGGCTTTCCAGTGGCACAATGGTACCCAATGTTAAATGCAAAGGTGGCCGCAGGCAGGAAGGTATCCCATTCAGTCTCATGTTGGTGACTGAGCTTCCGGAGTATCTGGACCAGGCTCCCATTAGTGCGCTCTACCATGCATTTATCTGTGGGTGATAAGGAGTGGATAGTGTCCCACATATACCATCAGTTGATTGAGGCAGGGGATGATATAACTGGTGAAATTGGTATCATTGTCTGTCAGCAGAAGCTGGGGGCAAACATGTTTGTATATGATATTCTCCAGGATGAACGTGGCTGTCACCAGTGCAGATTGGTTGGGAATTGCCTTGGCCTTTACCCATTTAGTCAGATGATCAACTGCCACAATGATGAACTTGTTGCAACTGTTGGTAGCTGACAGGGGGCCCACTACGTCAATGGCTACAGTGTGGAAGGCAAACCAAGGGCGTAAAAGTCTGTGTTGGAACTTGGCAACCTTAGGCCTCTCAATGTTGCAGTCAGGACAGTTGGTTAGTGTATCTACAACATCAGTGTGCATTCCTTCCCAGAAGCAGTGCTGCTGAAGCAGAGCTAAAATCTTCTGTATGCCACCATGACCAGTAGTCTTGTGAGCAGCCACCACTGAGTCCATGCATAGGGATGGGCGTATGTAGGGTAGCCAAGAGTCTCTACAAAGCTTCAGGAGTTGTCCCTTAGAGACCTTGGTATCAACAGCTAACTTATTAAGAGCCCTCTGTATCTCTACTGGCTCCTCTCCCCACAAAGAGGGATCCTCCATAAGCTTGTCATAGAGAATGTCAGCCATAGGGGATACTAAGGCAACAGTGGGAAGGCAGGAGAGACAGTCAGTATTCTGGTGGGCTGCCCTGGCTTGATGAATGATCTCGTAGTCATAGCCTAAAGTTTAATGGCCCAACGCGCCAGACGTCTTTTGGGGTCCATGAGGGTCTTCAGCCATTGTAAGGAGGCATGGTCTGTTACAACTGTGAAATGTACCCCATAGATAGACTCTGAATTGTTGGTAGGAGTATATCACTGCCAGACAATCTCATTTGGTGACAGTGTAGTTCCTCTTGTGAACATTAAGCGTACATGAGCAGTATCTAAAAGGGTGTTCAAGTCTATCAGAGTCCAGTTGGGAGAGAACACCCCCAATTGCCATCAGACTAACATCTGTATGAACCACAAAAGGCTTGGCAAAGTCAGAGTAGGCCAGCACAGGGGCTATAGTCAGTGTTCCTTTGAGAGCATTGAAGGCAGATTGGCATGCTGGGCTCCAGAAAAATTCCTTATCAGCTTGGAGAAGCTGAAAAAGGGGGTCACCCAGGAATGCAAAGTTGGGGATGAAGCGGCAGTAGTACCCAATCATCCCCAGAAAGACCTGCACGTACTTCTTATTGGCCAGGATCTGCATTTTCTCAATGGCTTCTACCTTCAGAGGTACAGAGCGGAGTCCATATTGGCTAATGATGAACCCCAAGAACACAAGTTGCTCTTTGAAGAAGTTGAACTTGTGTGGCTTGATCTTGAGATTAGCTGCAAGTAACCTCTGGAAGACTTCCTCCAAGTGTTACAGGTGATCATTAAAGGTTCAGGAGAACACATTAATGTCATCCAGGTAGACCAAGACACTGGTGTAAGAGAGGTTGCCCATCACTGCATACATGGCCCACTGGAAGGTAGCCAGGGCATCAGACAGACCTTGAGGCATCCTTGTGAGTTGGAATAGACCTTGGTCAGTGATGATTGCAAATTTTTCCTGATCAGCAGGGGGTAGATCAATCTGCCAGTACCCACTGATAAGGTCCATGGCGCTGAAGAACTTGGCGCCACCCAGTTGGTCCAAGGTATTGTCAATACAAGGGAGGGGATATGAATCCTTCTTGGTAACAGCATTCAGTTGAAGGTAGTCAATCACCACACTGTTGCTGCCATTCTTCTTTTTGACAATCAGGAGAGGGTAAGCCCAAGGGCTTTTACTGGGGACCAGTAAGCCAGATCCCAATAGTTTCTGGAGCTCCTTGTTGGCTACGGCATGATTGGCTTGAATACACTGTATGGGTCTGGAGCAGATAGGTGGGCTGCCTTGGGTGTCAATATGATGGGCAACATCCCATTTTTATGCCCAGGTCATATTAATCCTTGGAAAACACATCCTTATACTGAGCAAAAAGAACAATGGCTTGATCCTTTTTTTTTAGAGAGGCCAGATAGGGAGTCACAGCTTATGGCTGCTAGCACCAGTGGTTGCTCACAGGGTAGACCCAACTCAGAGAAGTCTGCAAAGGGGGCAGTCTCCTACAGGATTTCATGCTCTTCCAGTTGTATATGAGCCAGAAGTTGGTGTTTGGAGACAACCATAGCTTCACTGCTCATGTTGGCCAAGAGTATGAGTACCTCCTTCTCACTTGGCATGAGGATGCCTGGTGCAACCCATGGTTCTAGTCTGAAGGCATTAGGGATGCCAAAGATTTCTCCATGAGTGCCAGCTGGTAGAGCCAGTGTAGAGGCTTGTATTGTGGATCACCTGAGCGCCAGGTGGGATAGTCACATTACAGGAGGCATAGACTTGGATACCCTTGGCTTCCCCAATTGAGAGAGGTGGCACCTTGACCTTCTTACTACACAGTGTATAAGCAACTGGAAGCTCTCTGTCAGCAAAATCCAGATTGATGTAGTGCAGACGGCGTAAGGGCAGGTCAGACGGGCAATTGCCATAGTAGAACATGGGTATGGAATGGCCCAATATTCCAAATGTATGGTCTCCAGGTTGTGTCACAGTGCAATACTGAACCATGAAGCTAGTCCCAATAAGAATGTCATAGCTGTTGTTTCCCAGAACTAAAGCAGGAGCAGTGACCATTAGCTTCCCAAAGCAAAGAGGGAGAGAAGAGTAGGCTCCTTTTGCTCTAGTGGTCAGTGGCCCATTAGTACCAAACTCTTCATGGTAGGCCAAGTCTGGTGCGAGCTTAAGATTCTTAACTAGCCATGAGGATATAATGTTCCCAGGGGCACCAGTATCCAGTATGGCCCAGACATGAGTCTTGTTCACTACCAGGTTGATATAGGTGCAATCCTGGCGGTCCTTTCTGATCTCCACAATATTTGAGACTGGTGTACGCTTAGTCCTTTGAACTTCTCCAGGAAGTTAGCCATGGTAGCTCCCATAGCTGAGCTTGCTTCCTTGAGGAATTCTAGCGGTGCTGAGACGTTTACTGTGCGGAGCAGCTTGGCCAGTTGTTCAGCACTGTCCTCCTCATGAGTGACTTCAACACCTGGTTGAGCCAGTTGTTCAGCATAGGGTAATGAAACTATTCTCCAAGCTATTTGGGGGATAACCACCTCAAGGCAAAGTGTAGTACAATGAGTTTTTGTGTTAACAGTGAGGACTCAATGGAGGAGGTCCTCTTGAACTCTGTAAGACTCTGCATTCTCATATATTAGTTGGGAGTTGAAGTCAATCAGAGAGGGTTCATTCTTAGGGTTGATCCCAGAGGATGGCAATGCAGCAGGCTTCTTATCTGGTTTGTTGGGGGCAGTGGTATGGGGGGAGATGAGGGTGTCAAACTTACAAAGGCAGCCAAGGATTTCTCCTTGCCCTGGCTGCTTAGTAGTTTTTTGACTGGTTCTCATTGTCTTCCTCAATATCAGCGTCCTTGGCGTAGTCCTCCTCAGTGTCCTCCATGCCTACATGGTGGATTTTCTGACGTGGATTCTTATATTCCCAAGAGAAGTGGCCAGCCATACCACATTTGAAGCAAGTACAGGGCTGTTATTGACTGGAGAGGGCCCAACCTTGTTGGAAGGCTTGGGCATCTCCACAGCCACACAGGGTCTATAATAAGCTTGTTGGTGGGGGCGGCCTTCAGGAAGATGGACTTCAAACTCCTCCTTGTAGGTGCGTAGGAGGCAGATCAGATCTGGTACGGTGCAAGTGTTGTAAATTCCCGACTTAAGAGCCAGAGATAGTTCCTGGTTGACACGTACAGCATTTAGGAGTGCTGAATGCACATCAATAAACTGCATCACAATAATAGACAACAGAGTTTGAGCTTCAAGGTAGAACCTAGAAGTGAAGTCTTCTAGGGTTTTCCCCACCTTTAACTTGGTGTTAGCAAAGTCCATCTTGCAACCAAGAAGTGCTTCTTGGCTACCAAATTCTTCTGTCAAGGCTCTGGAGACGTTGGCAAAAGTCCAGCCATTCTCAGGGAGACGTGGCAAGATAATGGTTTGAGTCTTAGCATCCAGACAGTTGATGATTATCGAGTCCCTTATGGCATTGTCTGCGCCATACATGGAGTTCTGGTACAGACGTAAGAACATGGCCACATTTCTCTTGCGGTCAAACTTGGGTATGTTGACAGGCTTGAAGTTGTTGGATCCATGTTGGAGGGGAGCAGGTGTGATCCTCACTGGAGAGCAGGTGAGACGGGAACGGCTGAGAGTGGAGGCAGCAAACCTAGCCTCAGAGGCGCGGCAACAATTTTCCTCTTGCTGGGCTTTATCTTCACCTTCTCTGTCTTGAGCGGCTCCAGAAGCTTCAGGGGTGGTCAGGACGTCATCCTTGGACTCCAGTACTGGCTCTAATACTTGTACAGCTTTGGGAGCCAACCAAGTGTGGTCCTCATTGCTTTTGTAGCTATG
The DNA here is from genome assembly GCA_014839935.2 of Entomophthora muscae. Lineage (NCBI taxonomy): Eukaryota > Fungi > Entomophthoromycota > Entomophthoromycetes > Entomophthorales > Entomophthoraceae > Entomophthora > Entomophthora muscae. The sequence goes on from QTSX02004277.1 coordinate 506,696, forward strand.
ATAGAACTCAGGGCTAGAGGATCTCAGTGGGCTGTGGTGACTCTTGGAGTTGATGAACATAGCCTGTATGTTGACAGCCATCATCTTACTGTCTATCCTATCTAACTGGCTCTGGAAGGGTTCAGGAGAAGTTGTTGCTTGTCCAGCTCATCTTGGTAGACCTTGTTCTCCTGACAGGTGATATCCAAGTCATCTTCCAGAGAGGTGATGCACTTTTCATGGGTGGCAAGCTCATCTTAGAGCAAGGGTATTACTTCCTTGTCCTTCCTGATTTGGGTCTGGCTGGCAGCTCTGTCATACAATTGGCAAAGTTTGAGACAATCCTGAAGCTCTGACACAGTGTAGTAGCCATCAAACAGGAAGGCAAGATTGGCACTCTGCTGGACCAACTCCGCCTGCATCTTCTTGTAGTGATCAAAGAGCTTAAAGATGTCTTGATTAAGAAGGTGGCTTGAAGGGGAGTTGTCTGTAGCAGCAGATGGGGGGGTGAACAAGGGGATGGTGGCAAGGTAACAGGCTAGGACTTCCACCTCATGAGTCAGGCTTCAAACCATAGGGCCAGTCTCCAGCATGTGAGTAGTAACCACACTAATCCAATTGGTGTCTACACCCTGGTGAGTGAGGGTCTGTACCACATGCACTGGAACTAGCTTAGCTATACCTGTATCAATGGCATCAAACCAGTGGAGCATGGTGTTCTGGGCATTGGTAACTTTGGCAAGATACTGATTGACAGTGGTGAAAGAGTTGACAAGCTCAGAGTAAAGGACCTGGAGGAACATCTGTTGGTTAGATATCAGTATTCCCTGGTCATGCACTAGGCTTTGATGCAACCCAGGTGCATTTGGTTATTGCATACGGCAGGATGAGTGAATTGTTGTAAGTAGTCCTTGATATGTTTGACAGTACAGAGGTCACAACGGAGCTGGTCAGGGTTGACCTGGGAGAGATTCTGAAAGCAACCCAAGGAGTTTTCAGCAGAAGGCTGCTGAATGGCCAGGCTTTCAGAGCAAGAACCATTGCCACAGCTCCAGCATCCATGGCGTGTATGGCGTTACAGATGGAGTCCTTGGAAGGTGAAGAGTTGGCGTCCATCTCTAAGGGGGCAGGGGCTTGAAGAAGCAGTGGTTGACCAAAAACAATAGCCTGGGGACGCTGATGTTCTGGCATGAAGTGGCTTAGGTTGGGCAGGCCATAGGGAGTGCCTGCTCTTTTCCCAGCATGGGCATTAGCAGCTGTAAAGGCCGGTGCTTGGTGGTAAGGAGAAGCAGTGGCAGGAGACTGGACCAGGGACATTCCTTCTCTACATTGAAAGGACCACAGGGGTGGGGGCTGGTGGTGTTGAAAGACATGGGCGCCAATGTTGTAAAAGTTGCAACAAAGGGTTGCTAGTTTCTACAAACAGTTAGTCAGGGACCTAATTCTTATTACTATACCTGTTGATGGTATAGTGGCAGCCTGTGAAAGGACAAAAGAATAATAAGGTGTATAGAAAAAACTAGTATTTATTTAGATAGTATCGCACTTATATAGTGTGAGGCGGGAGAATTGCCACCAGGGGCAGGGAGGCACAGACAGAAGGACTTCCCTAATGGAGGAGAGTGGATTGGCACAGCTAAAAGTCCCGCGCAAGAGAACAGCTGCTTCCATGCGTCTTTCCTTAAGGAGGTAGATATAAATAACTTTGTTGTTCTATATATAATCACAGAAGTAAAGCCGGTTCCTTATGCTCATTTGAAAGGCAAATCAAACACCTTCTTTAGAGGCGTTTTAAACGTCTTTATCACTAGTAAAATCAGGATGCAATAGCGCAAGTACGCAGGTGTTCCGTTGCTTAATCCCTAGGTGAACAACTTTATGTCTAATCCATTCAGGATCTGCAACACACGGGCTTTACTTCCAAGGTTAATTATAGAAACAAAAAAAATAGAGCCACATGCCTCCATAAGGAAAGCCGCGTGAAACTGGTAGTTCCATTGCGTGGTACTTTTTAATGTGCCTTTCCACTCTCCTGCTTTAGATAGAGTCCTTCTGTCTGTGCCTCCTTTCCCCTGGTGTAAATTCCCCCGCCTTATACTATATAAGCATCTCACTATCCAATAAAGCACTAGTTTTTGTCATAATACCTTATATTCTTCTATTTTATCTAAAGGCTGCCACTATACCATCAACAGATATAGTATTAAGAAATAGGTTCCTGACTAACTTTTTGTAGAAATTAGCACCCTTTCCTGCTACAAATACAACATTGGCGCTCATGTCTTTCCACACCAATAGCCCCCACCCCCACAGTTCTTTCAATGAGGAGGGAGGAATGTCCCAGGCTGAGTCTTCCATCACTTCTTCCCCCTATCACCAGGCAGCAGCTTTCACTGCTGCCAATGTCCATTGTGGAGAAAAAGCAGGCGCTCCCTATGGCCTGCCCCCCTTAGCCACTTCATGCCAGAACATCAGCGTCCCCAAGCCATTTTTTTGTTCAACCCTTGATCCTGCAAGCCCCTGCCCCTTTGGAGATAAACAACAACTCCTCTCCTTCTTAGGACACCATCTGTAGTATTATCCAAGCCATGGATTCTGGTGCTGCTGGCAATGGTGCTTGCTCTGAACATCTGGCTATTCAGCTACCTTCTGCTGATAACTCCCTGGGTTGTTTTCAGAACCTCTCCCAGGTCAACCCTGACCAACTTTTTTGTGACCTCTGCACTGTTGAACACATCAAGGACTATTTATAACAGTTCACTCACCCTGCAGTATGGCACAACCAAATACACCTGGGTTGCATCCAAAGCCTAGTGCACGGCCAAGCAATACTGATATCCAACCAACAAACGTTTCTCCAGGTCCTTTACTCTGAGCTTGGCAATACTTTCACCACCGTGAATCAATAACTGGCCAAAGTTACTAACACCCAGAATACCATGCTGTAATGGATTGACGCCATTGAGAGAGAAATAGCTAAACTAGTTCCAGTGTATGTGGTACAGACCCTCACCCATCAGGGTGTAGATGCCAATTGGATCAGTGTGGTTACAAACCATGTGCTTGAGACTTGCCCCGTGGTTTGAAGCCTGACTCATGAGATGAAAGTTTTGAGCTGTTGCCTTGCCATCATTCCCTCATTCAGCCCCACACCTGCCGCTATGAACAACTCCCCCTCCAGCCACCTTCTTGGCCGTAACGTCCTTGAACTATTTGATCACTACATGAAGATGCAGGCAGAACTAGTCCAACAAAGCACTGATTTTGCTTTTCTGTTTGATGGCTATCACACAATGTCAGAGATCCAGGATTGTCTCAAACTTTGAAAATCATATGATAGAGCTGATAGCCAGAACCAAGCCAGGAAGGACAAGGAGGTGATATCCTTGCTTCAAGCTGAGCTTGCTATCCATTAAAGGTGCATTACCTCTCTGGAAGATGACTTGGATATCACCTGTCAGAAGAACAAGGTCTATTAGAATGAGCTGGACAAGCAGCGACTTCTTCCAGACGCCTTCCAGAGCCAATTGGATAGAATGGACAGTAATATTATTGCTGCCAACTTACAGGCTATGCCAACCAGCTCCAAGAGTCTCCACAGTCCACTAAGGTCCTCCAGCCCTGAGTTCTATCATAGCTATGGAAGCAATGATGGCCACACTTGGTTGGCTCCCAACAATGTACGAGTATTGGAGCCTGTGTTGGAGTCTGAGGATGATGTCCTGGCCACTCCTGAAGCCTCTGGGGCTTCTCAGGACAGAGAAGATGACCACAAAGATCAGTGAGAGGAAAACCGTCAACGTGCCTCTGAGGCTAGGTTTGCTGCCTCTACCCTCAGCCGTTCCCACCTCACTTGTTCCCCAGTGAGGATCACTCCTGCTCCCACTTAACATGGTTCCAACAACTTCAAGCCCGTCAATCTCCCCAATTTTAACCACAAGAGTAATCTGGCCATGTTCTTACGCCTATATCAGAACCCCATGTATGGCGCTGATAACGCCATGAGGGATTCCACATCATCAACTTTCTGGATGCCAAGACTCAAACCATTATCTTGCCACGTCTCCCTGAGAATGGCTGGACTTTTGCCAACGTCTCCAGAGCCTTGACAGAAGAATTTGGTAGCCAAGAAGCACTCCTTGGTTGCAAGATGGACTTTGCCAACACCAAGTTAAAGGTGGGGAAAACCCTAGAAGACTTCACTTCTAGGTTCTACCTTGAAGCTCAAACTCTGTTGTCTATGAGCGCTGTACAATTTATTGATATGCAGTCAGCACTCCTCAATGCTGTAAGTGTCAACTGGGAGCTATCCCTGGCTCTTAAGTCAGGCATTTATAACGCTTGGACCGTGACAGATCTGATTTGCCTTCTACACACCTACAAGGAGGAGTTTGAGATCTCTTTATCTGAAGGCTTCCCCCACCAACAAGCTGATTATAGACCCTGTGTGGCTATGGAGATGCCTAAGCCTTCTGACAAGGTTGGACCCGCCCCAGCCAACAACGCTCCCAGTACTTGCTTCAAATGTGTTATGGCTGGCCACTTCTCTTGGGAATGTAAGAACCCTCGCCAAAAGATCCACCATGCAGGCATGGAAGACACTGAGGAGGACTACTCCAGGGACGCTGATATTGAGGAGGACAATGAGCATCAGTCAAAAATCTACTAAGCAGCCAGGACAAGGAAAATCCTTGCTGCCTTTGTAATTTTGACACCCTCATCTCCCCCATACCGCTGCCCCCCAACAAACCTGCCCAGAGGCCTGCCGCTTTACCTTCCTCTGAGGCAACCCTTAAGGACAAACCCTCACTGATTGACTTTGACTCCCAACCAATAAACAAGAATGCAGAGTCTGAGGTAGTTCAAGAGGACCTCTTACATCAAGTCCTCACTGTCAACACTTGAACTCATTGGGCTACACTTTGACCTGAGGTGGTGATCCCCCAAATAGCTCAGAAACAGTGTCCTTACCCTATGCCAAACAACTGACTCAACCAGGTGTTGGAGTCACTCATGAGGAAGAAAGTGCTGAATGACTGGTCAAGCTGCTTCAGACATTACACATCTTGGCCCCGCTAGAGTCCCTCATGGAATCAAGCCCAGCTGTGGGAGCTGCCATGGATACCTTCCTAGAGAAAATCAAGGGACTGAGCATCCACCAGGTCTCTAAGATTGTGGAGATCAGAGAGGACCTCCAGGAGTGTATCTATATCAACCTGGTAGTGAACAAAATCCACGTTTGGGCCATACTGGATACTGGTGCTCCATGGAACATCATATCCTCACAGCTGGTTAAGAAGCTTAAACTGGCACCGGACCTAGCCTATCATGAAGATTTTGGTACCGCTGGGCCACTGACCACTAGAGCAAAAGGAGCTTATTCTTCCCTCTCTCTTTGCTTTGGGAAGCTAATGGTCACTGCTCCTGCTATAGTTCTGGAAAACAAAAGCTACAAAATTCTTATTGGGACTAGCTTCATGGTCTAGTACAACACTGCAACCAACCATATAAGCATACATTTGGGATATTGGGCCATTCTATCCCCATGTTCTATCATAGAGACCGCCCTTCTGACCTACCCTTATGCTGTCTGCAGTACATCAACCTGGAGTACACAGATGGAAAACTGCTAGTGGCCTATACACTGCATAGTAAGAAGGTCTAGGTGCTACCTCTCTTGGTTGGGGAAGTCAAAGGAATCCCAGTCTACGCCTCCTGTAATGTGACTATCCCACCTGGCTCTCAGGTGATCCACAATGCAGGCCTCTTGCTGGCTCTACCTGCTGGTACTCATGGAGAAATCTTTGGCATTCATAACGCCTACAGACTAGAACTATGGGTTGCACCAGGCATCCTCATGTCAAGTGAGAAGGAAGTGCTCATACTCTTGGCCAAAATGAGTTGTAAAGCCATGGTTGTCTCCAAGCACCAACTCCTGGCTTATATACAATCAGAAGAGCATGAAAACCTGCAGGAGACCCCTCCCTTTGCAGACTTCTCTGAGTTGGGTCTACCCTGTGAGCAACCACTGGTGCTAGCAGCCATAAGCTGTGACTCCCTATCTGGCCTCTCTGAAAAAAAGGATCAAGCCATTGTTCTTTTTGCTCAGTATAAGGATGTGTTTTCCAAGGATTAATATGACCTGGGCATAAAAATGGGATGTTGCCCATCATATTGACACCCAAGGCAGCCCACCTATCTGCTCCAGACCCATATAGTGTAGTCAAGCCAATCATTCTGTAGCCAACAAGGAGCTCCAGAAACTATTGGGATCTGGTTTACTGGTCCCCAGTAAAAGCCCTTGGGCTTCCCCTCTCCTGATTGTCAAAAAGAAGGATGATAGCAACTGTGTGGTGATTGAATACCGCCAGCTGAATGCTGTTACCAAGAAGGATTCATGTTCTCTCCATTGCATTGAAAATACCTTGGACCAACTGGGTGTTGCCAAGTTCTTCAGCACCATGGACCTTATCAGTGGGTACTGGCAGATTGATCTACCCCCTGCTGATCAAGAGAAATGTGCAATAATCACCAACCAAGGGCTATTCCAACCCACAAGAATGCCCCAAGGTCTGTCTAATGCCCTGGCTACCTTTCAACGGGCTATGGGTGTGGTAATGGGTGACCTCAAACTCATCAGTGTCTTAGTCTACCTGGATGACATTAATGTGTTCTCCTGAACTTTTAATGATCATCTGCAGCATTTGGAAGAAGTCTTCCAGAGGTTAATTGATGCTAATCTCAAGCTCAAGCCACGCAAGTGCAACTTCTTCAAGGAGCATATTGAGTTCTTGGGAATCATTTTTAGTCAAGATGGTCTCTGGTCTGTACCTCAGAAGTTGGAAGCTATTGAGAAGATGAAGAGCCTGGCTAATAAGCAGTACGTGCAGGTTTTCCTGGGGAAGATTGGGTACTATTGCTGCTTCATACCCAACTTTGCATCCCTGGGTGACCCTCTTTTTCAGCTCATCCAAGCTGATAAGGAATTCTTCTGGAGACCAAAATGCCAATCTGCATTCAACGCTCTCAAGGGAATACTGACTGCCGCCACCGTACTAGCCTACCATGACTTTGCCAAGCCGTTTGTGGTTCATATAGATGCTAGCCTGACTGCAATTGGGGGTTTCTTCTCCCAACTGGACTCTGAAGGATTGAACACCCTGTAGAATACTGCTTATGTATGCTTAATGTCCATGAGAGAAACTACACTGTCACCAAACAAGAGTGCCTGGCTGTAATATACTCCTATCAACAATTCAGAGTCTACCTCCATGGGGTACATTTCACAGTTGTAAAAGACCATGCCTCCCTGCAATGGCTGAAGACCCTCAAGGACTCTGAGGGACGTCTGGCGTGTTGGGCCATTAAACTTCTTTTTTATGACTACAAAATCATTCATTGAGCTGGAGCAGCGCACCAGAATTCTGACTGTCTCTCTTGCCTTCCCACTGTTGCCTTAGTATCCCCTATGGCTGACATTCTCTATGACAAGCTTATGGAGGATCCTTCTTTGTGGGGGGAGGAGCCAGTAGAGATACAGAGAGCTCTCAAGAAGTTAGCTGTTGATACCAAGGTCTCTAAGGGATAACTCCTGAAGCTTAGTGGAGTCTCTTGGCTACCTTACATACGCCCATCCCTATGCATGGACTCAGTGGTGGCCGCTCACAAGACTACTGGTCATGGTGGTATACAGAAGATGTTAGCCCTGTTACAGCAGCACTGCTTCTGGGAAGGCATGCACACTGGTGTAGTAGATACGCTAGCCAACTGTCATGACTGCAACATTGAGAGGCCTAAGGTTGTCAAGTTTTTACACAGACTGGTACGCCCTGGGTTTGCCTTCCACATTGTAGCCATTAACGTAGTGGGCCCCCTGCCAGCTACCAACAGTTGCAACAAGTTCATCATTATGGCTGTTGATCATCTGACTAAATGGGTATAAGCCAAGGCAATCCTCAACCAATCTGCACTGGGTACCGCCTTGTTCATCCTGGAGAATATCATATACAAACATGGTTGCCCCCAGATTCTGCTGACAGACAATGATACCAATTTCACCAGTTATATCATCCCCCACCTCTACCAACTGATGGGAATTTGTGGGACACTATCCATCACTTATCATCCATAGACAAATGGCATGGTAGAGCGCACTAATGAGAGCCTGGTACAGATACTTCAGAAGCTTAGTCACCAACATGAGACTGAATGGGATACCTTCCTGCCTGTGGCCACCTTTGTATATAACATTGGGTACCATTGTGCCACTGGAAAGCTGCCTTTCCAACTGCTCTATGGTTGGCAACCAGGGCTTCCCTCTTTACTATATTCCTTGGTAAAGCAAGCCTGTCTGTGTCCCCAGAGGCATATCTCAACAAGCTGGTCCAAACTCTTATTTGCTTGCAATCAGAGGCCTACACCGTAAACTTAAACCAAAAGTTGCAGGACCTAGAACAAGATGCATCCAAATGCCCTGCCTTATCCACTTACCTGGTAGGAGACTCAGTCTGCTTCTTCAGTAATAGAGGGTACGGCTGTGAATCCAAACTTGTCTCCCTTTGGAAGGGCCCAGTCCAAGTTATCCAAAAGACTGGCCCTGACTCCTACACCCTTAAAGAGCCCCATTATGGGCAATTGATCACTAGAGTACACTCTCAATATATGTGTGCTGCTCCTAGAAATTAAGAGTAAGCCCCAACAAGGACAACAACCCAAAAAAACAAAGGCTAATTAGAAAATTCCATGGGTTGTTGTCCTGTTTGCAATAGTGATGCACCAAAGTACAAGGAATAATAATGAAAGAACAAAGTGTTTATTGGAGACTGACAAGACTCTTCCAATATCTCACCAACTGTTCTACCACCTAAATGGCAGCCAGTAAACACAACTGGTTACCTACAGATCCACAAAATCCAATGACCAAGGATTGGGCAACAAATCCCCACCAAACAAGACGCCTGCCATTGTTAAACCTGTTGTCTAATCTAGTGGAGGGAAATGTTGCAGATCCTGAATGGATTAGAAATTAAGTTGTACACTTAGGGATTAAGCAACAAAATAATTGCATGATTGCTTTCTCTCAAAACGGGTTTAATAAGGTTAAATATTTTTAAAACACCCATAAAACGGGTATTCAAATAGTCTTTTAAATGTGCTTTAGACATGGGCTTTACTTCTGAGGTTAATTATAGAAACAATGCAAATAGAGCCACATGTCTCCATAAGGAAAGCCCCTTAAAACTGGTAGTTCCATCACGCAGGACTTTCTAATGTGCCTGTCTACTCTCCTCCATTAGGAAAGTCCTTCTGTCTGTGCCTACTTTCCCCTGGTGTAAATTGCCCTGCCTTATACTATATAAGCATCTCACTATCAAATAAAGCACTAGTTTTTGTCATAATACCTTATATTCTTCTGTCCTATCTAAAGGCTGCCACAATATCATCAACAGGTATAGTATTAAGAAATAGGTCCCTAACTAACTGTTTGTAGAAATTAGTACCCCTTGCTTCTACAAATATGACACTGGAGGCGGGCCAGGTTTGAGCGGCTTTGCTCAATTCTGGAAAGCTTTTCACAGGCTGCTTGCCAGGCGGCTGTCCAGCTTGTGTTTTTTTGTTTTGGCATGTTTGCCTCCAGATGTCTAATGGTGTTAGTGATGTGATGTTTGTAAGCCTTCTTAGCAGTCACAAGTTGGGAAGATTCCTTACAAATCTGTCCCTTCACATTGGCTTTGATGAAGGCCCATTGTTCTGCTTGCTCGTGTTTTCTTGTTGATCTCAAGGTCCAGGTTATTGATTGGCCAATACATTGTTGGTTTGAGTTTTTGGGGAGCATACAAGATTTTTGTGTAGCGCATGCCACATGGCCTTCCAATTTAATAATGGTGCAGAGGAGTCTGTGATTAAACCCAAGGATTTCCACTGGCAGATGTGGGAAAAACACAAATTCCAAGCCTGGGGAAATGAATATATAGTCTATGCAAGAGGCAGTGAAATCTATAGTTTCCATAGGGTTGGTCTGCGTCATAATTGCCAGGTATCTAGCCTCAAAATTTGCAATATCAATAAGTCCCAAGCCTTGCTGACAATCTACAAACAGACCAGAATGGTCTGGAAGGGGCATTGGTGGAGCCTTGTCTGCCAGTAGCAGCCAAGAGTTGAAGTCCCCAACACAGATGGTATTTGGAGGGAACTCAATCTGCTTGAGTTGTGAAAAAAAGTTTCTTTGTCCTTGTGGGCTGACAGGCTGTAAATAACTGCAAAGGTAAAATTCCCACTTCCACTGTCAATATCCACCATTAAAAGTCTGCCGCCAAGATGTGTATGTTTGTTAGTTGCTTTAATTGATGATCCCCATCTGATCTATATGCAACATTTTGTGACCAAAGGGTAGTGTGTGGTAGCATGAGCCTCTGAAAACTGGGCCCGGCCTCAGAGCTGCAGTTGACTTCAGTCAAGCCAACCAGATCAGCTTTGAGGGAGAGCAGGATATTTCTTTTCTTTGCCTGGGACTGTGGGCATGAAAATCCTGCAATGTTGAGTGCCCCTATTCTAATTGCGGTTCTGATAACCACTATGCCAACATGGCCTCACCAGAGGTAGGACTGCTATTGGCATTGGCCGCTGAGTCTTTGGATTTTTTGGGCGCCTTAGACTGTTTGGGGTCTCCAACTGTATATGGGGATGACTTAGTTACTACAGCAAGTTTAGTCTGGGCCTTGCATCTTGGTCTTCCACCCTCCTGTGCAGAGGCTGCTTGATCTCAATTGACTGAGTCCAGGTGCTGTGCATGTAGCATATTCTCTTGGGCCGCCGCAATAAGAGGGCAAGCCAATGAAACTTGCGCCTGGTTTTCCAGGGTCCATGTTTCATCTGGGCCGGATTATCCCATTGGCTCATCCATTTCAAGGGCATTAAGAGACTGGGTCCCTTGCACATGCATTTGGTTGGTCTGAGGTGCCTCTGTATGGTCAGAATCAGATACCACTATTGGTTGAGACTGAGGCTGGGTTTGAGCCTTTGCATGAGCCTTTTTCTGGTGCAACATGATTGGCTTGACCACCTCATACTCAGCCATGGTGCCCCAGGTCAAGGATTAAAGAGCATTGGTATGGGTACCAGTTGGCTCAGTATTCCAGGGCTCCTTGGGAGTGTCTTGTTCCACGGCCTGGACTCCTTCTATGGCTGTAGGGCATAGAGCCTCTCTGTGGCCAAGAGCAGAGCATAGCGCGCAAATGGTGGGGTTTGCTCTGGGAACACCTTGAACTTGTCACTCAAAGTACCATCTTTTTTAAGAATGGTTGCACAGCGTGGAATAGACAAAATTCTGCTATTCTCATATGGTTTGATCATAGTCATTGCCTTTGCTGTGGTCAGGTGCCCCATGTAGGGGTTTTTTTAGCAGCTCAAACTACACAATTTCCCCATACTTGGACATTCCTTCCTTAATCTGGGATTCCACCTCCTCTCTGGGCATGTCCAAAGGCAGGGCCTCAAAGGACATGAAGAGTGTGATGTACTGGTTGAATCTGGTGCAGATGGTGGGCAGGACTGTCTGGGGCTTCTTCCCCTTGGGATCAGTAATCTCAAGGGTGAAGATCTCTTCTGCTGCCTGATCTTTACCAACCTTTTAGAGGAATCCAAGATCAAAGAATTCCTTTAGAGGGCTCTAATGAAGAGACACAGCCTTGAGATATGCTGTGGTAATTGCTTTGGCCGCCTCCTGGAACTTGCTGGGGTTGCCTCCAAAGTTGACTCTTATCCCATGGGGTACAGAGGACTTGGGGAGGACTCTAGTGATGTCTTGGAACCATCGTTCAGAGGTCACAAACTTGATCCAACCTTCTGATGGCACAAAGGGCCCCTTCTTGGTAGATCTGGCAAAGTACGCCAGCTGGTCCTTGACGGTGCAATTCTGACCCTGGACCACCTTGGCCCAGGATCTTGTCACAGTAAGTTACATAATGCCAGGGATTATTTGGCTGAGTAGGAAAGCTCAGAAAGCTGGGAAACCTTTAAAAAATCTGACTGATTTAACGGACTTGAATAAAACTGTTGATTGCAAATGGGTTACAGCTACTCCAGTTTGCTGGTCAGATCCAATTCCCCCCTGTAAGTTGACGTTGATAAATCAATGTAACTTTAGGGTCACCAGATATGAACTTATTGATCAGCATGATTATCAGAAATTGGTCACCACAGGGTTCTTTGCAACCTGGACCAGATACTCACTTGACAATGTGAAAGGAATAGAAGCCCAGGATCCAGGTAGTATTGCTTAGTCAATTTTTGATATATATTGAATAATTTTCACTGTTTCAACTCTAAGAGTTGAGTCCTCCCAAAAAATTTACTCAATAAAAAGCATATATCCCTTGGTCTAATTTAAATTTTTAAAATACATCCTGTAGTTGGATTGTTGCACTACATTCACTACAATCTGATTCTAAGCCAGATCTTTACTGGAAGATGGGGCCCTGCAGTTGGAACTTTGTTGTTGGCACCTCCCAATGTTAATTCTATGCCTGCCAATTATGGAGTGGTCCCCCTGTCTTTGAAACTGAAAATTATTTTGCATTTCAATGTCCTGAATTTTATTATGAAGATACTCTGATGATTTTACATGCTATTTATCTTGGGCTACTTTGGTTAGAATCAATTATTTTACTTAATCCTAGTATCCCAATTGGAAATCTCACAAAACAATATCTGAAGCCAGTTGGTGGTTTATCATTAATTCTATGTGGATTTGGGTAGTAATTCCCCACCATTTATAAACGGCTTCATACTATCCCGCAATTTCTGTCATAGATCTGGTGTTGTTGTTGGACATACCTTTTTTTAATAAAAGCCTTGTTTAAACTCAGACTCTTATGCGCTTATCACTTGCTTTTAAATTCTCAATTCCAAAAAGTTAGATTGAGCTGATCAAGAAAGGTGTCATCCCAAAGTTCATTACTCTACATTCAAAAGATCCAAATTGCATATGTAACACAGTTTTTTATATGTCTTTTTCTTTTACTTCAACTTGGTTATAACCTGAGGTGAGGTCAATTTTGGAGAAAAATTTAGCTCCAGAGAGTCTTGCAAACAGATACTCTATGAGTAGTAGGGGATATTTATTCTTTACTGTGCTTGCATTGGGAGCTCTATAGTCAGTTACTAGACAGAGTGAACCTTCTTTTTTCTTTACAAAGAACACTACTGTCCCCCACAGGGATTCAGATGGGTGAATGAATCCTTTGGCTAGGTTGTTCTCAATATGGGTCTTGAGGGTTTGGGTCTCTATGGGGGAGAGTCTGTAGAGAGGTGCAGGTTTAGGCATGGCTTTACATAGATTGATTCCATGTTTGACCTCCTGTTTGGGGGTAACCTTTTGAGCTCTTCCTTGAATACATGAGCATATTTTTTTAAGAGTGCTGCAGGTTCTGGGCATTGGATTTTAGTTGTTTGTATGCTATTGAATTTGGTATACCTCATTATGTGGAGGGTACTGTCCTTAGTTAGACGTTCTGAGTTGTCCTGATTTATGACTTGGATAAATACTGTGTCTCTTAGGATGAGATCATTAGGTTCTTTGAGAATGTTGAAATTGACTCTGTTGCATTTGATGGTCATGGTCTTTTTTTTACAACTTATGCTGGGGTTCACTAGGGTGAACCAGTCCATGCCTGCTAAAATGTTGTAGTTTGTTGTTGTTCATGACAAGTCCTTTGATGTACGTTTGAATGCCTTGGAGGTCAATTATGAAGGGAGTTGTTTTCCTTCAAGTAGAACCTTTGATTTGTCTGCCATTCTGGCATACTTGAAGTTGGATTTGACAACTGGTATCTTGTATTTGGTTATAAATGATTTTCTAACCATGGTGTGTTGTACACCAGAGTCAAATAAAATTTTATATGTATGAGATTTTTAATTGCATGGGTAGACAAGAAGTTGTGAGTGATTTTTAATTTTTATGTTGATAAAAATAGAGGATTGTGGGACATGTGGGATGCAAGTAGCAAATTTTGTACCTTGGTACAATTTCATGTTGGTTTGGGGGGAGACAGGAGCACTTAGGCCTGTTACCCCTCTTCTTTTCCCTGTTCCTCTGTTTTGAGACCTTCAAGGTCAGAGAATATGGGGTCGGATTCATAGCAGGTTGCTATTTCAGCATTGCTTACTTTGGCAGTGTCCTCTTTCTTGGGACGGGAGCAGTTTGTGCTTTGGCTGCAATTGCTATTGTTATGATTGGTGTTTTGGCATTTGCTGCCATTGGAGTTTTCTCTGCCATTGTCATTTGAGGGGTGGTTGCTGATGTGTGCAGCATATTCCTTGTTTGTACGTTTTTCTGCATGTTTGGCTTCTGCAATGAGTGTGGGCATGGAAGTGTTTGCCTCTGGAATGATGAGGGAAGCAACAGAAGGGTTCTTTCTGTTGATGAAAGAGGCTCTAGTGTGCATGTTGTCATATTGAGCTGGGTTCTGGATTTTGCGGTGTATTTCCTCAAATTTATTGGTGTAAGCTGTGATGGTGGTCTTCTGAGGAAAATTACTGAGCTGTATTGCAATGTCTTGAAGGGATTTGGTGACGCTGAAATTGTGGATAATGTCCCCTTTGAACTCTTCCCAGTTGTCAAGCTGGTTATCAGTTTGTGAGCCAACCCAGATGGCAAACCAGTTAGCTGCAGCCTTGTACAGGCGCTTGCTGGCTTTCTGGACCCATTTCTCATGGGGAACACAGCTGGAGCAAAGTTTGGCGGCTGAGTGGTCTAGCCAGTTGATGATGTTTTCTTTGTTTTTACCAAAAAACTTGTCAATACCATTGTACTTGGTGTTGGTAACTTCACCTGTGTTAGGTGGTTGTGTGTTTGTTTGTGGTTGAAGAAAGCAACTGTATTGAATTATCTTGGCACATGCTTTGGGCATGACCAGACCTTCAAATACAGTGCATCCACTAGGTATATCTTCATCAATGTTGTGAGTGCAGAAGTATGTCTTCCAGGTCTCCTGGGATGTGGCCTGGTTGTGTACGTGAGCAATGGTGGGCGGGTTTTGGTCAGTCATTTTCTTTTTCATGGGTGTGGTAAAAAAACCGTATCTGCTACCAGTGATGAGGAGCGCCTTTTGGGGAAGCTTCAAATATGAAATTGAGAAAGAAGAGAAGTATATTTTATTTGATAATACTTTAGACTTATATAGCTTTAGCCGTGGCAGAGATTTAGTTGGATTGAACCTAGGGGTTGGTCATGTGCAGGATGGGTTTGAGTCACTGGATACTTGGACAGTCATGTGATATTGCTTGGTTGCCACATCTGGTATGTCAAACTGTATATTGGGTGGGCACCAAATCAGGCAATGACTGGATGTTAAGTGGGTTGGTGGTAGCCAGAATACTTGTACATCCAGATCCTTGACAGACGATATAATTTTTTCACATGAAACAGTGCCACATTTATTACCTACTCAACTTTTACCCAATATATAATGAGCTACATAATTAATTTTTGCTAAGAAATTTTCATCCGGCTTTAAAATATTTCTGTAAACTTCTGTTACCAGGAAGTCAATCAAACTTAGTCCTTATTTATAATCATTTAATAGTTTATAAAATGTCATCATGGGATAAAGTGTGGAATTCTCGATTTTTTCAATGGTTAGATAATAGCCTTTCCAAACCTTTTAAATATATTTTTAAATTTTAAACCTGTATAACTTAAAGCATTTGTCATTTTATGGCAGCCAGAAGATTACTGCCTATTCCTTTTTCTTATGTACACTTTATATTTTGTAGCCGAGCTTTATTAAAAAGTTAAAAAAAGAAAAATGAGAGAAGCTGATGAAATGGAAATAGTGTGCTTATCTATCCACAAGAGGATAAAATAAGCTTGAGAATAAATAAAATTTGTGATATTTATTTAATTGCTAGATTACTAGGCTCGTGCTAAATGTATAGATTAGTATTAATATCAGAAGTAAACACTTGGTTTTGAGCCTCTTGACAGTTGATTGTGACTTATTAGGAATGTATTTAATACTGAATTGTCCTCAATCTTTAAAGATAACTGGTGCAACAAGGTAGGTTTTCTCTGCTTAAAACACAGGGTAACTTACTGGACTTAAATCCCAGTTATAGGTAAAAAGGCTGTGGATGCTATTATAGTATTTGAGGCTAGCTGTTCGCTTTAGTATTCACTGAGATACATTGATTTTAGTTTTTAGTGTGTATTAAAAGTAAATTTAGATAATGTCAAATCGAGTCCAAGCCTTCGAGTATGACGTGAACCCGATTCCAGCACTTAATTATATATCTCAGCAGCTAGAGCTATCATGTTTGGTACTATTGTGATCAGAATCATCTGAAAAATCGATCTATGTCCTCTAAAGTTCATGAAAATTATTCTATTAAATCATAATTTTATCATAGCTAGTTTACTCCACTGATGTTCTTTGGGATGAAGCTGCAGCAAGCAAGGTTTACTCTGAAACAATATGCAGCCACTTGGATCAGGTGATGCATCCAAGTGGAATATTCTATTATTTTACTTTGGAATAGATAGACTTGAAATTTCCAAGCCAATCATCATGTACTTAAATTAAAATTTATGTATCTTTTTCAAATAAATATATTTAAAACTAATCAAGCTCTCTTTTCATTGGTCAATTCAATCATCAGCAGAGTTTAAACACTTTATCATATAAAAGAATCTTAAAAAATTAATTCTTCCTTTCTAATTTTAATCCACCCATTCTAGAGCCAGGTAATCTATATAGATAAGCCAATTTGATATGGTTGAATGGGGTTAGCCACTAATGTAAAATTCAAGTAATCAAATACAAATGTATTAAAGTTTGAGTGGCTTATATTTCAGTTCAACATAATTTAGACCACACTGCACTAAATTCAATCTGTGTACTTTCAAAGATGCATGTAAGGGGTTGAATGTAAGGATGAGCCAAATTGAGCTTTTGACTCAAAAATCAACTTTTAAAATCAAATTTAACTAAAAATCAATTCAGTCAAATCCCTTACGGCTTGAGCCCACTCAAGATGACATTACAGACAGACACACTCACTTTTATATATATTAATTGGTGGCACTCTTAATAGAGGTTTATTTTATACAGGGATAAGCTTTTTTGAATCCTAAATGTAACACTACTTGGACAAGCCCTATGACCACCATGACATACATGAACATTATGTGTGTTTTAAGGTGGTTAGTGTAAACTAGCCATTACTGACATCATTGAAGCATGCTATTAATTAGGCTCTAGTAAAATGCTCCAAATAGACCTGGTGCACTAAGAACAACTAGTCCATTAGATCAACGTGTTAAAAACATCAGAGGGTTGTTTAGCCTATCAAAAAATTACAGAGAATGATGGACTGAATGCCAATATGATCTGAGATTGAAGACACAATTAGAGAATTAGTGGCTAATAACTAATCTCAACTCCCTATATAACTCTTCCCTTGTTTATATTAATAAAAGATCAATATTTAAATTTATTATACTTTATTATACGCACTAAGTTGAAGAAGCATCTTAATTTAGTCTTTGATATATCAATAGGTCATAATACAAGTCAAGCAAATTAGCAACAACATAACCATACTCAAAAGTACAACAATGTGGCTTTTCATGATACTAAATGATCTTTAATATTAATATCAAATAAAGTATCATTCTGTCAAAACCTCAGGCTCAACCCGCCAGCAAGATTCCAAACAAGCAGGTTTGTGACCCGCAATCCAATTATCCGGCCACTCAAAGCCAGACTAGGAAGTCAACTCAAATTACCAAATCCAACAACATGAACAGATGATGATCCCCTATGGTGGATACCTTGTTTTGGCGCTTGACTCATTACCAGGATCAAGCCACCCCCTTCATCATCCAACTGTGTGATCAATGCAATCATGTTCCTGTTATCCATTGATTCAATATGACTATATAACAACTATCTCACAATAAAGATTATTATCTAGCCTCTAAATATTTTTCCCCTTGTAACTCTGCTAAAACAGCACAGCTACAATAATTCCCTTCTTGATTTTCCCTTGTTTTGTTTATTATACTTCACAGAAGTAAATACTTGCACTTGTGTATTATAAAATTAATAGGTTGTGCAAAACAATGGGGCTACCCCTTACAAGGTTCCGCACAAGAGGTTATGTGATCCCAAAACCAACTTCCTTATGATCCATAGCCAAATATGGAAGTCAACTCAAATTGATTAAAATCCAGCAACAAGGACCAGGGACAGTCCCAGCTTGGTAGACAGCTCAATTTGGCACTTCAATCATTACAAGGATCACATCACCCCCTGCCCAATTCAACCAGTTGATTGTCCCAATCTTGTTCCTCATATAATTATTCACCTCAACTATATAATTCAGATATCTTAATAAAAATATAGTAGTTTTTAAGCCTGTTGAGATAAACAAAAAATCTCAGTAGAAAACCAAAAATCAAGGAATTTATATTAAATTACAATAGATTTGGATCCAATTTGATTTTGCTTTTAGATTGAGTTGTTTTTGTTTTTAGACTGGGTTTTTTGTTTGCATTAACAGGTTTGAAAATTGCTGTAATTATCTAGGTTCCAATCATTTTCCCATTTACCTATGTTAATACAGCACAGTTACAGCAATACCTATGAACAGGTAGCTGAATTAGCCAAGGCCCTATTTCAAAATGTTACTGTATCCCTACCTTTGCAAGCTGTATACAAGAAATTTGTGCCTTGAAAATAATGTTGGCAAATAAGAGAAAGAACTAGAGGCTTCCTAGGCAACAGTGGAAAAATCAACTGCAGGAATGCAAAAGTGAGAATTCAAAAGTGAGAATCTAAAAGTGGCCAAGCCAACAATTTTGAAATTTAAATTAAATTAAAACAACCCATCTGGAATTAAAATTCATTATGGCCACATAAAATGCTTTTTATTCACTCTCTCAACTAAAAAATTCAAGAAAAATTAGTTACTTTATTATAAAAAGCCATTTGAAAATTTAAAATATGTCAACTTGGCCACTTTTAGATTTTCACTTTTGAATTCTCACTTTTTATTGTTAAATTTGAGTTTGCCACTGTTACCGCAGCCCAAGATGTCCTGGCTGTCCTAGCTCCTTCTGGAAAAGATACTACTTGTGTATAAGTATCCATCCAGAAAGTCAAGATCAAAGCCATCTTGGACACAGGCTCACCTGTTAATATTGTGTCTTCTAAATTAATGAATAAGCTAAAATTAACTCCAGACCTCAACTATACCTGATCTTAAAGAACTGCTGGCATGAATCATACACAGGCTAATGTTGTCTACTTTGCTTTATTCATGAGACTTAGGAAACTCTTCATTGCTTCCTTTATGTTATTTTAGAAAACAAAAGCTATGACCTTTTGGTAGAAACTCAATTCCTAAGGAAATATAATGGGATTTTCAACCTTTTAGATGAATACGTGCTTTTCTTGGGTACAAGGTCCCACTAATCTTTGAGGAGCTTCCTTGCATCTCCAGCAAGAGGCTTAAGACTTGCTGTTGTATTTGCACTAGAGTGCTGGTGTAGAATATTGCCTAACTTGAAATACAACTAATAAAGACTAATAATTAAGTTGAGATAGAGTTCTCTAAACCTAACAAGCATAGCCCAAGTATAGTTTACATAAATATCAATCTTTATTATAAAACATCAAAGGAAGAGTTATATAGAGAAGTTGTGATTTTAATTGGCCACAGATCATTTAGGCATCATCTCTGATATGAGGTTCTTATTGTCTTTCAGCCCATCTTTTAATGAACCCCAAAGATGGCTAAATGATCATCAGTTAAACCAAGCTACTCACTCATCCACCCAAGAGTACTGTAGTATCATTGTAAATAGAAGCTTAGAGTATAGAGAGATAATGACGTCAGTAATGTCTAGTTTACACCATCATATTCATGACACTTGCGTCCTTGAGTACCCAACTGGCAACTTCTTGCTAAAGTACAGGACTCACTCCTCTCATATGTGCTCCCATCCACTGTATTTTCCTGCTGAAGAAAGTGTCCTGCTGCATGCCCCAGTGATCATCACTATCCCTCCATGATCCCAGGTGATTATTGACTCCCAGATCTTTTATAAGTTACTCAAAAAGTCCTTTCTGGATTTATATTCCCCTTAATCTTTGATTTTTAGATAGCCTTGGTTATGTCTGGGGTCTTGGATCAAACTCATAAGGAACCTGTGCAGTTAATGTTGATTAATTTGAATGCTTTCCCCATGAATGTATCTTGGGGCAACTTATAGAATATGAAAGTGTGTTTTTGAGGAACAGGTTGCCTCTCTCTACCCATTTAGGACAGTTAGTGACTTTAATCTATCAGAATAAGCCCCTTAAGTGCTTTTCCTGTTTGTTGCTACTGATTCCCCCATATGTCACTGATAAAATAAAAATAGGTGTTTGAATTTCTAGCAAGTTCAATGATAATTTTGCTTCTGGTCCTAATAACTATAGATTAGCCAAAGGGGTTGTCCCTTGTTAACACAGGTAGTGCCCCTTCCTTTTGTGCCAAGCCTTATTGTTGTAGTCAAGTAGAAGATGACCAAGTATCCAAAGAATTTAAAAACCTCTTGGATGCTGGATTTCTGGCTCCATCTCAAAGTCCAAATATCTCCCCTTTATTAATTCTTAAAAGAATGATTGTAGAAATAAGATTGTGATGGGCTACTGCCATTGTAACTCCCTCACTAAGAAGGAATCTTATACATTTCTCCAAATTTATGATGCTCTTAGCTGCTTAGGAGGTTCAAGATCTTCTCTGCTATAGAATTGGCCTTAGGATATTAAAAAATCAATCTATCCCAAGAAGATTGGGAAAATATTGCACTCATCACATCTGAAGGTCTGTTTTATTCACCTTTAATGCATCAAGTGCTCTGTAATGTGCCTGCCATCTTTCAATTTGTAATGAACTTAATCCTCCAAGATCTTAAGCTCTCCTGTGACTTGTACACTTGGATGATATCATAGTGTTTAGATCCACCTTCAATGACCACCTAGAGCACCTAAAATCTGTATTCCTAAAGATAAATGGTGCTGACCTAAAGCTCAAACTTTCCAAGTGCACTTTCTTCAAGGAGCAACTTGAATCTTTGGGTCATGAAGTCACTAAAACTGGGATCTGAGCATTGAAAAATAAGGATGATGTTATTTATAATTTTCCCCCCTAATAATCTGCAAGAGATTCAAGTATTCCTGGGCATGATGGGCTACTATAGACAGTTTATCCTTGTTTTTTTAATGCTGAGGGAACCTCTTGTTCAATTTTTCCATAATGTCTTCTTTGAGTGGACTGATACTCAACAGCAGTTGTCTGAAGCCCTCAAGACCAAGCTCAAAGAAGCTCTCATTCTTTTCTACCCTGACTATGACAAAGAACTCATCTTGTAAACCAACACCAGCAGGGTATCTGTAGGCGCAATTCTAGCTCAGCTGGATGAGGATGGCGTAGACCAACCAGTGGCCTATTCTGTGATATAAATTACTGGATAGTATGAAGAGGTTTCTAAATGGTGAGAAATAACCACCCAAATTCATAAGAAGTTGATGATTCTCTATAGTCAAAGCTTCAAATAAAGTTTAGTAGAATTTGCAAGGGATACACTAAGATTCAATAAGATAATTAGACCCAACCAAAGCAGTCTTAAATAAATAGCATGTGACAGAATCAGAGAATTCTCTGAATAAAACTTGGTACATTGGGAGGTCAAAAAAGTCTTGGTTTTGGATTCAGGAGCAAAGACTTCAAGATTTTCAGGCACTGGCGTGAAATTAGGAGGTGCAGAAAATGTAGAACTCAGAGCAGGACCTCATCTTCCCGTTACATTTTGATTCAAAATAAGGTTATAGGAATGTAGCGGAGGAGATCCACTACAGGATGCATTTAAAAGATGTTAAAATCAGGAGATAATTTAAGTTTATTAATTATTTTAGGGAGGAATCAACCCTTAAGAGTTAAACAACCAGAAAATTTCAATATGTACCAAAATTGTTGACTAAACAATAATATCTAAATCCTTGACTCCTATTACATCTCATATTACAAAGAGTAGCTTGTCCAGCACGCAAAAACTCTTGTGTGATTAATTTTTGATGACTGTTCTGATAAAAGAGGTTGTATTAGGTGTCCCTCAGATTAATTCTATTTAATAGTGTCAATTTTCTCTGTATAATCAGAGTATGCTGAAAAACTGGAGTGGTAGAAACCCATTTTTGGTCAACAGTGTTATGTAAATCCATCAGTTTGATCAACCTGGTTAACTGCTTCCCTAATTTCTTGACATTTTGGTTAGAATAGACAACAACCAGAATTATGAAAACTACCATGAAACTGTGTGTTTGATCTCAGTTTGGGTGTTTTCATCACAGCGGGAAAAAATGGTTCAAAGTAGTGGGGCTTGGTGGCTTCCCTGATTGAGAGCCAGGAGGCCTCATATTCTTGGCTGGCTCATGTAGTGAACCAGGAGATCTCAGGCTTAAACAGGGCTCTGATGGTATGGCAACATACATGGGCTATGAAACTTGATATATGTGGGGACAGGTTTCTGTGAAGGGTATCAAGCTTACTATGTTGATACCCTCCATGCACATAAGAAGGATTATAGCTGGAGGTCCAGCATGCAGTGAGGGAGTTCTGACTGGAGAGGAGTGATAAAATACTTGTGATATTATATGAAGAGTCTGCTGTAGGCACTGGTCAACTTGAGCTGATATTGGTATATATTTTAGCATTTCAGCTTATCTCCTTGGGATGGGTAAGAAGAATTCTCAATGAGGTGCAGTAGTACAACCATTTCTCTGTCCTTTCTTGGGGGCTCTCTTGAAGGTAGGCCATGAATTAAACCTGCTGCTTCTGCCATGGTTATGACTGAACTAATTATATTTCAGTATTTGAAGGAGGGGAATATTAAAGTCCAAAGGGAAAGGATAGAGATTTGAGACAATATTATAACTTTATTTAGAAATAAAAGTCACTATTAGTAAACAGAAGCCGCTAAGCCACAAGGGGTGAAGTCTGTGACATGATCCTGCCATGGTTCAGGTGGCAAGTAGTTTGTTAATGGTTTTTAGCTGGAATGTGCTCCACTCCTAATTAAAAAGAATTTCATTTATTTTGACATTTTATGCAGGAAGCACAATGTGGTTAGATACATTATAGGTGGCTGATTGAGCACCCCCTGAGTACTGTAAATTATGTTGCCAGGCAAGGGATCAGACTAAGTTATAACAATTGGATGCTTCAGATAAAAGATATACTATATAATAAACTCTAAAAAACCAATCATATGGTATGGGATAGAACATAGGCTTTAGGATGATTACATGTGTAATAAAACTACAATAAAAGCACCCTCTCTGACAGAAATGACAGTACTTTAGGTGGTCAAATCTTCTTCTCACATGCAGTGGCAGGATGCCGGCAAAGTTTGTGTAAGGGGTACCATGTCCAGGCCCAGCAGCAGGAAGAGGCAGATCTCTTAACTCAAGCAGGTATTCTGTCCCCCAAGGATCAGTTAATATAGTGCAAAAAGACAGTAATGTACCATCTCAGTCAAGAGATCCTGATAGAGCTGATCTAGGGAAGGATAGATGGTTAAAATATAGGGTCCTGCCAGGGTGTATGTCCAGTACCAAGCTGAAGAGCTGGTTCTTGTTGGTGATGGTTAATCATATCTAAGCTGTATAAAGTGTTACAAGGATGCTACCAAGGGTAAATTAAGAAACCTGCACCCTAGATCTCTTGACTGATATCAGAAGGGTCAGCAACTTTCAAGTAGATACTCCTTGGAAGGATATAAGATGAGACAAAGGGGAGAATTAAGGAGACAATGATACTTTATTTGATGTGAAGATAGAGGATTATATAGTATCATGAGAAGCTGCATATAGTCCATGTACATCATGGAAGTCATGGGGCTTTATTAGGTAATGTTCTGCTTAGGGTTCAAACTGTTTGATCTTAGTACAGCATGAGGGTGGGATAAGAGTGCCACAGATTATTATTCAATCAGGGTGTTTCCTGGGGAACTGTTTTCCCGAAAGGGAGTAATCTTTTATGTTTAACACAATTGCTCCATATTGCTACATTATCCAGATGTACATACCTAGGCACAGTAGAAATATATTTGCAGGGAAAGGGTTATTGCAGCTGGCTGGAAGGGATCCTTGGGGTATAACTGTTATCCTTGGGGCATAAAGCTAGACAGACACAAGCTATAAATGAAGCAGGGGCTGATCTCTTTTAAGCAGAGGTCCAATACTTTTGGAAGGCTTTGATTATGCAAGCTTTTTTAGGGACTGTTATAAAAAGTTTACTGTACTGCCCTCTGTGTAAATAACTGGTCAGGGAGGGTACTATGGCAACTTTGCTGGCTAAGCAGGTTTATAAAAAGGGGATGTATTGGACTGAATGGTAGCTTTTTTTATAAAATCTAGGGTTATATAGAGTTCAAAGTGTCTTCAGGAAGAATATGGGCCTACTATATAAGGAGCTGTTACAGAGAAATTTTTTAGCTGAACTGAATATGGTGATCTAATTAGCAGTGATGTCTCTGCCAGCAGGCTTGCTTGAAATGTCTTGGCTACTAGCCTTGGGGAATGAAGTTGAGACTGGGGATATCTTTATACTGGGAACTCTGATAGTGGTTTACCTGACAGCTTTAATAGTGTAAGCTCCTTTGGCTTATTAAGGAAAAATTGGCCTCTGTGTGATGAAAGGGGATGGCTGGGGGGTGAGATATCTTTAACCAACTGGAGCCACCCTTCTTGCCCGGACGGGGAGGAGATCAGGGGTGAGTTAAGAACGTGCTGATTATAGAAAATTCTGTGATTGTGGCATCCAAGCCGTATATTTATGGGGTTTGAATCCTCTTGTGCCAGGAGAATACAATTTTTTAATAGATGGTTGCAGACAGCTTTCTTTTTTCTGGAAAAGCTAACTTATATATATTAATAAATTTTTATTTTTGAACTGTGATTGAAATATTATATTTTATACCTTTAAAGTTTAAAAGAAGATGTATATACTTTTTACTGATTTTAAAAAATCTGAAAGAAGCCATCCTCCTGTGGAGGCAACTATTTCAAAATCAAATCCCTGGTAGTTGACTATTAAATAAAGTGATAATTTAGTTTTTTGTCTGATTGACTACTGGAAGTTGACATTTTTTTAATTAACAGTACTTGATGTAATGAAATCTCTTAATATAAATAATTAATCTATACAGCTATGGTATACTAAAGTGATACCAGAAAGCTCAAAAATGTAATAAACACATACCTTAACTATTAATAGTAAAGAAAAAAAAGCAAATATTTCTAATTTTACTATATAATTTACACTCTTTATTATAAAAATATATTTGATTACCATAAAAAATTAAATTAAATTGAACCAAGAATAAGCATAAACACAACAATAAAATTTATGCAAAATATGAAGAAATATTAATATTTATTTGATATACTTCATATAAGTACAACTGTGAATATCTTATGTTTTAATAGGAAATTAACAAAAAAAGACATTTCATTCACTTTTAACTATAGCTATTTATCTCAAACTTACCATCTATACATAAAAGAATCAGCACTATCTAATTAGATTAAAAATGGAAAGTTTAGATCTATAAAGTAAATGATCAAAACTAAAAAGTGAAATTAAAGTAAAAAAGTTAAAATAAAAAACATAGAAGCAAGAAAGTTTACTCCTCCCCTTTTTGCCCTTCTTTATCTTGGCTCCTTCCAGGAGGACTGTGGCAATAAGATCAAGCTTCTGCTTGATCTCAGAAACCTTTTTATTTATGCTTGGCATCATCCTGGATGGCCTTGGTGAAGTATGTTGACTTTGTGGTGGGCTTGATGGGGAGACACGGTTAGCAAGATCCCAGAGCTTGGAGATAGTCTTCTCCTGCTCATACTAAAGGAGAGAAAATAACTTGTTGAACTTTGGGTGAGGCCAAAGTTGTCTTGAGATGCCTATGGTAGGAGTTAATGTCTGAAGTTGTCTTCAGCTTGTCATTGATGCCAGCCCAGTACATGTTCCACAAGGCCTTGACTCTGGCCTTGGCTTGCCTCTGAGTGACAACCTTTCCAATTCACTAGGGTCAAATTACTCCAGGAAAGGCCTGAAATCTGTATGCTTAACTATGTAGGGATCCTTGGAGAGAATATTGAACCTCTGCGCAGTGTACTCTGACTTTAAAGAAGGCAAGGCACTGAATTGTGCCAGCACAAATTTGCAGGTGTCCAAAGCATCTGTGATGATCCACATGTGAGCAGTTTTCAAGTGGGGCTAATGTTGGCCAAGGAAGGAAGAATAACTTGAGACAGGTAAATATTGGTTATTTATATATCTATTATGAGCATATAAGGATCAGCAACAATAGCAGAGGAATTACAGTGGATTGGGTCTTGGTGCATGCTGTAGAAAGGTGGATAAGTGGTAATAATTGAGGAGATTAAGCATGTAGGTGGTCAACTTTATCTAGAGTGGAGGGATAAAGTTTCTCCCTGTGATTGTTAAGTAGCTTTGAGGAGGTTTTAGAGCTACTAGGCAAGTTTGGTTATGCCCAGAACCATTATTGAGGTGGATGCCCAGCAAAACAGGTGTAGAACTTGATTATTGGGAGGTTTCTGGGAAGTAAAGTTATTTAACTTGTGCCTGAAAGCTCAAGATAACCATTTGAGTGATTAAAAACAGTGGAAATACATGGAAAGTGTCTTTTAATAATGGCCTGAAGTGTAGGTCACTGATGGGGGTCAAATATAAGTTGATTCACTTGTGGAGACTTATTGCTTGAGTCTGAGGTGTTGACTGATGGAGACTATGGGGAAAGAGGAAAGGTATTTGTGGTTAGCAGTAATAAGAAGGAGCACAAGAACTAGTTAATTGCTATCATAAGAGTCTAGAACCCAAGAAGAATCAGAGGTATTAAAAGAAAAGATTGGAAAATGTAAGCAGTGTTGTAACTGTGCTGTTTTAGCAGAGTTACAAGGGGGAAAATATTTAGAAACTAATAATAATCATTATTGAGAGATAGTGATTATATAGTCATTGTGAATTAAGGGTAACAGGAACATGATTGTGTTGATCACACAGCTAGATGGTAAAGGGGGTGGCTTGATCCTGGTAATGAGTCAAGCGCCAAAACAAGGTATTCACTGTAGGGGATCATTATCTGTTCATGTTGATGGATTTGGTAATTTTAGTTGACTTCCTAGTCTGGCTTCAAGTGGCCGGTTAATTGGATTGCGGGTCACAAACCTGCTTGTTTGGAACCTTGCTGACAGGTTATGCCTGCTGTTTTGACAGCAGGAAAAGATTTAAAAGAGAAATAAGATAAAAAAGAAAGAAAAAGAAATAAAATTGTTGCAACACCTTTGATTAATCCCTCTTGGGAAAGCAATTCCTTGAGTAACTCTCTGAATGATTCCCCAACTAATCAACAAGTTGGTGGCACTCTTATCATTCACCCATCTATTGCGGGGATCAAACATTTTGAGTCCTAAGAAGAACGCTACTTGGGCAAGTCCCATGACTACCATGGCGTGCATGGACAACATGTGGCTTCTCATGATACTATATAATACCCTAAACTCATATCTAATAAAGTATCATTATCTTCTTAATTTCCCCCTTTATCTTGTTTATTATACTTCTCAGAAGTATATACTCAACAAAAGAAAGAAAGAAATAAAAAGGAATAAAATCAATAAAATAAAAAATAACAAGGATTGAATACAAAAAAGGGATTAAAAACAAAAAGAAATAGAGAAATTCCATTAGAAACTCATCAAGAGTTGATTGAGTGATGTGAGAGGAAAGCAGCCTGAACAGAACAGGGAAACTCTGGGGACAATGGCTTAGATTTTGCCATACCATTAACAGGAGCATAGAGTAAGCAACAGGTGGGTTCAAGTTTTGCCAATGGGGAAAGGACATAATAGCATGGAATAACGTTGAAGAAATTAGGGTTCAAAAACCCATCAAGTGAAACAGGCAGAAGTGTTTGAATTGACCTGGCAAAACATGACAGGGATGAAAGAGAGCCCATTTGAAACCCAGAGCCATGGGTCTTCTGGAGCAAGAGGACAACAGGCTTGAACCAGAGTCAGGAGCAGGTCATCTGGGAAAATGTTCTGGTAAAATAGGACAATCAAGACGCCTGATTAGCTGCAGGCCAAAGCCTGTTTGATTAATGTTTTCTATTGATTAAACTGAAGGGGAAAAGCCTAAAAAGAATGGGATTGCCAGGTAAAAGTCCTCTCTGATTGGCTGAAGTAAGAACATAAGCTTAATATATCATAGAGCAAGAAAAAACTGGATAGTTTAAGCTTTGGAAATCAGGAAGTCAGAAAGGAAAACCATAGGAAACAAGGAGCTATTTAAGGGTAAACAGCCTGAAACAAAGGGTGCGGGGGATTTCCAAAGCCCAGACCAAGTACAAGGAGCCCAAGACATAGGAGCAGAAGCCAAGGATCACCATAAAGGAGTACAAGACCAAGAGCAGGGCAGAACAGAGTGGGAAGACCAGGAAAGCAGATGGCAAAGATGTAGACAAGGAGCCCAAGACATGGTGGAGAAAGTCAAAAGCTAAGAGCAAGGAGTCAAAGGCATGAGAAAAGGAGCCCAAGACCAAGTACAAGGAGTCCAAGACTTGGCCACCAAATTTTCCCCCCAAAACAGGCTACAATCCAGGTTTCTAGGGGGATCTTCCATCTGATGAAAATAAAAGCCAATCTCAACCCCTATTCTCCCTTCTTGTGCCATAGAACTTCCCTAGGGATAAAGATGGTGAGGCTGGTTAAGGGGATCAGAAGATACAGACCTTTAGCCTTTGCGCTCATTGAAAATGATGGGCTGGGAAATAAGTAACACAGTGCCCATACCTGTGAAGTCTGGGATATTGCTGCACCAAAGATTATCATGCAAAACCGGCCCCCTATATGACAAAGCTGCTTTGGTAGCACATGCATTGCTGTGAAATAGGCTCCGCCTAGTCATCACTTGCCAATGATAATCAGGGGGCATGATGAGTCCTTTTTGGAGCATTTTGATTGTTCACTTTTTTCCTTTCCATAGGACAAGGATATTGGAGGGTGACAACCCCAACCCAGCCTGTCCCTGGCTTTGGCCCAGGGCACACCTGGGTGACCTCCTAGGACTACCACAGTATCCCTCTGGATTAACCTACTAAGTTCATCATTGGCCTACATATGACAAGCAACTGCTTGACTGTAATGGAAGTGGCACCATTATACTTCCCTGTCAAACAGCTGCTTTATGCCTTGGACTGAGCAGGACAAAGTCCATGATGTATACCTGTGGTCCAAGAGAACAAAGCCTTGATTTTCCCTCTGCATCCAGGGTAGCCTGGGCCTTGTAAGCATCAGGAGGGTTAGTGCTGGTGTGTGGAGGGGCCTTATGAGTGTTGTTGGAGGGAAGGAGGGAAAGTTTGCGGCAGATGCTGTCAAAGGTGTGGGTATAGATGGCCATGGTGGACTGGGGGAAAGGAAGATGGCAAGTGGAATCACCTGGATGTTGATCCAGGCCTGAACCATCCAGAGCTGGTAAAACATCCTGGGGCAGGTGGTAAAGATGCCATTTACTAGCTAGGTTTACATCTGTTGTAAATGCCGCCATTCACCATGTTTCAATTTTGTTTATGGTGGGTTATTTTGAGGACGGCTCCCTCTCTTTTGTGTTTTCCCTTTGAAATTAGTATGGCTAGAAGTTGGGAACTAAAATTGTTCAATTTCCTGATTCTGAAAAACTCACTTGCCCACTCATGCTTGTGGCAAGTGATCCTACTGCCTATGTACTGTTTTGTGGTAAAGCTACACAGTATATAATCCCCATTTCTATACCCAACAAAATTTAAGTTCTATTCACATTTTTGTCTTTTTGTCTCCATGTACTTTGGCGCCTCTCTAGCCACTCTAGAAGATATTATTCAATCAGGGCCACAAGGTAATCACATAGTCTTCCCTGCCATTCTAATCAATACTTAGTACAAATCTAATCCTAAGGTTAGGATTTCCCGTTATGACTCTGTGCCGCGCCTCAGATCACAACAATATCCTTTCCAACTCCACCAGGTTCTGATGAGCTGAGTAGCATATTATTTGACGTTTGAGCCCCGGCTTTTATTGTAGGGGAAGAACTCCCCACTTGAAAGCTATTTGAGCTCATTGGTGGGTGTAAGCTCCAAGAGGATGTCTGAGGCCTTGGGGAGGGGGATTGGCAGCAATTCTTTTATTGCTTATAAACTTGACCAGTTGCTCCTGTGTGGGCGCCAACTTGAGATTGTTGGGCTTCAAGTGGTGTAAGGCCTTAATGGCCAAACGGGAAGCTTGGATATTGGCAGAGGTGGGGATCACTTGCACAAGGTACCACTTGAGTATCCTTGTAATTGAGCGGTTAGGGGGTCACAGTTGTGCTCCCCCCTCTCAGCTGCAACAGGTTTTCATCTTTTGGCGTTCAGGCAGGGCCTGCAATTATTATCCCCACAAACAAAGTGTTTGCTCTTGGTGGCCCACTTTTGATTATTACAATTGGAAATGTAATTATCCGCAACTTAGCCAGGGCCCCCTTCACGGACAAGGTGGGGAATAGCAGGAGAGGCGCTAGGGAACTTTTTCCCCATCCACATTACAGATGCTGTGGATGGCCAGTGGATCTAAAGCCAGATGGCCAGAAGCTTTAAACTTCTTGGAGCATTCCTCTGGCTCATCTTGGGGGTCAGAGGAAGGAAGGGGAGAAGAGCCATCAGGGGGAGGGGAATGATTCTTTGAGGCCTGCTTGGAGGCCTCCTTCTCCTTGCCAGAAGAAGAGATAGGCTCCTTGTCAACCTTTTCTTTCTTGTTGCGGTGCTCCTTTGTGGGCTCAGAGTCAGCCTCTGACTCATAAAAAGAGTGATCAGCAAGATTATCATCACTTTTTATTTGGAAGGGACTTACAGGGAAAGATGAAGGAGAAGGGGAAGATATTGATAGAGGGGGTGGGAGGAAAAAGGGAGTTGGGGGAGTGGGAGTGGGAGTCTTTGCCTTTACAGGCTTCTTGGCATGCTTGGGGGTGGTTTCAGGGTCCTTTGAGCCCTTTGAGGCTTGGCACTTGAGTTGCTTGGTGTTCTTGTCAGATCTTGACTAAAAAAGCTTAGCATTGGAAATGAAACATTATGAAAGATCTAAAAAGCACCAAGAGTGTCGCAGATCCTGAATGGATTAGACGTAAAGTTGTCCACCTAGGGATTAAGCAATGGAACAATCACATGATTGCGCTATTACATCCTGATTTCACTAGTGATAAAGACTTTTAAAACGCCTCTAAAACAAGTGTTTGATTTGCCTTTTGAATTTAATAAGGCACTAGCTTCACTTCCAAGATTAATAATAGAACAACAAAGTTATTTATATCTACCTCCTTAAGGAAAGCCGCGTGGAACCAGTTGTTCTCTCGCGCGGGACTTTTAGCTGTGCCAATCCACTCTCCTCCATTAGGGAAGTCCTTCTGTCTATGTCTCTCTGCCCCTGGTGGAAATTCCCCTGCCTCACACTATATAAGTGCAATACTATCATAATAAAAACCAGTTTTTTCTATACACCTTTAGATTCTTCTGTCCTTTCACAGGCTGCCACTATACCATCAACAGGTATAGTAATAAGAATTAGGTCCCTGACTAACTGTTTGTAGAAACTAGTAGCCCTTTGCTGCAACTTTTACGACATTGTTGCTCATGTCTTTCAACACCACCAGCCCCACCCCCATGGTCCTTTCAATGAGGAGGGAGGAATGCCCCTGGTCCAGTCTCCTGCCACTGCTTCTCCTTACAACCAGGCACCGGCCTTTACTGCTGCTAATGCCCATGCTGGGGAAAGAGCAGGCGCTCCCTATGGCCTGCCCCACCTAAGCCACTTCATGCCAGAACATCAACATCCCCAGGCTATTGTTTTTGGCCAATCACTGCTTCTACAAGCCCCTTCCCCCTTGTAGATGGACGCCAACTCTTCACCTTCCGAGGACGCCATCTGTAATGCCGTACACGCCATGGATGCTGGTGCTGCTGGCAATAGTTCTTGATCTAAACACCTGGCCATTCAGCAGTTTTCTGCTGAAAACTCCTTGGGTTGCTTTCAGAATCTCTCCCAGGTCAACCCTGACCAGCTCTGTTGTGACCTCTGTACTGTTGAACATATCAAGGACTACCTACAACAATTCACCCATCCTGCTGTATGCCACAACCAAATGCACCTGGGTTGCATCCAAAGCCTTGTGAATGACCAGGGAATACTAGTATCTAACCAACAGACGTTCCTCCAGGTCCTCTACTCTGAGCTTGGCAATACTTTCACCACTGTCAATCAGTATCTTGCCAAAGTTACCAACGCCCAGAACACCATGCTCCACTGGGTCAATGCCATTGAAACAGGTATAGCTAAGCTAGTTCCAGTGCATGTGGTACGGACTCTCACCCATCAGGGTGTAGATGCCAATTGGATTAGTGTGGTTACTACTCACGTGCTGGAGACTGACCCCATGGTTCAAAGCCTGACTCATGAGGTGGAAGTATTAGCCCGTTGCCTTGCCACCATCCCCTTGTTCACCCCCCCCCATCTGCCGCCACAGAGAACTCCCCTTCCAACCACCTTCTTGGTTGAGACATTCTTGAGCTCTTTGATCACTACAAGAAGATGCAGGCTGAATTGGTCCTACAGAGTGCCAATCTTGCCTTCCTGTTTGATGGCTACCACACTGTGTCAGAGCTTCAGGATTGTCTAAAACTTTGCCAATTGCATGATAGAGCCAACAGCCAGACCCAAGTCAGGAAGGACAAGGAAGTAATAGCCTTGCTCCAAGATGAGCTTGTTATCCATGAAAAGCGCGCCACCTCTCTGGAAGATGACTTGGATATCACCCATCAGGAGAACAAGGTCTACCAAGATGAGCTGGACAAGCAATAACTTCTCCTGGACGCCTTCCAGAGCCAATTGGATAGTATGGACAATAAGATTATGGTTGTCAACTTACAAACTATGTCCATCAACTCCAAGAGTCACCATAGTCCACTGAGATCCTCTAGTCCTGAGTTCTATCATAGTGTCAAAACTGCAGGCTTGACCCGCCAGCAAGGTTCCAACCAAGTGGGTTTGTGACCTGCAATCTGATTATCCAGTCACTCAAAACCAGACTAGGAAGTCAACTCAAATTACCAAATCCAACAACATGAACATATGATGATCCTCTACAGTGGATACCTTGTTTTAGCGCTTGACTCATTATCAGGATCAAGCCACCCCCTTCTTTCATCCAACTGTGTGATTACCTATCATGTTCCTGTTATCCATTGATTCACATGAACTATATAATCACTATTACCCAATAAAGATTATTATATATCTTCTAAATATTTTCCCCATGTAACTCTGCTAAAACAGCACAGTTACAACATTGGTAGCACAGGTAGATTCTCCATCCTACCTTATCTTGAAAAATTCCGCCTGTTGCCCGCACACGCCGCGGCCAAAAAATCCTTTACAGAATTATGCCTGGCCTCCTTCCCAACTAGACTCTGTACACTCCTGGTACCGCAATACCTGATGGTTTCATCCTAAACCAAAACACGGTGATCTTGCTACCTGCCCTCAATGCCATGTCTGCACAAGGTTTCTTCCAAGCTCCGCCAGTGATGCCGCAACCAGACGACAAAACCACCATGCCTGCCTATGCAGCCCAAAGACTACAAAGCAACACCTTGGAACCTTTTGCTGGTGCCAACAACAACAATGCCGCCGCATAAATCCAGTCTGTCCAGAGCAAGCTAGCTCAGATGGAATGCCCACAGCAATTTTGGATTGCAGGGATTTCCATTTGCCTTACCCATGACGCTGGCACCTGGTGCAACAAGTGGCATGAAGAGCACACTGACAAGAACTGGGATACCTTTAAGCAAGACTTCCTGGCAAGATTTGTGCTAAAGGACACAGCGCTCATGATTATTTGCCAAGTAAAGAACCTGGCCCAGAAAGGCACCATAAAAGAACTCACCTACGCCTATGAGGAACTCCGCCTTTGTGCACCATCTGATATGGCCTTCAACACCCCAGCCACACACCTCATGTACTATGACGCTCTCAAGCCTCACGTGATGAGACATGTAAACCTAGATCAGGTGACCAACCTGCAAAGCCTATACTGTGAAGCAGAAAAAGCAGAACAGACATCCAACTCTCTGCAAAAGGCACAAACTGGGAAACAAGAAAGACCCAAGGATTCCCATCCAAGCAGGCGCTCCTCTCAACCACCTCCTGAAGGCTATGGGAGCAACGCCAACCACAAGCTCACAGGTTCTAACGGACATGGAAATGGAAACAATGGCCAGTCAACCCGTACTCATTTCCTTGTCACCGCCACACAGGGCAACCAAGATGAGGGAAAATCCTGGGAAGAGCACTAAGCAAGCCAAGCTCTCCCCGCAAAACTCCTGACTTGCCCAACAATGAATACTAACCCAAGGACATGGACCAATGTCCAATGATCCAGGTGCCCTTGGAAGACCCAGTACTGTACACCATTGCCAGACATCCCAATAAATTGATGTCCTATCCTTTCCGCTTTTGCAGTTACACAGGCTCAGCACTCTTGGACTCAGGCGCAGACCAAACCTTAGTCAACAGTAGCTTTTTGGATAAGTTCAAGCTGGCCACTAATCCTTTGCGGATTAAAAATGTGGTCCTGGCTGATGAACACCACATTGCTGTGACAAGGGAAACTGCCCCCTTCTCTGTCATGCTCAAGAACCTTCACTCCACCATCCAAGGTCCCGTCATTGACTTTCCTAAGTTTGACATTGTACTGGGAATAGACTGGTTACAAAAGAACAATCCTCAGGTAAACTGGGCAACTTCAGTGTTGACTATCAAATGTGAAGGTTTCAACCACCAAATCTACCCTGACTCTGTGGACCAACTGCTCCACAACCACTTCTTTGTGCGCATCACAGAGACCCAGGATGAGAAGAAAGATTTAAATTCATTTGACTGGGACTCCTGCCAGTACAAGATCATACACTTCAAAGACCACCAGGATACCTCCACGCCTCAGGACCGCAACATTGTGGCCCGCCACCCAGAAATCTTTAAGGAAGTGTTACCTGGGCTGCCTCCTGAGAAGCATATTCAGCACTCTATCTAACTCAAGGGGGCTGTACCCAAGGTGCGCCCTATCTAAGGCTGACCCCAAATGAAGACAACACCTTATGTGTCTACCTCAAGGAGGCATTGGAAAAAGGACTTATCTGCCCCTCACAATCTTCCTTTGGGGACGCTGTATTCTTTGTGGCTAAGAAAGACAGTACCTTACGCCTGGTCACAGACTACTGCGCCCTAAAAAAAGTTACCATTAAGAATTGTTACCCTCTACCACTGATTAACAACCTCTTCAATGCCTTAGGAGGAGCCACTGTCTTCTCCAAGATTGATCTAACTGCAGGCTACAATCAGATTTGTATCAAGGAGGAAGACATTCCCAAAACAGCCTTCTGCACTAAATACAGCTCCTACAAATGTGTGGTGCTCAACTTTAGCATGACCAATGCCCTGTCCACCTTTTTAACCTTATTGAAAAAAGTGTTTCCCCCCCACATAGGCAAACACGCCCTAGTGTACTTAGACAACATTATTGTCTACAGCCCCTCAGTGGAACAGCACCACAAAGATCTGGAAGCAGTCTTTTCAACCTTGGCACAACACAAACTGTTGGCCAAGCCCTCCAAGTGCCAGTTCTTCTGTGAGAAACTACCCTTCCTGGGGCATATAGTCTCAAAGGACGGCATCAAACCCAACAGTTAAAAGATACAGGCCATCTGCAAGATGCCACTACCCAAATATAAGTCAGAACTCCGCACCTTCTTGAGAATGGTGGCCTATGTACGGTGTTTCATACCTGATTGTGACGTTCTGACTTCCCCCTTATCTGCCATAACTGGCACCAAGTTTAAGTTTGTGTGAACCCCCCAACATGACCTCTGTTTTAGACGCCTCAAAGAGAAGCTCACAACAGCCCCCATCCTGCAATACCCCAAACGTGACAGGGAATACCAGATGGAAACTGACGCCTCAGATACATTCATTAGGGGAGTACTACAAATTAAAAATAGTGACAGTGACTTCCTACCTGTAGCCTATAAATTGCGGAAGTTGACAGATGGCAAGTGTCAATACCCTATCCACAACAAGGAACTGCTGGCTATTGTGTACTGCCTAGTCAAATGACATTGCTACCTAGAACACCAGGAAGAATTCACAGCATTAACTGATCACAAGTCACTCATCTATTTCAAGACTCAAGAAAATCTATCACACTTCCAAGCGCAAAGGATGGAACTATTGAAGAGATTTAACATGCTCATCCAGTACAAGCCTGGGGCCAAGCTTGCTATGGTAGACGCCCTGTCCCGTCTGTATATCTGTGCTTCAAGAGGAGAGAATGGGCTCAACCCAGACTGGCCTCTCCTGGGGTTAAAAACAAAAGACAAAGGGTTCCCCCCCTGGTACCACCAACATAACCAAAGAAACAGTCATCAAGAATGAGCATCTCTTTGCTGACGTATATGGGACTCTTCACAGAAAAATGACTGACGGCACAACCATTCCCTACACTCCCACACATCAGCAAGTCAACACTATCCTTTGCTATCACAGAGACCTTGGACATACCAAGAGCAGAAACCTATATGAGTTCCTAAAACATAAAGCCTGGTGGCCAACCTTATACATTGATGTCCAGGAAGTTCTAGACCAATGTGAGGTATGCAAAAGGTTTTCCAAAAGCAAAACCCCGCCAAAGTCAGTACTTCCCATCCGCACACAACTACCTTTCAAAGTATGGGCTCTTGACATTGTTGGCCCCATGCCAGGGAAACACAATGACAAGAAATACATCATCACCGCATTGAATTTGCAACAAGATGGCCAGTAGCTCAATCAGTAAAGGCACACACTGGCAATGACATTCAACAATTTATTGGCAAAGAAATAATCAGCAAGTTTGGAAAGCCAAAACTCCTGATAACCAATGAAGGCAAAGAGTTGACCTCCAAAAACACCAATGTATACCTCACCAAGAATGGGGTCAAACACACCGTAACAACACCATACCACCCACATGCCAATGGACAAGTAGAGCAGCTTAATGGTAGCCTTGTGCAAGGCTTAGCCAAACTCACTGCCAGGAGACCTGAAGACTGGTATAAGCAGCTACAGACTGTATTACTTGTGTGTTTAACCCAAGTGAACAGATCCACCAGAAAAAGCCCGTTAGAACTGGTATACAGCACACAGCCAAATATTATTCAAGATTGACAGGAACCAAACTGGAAATTCCAAGTGAAGTCTCCCCTTGCTCAGACCCTCAAGTAATGGAGGCAAATTGCGAGCAAACAGACAAAGAGAATGAACATCTGCAAAAGACATTTGTCCCCATCTGCAATAGACATGAAGTTGGGGACAAAGTATGTGTCATGAATGTTGACAAGAGAAAGTTACAACCTGAAAAAGCGGGGCCAGCAATCATTCTAAAGTTAAACAACAATCACACTTACCTTGTGCAAGGGCTTGGCAAACGTAAACAAGACAAAACCCTGAACCATGATTGCCTATAACCCTGCAAAGCAAGACAGAAACAACGAGAGACCGCCCTACCAGCTACAGAACAACAACTAGTTCAATATGGCGCCCGGGCTCCTGACAACCTCCCTGACAACCTGCCCCCAGAGGAGGCCAACCTTCAGTCAAGGGAAGGGTGTCAAAACCGCAGGCTTGACCCGCCAGCAAGGTTCCAACCAAACAGGTTTGTGACCCGCAATCTGATTATCCGGTCACCCAAAGCCAGACTAGGAAGTCAACTCAAATTACCAAATCCAATAACATGAACAGATGATGATCTCCTATGGTGGATACCTTGTTTTGGCGCTTGACTCATTATCAGGATCAAGTCACCCCCTTCTTCCATCCAACCGTGTGATCACCAATCATGTTCTTGCTATCCATTGATTCACATGAACTATATAATCACTATCTCCCAATAAAGATTATTATCTATCTTCTAAAAAATTTCCCCGTGTAACTCTTCTAAAACAGCACAGTTACAACAATAGCTACAAAAAGCAATGAGGACCACACTTGGTTGGCTCCCAACGCTGTACAAGTATTAGAGCCAGTGCTGGAGTCCAAGGATGACATCCTGGCCACCCCTGAAGCTTCTGGAGCCGCTCAAGACGGAGAAGGTGAACGCAAAGCCCAGCAAGAGGGAAATCATTGCCGCGCCTCTGAGGCTAGGTTTGCTGCCTCCACTCTCAGTTGTTCCTGTCTCACCTGCTCTCCAATGAGGATCAGACCTGCTCCCCTCCAACATGGCTCCAACAACTTCAAGCCTGCCAACCTACCCAAGTTTGACCACAAGAGCAATGTGGCCATGTTCTTATGTCTGTACCAGAACTCCATGTATGGCGCAGACAATGCCATGAGGGACTCCACAATCATCAACTGTCTGGATGCTAAGACTCAAACCATTATCTTGCCACGTCTCCCTGAGAATGGCTGGACTTTTGCCAACGTCTCCAGAGCCTTGACAGAAGAGTTTGGTAGCCAAGAAGCACTCCTTGGTTGCAAGATGGACTTTGCTAACACCAAGTTAAAGGTGGGGAAAACCCTAGAAGACCTCACTTCTAGGTTCTACCTTGAAGCTCAAACTCTGTTGTCTATTAGTGTGGCGCAGTTTATTGATGTGCAGTCAGCACTCCTAAATGCTGTACGTGTCAACCGGGAACTATCTCTGGCTCTTAAGTCGGGAATTTACAACGCTTGCACGGTACCAGATCTGATATGCCTCCTACGCACCTACAAGGAGGAGTTCAAAGTCCCTCTTCTTGAAGGCCGCCCTTGCCAGAATATTAGCATAGACCCCGCATGGCTGTTGAGATGCCCAAGCCTTCCAACAAGGTTGGGCCTGCTCCAGTCAACAACGGCCCCCATACTTGCTTCAAATGTGGTATGGCTGGCCACTTCTCTCAGGAATGTAGGAATCCAAGCCAAAAAATCTACCATGTAGGCATGGAGGACACTGAGGAGGACTACGCCAAGAACGCTGATATTGAGGAGGACAATAAGGACCAGTCAAAAAACTACTAAGCAGCCAGGACAAGGAGAAATCCTTGGATGCCTTTGTAATTTTGACACCCTCATCTCCCCCCATACCACTGCCCCCAACAAACCAGATAAGAAGCCTGCTGCAGTGCCATCCTCTGGGATCAACCCTAAGAATGAACCCTCTCTGATTGACTTCAACTCCCAACTAATATATGAGAATGCGGAGTCTTACAGAGTTCAAGAGGACCTCCTCCATTGAGTCCTCACTGTTAACACAAAAACTCATTGTACTACACTTTGCCTTGAGGTGGTTATCCCCCAAATAGCTTGGAGAACAGTTTTGTTACCCTATGCTGAACAACTGGCTCAACCAGGTGTTGAAGTCACTCATGAGGAGGACAGTGCTGAACAACTGGCCAAGCTGCTCTGCACAGTAAACGTCTCAGCACCGCTAGAATCCCTCAAGGAAGTAAGCCCAGCTGTGGGAGCTGCCATGGCTACCTTCCTGGAGAAGTTCAAAGGACTAAGCGTACACCAGTCTCAAATATTGTGGAGATCAGAAAGGACCGCCAGGATTGCACCTATATCAACCTGGTAGTGAACAAGACTTATGTCCGGGCCATACTGGATACTGGCGCCCCTGGGAAAATTATATCCTCATGTCTGGTTAAGAAGATTAAGCTGGCACTGGACTTGGCCTACCATGAAGAGTTTGGTACTGCTGGGCCACTGACCACTAGAGCAAAAGGAGCCTACTCTTATCTCCCTCTTTGCTTTGGGAAGCTAATGGTCACTGCTCCTGCTATAGTTCTGGAAAACAATAGTTATGACATTCTTATTGGGACTAGCTTCATGATTCAGTCTGATACTGTGACTAAAAATGGAGACCATACATTTGGAATATTGGGCCATTCCATACCCATGTTCTATCATGGTGATTTCCTGTCTGACCTGCCCTTACGCTGTCTGCACTACATCAATCTGGAGTACGCCAACAGAAAGCTTCCAGTTGCTTATACACTGAGTAGTAAGAAGGTCAGGGTGCTACCTCTCTCAATTGGGGAAGCCAAGGGTATCCCAGTCTACGCCTCCTGTAATGTGACTATCCCACCTGGTGCTCAGGTGATCCACAATACAGGCCTCTTGCTGGCTCTACCAGCTGGCACTCATAGAGAAATCTTTGGCATCCCTAATGACTCCATACTAGAACCATGGGTTGCACCAGGCATCCTCATGCCAAGTGAGAAGGAGGTACTCATACTCTTGGCCAACATGATTTATGAAGCTATGGTTGTCTCCAAACACCAGCTTCTGGCTTATATACAACTGGAAGAGCATGAAAACCTGCAGGAGACCACCCCCCTTTGCAGACTTCTCTGAGTTGGGTCTACCCTGTGAGCAACCACTGGTGCTATTGGTCATAAGCCTCTCTCTCTATCTGGCCTCTTCAAAGAGCAGAAGGATCAATCTATGGATCTCTTTGCCCAGATTAAGGATGTTTTTGGCAAGGATGATTATGACCTGAGCAAGAATGGGATGTTGCCCATCATATTGACACCCAAGGCAGCCCATCAATCTGCTCCATTCCCATACAGTGTAGTCAAGCCAATCATGCTGTGGCTAACAAGGAACTTCAGAAGCTATTGGGATCTGGCTTACTGGTTTCCAGTAAAAGCCCTTGGGCTTCCCCTCTCCTGATTGTCAAAAAGAAGGATGGCAGCAACCGTGTGGTGATTAACTACCGCTGACTGAATGCTGTTACCAAGAAGGATTCATGTCCCCTCCCTAGTATTGATAATACCTTTGACCAACTGGGTGGTGCCAAGATCTTCAGCGCCATAGACCTTATCAGTGGGTACTGGCAGATTGATCTACCCCCCGCTGATCAGGAAAAATGTACAATCATCACGGACCAAGGGCTATTTCAACCCACAAGGATGCCTCGAGGTCTGTCCAATGCCCTGGCTACCTTCCAGAGGGCCATGTATGCAGTGATGAGCAACCTCAAACTCACCAGTGTCTTGGTCTACCTGGATGACATTAATGTGCTCTCCTGAACCTTTAATGATCAACTACAACACTTGGATTAAGTCTTCCAGAGGTTACTTGCAGCTAATCTCAAGCTCAAGCCACACAAGTGCAACTTCTTCAAGGAGCATCTTGAGTTCTTGGGGTTCATTATTAGCTAAGATAGACTCTGCTCTGTACCTCTGAAGGTGGAAGCCATTGAGAAAATGCATATCCTGGCCAATAAGTAGGATGTGAAGGTCTTCCTGGGGATGATTGGGTACTACTGCCGCTTCACCCCAACTTTTCAACCCTGGACAACCCCCTTTTTCAGCTTCACCTAGCTGATAAGTAATTCTTCTGGAGCCCAGCATGCCAATCTGCCTTCAATGCTCTCAAAGGAAAACTGACTTCAGCCCCTGTGCTGGCCTACCCTGACTTTGCCAAGTTGTTTGTGGTTCATACAGATGCTAGTCTGGAGGCAATTGGGGGTGTTCTCTCCCAAATGGACTCTGACAGACTTGAACACCCTGTTGGATACTGCCCATGTACGCTTAATGTTTACAAGAGGAACTACACTGTCACCAAACGAGAGTGCCTGGCTGTGATATTACTCCTACCAACAATTCAGAGTCTATCTCCATGGGGTACATTTCACAGTTGTAACAGACCATGCCTCCTTGCAATGGCTGAAGACCCTCAAGGACCCTGAAAGACGTCTGGCGTGTTGGGCCATTAAACTTCAGGCTTATGACTACAAGATCATTCATTGAGCTGCAGCAGCCCACCAGAATGCTGAATATCTCTCCCACCTTCCCATTGTTGCCTTATTATCCCCCATGGCTGACATTCTCTATGACAAGCTTATGGAGGATCCTTCTTTGTGGGGAGAGGAGGCGGTAGAGATACAGAGAGCTCTCAAGAAGCTAACTGTTGATACCAAGGTCTCTAAGGGACAACTCCTGAAGCTTTGTGGAGACTCTTGGCTACCC
This sequence comes from Entomophthora muscae, assembly GCA_014839935.2. Taxonomy (NCBI): domain Eukaryota; kingdom Fungi; phylum Entomophthoromycota; class Entomophthoromycetes; order Entomophthorales; family Entomophthoraceae; genus Entomophthora; species Entomophthora muscae. The sequence continues at coordinate 548,847 of QTSX02004277.1, forward strand.
TACATACGCCCATCCCTACGCATGGACTCAGTGGTGGCCGCTCACAAGACTACTGGCCATGGTGGCATACAGAAGATGTTAGCCCTGCTATAGCAGCACTGCTTCTGGGAAGGAATGCATACTGACATAGTAGATACGCTAGCCAACTGTCATGACTGCAACATTGAGAGGCCTAAGGTTTCCAAGTTTCAACACAGACTTGTACACCCTGGGTATGCCTTTCACACTGTAGCCATTGATGTAGTGGGCCCCCTGCCAGCTACCAACAGTCGCAACAAGTTTATCATTGTGGCTGTTGATCATCTGACTAAATGGGTAGAGGGCAAGGCAATCCCCAACCAATCTGTACTGGTGACAGCCACGTTCATCCTGGAGAATATCATATATAAACATGGTTGCCCCCAGATTCTGCTGACAGACAATGGTACCAACTTCAAAAGTTATATCATCCTCACCTCAACCAACTGATGAGAATTTTTTGGACACTATCCACTCCTTATCACCCACAGACGAATGGCATGGTAGAGTGCACTAATGGGAGCCTGATCCAGATACTCTGGAATCTCAGTCACCAACATGAGACTGAATGGGATACCTTCCTGCCTGAAGCCACCTTTTCATATAACATTGGGTACCATTGGGCCACTGGCAAGCTGCCCTTCTAACTGCTCTATGGCCGGCAACCAGGACTTCCCCCTTTACTATATTCCTTGGTAAAGCCCAGCCTGGCTGTGTCCCCAGAGGTGTACCTCAACAAGCTAGTTCAAACTCTTATTTGCTTGCAATCTGAGGCCTACACAGTAAACTTAAACCATAAGCTGCAGGACCTAGAACAAGCTGCATCCAAACGCCCTGCCCTATCAACTTACCTGGTAGGAGACTCAGTCTACTTCTTCAGCAATAGAAGGTACGGCCGCAAATCCAAACTTGCCTCCCTTTGGCAAGGCCCAGTTCAAGTTATCCAGAAGACTGGCCCCAACTCCTACACCCTTAAGGAGCCCCATTCTGGGCAATTGATCACTAGAGTACACGCTCAGTATATGTGTGCTGCTATATTGACCAATAGTAAGCCCCAATGAGGACAATAACCCAAAAAAACAAAAGCCTAATTAAAAAATTCCATGGGTTGTTGTCCTGTTTGCAATAGTGTTGCACCAAAGTATGAGGAATAAGAATAAAAGAACAAGGTGTTTATTGGAGACTGAAAAGACTCTTCCAGTACCGCACCAACTGTTCTACCACCTGAATGACAGCCAAGAAACACAACTGGTTACCTAAAGATCCACAAAGCTGATGACCAAGTATTGGGCAACAAACCCCCACCAAGCAAGACACACAATTGATCACAATGTCCACAGGAAAGGTGACCCCCAAGAAGATACAGTCCCACAGAAGACTCTCACAAAGGGAATACTCTACTGGGACCTGACCACCCACCCTGTAGAACAAGGATAAGGCCCACCCAAGGAAGACTCCCATGTTCTCCTCCCACTTGGTATCACAGTGGTTGGTTCCTTGAAGAACAAGGTTACCAGCTATCACCATTGGCACCAGATGGGCAGTCCCCTCCACTGTGTATGACTTCAACACTTCCTGGAAGGCTTGCCAAAGGCGTTGCTCAAAGTTGTCAGAGGTTTTCCAACTGACTGGTTGAGCCTTGATAACCCCAGGTGTTGCCCAAGCGCAAAGAACTGACTTCACTATTTTGGATACCATCTCCTGTTGCAAGACTGAAAGGCCTTGACCCTCAAATTGGAATTCCTTCATCTGAGCCTCCAAGTATTCTTCTGCCGCCTGCATGGAAAACTGCCAATGGATACTGTTACCCCTTTGCAACCCAGTTCCTGTCACCTCCCTGGGCTCACTCAAAGCTAGGAATAGCGTAGCAAACAATGGGTCTGTCCCCTCTAAGGCCAGCTGAGGCACCAGTAGCTGATCTAGGTGAACCAACAAGTCCAGATAGCTGCCGTCCACATCATGCAGGACTACCTGCTTCTCTGCTGCCTTCACCACCTCCACTGGCCTGGTATGCTTGCGCCTCTTTGGAATTACCACTTGCACCTTCTTCAAGACTCTTCTTGTGACTCTTATAGAGGGACTGTTCACCATAGCCGTCACCTTGAGATGCCAGCCATTTTTAAACCTGGTGTCTAATCCAGTGGAGTGAAATGTTGCAGATCCTGAACAGATTAGACATAAAGTTGTCCACCTAGGGATTAAGTGACGGAATGATCACGCAATTGTGCTATTGCATCCTGATTTCACTAGTGATAAAGACGTTTAAAACGCCTCTAAAACAAGTGTTTGATTTGCCTTTTGAATGCACATAGGGCATGGGCTTTACTTTTGAGATTAATAATAGAACAACAAAGTTATTTATATCTACCTCCTTAAGGAAAGCCACGTGGAACCAGTCGTTCTCTTGCACGGGACTTTTAGCTGTGCCAATCCACTCTCCTCCATTAGAGAAGTCCTTCTGTCTGTGCCTCTCTGCCCCTGGTGGCAATTCCCCCGCCTCACACTATATAAGTGCAATAATATCTTAATAAAAACCAGTTTTGTCTATACACATTTGTATTCTTCTGTCCTTTTACAGGCTGCCACTATACCATCAACAGGTATAATAATAAGAATTAGGTCCCTGACTAACTGTTTGTAGAAACTAGCAACCCTTTGCTGCAACTTTTACAACAAAGAGGATAAGCAAAGCAAAATTTAGGTAAAAGTATACATAGAAAGACTTATTTATCAAGAAAAAACATAAAGTAACTAAAAGCAAAATGGAAACTCAAAGTATACATCTAAAGTGTTAAAACATAGAAAATAAGTGGGTTTATGATGAAGCAATAAAGATGTCAGGTTCAGCTTAACATATCAGTGCTAAATCAAGGCAAAAGTATGATTAAAGATAGAATAAAGTATATAAAGTTATATGGAGAGTAGCAGGAAGAGTAAAATAACATGATTGCAAAAAATTATTATGTGGAATTTTTTATTGGGGGTTAAGCATTCAAAGCTTAGTAAAGTTTAAGTTTACCACTGCTGATCAGCTGCAATCCGCTAATTCTTACGGTCAAGTTTCTCAGAGTCAAGCAGAACCCCCAAATTTGCTATGCTTTTACATATAAAACTTGCTTGATTTAAAAACAGGTTCAAAAGTTAACCCAAACGCAAGGCAGTTTCATATGCTCAAAAATAAAAATTACAACATAGGTTGAAAAATTAAATGAGAAGAAAGTTTTTTACTATTAGTAAGTGTGTACAGGGGGAGCTGGTAGTGGGTTATTTATCATATTGTGTGTTAAAATGTTAAGAAGCTCTCTGCACTAGTCACCTGATAGGGTGTAAATTTGGTGGGTGTTGAGTGGCGCTCATAGTGTGATACTTATTAGTTTAGGCTTGAATCTGGGCCTTTGGTTTGTTAAATGCCAAACTGATCATGTGGCGGGTGGATAGGGTTGGATTGGAGGGGAGTTGACTTTCTGTTTTTTATAAATTACATATGAAATCTTTCAATAGACCAGGCTTGATTTATGTGGCACTGATTGATCTAGTAACCTGGAATAGACTGAATGTAAAGAAGGGGTAGTTGATTGATGTATATATCATCAAGTCCAGTGTAGTGGTGCTTGGGAGCCTAATTTACAAGTGTGGACACTAATAATAACTAAATATAATAGAGTTTATCTAAGTGCAGATGTGTTTTTATTCAAAATAATTTTTTGGCTTAAAAAGTGTTGAACTGGTCACTTTTTTAGAGAGTTGATTACTGGTGGTTTTAAGTTTTATTGGTAAACTTACATATAAGTCACCTCTCAGATTGGTCTCTTGACCAACAGAATTGGACATGGGGTTGGCTTCTAGTGTTTTAAACCCTGATTACTGGGGCTGCACCCCTGAATTACTAGTGAATAAGTAGCTTGAACTGTTTAAGCTAAAGGTACTCATAGATTCACATGTGTGTTAGTCAACTCCCTGGTAGTTGGCTTCGTCACAGTTGCCCCTGTGGATGTGTATGGCTCTGATTTTGATAGATCAAGGCAAGACAATTTACTGGAGTTGTCTCTGGGTCTCTACTGGTTGGTAGGGTTTTTTATAAAGCTGCTTTTGGTTCAGATCTGCTGAAGCCTTAAAGGAGGTAAAAATGAGTAATGCTGGACATGCAGTGTTTTTTATTTCAAGGGTAGATTAAAGTGATCTGCATGATTGTAAATTGATGGAGTAGTTAGATGGAGGGAAAAAATATAAATGAACGTAGTAGTTTAAGACTAGAGGCTATTTGTTTGATAGCATATGATTTGAACTCGGAATATGAAGGATGTTTTGTGAGGATTGGAATTGACTGGGGTTTTTGGGGGACGTTTCTTTGGTGGCAGATGCAGGGGTGAGTTGGTTGAAGGGTGTGTATGTTAGAATTGAAAGTGAATGGTAAATTGGAGGATGACTATATTTGGAAAGCAAAGGAATCGGTTGTGGCGGGGTGGTTGGCAAGGCGGATGAACTTTGATTTCAGGTGCACGGTGACGTTCCAGTTCCCGCGGGAAGGGTGAGTGACTTGGAAGCGGTTGGTCAGGTGGGGCTGGGGGAAGGCTTCAAGGTACCATTCGATGTGTAGGGAGTCGACTGGGGGAAGGGTGCGGAGCTGGCCAAGGCTGAGGGTTGTGAGGAAGATGGTGCTGTTGTGAAAGGAGACAGTTTCAATGAGGGATAGCCTTTGGAGGAGGTTTAGCCACATGGACTCCATGCATACGTTACAGAAGGAGTGGCTGGTCATGTTGCGCATGAGGCAGCCGTAGTGGGTGGGGCGGTAGGTCTTCTTGCGGGTGTTGCTCCAAGTGGGGTAGGCAGAGTAGTGATGGTTGCTGACGTTGAGTTCGGCTGGGGAGCCCAGTTCGTGCAGAGTGATGGAGCCAAGCATGCGGGGGATGTGGAAGGTGTTTGGGGTTTGGGAGCGTATGGTGATGGTGTGAGGGCCTCGGGTGATTGGGGTTGAGTGTTTCCACTCGTAGAACTCGCGGTCGTTGTGGTGGTTAGATGTCCATGGAAGAGTTGTGTTGTCAAATTGGATCTGCAGGGCGTTGCTTTCGTTGGCTGAGGTGACGGAGAGGACAAGCCACCAGCCAAAGTACTTTCCTGTGGACACAAAGGAGCGGGCAAAGGGTGTGGTGAGATCGTGCCATGGGTACTCTAGAATGCGATAGATGAGGCGTTCCTTGCGCAGGGGACCCGTGAGCCAATGTTTCCATGGAATAGAGGTTAGTTCAGGGGAGGAGTTGGCGCCATCGTAGGCATAGCCATTGTCGTACTCCTCGCCAAAGTCCCCAAAGCTGTGGCCAATCTCATGCCGTAGCCCAAAGATGCCGCTGCGGTTGGCACTTGTCGACATGATAAACTCCCCTCCCATGCCACCCATGTAGTTGTCATTAGCTAGGATTGCCGGGAAATCACAGGCAAGTTTCCCCGTCATCCGACACATGCTGCGTGCCAAATCCTGCCTATAAAAGAATAAGCCACGCAGCTGGCCGTGCATGCGATGGACTCCGAATGGGGTCCCAATGTCGTTGAATTGGCCAATGCCAGACACAGAACTCTCAACAAAGATGCCCCAGAAGTTGAGGATCGGTGCCATCTCTGAGAAGGGCTCCCCCTGGAAGAGTTCATTCACGAGGCGGCCAGTATCGGCAAAGAACTTCTGCTTCTCGGACCGAGTGTAGCCATCCCCCATGAACACCACATCAATGCGATTTTCTGCATTTCCTGAGTAGTGGATCTTCCGAATCTCGTAGCCGTGGTTGATCTCCACGTCGCGCCGTCCCCGGCGCCGGGGACACAAGTCACTCACGTAGCCTTTGACATCATGCTTGCTTGGTCCTGCAACCTCAACGATCCTGGCCCCATCGCTCACCTGCCTCACGTCGTAAGGGGACGTACCCATCGCGGGGCGGGCGCGCACGACAAGGGGCAATGGAGTGCGACGAGGCCTTGATCCATGCTCAATCACCTGACAGTCCTGGTCTACATGGAGCCTAGCAAAGTATTCACTTTAAAGTTAGCTTAAAGCTATAATGCTTACCCCACCGAAGACCCTTGCAGCAAAACCAACCACAGCTTCATGGCCAACAATCCCAACTGAATCCACTTTATTGCTAGTGCGACAATCGCCATAACTTGGCTTGTTCCGCCGAATTTGGCACATTGTTCATTTATCCTTCGTCAAACCGGAACAGTTTACATCCCACTGAGAAATTTTATCAACAGGTTTATCAACAGGTTTATCAACAGAAGGAGGGATTGATAGGGAAGATGGCGGTGGACTTGTAGTTGGGATGGATGGGTTCGGGTTCCTGGACGATCATCGTGTCGAGGGGGAAGTAGAGCGAGTCGTCAATGGTGGAGGTGGTGGAGTGGTTGAGGGCGAGGTGCTGCATAAGCTGGTCGTGGCGGACAAAGCTCCGGGGGCATCCCGCGACAAGGCATGGGAAGGGGTGCTGGTGGGTCTTCTGGTGGCGGCGGAGCTGGTCGCTGCGCTTGAAGGCGCGGTGGCAGTTGGGAACCAGGCACACGTGGCTCTTCTCGGGCTTGTCCTGCACGGACCAGCGGGGTGCTGGGTGGCGCAGTGGCGGGAAGGATGCCGAGTACATGTGCATAAAGTCTTGGGGGAGGCGTGGGGCAGGCGCGGCGTAGGATGCCATGTCTCCGATCAGGAAGCGCACCATGCGAGTAGGGATGCCGTGATGGGCAAGGGGATGGCAGTGGGTCTCGCCAGGGGAGTCCTTTGCTCTTTTGAACTCGCGCTCAACAGCATCTATAAACAGGCGGTCGTGGGGAACCGAGTACCAAAAGAACACCTTCTGCTTCTTCTGGGTACGGATGCAGTTGTTGCGGTAGAGCAGCTCCAGAAACTCGCTGCGGGGCTCCTCCAGGATGGCATCGACGCCAGGCTTCAGGTTGCGCAGGTCGCTGAAGATGCCCTCCTCGAACTTCTTGAAGTTGGTGACGCTGCGGCCATATGCCTCCAGCCGGAACACGAGGCTGCGGACAATGTCGGTGCCGGTCATGAAGAACAGGTTGCCCCACATGACGCACGAGATCTGGTCGCCCGAGGGCAGCATGTACCGGCGGATAGTCTGGCCCTGGTCCCAGCACGACGGCGCATTGGCCAAGAACTCCTTCAGCGAATGCAGCTGCTCCTGCAGCCCCGCTTCATATTGGTTAGTATGGGGGGTCCACTCTGTATAATTCATCACCCACCCTTAACCTATTGCATTCCTTTTAACCCCAAAATCAACACTGCCCAAATGCTGCACCCCCTCCAGTTACTGCCCTCAGCCATTCCCAATTAAAGTCCGTTTTAATCCTACCCTTGGAAATGGGGGCGAAGCATCGACCAGAGGATTCCAGCTGGGGTTCCCATTAGCAAGCGCTAGCCTTGCACCAAAATTAAACTACCATTTATACATCTGTGGCCAAATACCGAAACCCATTGAGCATTCATCAACCCTTACCGAGCGGGTTACTCCAAAATTACAATGACATCACCCCATCCATAAATAAATATACATTCTAAATATCCCTAAACTAAAAACCACCCTCTGGAACTGATGCGATTTAAACCTTCCATCAATCTATTTACCATTTATACTGCTGCAACGAAAGATATAACTTGGACCCTTGAAACTAAACCCGAGCATAAAGTGGAACCGTGATACCTCCCTTCGGCTTTAATTTTCTTTTACGACCGCTGCCGTACCTCTAGCGCCATTAAACAATACATACTCTTGACCACAAATCAACAAGGCGAGCAGGGTTAAAAAATACCAAACAGCTATCATGTGTCATTGCCAATATTCGATGCATCCCACATTCAAATCTCTTATCCCTGCCCCAGCTATCACTATACTGAGCCACCACTGGTCAATATATGTTCCTGATCTAATCTCTTCACAACCACATGATAAAACTCAACCCACCGTACCATTGCTGAAAAAAGCTTAAACTGACCCTCAACCCTACATTACTTGAAAAATGTAGAGCTATATACATCAAAGATATCCCCTACATGCTTACAAGTTACCCCATGTCATATCAGTATTGACATCAGAACTATGTTGCAGCTGAACCAACAATAGTTCAGTATTTAGATTCAGGAAGACAGCAGTCCAATAGAAAGGACAGGATGGGAACAGGATAACATTTACTTAGAGCCAGCATGGTTAAATGATGGCAACCGCCATAACGAACTCATTCCATAGGTCAACTTACTGAACGTCAACAGTTTGTCAACTTTCAGTAAGCCAACATTATTTTAGTATTTATCCGCCAGAACCAGACTTTTCCAACCCCAGGCCAACTTTTCATAGTGAATTATTAAGTCAGAGCTGCAAAATCACGAAGGAGCATGCATAATACCAACCCCATTTAGGCCAGGGCTTCATTTTAAGCCAAAAACCTGATATAGTTTACTGCAAAGAGGTAAGTTTTTTTGTACTTTCACATTTAGGCAACCCAGGTAAGTGATATCTGGATGTTGACCCTGAATAAGAATCCATAAATTTCTTAATAAAATACACCATATTCTAAAGATAGAAATTTTATATTTTATACTACTGTTTTTATTAAATATATAATAGGATAAGCATTGAACAAAGATATACGCCAACTTTCATAGTGTTTTTTGTATTATTAAGAGCTGTATTGTTATAGTAAACCCATTGGATTGATATATAGCTTATTTCTGGAAGCCCACTTAAGCCAAAACCCATATGTTAAAACTAGAATTTATATATGTATTTATAATGGCAACTTTGTGTCAAATTGATGTGTCACCTAAATTGCAACAAAGGGGTTTGGCTAAGCAAACAAAGTGACATAATTTAAGCAAGATTTAATAGGATAGCTACTATAAAAGAAGGCTGACTGCCTCCATGCCAACACATTTGCTGTTTATTAGTAAACCACTGCCGCTTAATAAGAAGCACACATACAATGGTATGATAATTCAGAGCAAAGTACCCAGGGCTGTACTTTAGAGTTCCCTCTACAATCCCTATCATTTAGCTTTCATAAGTTACATGGACAGAAGTTTAATTTTTTTAAATTGAAAAATAATCTGTTTTGGCCTTAAACCCCCAACTCTGGAAAATATTAACTAAGCTTCATAAGTGATTTACATAGTGTTTTTCTGGTTTCATGTTGACTGTTGGAATGCCGGCAGCCAAAATTAAAGCATTGATTTATGCCTTCCTACTAAATTAAATATCTTTGGCTATTGTGACAACCAGAATGCTGTCTTTTTATTTAAACATAGCTTTTTCAATTCTTTGCCAATAAACTAGATCTCAAAGCACTTTCAATACTTCTAAAAACTGTTTACTTGCTAAATGAAAACAAAACAAGTGGTTTTTTATTTAATTCTATTTATGCTTCTGGATATTATTTATACTTTAAGAACTTTTCTCAAGTTATTATAGGACAATTCTTCCAAGAAGCCAACAAATAATCCCAAGTCAACCAGGGACGTGCCCAAAGCCTCTGGAAAGTCTAAAGTCCAAATCCCAATAAAGAACCAACCAAAGAGCCCTCAACAAAACAGAAGAAAAAGGAGAAGATGCCAGACCCTGAAAGCAAAGAGCTCTCCCCTGACCCCTCCTCTTCTCCAAGCAGGTACCAATCAGAAGTAGATGAGGCTCCACTAAACAAGCAGGGGAGAAAAAAGATACCCAAGAGGCCAGAACCCTGGCCAGGCCCAGATGAACCAAGCTCAAAGGAACCATGTCCCAAGGAATCAAGTCCATCCCAGTCCAAGTAGCCCAGGAATCCACCTTAAGATAGTTCCCCTCCACTGTCTAACAAATCTTCTCCTCCATCCCCCCCATCAAGTATCATTAAAGAAGATCCTGATGATTACCTGTTGACTACCACTAAGCACCAGTTAGCCCACGGGATCCCCTCAAGGTTCACAACATATGTAACATCAAAGGAGAGTTTAAGCTCCCAAAGAAGTTCCTTTGGGTTTCCCTCTATTGTCTGTCAAAGGAGGTCAAGTATAGTCTGTATTGGCTATGTTTTCAATTGCAACAATTGAAAGAGAGCGGGAAGAAGCAAGCCATATGTGTGTGAAGATAGAGGCTGGGCTACCAGGATCAACCCAGAAGGATGGGGTAAAGTCACTAGTGAAAAGGGAGACCATACATGCAATGCTCCAATCAATCTTATTGAAAAGCTTCTAAAGTTATCCCTCTACCAAATGGGTCCAGTCTCCAAAGACGTCAAGTCTTCTGATCTGGCAATCAAGGCCACCACTCACCTAAGTAATCAGAGCCTGAAGCTCATCCCTGACCGCAATCAGTTAGTGAAGTACATGTGTGACAAACGCTGTGATCTATTCCCCCATAAGAAATCTGCCATGGTCTAAGGAGAGTTAGTATTACAGAGGAGTTGAAGATGTTCAATGGTGATGAGGTATATATTTTACATGATGATGGTCCTACAGTAGAGGTAATAACTATATGCTATGCTACACAGCAGAACCTGGAACAGTTAAGAGATTCAGAGACCTGGTTATGTGATGGTACCTTTGCAATATGCCCCCATCTTTTTTACCAACAATGGGCTGTAAATTCCCTTATTGAAGGCAAGGTGCTCCCATTTGCCTACTTGCTGCTTCCTGGGGCAACAGAAGAGATCTACACAAGGGCCTTTAAAATCCGTCAGGGGGCATCAAGGACCTACCCAGTAATAAAAAGAGTCCCCCTGGCCATAACACTAGAGCCAATCCAGATGATGATGAAAAGAGTGAAGCCACCCTTGCTGTAGACCAATAATCTTGTGATAGAGAACTTGGCCCCTCAACTATAATCATGGACTATGAAGCTGCCTAGTATAACGCTTTTGAAAATACCCTTGATTAAGATATCCAAGGGGTTTCCCCATTATCAAAATGCTGTTAATAAGCAGGTAAAGGGTCAATTTGAGCTCAGCAAGATTTACTATCTCAGTACCTTATAAAAGGGCAAGTTTTTAATCCAGAAATTTGTAACACTAGCCGTAATAATGTCTGAGCATACAGGGCAAACCTTTGAACCTCTATGTCAGTATTCATATGCCAAGAAGAATGCAAATTCCTTTGCCCTCTCATTGAATATTACAAGCCACAGTGGATTAAACATAAGATTACTAAGCTCTGGAGTAAGCCCAGAGCCAAAGCCAACTGGAACTGCTATCAGGAAGTTCTGAAGGATGAGAAGAAACCTAATTCATCTTTAGAGGGCTGAAATAAGCATATCAATTCCTCTTTTGGAACCAAGCCCAGATACAACACCTTCTACGAGCACCTCAAAGTCCAACTGGGGAAGACTGTTGCATCCATCAGAGATATTGAGAACCGCCCATCCACGAAGAAGAGAGCCACCAAAGAGAAACAATATCAAGAGACAATCAAGGACGCTGCCAAGGCCAAATATAAGCTCTCAGAGCTTGGGGAATGCATCAAGAAGATTGCTACAGTTCTTAATGGCAACCAGGCAATCACAGTCCAGCCTTTAATTAAACTTATTGAGTACTGTCTAACTTTGTATATAGCTCTTATTTGTTCAGTATAATACTTTTATATCCATAGTTAGTCTAAATAACTCATTGATAATTTATGATACTGCTTTTATAAAATCATTGATTTTATATTGACAGTTTGATGCTTTAGGCTGTATTACATGGCCTATAAGGGTATCTTACTAGTAAATTATATGTTTTTTGCAGTTTTCAATAAAGAAAAACTATATTGCTGTTTCTGATTATTAAGTTTCCTATGATATGTGCATTCTTATTCAGTACCTTTTGGTAAATTGGGGCTTTTATTTTTATAAGTGGGAAAAATATTTTGTAGTAAAGATAGCTAATTCCGTAGTGAATTATATTTGAAGTGGGGTTTTATGAATTTTTTAATTGGCATGTATCATTCTTTATAAGATTTTTTAAATCTATGTAGTTGTCAAGATTTTGGGATGTTGACTAATTAAGGATTCAACCAATTATCACAGGCCAGCTATCAATCACTCTTTGGATAGTTTCAACAGAACAATGCGGGCCGCAGGATCAATGAATCAATGACCAAATTGTATCCTGGCATGAAAAAATTCATGCAATACAATTAATGAATGGAACATTCAATACTGCTCATTAATTAGCTCCCTTCATCAAGCACCACAATATGCACTTCACAATAATTACTATTCTAAACTTAAATTATATCCTAGAATAAGAGGGCTGCCATAAGAACCGTCATCTGCATTATGTCTAGCAGAGTCTAACATGGACTGGGCCATTGAGCCAAACACTCTAAGATAAAAGTCCCTGAGCCTATTATATTAGAGTAGCTCTGATTAGTGTAACAATCATCTCATGAACTAGTAGCCTACCGCTGGCTAGCTAGCCCTGGATAGTGGCCTAGGCAGGCAGCTGAAAAGAGATTCAGCTGTATGGTGTGTCTAGAACAAACACAGTAAGCCAAGGAAGCCGTCAAGTGAGCTTCCACAAAATCCACCCTGAAAAGGCCAGGCCTCCTGCTGTGTTGACCTAATGCTACTTCAGTCTCTTCCTAGCGTTGTGAGCTAACTCGGATAAAATGCGGGCAGGCGGGCCGCCTTAAAGCCAGTCCATTAGAATAAAAGACTGATGATTCCAGATTGACTTGACAATTGATCCAAGTCCTATTTCCTTAATATGATCCTCTCTTAGGCTTATTAGTAGAGCAAAAGATGATACTGTTGTCATACAGCATAATTATCTATAGTAAAATATAGAGACAACACATGAACTGTATCCAGAAATGGGAAGAACTTTCTCAAACCCCTTGGGCTTTGGGCCCAGTCAGACTTGCTACTTCTGCAGAAAACAAAGTATTCTGGACGCAGTTTATGCCAAAGTCACAGGTTCTCTGGACTTTCCTAATGTTCAAAGACTTAGGATATCATCTGGTGGATGATAAAATACCACGGTCCACAGATTTCTGACATTGGTGCTCACTAAGCACTTTTGTTCTCCTAATAAGCTTGACTTTTCTACCGCTGGTAGCTTAGTCTTTGTGGCAGGGGAGGTTGCGCATTGACTATTTACCTATTTGCATAATGAAAACAAATATAAAAAGTTAAAAGAAGAAAATTTAATGAAGAGCATTTTTATTGCTAAGCAGATCCCCTGGCCCCCATTATCTTTTCAAGTGGGCGGGGGGTCCCTGGGTTGATAGGTGCTACCACCCCAGTCTAGTTCTTTTTGCAAAGCAAGGAGTACCAACATCAACTGAAACCAGGCCTGACGTCCCGCATAATACAGCTGTGAATAGTTGACTATGGGCAAAGTAATAGCAAACGCAGGATCACAGACGTGAGTGACTCCACATTCAGGAGGGAAGCAAATGCCCAAAACAAGACAGTCAGCTATGAAGTTGTCAACATAGCTATAAACCACAGGCAGAGGGACCTTCAGCTGGTAGGTTTCTTGCCAATAATACTCCAGTAAAGCAGGCATATGATTTAACTGTGAATGAAGATATTAATCTAAGGGAGAGAGAAATAATATGCCTAATACGCACATAGCAGGAAGATATTGAGATTGCTCATTATTCTGCAGGTGAACATAGCAAGCCTTGGCTGCTATGTTGGGCCGGCTGGATTTTCAATCTCTAATGCAAATTGTTAGCTGCTCAGAATAACCAGACATTGACAGGAAGGAAAGCAACCAACACTTAAGGACAACTCCTGCATACAGAAGAATGTGTCAAGCTCAAAAGATAGATTACGGTCCACAGGAAACTGGGGATTTACCAGATCTCAAGCAGCAGCTGCAAAGGAACCCCCAAGCTGCACTAGATCTCTTCCTAAGCTACCACTCTCGCCCACCAAGAAGCGCCTTTGAATATTAACTTGGGGTTGACGCTGCATAGATAGGAAAAGAGACTCTTTCAAAACATCTGGGCCATTCAGAGCTGTGAAAGGGCTGAAACCAACACTGTGAATACCTTCAGCAGGCTCAGGTTCAAGGGGAGCTCTCTCAAGAGGGAGATTTGCTTGAAATAACAAGTCTTGGAGAGAGTGGATGCTGCCAGAACCCAAGAGGTCTTCTAGTTGTAAAGACTTGCTTATTTCACCAGCCACAGAAGTGTGACCAGCCTGGCTATCTGTATCAATATAAACATGTGGGCCACTGGGCCGCAAGGAACTAAGAGAATCAGTAACTAAATCACCCGGACCAAAGGATTGTAAGTTGAGAGTACCTGCTACAGATTTTGCCTCTGTCTCTGTTAAGAATATTCAGTGGAAGGATGAGAAGCCCAAAGCTGAGTAACCAAGTACTTATGGTACTCACAGGGATACTTCTTCCACCGCTGCTTTCCCTCCTCATCTAGATTACTGTAGTACTCTTCATACTTAGTTCACTGGGCCGCGAGGAACTAAGAGAATCAGTAACTAAATCACCCGGACCAAAGGATTGTAAGTTGAGAGTACCTGCTACAGATTTTGCCTCTGTCTCTGTTAAGAATATTCAGTGGAAGGATGAGAAGCCCAAAGCTGAGTAACCAAGTACTTATGGTACTCACAGGGATACTTCTTCCACCGCTGCTTTCCCTCCTCATCTAGATTACTGTAGTACTCTTCATACTTAGTTCACTGGGCCGCGAGGAACTAAGAGAATCAGTAACTAAATCACCCGGACCAAAGGATTGTAAGTTGAGAGTACCTGCTACAGATTTTGCCTCTGTCTCTGTTAAGAATATTCAGTGGAAGGATGAGAAGCCCAAAGCTGAGTAACCAAGTACTTATGGTACTCACAGGGATACTTCTTCTACCGCTGCTTTCCCTCCTCATCTCAGATTACTGTAGTACTCTTCATACTTAGTTCACTGGGCCGCGAGGAACTAAGAGAATCAGTAACTAAATCACCCGGACCAAAGGATTGTAAGTTGAGAGTACCTGCTACAGATTTTGCCTCTGTCTCTGTTAAGAATATTCAGTGGAAGGATGAGAAGCCCAAAGCTGAGTAACCAAGTACTTATGGTACTCACAGGGATACTTCTTCCACCGCTGCTTTCCCTCCTCATCTAGATTACTGTAGTACTCTTCATACTTAGTTCAAGCAGATGAGTCAGACATTATAGATGCAGGAGCCAATGGCTTGAACCCTTATATTTAGTCAAGCGGAGGGAAATGTCAGAATTTCTGGATATTGACTAATTAACAGTTTCAACAAAAAAACGCGGGCCAGCAGTCAATTGCTCTTAGGAAGGGTTTTAACAAAATAATGCGGGCCGTGGGATCAATGAATCAATGACCAAATCATATCCTGGCATTAAAAAATTCATGCATTACAATTAATTAATTTAACATGCAATACTGCTCATTAATTAGTTCCCTTCATCAAGCACCTCAATATGCACTTCACAATAATTACTATTCTAAACTTAAATTGTATCCTAGAATAAGAGGGCTGTCATAAGAACCGTCATCTGCATTATGTCTAGCAGAGTCTAACATGGACTGGGCCATTGAGCCAAACACTCTAAGATAAAAGTCCCTGAGCCTATTATATTAGAGTAGCTCTGATTAGTGTAACAATCATCTCATGAACTAGTAGCCTACCGCTGGCTAGCTAGCCCTGGATAGTGGCCTAGGCAGGCAGCTGAAAAGAGATTCAGCTGTATGGTGTGTCTAGAACAAACACAGTAAGCCAAGGAAGCCGTCAAGTGAGCTTCCACAAAATCCACCCTGAAAAGGCCAGGCCTCCTGCTTTGTTGACCTAATGCTACTTCAGTCTCTTCCTAGTGTTGTGAGCTAACTCGGATAAAATGAGGGCAGGCGGGCCACCTTAAAGCCAGTCCATTAGAATAAAAGACTGATGATTTCAGATTGACTTGACAATTGATCCAAGTCCTATTTCCTTAATATGATCCTCTCTTAGGCTTTATTAGTAGAGCAAAAGATGACACTGTTGTCATACAGTATAATTATCTATGGTAAAATATAGAGACAACTCATGAACTGTATCCAGAAGTAGGAAGAACCGTCTCAAACCCTTTGGGCTTTGGGCCCAGTCAGACTTGCTACTTCTGTAAAAAACAAAGTATTCTGGACGCATGTTATGCCAAAGTCACAGGTTCTCTGTACTTTCCTAATGTTAGAAGACTTAGGATGTCATCTGGTGGATGATAAAATACCATGGTCCGCAAATTTCTGACAGTAGTTGATTCACCCTAAAAAGTATTTTGGACCTTAATTTTTATCAAGTGAAGTTTTCAAGAAACAGGTTTTTGCTTATTAAAAAGTTTCAACATTTTTTATTCTGCATGAGTAAAACTTAATTTGGACTTTTCAATGCTATCAACATTAGAGTGGTTTTAATTCTGATTGTTGGAAAATAGTAATTTGACTTGTGGAATGATTTAATTCTGGAAGTTGCCTAAATGATATACCAGAGCTTTCAGGCCCATCAGGGGGTGGCACTGGTGCAGGTTTGGTATAAGGGGTTGGGCTGGGAACACCTTAATCCAGGGATCCTTCTTTGGATTGATAGCCCTCCATATTAGGAGATAACATATACAGACACTTCCCCCTTGGCCTTGGATCCAACCACTCTTCCCCAACCCTCAAAGAACCCCAACCAAAGCCTGGCCAAATTCTCAATTTTATGGCTGGCTTGGCCCACACCATTGCCAAGCACTTAGCGTTACATACCCTTCTCAACCTCCATCATCCTTGCCTATTTGCTCCTGCCCAGTGTGGAAGAATCATTGATCAATTTGGATTGATATTTGACCTGGTAATGTCCCTGTGACAGTCCACATGTTTGGTAGTTTGCAGTTGGGGCTAATGTTGGCCAAGTAAAATTTTGGTTATTTGTTATAGGTAGAGGCCTAGTAGGGAATGATGGATACTAGGGAAAGTAAGGCCTAGCTATTAGGTGTAAAGACTACTAGAGGCAGATGGTGTCTTCACCCAGCAGAAGATATTGGCTGCTGTGAGCTAGAGGTCCTCACCCAACAGTGAACTGTGGCTGCTAGGGGTGAGGAATGAGATAGCTTAGCAGGAAACTTTAGCTGCTTGGGGTGGGGAGTGGTCCAGCCTGATGGGTAGTGTGTGCTGCTCAGGCTGGAGGATTTTTAGACCCTGGCAGGTAATGTGGGCTACTAGGGAGGGAAAGAGCTCTGAGGGCTCTATGTACCCTGATACGCTTACAGGAGGTCTGTGAGCAAGCATCTTACCTAACAGACTGGTAGGGTGTCCTTGTTTATGTCCCTATGAGAGCTTGGAGGATATCCCAAAGTGAGCATTGGAGGGCATAGATTTTCTCAGAGGTATCACCAAGGCAGTTGCTTGGGGAAGCAGCTGCAGAGCTTGGTGTGATCAGACCTCTGGGAAGTAAAGCTGATTACTTTGCAACTGAAAGCCCAGACTTAATCACCTGGGTGAGTAAAAACAACAAAATAGACTTTATTAATCTATGGTTGGATAGACTAAGTGGATTGCCACTTGTGAGGGCCCAGTCAAACGCCAGTTCAATGTAGAATCATGCCTGGGTCTACAGATTCTGGTAACGGGGACTGAGATAAAGAACTGAGGTAGTTCATGGGATCAGCAGAGAAGACTAGTAAGAAGGACTGTATGATCACAGTGAAGACTAGTTGAGGGACTGTTGGTTCATGTTGAAGTTTGGAACCAAGGTGGTTCCTAGTGAGGATAAGCTGAAGGACTGAAAGATCATGATGCAGGATTGGCTGATCATGATACAGGAGCTGGCTGAAGGACCAGAAGATTATGGTGAAGAACTGGTGGTCCAGAGTAATGAGTCAAGATTTTGCTAAATTGATTTGCCGAGGTTAGATGAAGGTGGCATGTTTTCCTTGGATTTTACAATATTTGTAAATATATGGGGAAACAATGGAGAGGTCCAAAAAGAACAATTTAAATAGTGTTCTACTATTTAAATTGCTTTAGTATGAATGCAGAGAAGACTGGTGCT
The DNA here is from genome assembly GCA_014839935.2 of Entomophthora muscae. Classification (NCBI taxonomy): domain Eukaryota; kingdom Fungi; phylum Entomophthoromycota; class Entomophthoromycetes; order Entomophthorales; family Entomophthoraceae; genus Entomophthora; species Entomophthora muscae. Next base: position 566,853 of record QTSX02004277.1, read on the forward strand.
GGAATAGTGAACTGATTAACACTTTGGTTTGCAAAGAGTTATTGCTTTGAGCGGTGGAAGTTGATTTCCTAGTTGGATTGCGGTGGAACTTCAGAAATGATCCAGATTTGCGCTGTGCATTCATTGGTTGAGTTCTTGAAGGTTTCCTGGTAAATATGATTGGTTGGAAGCAAAAGATTAAAGTATAAGCAGGGAAATAGTTAATTAATACTTTAAGCTTTTGAGAAAGTAAGTATGTAAGCTTAAGTTATTATAGGAAAAAGTGAGCAGCAATGGTTTAAGATTTTGAAGAAAGCCATTTTGAAGGCAGAGCCCTTGGGAAAAAGACACTGTAAGAAGGAAGCTAGCTGGAAATTTACAGGGTCTTGCCAGGTCTTTTCTGGGTCTCTTGAGTTTCTGCCAAGAGGTTTTTGGAAGCCTTTTGATTGCAAGCAGGAGCTTTGTTGGATTGATACAAGTAGAATACCAAGGCCACTAGAGCTATACAGAGAGCTGAAGCCCAAGATAAAGAATCAGGAGCCCAAGATTAAGGAGCTGGAGCTTGAAATAAGGGTCTGGATCCTAAGTGCAGCACAGGAGTCTAATTCTAAGGTTCAGGAGTCCAAGTTTAAGGAGCAGAAGTCCAAGACTAAGGTGCAGGAGTCCTAGATTTTGTTGGAGGACTTCAAGTATTGCAAACCCATATTGTTTCCCTGACCCCCCAGTCCATATACCAGAAGGTTTCTAAGAGGATCTTCCTTCTGAGAGTGAAGAAAAACCCATTTTGACCCCTATACATATTTCTGAAATACATTTTCCCTTAATAGAGAATGACATCCCCTTCCAGCTGGTCCCTGGCTATGACCCAGGACACGCTTTGGGGACTGGTGGACAGGAACCCCACAGTCCCCTTCTTTAAATGATAGATCTGTCCAATCAGATAAGTGCAGATTGGCTTCTAAAAATTCAATTGCATCAGTCTTATATCCCAGCAGGGATTTTATATAGGTAGTGACCAATCATATACTTCTTTGATAATTATTCTGAACCTTCCCAGCCCCTTGGAAATGGGCTGCAGAAGTTATCCCCAGCAATCAGGGGTCCCACAACTTCTAGTGGCACTTCCTAACCAAACTGTGTCCCTTAAAGGACAAGAAGGCCCATCCTGGGTCTCCTCTTGCCTGTTTCCAATCCACTAGAGTTCTTGTAAACTTTGAAAGTAACAGTTTTATTTCAGGACATCTCTTGAGCCCTTGATCTAAAAAGTGTTAGTAGAAATCTTATTGTTTCCTGGCCTTGTTTGGCTTTGCCTGGCCTGCTACCTCCAACCCAGGACTCCTAGAGTTTACCTCAACATTGCTGCTTAGCTTACTGTGACAGAAATTAACCGATAGTAAAAAGAGGTCTCTATATGGTGGGAATAATCACCCAAATCCACATAGAGTTGATGATTAACCACCATCAAAGCTTCAAATACCAGTTGGTAAAGTTTCCAAAGGATACACTGGGGTTTAACAAGATAATTAATCCCAGCCAAAGGAGTCTTAGCTATATGGCCTGATAAAGGATTGAAGTGTCCTAATCATAGATCTCTGGACATTGGAAGGTATAACTGTCTTAGTTTCAGAATCAGAAGAAAAGGCATCAATATTCTGAGGCATTGGAGTAATTTTAGGAGGCTCCAATGACAAAGTACCTAAGGCAGGGCCTCATCTTCCAGTAAGAATTTGACTCAAGAGCAAGTTATACATTATTTAGCAGAGTAGACCAACTACTGGATGCATCTTTAAAATAAAAATAGTGAAAGAAAATATTTGGTTTTTTCAAGTATATACTTCTGGGAAGTATAATAAGCAAGATAAAGGGGAAAATTAAGAAGAGAATAATACTTTATTTGATATGAGTTTGGAGTGTTATATAGTATCATGGGAAGCCACATGCTGTCCATGTACGTCATGGTAGTCATGGAGCTTATCCAAGTAATTGTTCCTCTTAGATCACAAGGTTTGTCCAAGCTGTGTTCTGCTTAGGATTCAAAATGTTTTATCCCTGTAATAGATAGTTGAATTATAGCAGTGCCACCAACAAAATAATTAGTTGGGGAATCATTTGTCAAGTTGCTTGGCTGATTAATCTCCTGAGAGGGAGTAATCAAAAATGTTGCAACATTTTATTGATTAATTTAGAGAGGACTCAACTCTCAAGAGTTGGACTGTGAAAATTTTCCAATATGTACAAAATTTTGACTAAGCAATACTCCTGGATCCATGGCTCCTATTATGTCTACATCATCTAAAGATTACCTTGTCTAGTACGCAAAAACCCCTTGAGTGACTAATTTCTGTTGACTGTTCTGGTAAATGAGGGTTTATCAAGTGACTCTCAGACTATGTCTATTTATCATAGTCCACTTTCACGGGGTGATAAAATCAAGCTGACAAACCAGGGAGGCATTACTCATTTCCAATTGACAGTTTGGTTTAAATCTGACAACTTGGTTAACTATTTACCCAAATTCCTGGCTTTAAAATTGGGACGGGCAATACCAGGCATTATGGAAACTACTGGGACATTACCCTCTGCTTTAGGCCAGGGAACATACCTCCATTGGGGAGATGTGAAAAGAAAAATTCCTGTGAGCAGGAGGAAGTTTCATGGCGGCCAAGATAAGCTCAGGGTGACCAACAGCATTTGGATTCCAATTGAAAAACTTTTGAATGAAATCATGGGAGTTGGAGCAGTCATAATGGGTGACCCAGGAATTTTTGGAATCAGGATAACCCTTCCAAGACACCAAGTATTCAATTTGACAATAGTTCTTACAGGAATCCAGAATGAAATCTAATTCATACTCAGGCTTCCCTTACACCAAAATGGGTTTGGGAGAAGCCACCTCTGTACCATGAAAAGGAGTGAGAAGACACTCATGGAATGTTTAGAAGGTCTTAAAAGAGGGTGGTAAGTCTAACCAATAGGCAGAGGGATCAATCTGGCGTTCAACTTTGAAAGAACCTACCTGTGAGAGAGGGGGCTAAACTAACTAAGTTTGGCTCTCACCCTGGAGGAAGGGATCCACCAGGATACCATCCAGTGCAGTACTAGTATGGCCACTCAAAGGGGCGTCCACAAGGAGGACTCAGCAGATAGTCAGGGAAAGTAGGAGTCCAAACCCATCAAGGCCATTCCACCAAGAAGCCAGGTGGCACTTGGGAGCGTTCTCTGGGGTATCCAAACCTTCTTCTTGGACTGGAAAAACCAGATCCTCAGAGAGAAGAGGCTCAGGGGGCTGACCAGGTGGCGTAGAGGGGACTAATTCTAGGAGAAAGCTCAAGATTTTTGCAGCCGAGAATTCTCACAACATTCTCACTAGTAACAAGAATTTCCTGGGCTCTCCCAGGAATGTCCTCAAAGATATACATGAATTGAGTGGTGTTACTTCCTACATGATAATATTAATGGGAAATACGGGTCCAAAGATCTGGAGACGTAGTCCATATCATCACCAGAGCAAGTGTCAGGGTAAATAACACAAACTTCACAAAAGAGACCAGCATTATTTCTGGAAAGGAGGGCAAAAAGTAATTTTCTCACCCTTTTCTATGAGCAACTGGTCAAATTAATGAACTCTGGAACTGTAGGTTTATATAGAAACTTAAGAACCAAGAGACAGTGTCCACAATCTATACACTTTTCAATTAAATGGGAGGGACTACTCAGGAATATATAAAGCAAAAGTTGAAGTAAATGAGAAATGATTTTGGATTTAAATTAAGTAATTATAAGGATTATAGAACTAATTTTAAAGTTCAAACTGGGTTTTTGAGAGCAGCTAAGGTAAGTGTATATACTAACATTAATGTTAACTTTAGAGGCTTTGAAACAGCTCCGTAAGCCAGGGAAAGGCAGGGAAGGAACCAACAATGATTCTAATACTAGCAAACCTAGGTGTAAGAGGGGAACTAAGTAAAGGACCCCAAAATTTAAACCTCAAGTTTAGAAACGTTAAGAACTTTATTTTGAAAGAATGAGCAAGCAGGGGACTTTTGGTCCCCTGTCTTGCTTTGAGGGAACAGGCTTCAAATTGAAAGGTCACCTGACCCAAGCAATGGGTTTGATTGGCTGAGAGAGAAATTTTGCAGTGGCAGATCCATTGAGTTGGAGGGTTTTGTAATACCTTCCAGCTCTAACTCTTATTGTCTGATGTTACTGGAGTGATTTAAATCAGCATTTAATCCAACTGGATTGGGATTTGGTGATTTAACAGTAGTGCGACCTGATTGTTTGGACTTAATTGATTTTAAATGATGAAAAGCCCAAGCCAAGAAATAATCCAAATTAATCAGAGATTCCTCCCAAGTTGGAACAGGGTTCAGCACAACAATATTTACCTCCTGGGAATGGTATGCCAACACAAGTCTCTCATCTATTGTGTGGGCTAAATCCTCAAGAAAATTAAGGGGCTTGGCTGGCTTCTGAGTAGATTTTTTGGTGCAATGCAGGAATATTGTCCTATCCAAAGCTAAAGGGGGAAGTAACTTTAAACTATCTGCTTTGGACCCAACTTGCAATATGGAACATTTAACTTCATATTATGGGTATCAACCATGACTAGGTCACTTGTCTGGTAGGTAGGACCCTCTTGGCGCTTACTATCTGTGTATTCCTTTTAAGTTGTCACAGCAGCAGAGAGAGTAACCTGGAGCTCCTGATGGGCCTGCTTTAATGCAGCAGCTTAATTAGTTGAAGACTTTACATTGCTAACCATTCTAGGACCCATGTTGAACAACATATTATAATTGACATTGGCAAATAATGGTGAGGCCTGAGTTGACATGTGTGGAGTGCCATTATATGTAAACTCCACCATGGGTAGATTTGAGCGCCAGTTATCCATCTCACATTGGTGTATCATCTAAGATAGACCTCCAAAATATGGTTTATCCTCTTCATCTGTCCATCATACTGGGGATGGAAAGCAGTGGAACAGCAGAACTTGATCCCAAGAATCCCAGTGAAGGCTTCCCAGAACTGAGCAATAAATTGAGGTCCACAATCACTTACTATCTCCATTGGGATGTCATGTAGTGAGAAGATCTGATCTAAGAATAACCTTGCTGTCTCCACTGACATAATTGTGGTTGAGCACAGGACAAAATGTGCCATTTTTTAAACCAATCCACCACCACCATAATTGCATTGAACCCATTAGAGTCAGGGAGTTCTCTGATAAAATCTACAGATACTGACGTCCAAGGCCCTGTTGCTGGTTGTAATAAAAACAACAAACCAGTTGTCTTGCTTCTGCTTTCCTTGGACCAAAAACAACTAAGAAATCTTAAACATGGGCTGCTAATTGCACCTTCAGACCTTTCCAATAAAGTTGTCAGTGGATTAACTCAACCGTCTTGGACTTCCTGGATGGCTTTCTGTTGGACAAGTGTGATGTGCTTTCATGATTTTGTCCCAGATAGCTCCTTCTGGGACCCATAAAAAGCCCTGGTGATAAAACAATGGCCCTATAATGTGGTATTCCTGTGACTGGACAACTGGATGCTCATAGGCTAATTCCAATAATCTGTTGTAACTCTTAAAAACAGCTGCAAAAACTTGACCTTGGAGTACAAGTCCAGATCTGCACCATCATTTAAGGACATAGTGGCAAGCATAGCAGATCATACAGCACATAGAGGACCACAGCCTCATCCTAAATCAGATTATGTGTTTTGAACTCAATATCCAAACTTGTATTGGGGAGGTGGGAAGGGTTCTTTCTCAGTGCATCAGCCAAGTGGTTATATAATCCTTTAATGAACTTTTAATGGAACTTGTATCTTTTCAAGTCACCATGCCATCTGGATTAAAGCCTGAAACACCCTGGGTTTCCAATAGTATAAGAGGTCCTTATTACCAGTCCTTACTGTAAATGGATGGTGTATTGACTGTTGTGCTCTGAGGCGCAGCACAGACACACAACAGGAAATCCTAACCTTAGGATTGGATTCATAATAAGTCTTTTTTAGTTAGCAGGGAAGGTTATTAGATTACCTTGTGGCCCTTAATGATAAATCTCTACTAGTTGTGGCTAGAGAGAGACACCAAATTACTTGGAAACACAAAGACAAAAATGTGAATAGAACTTAACTTTTATTGAAAGAAATGAAATGGAATATATAGTGGTTGGTAATATCACAAAACAGTACCAGTATGGTAGGATCACTTGCCACAAGCATTAGTGGGGCAAGTGAGTTGCCAGAATCAGGAAACCAAACAATTGAATTTCCCAGTTCAGAAACAGACTCATTTCAAGGGGCAAAAGCAAAAGAGATAGATTTGTCCTTGAAATAACCCATTGAAGGCAAAATGAAAACAGTGTGAATATTGACATTCACAACATTGCCCTCTTTTAGATTGGCCTTAAGGGGGTTAGTACCTGCAGAGAAACTTGCCATGTACACAGACAAACAGACAACCACTAGATAGGATTTTCACGGTGTACTCTGACCCTTATTTGAAAGCTACTTCTAAAGGGCCCAACCCACAGTATATATAGCTTGTGAGCACGTCCTCCTATTCTATGCTGATATTAGATGTCAGGGCCCAGAATGCCCTATACAATCAGCTGGCCTTCCTAGTGGAAAAAAAAACCCCACAGCTTGGGAAGCTTTACTGAGTATCTCCCAGAGCAAGAAAACCCCCTTTCAATTAACAAATGGCCCAGGATTTGAGAGTCACACAAGCCTCAAATCCCTGGCTTTGATTATATTATCAAATTTGGGCCTCTCAACTATTGGGAAATGATACATCAGGAGCGTGATGGTTTGATTGCGTGATTGGGCGCTTGGTTTCTTGTGGGATCTATAAATAACTGTGGCACCTTGGCATGCTGCAGTTCAAGAAAAGTTCATGTTATACCAACCAATGAGCACCCACCTCCTGGCCCAAGTACGCAAACTCCAGTGAAAATTGTAAGTTCAACTGAAATTGATGCCATCAGTTCTCTGGTGGCACAAAAAGCCACTAACTTACCAGTAAGTATAAGTAGTGAGGAGGGGAAGCCCTCCTCACTGTTAAAATCTTAATAAAACAAGTTTATGCCCAGAAATCATTATCTTATTTCAGGAATTGTCTATTTTTGCTCAAATTTAATTATTCTCTTTGAATCTATTTGGGAATCCACAACACAATATAAACTTGCCTATCCATATCCTCCTGGTTATACTCCTGCTACCCCAGTCAATCCATCCTGCACTCTTGACTTGGAGTATTTCCACCCCCATCATCTGGATCACCTGCCTGCTATGAAGGAGATTCCTGCTGCTCCCCCTCTACCCAATGTGCCTCCTGCCCAGGACTTCAGTAAGTTGGGGTTTGTCTACATCACAGTATTGGGGATGGCCGACCAAGCTGCGCCCCATACTGGGAGTTGGCGCCCCCTAGCTACTACAGTTAACTGCCTGATATGAATTGCACCTATTGTTTACATGGCCTTCCAGGCCCGGCCTGCCTCCCCTGTGGGAGTCCAGTTGGACTCTGGTATGGGCCGTGACAGTATGTCAACCATATCAAAATTAGTAAACCTGGGCCCCTATTCTTTTTTGATTATAGGGGCATCTTGTATGCTTTTATTTTTGACCTCAGTTTGCTACCAAGACAGTATATGACCAAGAAATAAGAAAAGAACAAAAGCCAAGAAGGAATTGTTGCCATGCCATCCCAGGTTTAGACTGTGACCATCTCCACCTCAAACCAGAATACTGCTGCCCCCACAATCTTTCCTGACCTGCCAAAAATGGACTTGGCTGGCTTCAGAAAAGGAATGATCATGATAAACGCTCTGTTCTGTGCTCACTCCAAGAGCTTCAGAGACAATGCTCAGAAGGTTATTATGGTGGCCGCCCAACTAAAAGATGACGCCAGAAAAACCTTCTTGACCATCCTAAAGGAAGACTCAGATCTCATACTCTGCTACGACCAATTCCTGGAGAGAATGAATTCTGCAACCACCCCTGCTGGGGCCAAGATCCAATCCTACATGGGGCTCATCCGCCTGACCCAAGGAAGGAATAACCTGGAGACCTACATACAACAACTCCTACACCTGGCAGAGGCAGCCAAGATTCCTGATAACATATCAGGTCTGCATTTCAGAAATGGTCTGAATCCACACCACGCCAGCCTAATGAGACACCACTGATGCAACCTCCCCAAAGATGAGCTCCTGGTTATTTCCAGAGGCATGGACTTCAGCAAATCACAAGGATACCATGCTGGTCAACTCCAGAATAATCAAACCCCTAGTGCAAGTAGGCTGTGTTTGAAAATGACCCCCAAAGAGTACCAACACCATTTAAGGAGCAGGCTATGCTTCTATTGCCACCAGAGTGGCTAACTATCCAAGGATTGCACTAGTTGCTCCAACAGAACCCAAGGAGCCACCATTTCAGCAATAAACAACGCTTCCCAGTCTTATCCTATCATTGACACCACTTTGTGTTATCATGACCATGAGGTGAACACTGTAGCCCTCCTAGACAGTGGGGAAGTCCTCAACTACATGGAATGTAGTCTAGCTGAGAAAATGGGTTTACCAATCCAGGGGAACTCCCAACTGGTAACTTTGGGTAACAAGACAACAGACCTGTTCCAAGAATGCAAATAGTCTGTCTCCCTGAAGCTAAATGGGAAACTCCTGCCCAACAGATTCCACGTCATTAAGAAGCTTCCCAAACCTGTAGTGATAGGGTTTGAATGGTGGGTTGACCACCAATTGAACTTGGACTATAAGAACCATCAGGTGATTGTCACTCATGAGAGCCAAACCTTATAGGTTCCCTGCTTGAACCCTCAACAGACCCCTGAGCTAAACAACATCACCATGGAATCCTGAAAAGCTGAGATCCTAAAATGTTTGAAGCCTTGAGAGTCTGTCTTCTCAGAAGAAGAAGCAACTGCCTTGCCTAAACACAGTCAGTTTGACCACGCTATTGACCTCCTCCTGGAAACCCAACTTAAGCATGGACCTGTCTACAGTTGTAACATGAAGGAACAAGCTTCCTTAAGAGAGTACTTGGACAAGATTTTGAATAAGGGATATATATGTGTCTCCAAATCTCCTTGCCCATCTCCCCTACTGTTTGTTAAAAAGAAGGGCGGCAACCTACGTCTTTGTGTCAATTATCAGAACCTAAACAGCATCACTGTGAAAAATAGATACCCTGTACTCAATGCTGAAGACCTCTCAGACCAGCTTTCAGGAGCCAACGTCTTCTCAAAGGTTGATTTGAGAAATGCCTTTAACCAGATCTGGATCAGGCATTGCAACAAATGGAAGACCACCTTCAAGACTAGAAAAGGTCTCTACAAATACTTGGTTATGCTTTTTGAGTTGTGCAACGTGCCCAGCACCTTTCAAACTATGATGGATGTGGTCTTGGGAGGACTCAAGAATCAGTGTTGTGTAGCCTACTTATTTGACATCCTCCTCTACAGTTACATCCCTGAAGAACATGTTGAACACCTTCAAGCTGTCCTACAACACTTCAAGGAACAAGGACTCTTTGTTAAACTCCATAAATGTGAGTTCTTCTAAGAGGAAGTAGAGTTCTTGGGCTAAAATTTACTGAAAGGAGGTTTTGTAATGACACCTGATAAAATAGAGGCTGTGGCATTATGGCCTGAACCTAAGAACTGCAAGGAGGTCAGAAGTTTCCTGGGCTTGGCAAACTTCTGCTGGGAATTTGTCCAAAATTTTTCTTCAATCTGCTTGCCCTTGACCTGCCTTACCTCTGAGAAACACCCCTTTGTGTGGGATGACTCCACCAAATCTGCCTTTGAGTTGCTAAAAAAACTCCTTTGTTTCCGCCCCTGTCTTGGCAATGCCAGTTTATGATAAGCCCTTCATTGTGGAAACAGACACATCTGACTTTGCATTGGGGGGGTGTTGCTTCAGGAGGAGCATGATAGTAAGCTGCACCCTGTAGCTTACTACTCAAGGAAGTTCACTCTGTCTGAGTTAAACTACCCCCATCTACAATAAATAGATGTTTGCTATCATCCAGTCCTTGAAACATTGGAGAAAATACTTGTGTGACGCTAACCACCCAGTGATAATCATGATCAATCACAAGAACCTGACATACTTCTTCAAACCACAGCAACTGAATCAGCACCATGCTAGATGGGCCCTATTCCTAGAAGACTACAACTTATCAATCAGATACAAACCTGGCAAGATCAACATTGTACCTGATACCATAAGCCAAAGAGCAGACATTTTTCCTGATGCCAAAGAGATTGAGGAATTCAACACTAAATCCTTGCTGTCTCCAAACATGATTGAGCCAATGCTCCTATTCCTGGGAATAGCCAGTAGAAGAGAAGAAATCCAACTAGCTCAGACTTTAGACCAGCACTGCATCTCTATCATGGAATACTTAAAGAAAGATATCAACAGTCAATACTACCAAACAGGTTACTCCTTACATGGAAACACACTGCAGCTACACAGACGCACCTACGTACCAGAAGGTCCACTGGGCTTAAAGATACTGAAGGAATACCACAACTCTCCCATTTTAGGACACCCTGGGCGTACAAAAACTCTCAAAGGAATCCAGAGAACCTACATGTAGCCCAGGATGAAGCCAGAAATTTAAGGATACCTCAATGGTTGTAAGACATGTGGACGTATCAAGTCTAAGTAAGGAAAGCCAGAAAGATTACTACAACCCCTTCAGATTGCAGAAGGCCCTTGGAAGTCAGTATCCATGGACTATATTGTGGAGCTACCTAATTCAAAAGGATTCAATGCCATCCTTGTAATTGTTGATTGTTTCACCAAAATGGCTCACTTCATTCCAACAACAACCAAAGTAACAGCAAAGGAAACTGCCACCTTATTCCAGACCCAATTATTCATGAACCATGGATTCCCACAAGAAGTGGTCTCAGACAGAGGCCCACAATTCACCTTCAAGTTTTGGGCCCAAATCCTAAAGGACTTGGGAATAAAAGAAGTTTTCTATTTTATAAAACCCCCAGAGCAACAGACAGCCCAAGAGAGTAAACCAGGTCCTCAAACAGTACTTATGATGCTATGTTAACTTGGAATAGAACAATTGGGTAACACACCTACCTTGGCTCAGTTTGCATATAGCAACCAAGACCACAGCTCCACCAGTATGTCCCCCTTCAAAGCCAACTACAGATTTAACCCCACATGGGACACCCCTCTCACAGAGGAAGCCAACAACCCAGAAGGATGAGACTGGGTCAGCAATATCCACATGTGCCAAGAAGAATGTGCCCAGAACCTGAGAAGAGCAGTACAAGTATACAAGGACTTTGCCAGCAAAAAACAAAGCCCTGGCCCCCCAATCAAATTAGGAGACCTTGTGTACCTCAGCACAAAGAACATCAAGACCACTGCCTCTTGCGCTAGCTTGAGACCCCAACAAACAGGTCCTTACAAGGTCTTACAACGCATTGATACTGTAGCCTACAAACTAGAACTTCCTCCTGGATGGAAGATTCACAATGTATTCTACTGCTCCCTGTTATCAAAAAAGAAAGGACCTTCTCTTCCACACCAGATAGTGATAACAGCTCCCCCACCCATCAAAGTAGGAAGCTTCACAGAACATGAGGTTGAAGCCATTCTGAGACACAAACTCTGATACCAAAAACCTCACTTCCTGGTCAAATGGAAAGGGTACCCCAATGAAGAGAATACTTGGGAACCAGAATCCAACCTGTAGAATGCTGCTACCCTGCTAAAGGAATACAAGTCTTGGAATAAAGAGTTGTGCTCTTCAAGCTTAACTATGGTAGGGGATGACGTCAGGGCCCAAAATGCCCTGGAAAATCAGCTGACCTTCCTAGAGGCAAAAACCCCCACAGCTTGGGAACCTTTACTAAGTATCTCCCAGAGCAAGAAAACCCCCTTCCAACTAACAAATAGCCCAGGATTTGAGAGTCACACAAGCCTCAAATCCCTGGCTTTAATTCTATTATCAAATTTGGGCCTCTCAACTATTAGGAAATGATACATCAGGAGCGTGATGGTTTGATTGTGTGATTGGGCGCTTGATTGCTTGTGGGATCTATAAATAACTGTGGCACCTTGGCATGCTGCAGTTCAAGAAAATTTCATGTTATACCAACCAATGAGCACCCACCTCCTGGCCCAAGCACGCAAATTCCAGTGAAAATTGTAATTTCAACTGAAATTTATGCCATCAGTTCTCTGGTGGCAAAAAAGGTCACTAAATTACCAGTAAGTATAATTAGTGAGTAGGGGAAGCCCCCCTCACTGTTGAAATCTTAATAAGACAAGTTTATGCCCAGAAATCATTATCTTATTGCAGGAATTGTCTATTTTTGCTCAAATTTAATTATTCTCTTTGAATCTATTTAGGAATCCACAACACAATATAAACTTGCCTATCCATATCCTCCTGTTTATACTCCTGCTACCCCAGTCAATCCACCCTACACTCTTGACTTAGAGTATTTCCACCCCCATCATCTGGATCTCCTGCCTGCTATGAAGTAGATTCCTGCTGCTCCCCTCTACCAAATGTGCCTCCTGCCCAGGACTTCAGCAAGTTAAGGTTTGTCTAAATCACAGTATTGGGGCTGGCTGACCAAGTTGTGCCCCATCCTGGGAGTTGCTGCCCCCTAGCTACTGCAGTTAACTACCTGGTACAAATTGCGCCTATTGTGTACATGGCCTTCCAGGCCCAGCCTGCCTCCCCTGTGGGAGTCCAGTTGGACTCTAGTATGGGCTAAATCAGTATATAACATGATCTCCCATGTTAAACTCAGTAAAAGAAGAATGTCCAGCATTTTCAGGAGAGAGCTCAAGCAACTTGGTCTTATACACAAACGTATATGCAGTGGCCTGTATGTCAATTATACGGTTGACTAAGTCTTTGATGTGGGCGTCAGGGTTCATGGCCTTGTCAGAAGATATTATGGGGCCCCCAAGAGCAACAGAGTGGTGGCCTTGCACCCATAGGAAATAGAAAAAGGGGAATACCCAGTGATACAGTGTTTGCTGAGGCAATAGGCAAAGAGAGCAGCAGATAAGTACAGATCCCAGTTGGCAGCATCAGAGTAAGTGAACTTTCTCATGATGGGAACCAAGGTCAAGTTTGCACACTCTAAAGTCCCATTAATGGAATAATTATAGGGGGCTGAGAAGGACTTATGAGACCCTAGAGCCTCAAAAATGGAAGTCATCAGCTTTGCATTGAAGTTATTTTCATTTTCTGACAACAACACTTGAGGGCAGCCATGGTGATAGACTACATCTTGTAGAAGAAAGACTGAAGTTGTCTTAGCAGTAATATCCTTAGTAGGGCGAGCTTCTACCCATTTGCTGAAATGATCAACAGCAATTAGGAGCAAGCGGCAACCTGAGAAAAAGAAGGGTAGAGGTCCTACAGTGTCAATACTGACCGTATGGAAGGCATACTGGGGAGGAACTAGCTTGAACTTGTGAGAGTCAGCTCAATGTTGTTGAAGCTGCCAGTTATGACAGCTAGCAATGATGTCTGGAATCAGAAGGCAGAGGTTCTCCCAGAATTAATTCTTCTGGAGCCAGTCATAGGTCTTGACAATGCCTCCATGACCAGTCTCTTTGTGGACTTATAATACTAACAAAAGGAAAATACTGATGTGTACATAGGCTTGATATTAGTTGCACACTTTCTTAAAGAGCTGATTGTCACAAATGAGGTTGTTCTTGAATATCTTGGTCAAGGCTGACTGAATTTCCTCAGTCTTGCTTTCCAAAGAGTAATGATACCAAATCAGTTCATACAGTTGATCAGCCTCAGCAGGGCGTAGGGCAAGGATGGGCATTCTGGAGAACTCATCAGCATTTTGGTGTTAGATCCTGGTATAATGTAGTACTGTGAATTCATAGCACTATAAGCAAAGGGCCCATCTAGATAGTCATCCTTCTGGTTCTTTGAGCTGCTGCAGCCACTTGAGCAAGGCGTGGTCAGTGACCACAGTGAAATGGGTACCATAAATGTAGTGAGGGAATTATTTTACTGCATGAAGTATGGCAAGGCATACTTTCTCTGTGACACTATAGTTTTTCTCATGTTTATTGAGTATATTAGATGTATATACTATTGGGTTATCTACTCCTTCATTGTCTAGTTGAGCCAGGATGGGCCTAATAGCTAGGTTCCTAGCATCAGTATATAAGATGAATTCCTTATTGTAGTCAGGATATACTAAGATGGGAGCCTCTTTGAGTTTTTTCTTGAGGGCTTCAAAGGCTTGTTGTTGACTGGCGGTCCATTTGAAAGGGACATTATGCAACAGCTGGACCAAGGGTTCACTAGTGTCAGCAAACTCAGGGATAAATTGTCTATAGTATCCCATCATGCCCAGAAAGACTTGGACTTCTTGCAGGTTGGTGGGCGGAAGCATTTTGTCAATGGCTTTGACTTTCTTAGTCATGGGAAAATTACTGTCTGAGTCACCTCATGTTCCAAGAATTCAAGGCGTTCCTTGAAGAAAGTACACTTAGATGGTTTTAACTTAAATCCGGCCTCATGAATCTTTATGAACACCTCCTTGAGATGAACCAAGTGATCAGTGAAGGTGGCGCTGAAGACAGTTATATCATCTAAGTACACTAAAACACCTGAGAGCTTCAAGTCACAAATAATGGAGTCTGTGGCCTGTTGGAAGGTAGTATGGGCATTGCACAGCCCTTGAGGCATGCAGGTAAGCTTAAACAGCCTTTAGAAGTGATAAGTGCAGCTTTTTGCCTACCTTCAGGAGAGAGGTCAAATTGTAAGTAGCCTGATGCCAAATCCATAGCTGAGAAGAGCTTGGAGCCTCTAAGGCAGTGGAGAGCATCATCAATACGTGGCAAGGGGTAAAAACCCTTCTTAGTTAAGGAATTCAACCATTGATAGTCCATCAAAATGTTGTGACCTCCATCCTTCTTCTTCAAAATGAGCAAAGAAGAGAGCCATAGACTCTGGGAAGGGGCAAACAGCCCGGTATCTAGTAGCTGTTTGAGTTCCTTAGATACTTGAGCGTTTTCTACTTGACTACAGCAATAAGGTTTAGCTTGGAATGGAGGTACATTGCCTGTATCAATCTGATGAATGAATCCTTTAGCTAGGCCATAATCAGTGCTATCCTTAGCAAAGATATCTGCAAACTGATCCAACAAGTTGAGCACTTATTTCTGCTGAACTGGAGACAGCTGCAGGAAGTCTTGGTTGGTAAACAGGGATATAACATGTGGTTCATCCTCATGTAAGTTGAAGTCTTGGAAAGTAAAAAAGGGATGTAGCGCTAAGAACATCAGGAGCATTCAGTATTTTGCCATAGTCAACAACCTTTCCTCTCAACACAGTTATGAGGAGGGCTGTTAAATTGGCTACCAACAGACAGACAGGATCTTTGTGTGAGATATCCAGGACCCCTGGGTAGATGTAGGGCTTGTTGCAACCTAGTGAGAGAGGTGAGTACAGCTCTAGAAATGTGTGCTCAGGCAACTTGTATGATATCTGAGAGTCCAGGATGGTTTGAGAGCCAGGGGAAATGTTCAAAGCAGAAGTAGTCAGCAGTGGAATCCCTTCAGATGCAGGGCAATCCATGAGATGACACTTCATGTTGGACAAATGAGTACATTACTTCAAGGTGAAGACACCAGTTGGGTACTCCAAAGAAAACGTCCTGAGGTGTTTCCCAGGGACTTTGAAAGGTTCCTCAAAAATCAGGAGGACTTTGTAACCTATAATAGAGAGTTAGCCATCTTTTAAATTGATAATCACATTGTATTCCCTAAGGAATTGGGTACTAACTAGAAGATCATGACTCTCATTCTCCTAAACTACAACAGGTGCAGCTAAAAGTAGTTTACCAAACTGCATAGGAAGAGAGAAATAGCCCCCTATAGTGTGGGGCATGGACAGTCCAGAAGTACCATAAGACTGATTATAGTTCAGATCAGGGGAGAGCTTAAGCTTCTTCAGTAGCTTGGGGGATACAACTGTTGAAACAGCAGGCTCAATCCGCAAGCAAGGTTTCAAACAAGCAGGTTTGTGACCCGCAATCCAATTACCTGGCCACTCAAAGCCAGACTAGGAAGTCAACTTGGATTACCAAATCCAACAACATGAACAGATGACGATCCCTTATGTTGATACCTTGTTTTGGCGCTTGACTCATTACCAGGATCAAGCCACCCCCTTCTTTCATCCAACTGTGTGATCAACAATCATGTTCCTGCTATCCATTGATTCACTATGACTATATAATCACTATTTCTCAATAAAGACTATCATCTATCTTCTAAGTATTTTCCCCTTGTAACTCTGCTAAAACAGCACAGTTACAACATTGCTAGCACAGGTAGATTCCCCATCCTACCTTGTCTTGAAAAATTCCGCCTGTTGCCCGCACACGCCGCGGCCAACAAATCCTTGACAGAATTATGTCTGGCCTCCTGACTTACTGGACCCGTACACTCCTGATGCCAAGATACCTGATGGCTTTGTCCTTTACCAGAACACAGTAATTCCACTACCTGCCTTCAATGCCATGTCTTCACAAGGATTCTTTCAGGCTCCCACCTCCATTCCGCAACCAACCAACAAAAACGCCATGCCTGCCTACGTAGCTCAAAGACTTGAAGCGCCGCCTTGGAACCCTTTTCTGGGGCCAACAACAACAACGCTGCCGCATGGATCGAGTCCGCCCAGAGCAAGCTGACCTAGATGGAATGCCCACAGAAATTTTGGATTGCAGAAATCTCCATCCTCCTGACCCATGACGCTGGCACCTGGTGTGACAAGTGGCACAAGGAACACACCAACAAGAACTGGGATACCTTCAACCAAGACTTCTTGGCAAGATTTGTGCTTAAGGATACAGCGCTCATGATCATACGCCAAGTGAAGAACCTTACCCAGACAGGCACCGTGAAGGAACTCACCCGCGCCTACAAGGAACTTCAACTTTGTGCACCATCTGACATGGGCTTTGATACCCCAGCCACACATCTCATGTACTATGATGCCCTCAAGCCGCATGGGATGAGACACGTGAACCTGGACCAGGTGACCAAACTGCAAAGCCTGTACCCCAAAGCAGAGAAATCAGAAAAAAACCTCCACCGCCCTTCATAAGGCACAAATGAGAAAGCAAGAGAGACCCAAGGACTCCCACACAGGCAGGCGCTCTACTTGACCACCTCCTGGAAACAACAGGAATAACACCAACCATAAA
The DNA here is from genome assembly GCA_014839935.2 of Entomophthora muscae. Taxonomy (NCBI): domain Eukaryota; kingdom Fungi; phylum Entomophthoromycota; class Entomophthoromycetes; order Entomophthorales; family Entomophthoraceae; genus Entomophthora; species Entomophthora muscae. The sequence continues at coordinate 584,100 of QTSX02004277.1, forward strand.
CCTACAGGTTCAAATGGACATGGAAGTGGGAAAAATGGCCAGTCAAATTGTACCCATTTCCATATCACCACCACACAAGGCAATCAAGACAAGGGAAAAGCCTGGGGAGAGCATTAAGCAAGCCAAGCTCTCCCCACACAACTCCTGACTTTCCCAATGATGAGTACCAACCTGAGGACGTGAACCAATGCCCAATGATCCAATTGCCTTTGGAGGACCTGGTACTGTATACCATTGCCAGGCATCCCAATAAACTGATGTCCTATCCTTTATATTTTTGCAGTTACACAGGCTCAGCACTCCTGGATTTGGGTGCAGATTGAACCCTAGTCAATAGCGGCTTTGTGGACAAGTTCAAGCTGGCCACTAATCCTTTGAAGATTAAAAATGTGGTCCTGGCTGATGAACACCACATTGCCATGACAAGGGAAACCGCCCCCTTCTCTGTCATACTTGAGAACCTCCACTCCACCATCCAAGGTCCCGTCATCAACTTCCCAAAGTTTGACATTGTACTGGGGTTAGACTGGTTACAAAAGAACAATCCTCACGTAGACTGGGCAACCTCAGTGTTGACCATCAAGTGTGAAGGTTTCAACCACCAGATCTATCCTGACTCAGTGGATTAACTCCTATGCAACCACATCTTTGTGTGCATCACAGAGACCCTGGACAAAAAGTAAACCCTGAAGGCAATTGACTGGGACTCCTGCCAGTACAAGATCATACACTTCAAGGATCACCAGAATACCTCCACACCTCAGTATTGCAAAATTGTGGCCTGCCATCCAGAAATCTTCAAAGAAGCGCTACCCAGGCTTCCCCCTGAGAAACACATCCAACACTCCATCTAACTCAAAGGGGCTGTCCCCAAAGCGCGCCCTATCTACAGGCTGATCCCAAACAAAGACAACGCCCTATGCACCTATCTTAAGGAGGCGTTGGAGAAAGGACTTATCCACCCCTCACAGTTGCCTTTTGGGGCTGCTGTATTCTTTGTGACCAAGAAGGACGGTACCTTGAGTCTTATCACAGACTACCAAGCCCTAAACAAAGTTACCATCAAGAATTGTTATCCACTACCACTAATTGACAATCTCTTTGATGCCTTGGGAGAAGCCACAGTCTTCTCCAAGATTGATCTGACTGCAGGCTACAACCAGATTTGCATCAAGGAGGAAGACATCCCCAAAACAGCCTTCTGCACTAAATACAGCTCATACAAATGTGTGGTACTCAACTTTGGCATGACAAACACCCCATCTACCGTTGTGACCTTCATGAACAAAGTATTTGTGCCACACATAGGCAAGAACGCCCAAGTGTATCTAGACAACATCATTGTCTACAGCCCCTTGGTGGAACAACACCACAAGGACCTAGAGGCAGTCTTTGCTACCTTGACACAACACAAACTGCTGGCCAAACCCTCCAAGTGCCAGTTCTTCCATAAGCAACTACCCTTCTTGGGACACATAGTCTCAAAGAATGGCATCAAACCCAACAGTCAAAAGATACAGGCCATCTGCAAGATGCTGCCACCCAAGGATAAGTTGGAACTCCGCGCCTTCTTGGAGATGGTGGCCTATGTACACCGCTTCATACCCAACTGTGGTGTTTTGACTGCCCCTTATCCGCCATAACAGGCACCAAATCCAAGTTTTTGTGGACCCCCCAACATGATCTCTGTTTTAGAGGCCTCAAGGAGAAGCTCACAACAGCTCTCATCCTGCAATACCCCAAACGTGACAGGGAATACCAAATGGAAACTGACGCCTCAGATGCATCCATTGGGGGAGTACTACAAATCAAAAATAATGATGGTGACTTCCTGCCCGTAGCTTATGAATTGCAAAAATTGATAGATGGTAAGTGTCAATAACCTATCCACAACAAGGAACTGTTGGCTATTTTACACTGTCTAGTCAAATGGCGCTGTTACCTAGAACGTCAGGAAAAATTCACAGCATTAACCAACCACAAGTTGCTCATATATTTCAAAACCCAAGCAAATCTATCTTGCCGCCAAGCCCGCTGGATGGAGCTCTTGGAGAGATTCAACATGCTCATACAGTACAAACCTGGGGCTGAGCTTGCCATGGCAGACGCCCTCTCACGCCTATATGTCTGTGCCATAAGAGGGGAAAAAGGGTCAACCCAGACTGGCCTCTCTTAGTACTACAAACAAAAGACAAGGGTTTCCCCCCTGGTACAACAGACATAACAAAGGAAGCAGCTATAAAAAACAAACACCTATTTGCTAATGTATATGGGACCCTGCACAGAAAAATGTCTGATGGCACAACCATTCCCTATATCCCCACGCACCAGCAGGTAGACACCATCCTACGCTATCACAGAGACCTTGGACATGCCAAGAGCCAAAACCTATATGAGTTCCTTAAGCACAAGGCCTGGTGACCAACCTTATATTGCAACGTTCAAGAAGTCTTAGACCAATGTGAGGTATGCAAAAAATTTGTCAAAAGCAAAACCCCTCCAAAGTCAGTACTTCCCATCTGCACATAACTACCCTTCAAAGTATGGGCCCTTGATGTTGTTGGCCCCATGCCAGGGAAACACAATGATAAGAAATACATCATCACCACCATAGACTTTGCTACAAGATGACCAGTAGCCCAGGCATTAATGGCGCACACTGGCAATGATGTACAACAATTTATTGGCAAAGACATAATCAGCAAATTTTGGAAAGCCAGAGCTCCTGATAACTGATGGAGGGAAAGAATTGACCTCCAAAACCACCAATGTATACCTTGTAAAAAATGGGGTCAAATACACTGTAACAATGCCATACCACCCACAGGCCAATGGACATGTAGAGCGGCTTAATGGCAGCCTTGTGTAAGCCTTAGCCAAGCTCATCACTGGGAGACCTGAAGACTGGTATAAGCAGCTACCAACTGCATTAATTGTGTGCCAACCCCAAGTGAACAGATCCACCAGAAAAAGCCCCTTTGAGTTGATATACAGCACACAGCCGAAATATCATTCAAGCATTGACAGGACCCAAACTGGAAATCCCAGGTGAAGTCCCCCTATGCCCAGATCCTCAAGTTATAGAGGCCAACAGCAAACAAAAAGAAAATGAAAACAAACGTCTGCAAAAAACGTTTGTCCCCATTTGTGATAGACATGAAGTTGGGGACAAAGTTTGGGTCATGAATGTTGATAAAAGCAAACTACAACCCAAGAAAGTAGGGCCAGCAATCATTCTAAAGGTAAACAACAATAACACTTACCTTGTGCAAGGACTTGGGAAATCCAAGCAAGACAAGACCCTACACCATGATTGCCTGAGACCCTGCAAAGTGAGACAAAAACAACAAGAAACTGCCCTGCCTGCCACAGAACAACAATTAGTCCAGTACAGCGCCTGGGCTCCTGACAGCCTCCCTGACAACCTACCCCCAGAGGAGGCCAACTTTCAGTTGGGGGTGTTGAAACAGCAGGCTCAACCCACCAGCAAGGTTCCAACCAAGCGGGTTTGTGACCTGCAATCTGATTACCCGGCCACTCAAAGCCAGACTAGGGAGTCAACTCAAATTCCCAAATTCAACAACATGAACAGATGATGATCCCTTACAGTGGATACCTTGTTTTGGCGCTTGACTCATTACCAGGATCAAGCCACCCCCTTCTTTCATCCAACCGTGTGATCAACAATCATGTTCCTGCTATCTATTGATTCACTATGACTATATAATCACTATCTCTCAATAAAGATTATCATCTAGCTTCTAAATATTTTTCCCCTTTTAACTCTGCTAAAACAGCACAGTTACAACACAACATTAACTGGAGACCTGGTGTCCAAAACGGCCTTGATCTTCACCTTTTGAATGGATATCTTTATGCAAGTAGCTGTACAACCAAAGGGCAGGAGGACAGCCAGGATATCCTGGGTTTCAGCTAGTCCATTGTCCCAATTTTTTATCATATATCTCAAACTTGGGAACTCCTTGTAAACATTCTGAAGAGGGAGTGAAACTGAAACATTCTTGAAAACAGCGTCAGCTACTTCAGCTGCTTCTTTGGTGGATTCTACAAATACAGGAGACCTCTTATCTTGTGTGAGTTATGGGCAAGAAACAACCTCTTTGGCTTTAGTCAGAAGCTTGGTAATGGCTGTAGTCTTCCCAGAGCATAGTTTGTCAGGGACAACAATGGTTTCTGGAACTGCTAGAACTAAATATGCATAGGTGTTAGAATCTTCAGTATCCAAATCATCCATGTCTGAATCATCATTGATATCATAAAAAATAGCAGAACTGGAAGTGCTTTTGAATTTGTGTGCTCAGTGTCTGTTATGGATGGGGGGAATCAAAGGAGGCTGAGAAGAATTATCAGCCAAGAGCAACTCAGCCTCTAGGTTGACTGCTCTTTTTTCACCTGGTCCTTAGGATCAGCACCTTTGACTTGTGAATTGGTACAGATATTAGAGTGGTGGCATATGTATCCACAGTTATGGCAACCTGGTGTCTAGGAGGATTTAGGGAGATTATAGTGAGGATGCAAGGGCCACAGGAAAAAGAACCAGAGTTAGAGGCTGCTCATGTAAATTCACTGCCACCTCTGGCTTTGGACTGCTCAATCTTTCCCCTTTGTACCAAGAAAGGTCCCAAAACGCCCGCCAAACCCCTCCATTTGTTGAATGATTTAGCTCACACGGTTGATGAGAGGTTTGTGCTGGCTTATCTTGTGGAATCCCTGCCTTTGGTTGCTCCTTCCTGGGAAGAAACCCTGGTTAATTTGGACTACCTATTAGCCTGGTGTTGTCCATTTTTAAAAACTATCAGAGCCACCCAATCAGGTGTAGCCACATTGACGCTTGATAACCCAGTTGACCCCCAAATGCCTGGCATCTCTTCCAGCTAATCAGATTTGATTTCAGAAATTGGAGTAAAACTCTCCAGTCCCCCTGAGCCCATCCAGCAAAGTTTTGTACCTAGCCAATCAGGCTCACCCCCAACTGTCATGTGACCAGTTTTTTGCAATCCATTCCTTTTAACCAAGCAAGGGGACTTTCAGTCCCCTGCTTGTCTATTTTCCACTTACATTAAAGTTTGGAGTCACCTGCACCTTAATTTTCTTAATTTTGAGTTGCTTGGAACCAGTTGCGTCCCTAAAGCTCAAAATATTAGAGTGTAGCCCCTGCCCTAAGCTTACCTTTAGCCAGCCGGTTTCAAACCCGGCTTCTCTTCTGGCTCCTTGTACAAGTGTTCTTTCACTTAGTTGTCGTCTCTTTTGCTCTTGCCTTCAGAATCAAAGTTTGAAGCTCAAAATTTCAATTGAATTTTCCTATAATTTCTATCATTATCTCAAATTTTCCTTTAAAAATCATTGTTTTTGAACCCAATTTTGCTTGCAGTTATAATCCAAGGGCCCCAAGACAACAGCAAGGCTACCCAAACCTGTTCTGCTGTTTTCCCAAGGATTTGCCAAAGACTACCCTAGTCTTGCCATTTTCTCTCCGTTTTCTCCAGAAACTATACCATCCTACCCCAAATTTTGTGCTGGTTCCTTCTATGATACTGCTGGCTCTTAAATTTGTTGTCTTTTCCCTGGCTCTGTTTCTCTTGCTTCTGTGGTCCACCTCCCCTGACCTGTGGGGGAAAATCTCCTCATTGGCCCGTCTGGTAGGTAGCAACCCTGCCAGTCTCTGGGACCTCCCCAGCAGTCTTCTCTTTTCCGGAGAGGCTGTGGTTAAGAGCCTGACGTGTGACAATCTTGACCTGGACGTTGTGGAGCTTGCTTTGCCTAGTTCTGAAGAGGTAGTGCCCCCCACACCTCCTCTTCCCTCCATGGTTCAGAAGAATGTGGTAACCCCCAGGTCTTCCAAGGTGGCCTCTCCTGCTCCTACTTGCACTCCCTGGTTGCTCACCGGTCTGATTCTAATGAGTTTGAACGCCTACTTCCCCCAGTTGTCCCCGGTGTCCTCCCTGTGGTCCCCTCTCCAAGCAGCCATCCCAGTTGCGCACTGGATGGCACCCTGGTGGTTTGTTGCACCGGGATGGGAGCCAAACTTAGTTAGTTTAGCCCCTCTCTCTCACATAATAGACAAGTCAATTTCTTCTGCCTTTGAAGCCTTTTGCTACTGGGTGTGGAGCTTACTTCTTGCCCTCATCTGAGCCAGCTTGGGATCTCTCCTTGCTGGATTCCTCTCGATGTGGGCCGTGTGGTCACTTCTGTCCTCTTTCAAGTCGTGTATCACCGAGAAGTCTGCCTCTCCCTCCACAGCTTCCTTGGCCGCATCTGCGGTAAATATTCTCCTGGTGTCACCCTGTACCCCCCCTCTGTGGCCGTCCGTGAGGTGCTGGATGCTCTTGGGGAGCTGCAGCTCCACCTCTCCGCAGACTCAGCCTCCACAGACACCCCCATCTCCGACGCACAAAGATCAGTGGCCCTCTTGGATGCACTTGATGGAGACGCCCGCCTCTGGGTGCGCACCCTCCTCTGTCAAAGCCAGGAGCTTGGGGACACCTCCTCCCTCCTCACATTGGTCTCCTCAGTGGTAGCCGCCCCAGGTTCCAAGGCCTCAGTAATATTTGAGACTCTCTGTTCCAAGGGCCTTGCCCCTGATCTTGCCACTCATGTTGAGTGTTTTGCAGTGAAGGCTGCCTCCCTGGGCCTCCCTACTGAGATGGCAGTGGCCATGTTCTGCAACTCTTTAGATGCTGTTTCAGCTGACAAGAGTGTGTGGGATCAGGCTCCTACCTCCCTCAAGAAGGCATTTGCGTTAGCTTGCAAGCTTGGCGCTAAGCCAGTTTATCAGCCCAAGTCTGGTGTATTGGCCCACCTCCCGGTTTCTAAGCCTGCCCAGGGAAAGCCCCCCGCGGCTAAGCCCCCCAAGACGCCTGCCATCAACGTGATGTGCTGCCCTTGCCAGGCTCCTAACTGGCCCACCTCCACAGGTTCCCTCCCTGTCTTTGCGGCTTCAGCTGCCATTCCTGAGTTCTCTTCCTGAAATCCTGCTGCCTCCATTCTGACCCTGCAGAATAAAGAAGATCTCTTCTATTTCCTTTTTACTGCAACCTTATATACCAAATCTTGCCAGGCTAAGGCTACGGTTTTGGTAGACACAGGAGCTGCGGGCAACTTTATGGACCTGGCACTGGCTCAGTCCTTGGGTTTTTCCCTGCTTTCTCCCCAGAGCCTGATTGCTGCTAGCCAGGTACCAGTTCTTAGTTACCCCCTCACTAACCCACTTAGTTACTGTACAGGCTCCCACGTGTTTATGAGTAAATTCTCTGCTGTGGAGGACCTCCTGTATCCTGTAATTGTGGGTGTGGGGTGGTGGCAGCGCCACTTGGTTCAGATTGACTGCCTCACCAACAAGCTTCACTTCTTGCTGGACAGGTCTCCTGGGTCATTCCCCCTCCTTCCCCTGGGGTGGGAACCGTCAGAGTCATGCCTATCTCTTACGGCTTCTCCAGTCTCTCCTCCCAAACCCTTTGCCCTGCCGGCCATACTGGCTCCCTTCAAGGACGCCTTTGACGCTACCCTTTCCTGCGCCCTCCCTCCACACTCTTGTCATGATTTGACCTTCAAGACAATGGTTGACCTTGTGAAAATTGACGCCCCAATGTACCCCCTCAGTGAACTGGAGGATAAGGCCTTGGGCGCGTGGTTGGATGATATGCTGGCTAAAGGGTAGATAGTCAAGAAGGCCTCCTTGGTGAGCTCCCTGGTAGTCTTTGCTAAGAAATTGGATGGATCCCTCTGGCCGTGCGTTGATTATACCCTTCTCAACAATGTCACCGTTCTGGACTGTTATCCCCTCCCCTTGGAAGCATCAATTGCTCAGTCCATCGCCAAGTCTTGTGTCTTTTCAAAACTGGACCTTGTTAATGCCTTTAACCAGGTTTGTGTGGCAGAGGGGGACAAGTGGCTTACTGCCATCAAGACTTGACGCGGCTGCTTCCAATTCAAGGTCATGCCTTTTGGCTTGAAGAATGCTCCTGCAATCTTCCAGCGAGTCATTGAGGACGCCTTGGGAGACCTCTGCTTCTCTTGTGCCATGGCGTACATTGATGACATTCTCATCCACTCCCCCACCCCTGAGCAGCACGCTAAGGACCTAGTGGCCGTGGTGGCAGCCATTCACAATGCTTGGCTTTTCATCAAGCCCAGTAAGTGTGAGTTCTTCAAGTCTGAGGTTACCTTTCTGGGCAACCTAGTCCTGAAGGATGGACACGTGGTCTCTCCTGACAAGGCCAAGGCCCTTTAGGAGTGGGCTACCCCCCGGAATCAGAAGGAACTACGCTGCTTCCTAGGTACAGTGATCTTTCTCAAGAGGTTCTCTCCCGCCATCTCAGAGCTGGCTGCTCCCCTACACCCCCTAGCGTGCAAGAACGCCTCCTTTGTGTGGACCCTGGCATGTCAGGAAGCCTTTGAGGCCATCAAGCGGGTTTTTGTCTCCACCCCAGTCCTCTGTCACGCTGACACAAGCAAACAGTTCATTATGGTTTGCAATGCCTCTAATGTGGCCGCTGGGGCGGTTCTCCTTCAAGAACACAACGGTCAGGAGCTCCTGGTTGCTTACTTTTCCAGGAAGTTTGCCCCCAATGAGTGCTCCTGGGCGGTGTTTGACAAGGAGCTGCAGGCTGTGGTGGACGCCATCACCCATTGGCGCCATCATCTGCAGGGTGCTCAGCACAAGTTTGTGGTCCGCACAGACCACAAAGCCCTCTGCTACTTCTGCAAGCCTCAGAAGCTACTCCCTCGCCAGGCATGTGTCATGCAGACGCTCTCGGGTTACAAATTCAAATACAAGTTTGTGAAAGGGGAACTTAACATCCTCCTTGACCTGCTGAGCCGCAACCCGGCAATGTACCCAGTGAGGGGTGATGAGGATCCTCAAGTCACTGTCATCCCAGAGTCTTTGGTCCTCCTGCCGCCCGGTTCACCTCCTCTCCACACCCCCGCCACAGTCCCGGCCCCTACCCCCCAGCTCCTGGTCATTGGCCCCGCCCCCTCCCTGGCGGCATCCCCACCCTTGGCTCTCCCTGGAACACTTTTGTATGACGTCCTGACGGCCCAGCACTCTTCACTGGACAGCCAGGCTATCTGTGCTAAGCTGTCTCTGGACTCCGCATCCAATGGTCCCTATACTCTCAAGGATAGGATAATTTACCAAAATGATAAGGTGTGGGTTCCAAAGGAATTGCGGCCTGTGTCATGACTGAACATCATGATCCCCCTCTGTTTGGTCATCCTGGTACCAAGAAGCTGCTTGAACTCATCAGGCGTACCTACAGCTGGGCCAGGATAACTAAGGCAGTAGGCCCCTGGATCAAGAAGTGCGTCACTTGTGCCCGCTCCAAACCAGATTGTTCAGGGAACAATGGCCCTCTCCACCCCCTACAGCAGGCTCAAGGCCCATGGTCATCCATCTCGGTGGACTTTGTGGTGGCCCTCCCCTTGTCAGGAGGCTTTGATTCCATCATGGTGGTAGTGGATTGGTTCACCAAATATTCAGTTTTCATCCCATGCCTGACCACTCTGGATTCAGTAGGGATGGCAAAACTGTTTGTAAAACACATCTTCTCCAACTTTGGTCTACCACAGGAAATCATCAGCAACTGGGGTCACCAGTTCACGTCCATGTTCTGGGAGTCCCTGCTGGGGATCCTAAACATTAAGCCATGCAGGTCCACCTCCTTTCATCCCCAGTCAGATGGCCAAACAGAAAGAGTCAACCAAACCATGGAGCAGCACCTCTGTTGCTACGCAAATGCCTCAATGGACTCCTGGTTGGATGATCTCCCATTAGCCCAGTTTGCCTACAACAATACTGTGCACGCTTTGACAGGGGTGTCCCCATTTCAGGCTACCCTGGGGTTCTCCCCAGCATTTGTGATAGGTCCCTCACTCCAGGCAAGCGTACCAGCTGCCGCAGACATGGCGGCTCACCTCAAAGCCATTCATCTCAAAGTCCAAAGCACCCTGACTAAGTCCATTGAAGCGTACAAGAAAGCGGCAGACAAGAATAGACAGCCTGCTCCCCACTACCCAGTGGGCTCCCTTGTGATGTTGGATGCCACCAATATCCAAATGAAGGTCCCCTCAAGGAAGTTTGCTCCCAAGAGGCTGGGTCCCTTCAAGGTTCTAGAAGACAAGGGTAACGGCGCATTTTTGTTGGACCTCCCCCCTCCTATTGGATCCACAGTACCTTCAACGCTTGTTGCCTGTCCCCTTTTGAGGGGGACCTCCCCAGTACCCCAGACCCCACCTTGGTGGATGGATCCCCCAAGTATGAGGTAGAAGCCATAGTAGCCTCACGTAGGATTTGCAAGTCACTTCAGTATTGTGTATCTTGGAAAGGTTATCCCTCTTACAACAACAGCTGGGTAAGCTCTTCCAATTGCAGAAATTGCTGGGACCTGGTACAGGAATTCCATAAGAACAACCCCTTGGCACTTGGCCCCCCTAAGTCCCTTCTGACACTCAAGATCCCCAAGGCACACAAGAACTTCTCAGTGGCTACGCTTCCCCAGGGAGGAATCCAACCCCAGGAAAAAGGAAAGGATAATGTAAATTCACTGCCACCTCTGGCTTTGGACCGCTCAATCTTTCCCTGTTGTACCAAGAAAGGTCCCAAAACGCCCGCCAAACCCCTCCATTTGTTGAATGATTTAGCTCACATGGTTGATGAGAGGTTTGTGCTGGCTTATCCTGTGGAATCCCTGCCTTTGGTTGCTCCTTCCTGGGAAGAAACCCTGGTTAATTTGGACTACCTATTAGCCTGATGTCGTCTGTTTTTAAAAACTATCAGAGCCACCCAATCAGGTGTTGCCACATTGACGCTTGATAACCCAGTTGACCCCCAAATGCCTGGCATCTCTTCCAGCCAATCAGATTTGATTTCAGAAATTAGAGTAAAACTCTCCAGTCCCCCTGAGCCCATCCAGCAAAGTTTTGTACCTAGCCAATCAGGCTCACCCCCAACTGTCATGTGACCAGTTTTTTGCAATCCATTCCTTTTAACCAAGCAAGGGGACTTTCAGTCCCCTGCTTGTCTATTTTCCACTTACATTAAAGTTTGGAGTCACCTGCACCTTAATTTTCTTAATTTTGAGTTGCCTGGAACCAGTTGCGTCCCTAAAGCTCAAAATATTAGAGTGTAGCCCCTGCCCTAAGCTTACCTTTAGCCATCCGGTTTCAGACCCGGCTTCTCTTCTGGCTCCCTGTACAAGTGTTCTTTCACTTAGTTGTCGTCTCTTTTGCTCTTGCCTTCAGAATCAAAGTTTGAAGCTCAAAATTTCAATTGAATTTTCCTATAATTTCTATCATTATCTCAAATTTTCCTTTAAAAATCATTGTTTTTGAACCCAATTTTGCTTGCAGTTATAATCCAAGGGCCCCAAGACAACAGCAAGGCTACCCAAACCCGTTCTTCTGTTTTCCCAAGGATTTGCCAAAGACTACCCTAGTCTTTCCATTTTCTCTCCGTTTTCTCCAGAAACTATACCATCCTACCCCAAATTTTGTGCTGGTTCCTTCTATGATACTGCTGGCTCTTAAATTTGTTGTCTTTTCCCTGGCTCTGTTTCTCTTGCTTCTGTGGTCCACCTCCCCTGACCTGTGGGGGAAAATCTCCTCATTGGCCCGTCTGGTAGGTAGCAACCCTGCCAGTCTCTGGGACCTCCCCAGCAGTCTTCTCTTTTCCGGAGAGGCTGTGGTTAAGAGCCTGACGTGTGACAATCTTGACCTGGACGTCGTGGAGCTTGTGTTGCCTAGTTCTGAAGAGGTAGTGCCCCCCACACCTCCTCTCCCCTCCATGGTTCAGAATAACGTGGTAACCCCCGGATCCTCCAAGGTGGCCTCTCCTGCTCCTACTTGCACTCCCTGGTTGCTCACCGGTCTGATTCTAATGGGTTTGAACGCCTACTTCCCCCAGTTGTCCCCGGTGTCCTCCCTGTGGTCCCCTCTCCAAGTGGCCATCCCAGTTGCGCACTGGATGGCATCCTGGTGGTTTGTTGCACCGGTATGGGAGCCAAACTTAGTTAGTTTAGCCCCTCTCTCTCACAGCTCAATCTCTTGCACAACAGCTCCAGAGTGAGTAAGGTACATATCTTGTTACAGCATCTTTATGCTCTTCATAGATAAAAGCATGACCTTGTGAGCTTTAAAGTGGAGGCACAAGAGTTGATTAACTTTGAGGGCTTGAGCACAAGCCATGTAGGCTTCATGTGCTGTCAGCTGTCCTCTAGTTATCAACAGCTGTCCTTTTATATAAAACCTGTCAACAAACACATCCAAGGTCTCTTTAGGTTTGAATTTAATATGCATAAAGGTGTTCTTTTTTATCTCTAGACTAATATTGACACCAAACTCATTGATTAAGAGCTGCTTCATCTCTTCCCACATGTCAATAGAGGGAAGCTCAGGCACCACCACCTCCTGAAAGGTATGGTGCAGTTTTTTTAAAATATGCTACTTCTTAACCTCATAAGAAGCTCTTTGCATAGCTGTCTTGTAGATAGTCAAGAAGGCCACAATAGTGGACGTTTAGGATTGAAGACTTGTTTGAAAGTAGGTTTGAAGTGAGTCTTGGGATAGGGCCAACATTGTTACTATATAGCACATTGATAAGCAGATAGAATTTGGCTTCAGATTCAGAGGGGGGCTTTTGAACCAACAGCTGACAAACACTCTCCTCAAGAGTATTCAGTTTATCAGTGTTTCAGGAACTCATGTTGTTAGCTTGATCAAAATCTTGCTCAGTAACGGCTAGTCAAAACCATGTGTGGTCACCATAGTAGAATGTTCAGCAAAGTGGGAGGTTAAAGGAAATCCTACCAAAAGACAAGGAGAGAATCTATAATTTAGGGAGTCAATCAACTCACTCATCTCTTGGACATTTTTATCTAGGCTGATGTGTTCTTGCTTTTAAGGTTGACTTCATTGGCTAGGGCAATCAATTCCCTAGCGCATTGGATTTGAGGGTTCCCAGGACAGCAGTCATTATCATTATTGATCCCAACAGAACTAGTGGCATCAGTCACAGTAGCATGGAGAACAGCAACTTCTTTCTGAAGGAAACCAACCTTCACAGTCAATGCAGCCACTTGGGGGTCTGGCTGAGGAGGTTATTTGGGGTGTCCTTGGCTACAAGTAGACTCACTTAAGTCTTTGATAATGTCTCATAACTTCTGGTCTCTATCCACCATATTGTCTAACAGAAGAGAAGAAGGAACATCCATCTTATGTAAAGATAACTTGTCTACTTGGGTTTGAAGCTTTTTGATTAAAGAAGCCATGGTAGCCCTCTCCTGGGCAACTTCCTCCTGTGGTTCATGGGGACTTTGAGAAGCGTGTGCTGCCACCTACTGCAATTGATCAAAGGAGTAGGTGCTAAACGCATTGAGTTGCTCCACAAGTTTTTGAAGTCAGAGAGATAAATTTTCAGGGTGGAGTCAACTTAGAGAACAGGGAGTGAAGCCACTGCTGGTAAGCAGCAAACTAAACCCCAATGATTAGTTACAGCAGCTTGGAGAAACAAGATTTTTGAATATGAAGCCCCAACACCCTTTAGTGAAGGGCTAAGGCAGGCTGCACAAAAAATGAAAGTAGATTCTTGGCAGATCCAGCTGCTGAGAGGAGATTTTGCAGGAATGCAGAGCAACAATTAACTCTTAGTATTCTGCTTAATTAAACTTTAGTTGAAACAGGGGATGGCTCTGTCTTGAGCTATTCTAAGGGCTGTTGCCATGATTTGTTCCAAGTCAGGGGTACCCAAAGGATAGGCCACTAGGCAGGGACCACTCATAAGGTTCAGTACAGTAGGGACAATAGGTGGGTTGGTGATGTCTTCCTCAATAGGATAACTGGTAATTTCAGGAAAAGTTGGTTCTTGTATGGGTGGAGGCACAGGTCCTGAAAATGTTGTTGCAAAAGGGGTAACTGAAGGGCTTACAGCCCCTGTAGTGAGCACCATTTTTGCCATGATCTGAGGCGCAGCACAGAGTCACAACAGGAAATCCTAACCTTAGGATTAGATCTGTACTAAGTCTTGGTTAGAATAGCAGGGAAGGCTATGTTATTACCTTGTGGCCCTGATTGAATAACATCTTCTAGATGTGGCTAGAGAGGTGCCAAAGTACGTGGAGACACAAAGACAAAATGTGAATAGAACTTAAATTCTATTGGGTATAGAAATGGGGATTATATACTGTGTAGCTTTACCACAAAACAGTACATGGACGGTAGGATCACTCACTACAAGCATGAGTGGGACAAGTGAGTTGCGCAGAATCAGGAAACTGAACAATTTTATTTCCCAATTCAGATCCAGCCTCATTTTGAAGGGCAAAAGCAAAAGAGAGAGATTCCTCCTCAAAATAACCCAATGAAGGCAAAATCAAAACATAGTAAATGGCGGCATTCATGACAATGTTCTTCTTTGACAGAGTTTAAGGTTAGAGACCACTCCCTGTACTGCCAACATAGAGTGGGAGAATGTGCTCATAAGTTGGATGCATCATGGATTGGACTGCTAGAAGTTACTTTCAACTGTGGTTCAGAGTACACTGTGAAACTCTTCTCAAGTGGTCGCCAGTTTTCCCAAGTGCACACAAAGTTTCTCTGCAGGTACCACCCCCTAAGGCCAATATAGAAGGGGGTGATGCCGTGAAAGCCAATGTTCATGCTCTTTTGATTTCATCTTTGTAGGTTATTTTGAGGACAAACCCCAAGCTTTTGCCTTTGCTCCCCAAAATGGGTATGCTTTCAAAGATGGAGATCCATCTGTTCAGTTTCCTTGATCTGCTCAACCCACTTGCCCCATTCATGCTTGTGGCAAGTGATCTTGCCATCCTTGTATTGTTTTGTGATAACATCAAACAGTATATGTTCCAGTTCTCCATCTTCAATAAAGATTAAGTTCTATTCACATTTCTGTCTTTGTGCTTTCAAGTACTTCAGCGCCTCTCTCTAGCCACAACTAGTAGAGATTTATTATCCAGGGCCACAAGGTGATTGAATCACCTTCCCTGCCAACTGACCAAGTCTTGGTACAAATCCAATCCTAAGGTTAGCATTTTCCATTGTGTGTCTGTGCTGCTCCTCAGAACATGCCACTTCTGTGTCTTGGTGGCTGATTGGCTTGGGGTGGGATGTCTCTGTCTTTAGACCCAAATGCTACCATATTATTGGCTATTTATGCAATTCCACTTCTCTGAGTGATCCCTTGTCTTGATTGGCTGATTCCTGGTGCCAGTATGGAAATGGAATTTGGGTTAGCAGCTGCCTGTGCATGGTACACAAACAGGGCATGCTGGATGGAGTGGGAGAGAGAAGCCACTCCTGGGAAATGTGAGAAGTTGGGGCAGCTTAATAAGAGATAAACCTTGCTCTCAGCTGTAATTAAATTGCGGTTTTGGCAACAACCAAAAGGTTGCTGCCAACAATTCCTGGGAGGCCAAAGGGGGAAAGGAATTGACTGAACACCAAAAGCAACAGAAAAGACAAAATGGCCAAATTAGACTAACAAATTTTGAGCTTTGTTAGTGTACAGAATGATGGAGCAAGGTCTTTTAAAACTCTTGCATTCATTTAAGGGATGGGACAGGATGGTAGATCAAATGCCATCAAACTAATTGACCAATAAAATGAGTGGATATGAGCACATTTCTCAAGGTGGGAAAATCTTGACAAATTTTGAATGGACATAATCAAAAGGGAAACTGAATCAACTAAAAATTGAGAAACCTACTATGGACACAATTTACCACTGCTCCCGGCTGCTCTTGCATATGATATTTAACCAGGGGTGTCTCTTTGGTGGGTTAGGTGGGGAATCTTTGGAATAATTCTAAAAGTATTAATTCAAGGGCTTTTCCAGTAACTTTTGGATAATTTTTCAAGCACAACTTGGTGGAAGTCCCCAAGCATTTGGTGGGAATTGAAGTGGAAGCCTAAGGGGGAGGCGTAACTTTACAGGAAATTCTTGGAGAAAAGCAGGCATTCTTGATCCATGTATCCTGCATTTTCTTTTTGATGTTTGTCTTTAGTTGGTTGTGTCGAGTATATACTTCTTGGAAGTTTAATGAAATCAAAAAATTTCATATGGGATGGTTGATCTTATTGGATATTTTAATTCAACTCGGCTAAGCTTTTTAAGTTTTTGCTGCCAAGCTTGGTCGTAGGATCTGGCAGCTCTGAAGTTTGCCCAGCAGGTCCTTATATGTTGGGTTCCAGGTAAAGTTTAACCTTTGATGCAGCTCCGCTGTCTATTGCATCTGGTTTAATAAAGTTCTTTGCTGGAGTTTTCTTCAGGTATTATAGATATAGAGGTTGATTTCCATCAAGGCCTTGCTTGTTGGTATAGCGTGGGTTAAGCATTTCTGGTCAGCCCAGGGATAGGCAGATCATGCTTCTTTGGGCTGGGTTTACGAGATGGTATCGGGCAGTTTAATCTGGCAGTTTGCAACAATTATAAAGGCTTCATCTTGATGAAGGTTATAGATGCTTCGTATTTGGTTTGCTGGCTTGGTGGTAGCATTTCATATTAGAAACCTTTGTTAGTTGAGTAGCGGTGATTTGATTGGCTGTAAGGATTTGGTAAGTTCTGATCAAAGCCTTTGGGTTTGGACAAAGGAAATGGATGTAAGTGCTTAAAATGTGGAAGGATATTTGGCGGAAGAGAGAATAAAAGAGTAAACGCTGGCAGACAAATTATCTGGGAATAGTATATCACTCTTGGAAGCCATTCCTCGCTTTCTAAGCAGGCTGTAGTCACCTGTTTGGATGGTGGCTTACAGCGCTTTTGTTAAAAATTAATTTTAGTATGTTTGAATATACTAAAGCGCCGGTACAGCTGTGCCAGGCAAGATCCGGCATGGGTCCGGAGGTGGTCCGCCACAACCCTGATCAGCATTCCTGAAGGGGCGGAAAATGTTTAGTCGCCACTGGCGGTTAATTTAGGCGTTGCTATGTGAAGCAAAAATGGTAAGTTTTCGTGTGGAGCGGCTAAGGCAATCCACCTCGCGATACATGTGTCAATTTAATGAGCCGAGGTTCAATGAACTGAGGGTGAAAAATATAGAGCTCGTATAGCTTGAACCATGCTGCTTCGATTGCTTAATCGAGTATATGCTGCCATAACGCTGAGTATTTCAAATTTATGGATTTGTACTTAAATGCAAACTCAACACTGGCTTAAGAACCCTTGGCTTAATTGACCAATCAAAGCAGAAGCTCGGTGGTATTTGGAAGGATACAATCAGCTTGGCGGATAAACACAGGCGCATGGCGCAATGGACTTTGTCGCTTTGTGCGGTTAGCATAAACCAGGATTATTTAAAGCTTTCGACAGGCTGTAGTGCAGCCCATGAAATTACAACTGCTCGTGGTAGGAGTCCAAGCAATCCCCGGCTTCCTTGAGATGAGGAAACTTGCCTCCAGGGAAGACCTTGAGATGTTTGAGAAGATGGCTGGAAGGTACAGTCCTCGCGATACAAAGGTAACCAAAGCATTAGCTAAGCTAATTAGTAGGCCTGTTCAAACATCACGGACCTGGTGCTGGAAAGGAGTGGAGTTTTTGTCAGATCCCGCTGCTCCCAATCACAGACTTACCATACCTTTGGCATATGGTAACGGGATTTCCATGTATCAACTAACAATGTAGGGGTGTTGTTAAAGGGGACTACGTAGAGCGGCCCAACAACAAGGACATGGGATTAGCCATCACCTCTGAAATCAAAGGATTTACACCAGAGGGCGTAGAGATTAGCCAGGTGCCTCTGGTCCGCCGGCCACCAAGCCACGCTCTGGATCTTGTCCCTAATTACTTCAACATGTTCAGTGCTCAAAACGTAATCCATACCACTAATTGCTAACATCAAAGTGTACCGAGAATAGCTACCACTCCGTAACGCTTTCTGTCTTGGGGCTCTACTCCATCACCAAATGCAATCCAGAAGGCCCCCTAGAGCTTGAGACGGGTTCCTTTGAAATCGATGCCGTGGCGAGGTAGTCAACCAATTGTATTATCTAACATTTAGTTATAACACCACCTTGAATTTGAAACCCAACGATGGAGTCATGTACCCTGCCACTATCGCCCTGAAACATAAGCAGAACCTTATATTCAACGAAACCCCTCTAACCCGAGCCTCGTGATATACATAAATTAACGTCTCTTTAAAGAGGTCTCCATTGAAACATAACCCGGCGTGAGATATCTTAAGCTTCCCTTATTCAATAAACGATAATATATATCCCAATTTCCCGAATAAACCTTCTTTGAAAACAACCGATTGGCTGATTCCAACCGGAACATTTGACCGAATGCCCAAATCATATATCTCCTTTGATCTATGCGAACACCTTTTTTAAAAATCGCTCCATCTTAAATCTATTACAAATGTCGAGTATATTTTTCTGGTACTGTAAATTCAGAACCTAAATGTAAAAATGCGGGATTGTCAAATCCTAGGTCTAAATTTTGAATCACTTTTGCAGGATAGCCTTTTTTAATTAAATTGAATTCTTTGTATTTTTATTTGAATTTTTAAAAATGCGGGAACTCATAGACACTTTGCAAAGTTCAAGTTGAACTGCATATTTCCAATGGACGAAATGAATTAACTGGAATCAGATTTGAAGCGTTCAAATCCATCAAACATTTTCATTAAGTTTACCATGTTTTTTGAAATTGCGGGATTGTCAAATCCAAGAACCAAATTTCAAATCACTTTTGAATGCCACTAGTAAACTCAGATATTAATTGTGGGAACTGGAATCCAAATTGAATGTAAAGTAAGAAACTAGGACAAATCAACCCAAATCAAGAAGCTTCACTCTGGATAAAATCAAATGGAAAATACAATCTCAACAACCATGTTTAGACATGAAATTAAGTGAAATGTAAAATTGTCTAAACTGGAAATGATGCAATATTCTGCACTCTAAATCACTAATATAGCAACCATAAACCCATATAATGATTTATGAGCTACTCTCCTGATGACGCAGAAATTTTTTAAAAGTTTTTTGGCCCCTGGCGTAGCCAAGGGGCCAACAAAACTTCTTTTCAAGGAAGAAAGGAGAGGAAAAGATAAACCATCAGTTTACTGCACTATGTATTCCTAAAAGAATTAGCACAAATCCACTCTAGATCCTTTAGCATCCTTTAGCATCCTTTTTGAGACACCCATAAATTATATTTATTTCAAATTCCTCGCAATTATGATTTGAAACTTGGTTCTTGGATTTGACAATCCCGCAATTTCAGATTCATTAAGTTTTCCATGATGTCTATAATTTGTTTGAAATACAGGAAATCTCAAATTGTACATTAGAATCCCGCATTCTGATTTATGTATATTGCATTTTTTTGCTGAGTTTTGTCTTTTGTTAGTTGAGTTATCTACTCAAGAGATTCAAATTTGCTGATTTAAATAAATCAAAAAAAGTCAAATTAAATGTTTGATTTTATTAAATATTTTATTTTTCACTCAGCTGATTTGCCCACAAAAGTGATTCAAAATTTGAACCAAGGATTTGACAATCCCGCATTTTCACTTTTAGGTTCTGAATTTACAGTAAGTATATAAAACAAGATAAAGGGGGAATTGAGATGAGAATGAAACTTTATTGATAGAAATTTAGAGGATCATATAGTATCATGAGAAGCCACATGCTGTCCATGTACATCATGGGGCTTATCCAAGAAATGTTTTATTTAGGACTCAAAAGGTTTGATCCCCATATAAGATGGGCGGCTGATAAGACTACCACCAACTTAATGATTAATCAGGGAATCACTCAGGGAATCAATTTCCCAAGAGGAGTAATTTTAGATACTGCAACACAAATATTGCTACCCCTTCCAAAATATCAACTGTAAGACCCACCTTCTTAAACTTTGCTTCCCAGCAGAGAGCATAAATGCTGATCTCCCTACTCATCAGCCTCCAATAAAAAGCGGAGTTCAATAGGATCTTAATGACAACCCAATCTAGTAAACAATAAGTTTGATGTGAAGTAATCTTTTACCAAATAAAGATAACTTCTTCTTATCCTAACTTCACCCATATAACTGATACAGGTACTATAGGGGTTAAACCAATCCTCAGAGGTATCTCACAACATAGCTTTTTGTTAATCAAATGTTCCTTAATCCCTTAACTAAAGAGGTATACAGGCTACCCACCAGAAAAAATAATAGACAGTAAATATCCCACCCTCTGGTTTGGTTAGGAGACCATTAACTACTTCCAGGAGCACAACATAGTCTATAACCCATGGTGGAAATATCCCTGCATTAAAATACCCTGGGTGCTATCTGTTATAGTAAAAAAACAAAATCAGGCAGATGCTTGAGGTTCAGATCACTCTGTTTAGCCATATCTGTTTTTCTGAGTATGGCTAGGCCTAAGCGCACTACCCAGAAAAAAGGGCTCAAAGCGCTGCCCACTTGCAATGATCAAAGATTCAAACCTTGTATCTGGTTGCAAGTGTGTGATAGCACATAAAATCAGGTCTAAGCGAGCACAGATGGCCCCCACTTGATCTTCCTACCTTTGAAATTGGCCTTCAAACCAAAAACCCCAAGAAATATAGGTAATAGCTTATCAAACCAACATTGGTGGTATCTGTAAGAGACAAAATATCAAACACAAGTAGGCCACACATCAAGATGTACTTCAAAGGCCTTAATTAACACAAACTTTAACAACTAAACTTAGCAGTTTGATATTTTCAATTCAATAAAATATTTTCCCTACATCTTATTTATTTCAATCCATTTTAATAAGATTTGTAATGCTAAGATTATTGGACTCTGTGTCATGAATTGCACTATTTTGCTGTTACTCACAGATTGTGATACTTTAGATTCAAGGATTATACTGGCTTTGTATTTACCTTTAACTATAGCCTCATTTCCTCAAATGTGGCTTTACCAATGTCCACCCATTCTGGGCTGTATTGTATGACTTATTCTGATCCTGGTACCATTTTAGTGCACTTAACCCTCTCTGTCATCCTAACAAGTGATCAGTGCTCTACCTACCTGTATAAGCCTTGGTTTATTCTCAGATAAAAAAATAGGTTTATCCATGTTTGTGGTGCTTTTGATTACTTTGGCACCTGGTTTACCTTTAATCTAAAGGAAAACTACCCCCCTTTTGTTTTTGGGGAATTAAGTACAGATCCTTGATCTTCCTCCAAAGACCAACCTTTGTGTAAGGGACCCTCTTTATAGAGAAAAATACAGTTGGGGCATCAAACAAGGGCCCATTACTCTCTGAAACATGAGATATCTCTTCAAGTGGTAGGGTAGGTATGGTGTTTCAGCTCTTTGGTCACCATGGTATGTCCTAAGGTCAAAGCCAGGTACCATCTGGATGGGGTTGTCATTCCCTAGATGGGGCATCAGGCTAAGTTGGAGTCTGTACTTGGCTTGCATTATGGCAAATTCTTTCAAGACTTTTCCTACTACTAGGCAAACATCCCCTCCATGTACCTGAACCTCATCTGGGGCAATACCCTCTGTGGGCTGATACCAGTCTCTCAGGAGTCTGGTGAACTCAAATCCAATGAACTCCCTGCCTCTGTCTGTCATTTCAAGGTGTCCAGTCAACCTTTACCACTCCTCCTTTGAAGGTTTACTAGTAGAAAACCTTCACAAGCTCTGGTGATAGGTATCCTCTTCCCCTGGATTAGGGTAGAAGATTTTAGGTAGTTCACTCATGGAAATTAATGCACAACCTGGGAATATGTGTAGGGGTCAAAATGAGTGTTTATTTGTCTCAGAAGGAAGATCCCCTTAAAAACCTTCTGATATATTGCCTGGGTATGGGAACAATATGGTTTTTCCAATAATTGGAGTTCTTCAACAATCTCTTGGACTCCATGTACTTGGTCTTGGGCTCCTGCGCTTTGCTCCAGCTCCAGCTACTAATCCTTAGCTCTGAACTCTTTATCTTGGGCTTCTGCACCTTTAACTTGGCATTCAGCTTCTTCTGTAGTCCTTGTGGCCTTTGTAATCCACTTTATCCAGCCCCTGAAAAGCCTCAGATAGCTTCCCCTTTTATAGCTCTTTGTTTCAGTCCAAAATCTCTTCTCAGAACTCTTTTCTTTAAAATCTTAAACTATCTAGTTTCTCTCTCTAAAATATATTAAACTTTATATCTTACTTCAGCCAATGAAAACCCTGAGTTTTCTGCTTCATTTCCTCATTTTTAGGCTTTTACTCTTAAGTTAAACCCCTCAAAACACTGATCAAATAAACTTTGACTTGCAGCCAATCAAACACTTCAATTCAACAGTTTTTCCAAAAAGTTCACCCAAATGACCTGCTCTTGACTATGGTTCAAACTTGAAGCTGTCTTGCTCCAGATAAACAACTGCTCCATGTTTCAAACGGTTTTGTTGTAATTACTGTCACATTTCTCTGACAAACCTTTAGCATTTTTGCCTATGTTTTACATAGGGGAGTTTCAATCCCTCAATTTTACAATGTTTCTCTGAGTTTCCCTGTATTTTCTTCAACATTTCACAACTTTGAACTTTCCTGTTGCCTGCCTTTTTCCTCTCTTAGTTGTTCTTGGAAAATTTTGCTTATTTGCTTTCACAGTTTATCTGTTCTGTTTCCAGCCTCTTTCTGGATTCTTCTTACTCAATTGGCTCCTTAATAAATTACAGTTTATTCCTGTAAAATATTTCTTTTTCCCTCTCTTTTTCCATATGATAATTAATACTATCTGTATATCATATTTTTGGAAGCATTAAATCCTTATTTAACTGCTTTTTTATTATCATTTCCTCTCTTTTGAGAATCCAAAACCAGCATTTTAGCTTCTGTATCCAGTCTAGCTAATCCTTCTAAGCCATCTTTCAGTTCCATAGAAAGTCCTGCACCATAATCTTCTTGTTCTTCCACCAGTTCTTCAATAACACCTTCTAGCCCTTCAGCCTAGCCATCAATCAGTCCATCTCAGTCATCAAACAGCCCATTTCAGTCACCAAACATCTCAAACCAGTCCTTCAGCTACTCCTTCATCCTGATCTTTTGGTCCTTTGGCCATTCCTGCATCATGATTCTCTAGCTCTTTGGCTATTCCTCAACATGAACCAACAGTCCCTCAACTAGTGTTCACTGCTGATCCCACACTATGAACCACCTTGGTTCTATATCTCAGTCCCTGTTACCAAAACCTGTATACCCAGGCATGAGTCTACATTGTTACTGGTGTTTGACTGGGCCCTTGAAAGTTGTAACTACTTAGACCATCCAACCATAGATCAATAGAGTCTATGAAGTTGTCTTTACTCATCCAGGTGATTAATTCTGAGCTTTAAGTTGCAAAGTAATCAGCTATACTTCCCAGAGGCCTGATCACACCAAGTTCTGCAGCTGCTTCCCTGAGCAACTGCCTTGGTGACACCCCTGAGCATACACATTCCCTTCAATGCTTACTTTAGGATCTCCCCAAAGCTCTCATAGGTACATAGACAAGAACACCCTATCAGTCTGTTAGGTAGAGTGCTTGCTCACTGACCCCCTGTAAGTGTATCAGGGTATTAGAGCTCTCAAAACTCCTCCTTTCCCTGGAAGTCTGTGTTACCTGCCAGGGGTCTAAAAACTTACAGCCCTGGTAGCCAAGTTACCTACTGTGCTGGAACACTTTCCTATCCTGGCAGCCCGTGTTACCCGCCAGGGTCTAAACAACATCCAGCCTTTATAGCACACACTACCCACCAGGCTGGACCACTCCCCACCCCAAGCAGCTAAAGTTCCCTGTTGAGCTATCTCATTCCTCACCCCTAGCAGCCATGGTTCCCTGCTAGGTGAGGACCTCTAACCCACAGCAGCCAATATCTCCTGCCAGGTGGGTACAACATTTACCTCTAGTAGTCCTTTGTTACCTACTAGCCAGGCCTCACCTTCCCTAGTAGCCATTATTCCCTACAAAGCCTCTACCTGTAACAAGCCAACAACACACTGTCAATCTTTAGCATAGCATCTTTATTTGAAGCCAAATCAATCCTCACCTGCAAAACCTCTTACATGTGGATCATCACAAGCCCTTGCCTGCAAACTGACTCCATGTGGATCATCACAGTGGGGTTGGATAAGGACCAGGAAAGCACAAGGTAGCTGGCCCCTGAGATAGGATACAAGACAGGAATAAGGGGAGTCAGATGGTAACTAAGGACCGCAAATGGGAGATTCTCATCATCTGCTCTAAGGAGATACTATTAAATGCTCAAGTGGATAATAGGGCAAGATTTCTTTACTGTAGAAATAAATGTTAATTTAACAATTAACTTGGGATTCAGATGGGAGTTCTTATACTAGGAGGGTAGGATTGGGAGTATATACTTAATGAGTTTGAAACCAGGGATAATGCTTCACATGCAGTGACAAGAATCATTATGCAGGCTATTTTTAGATGCCTTATGGTACTGAGTTCCTTGCAAGTTTTACTTTCATATACATTACTGTGGGGCATAAGAGCAATTAATTGAGTAGCATAACCTAGATCATCAAAATTTGGAAGTTGGAATATGTCTTCGTCTATTGGATAACTGTTTTCAGGAAAGTGATTCCTGACACTTTGCTATTTTGAACCCCAAACCTTTTTTCACAAAGGTTTTCTGCTGTGCCTCCTTGGATGTCAGCCCAAAGCGCCAAACCTGACAATTAGACATAGCATATACAGAGGCTACTTACTGATTCATTAAAAGCTGTATTGTCATGAATGTAATTTTCTTCATTTGATGAAGCAAGATAACAATTTAAATTTGATCCTGGGCTGCCCAACATACAGCCTACTTGCCCAAGAGACCAAAAACCTTCCCATTGTTTTTGTGGCTTAAATATGAAAGCTGTCAGGGTGGGAGTTTGCAACTAGTGGGAGTTTTTCCAAGCCCAACCAAAGTTGAAACCAATCATTTACCATGCAATTACTACACTTACTCCAAGGTGATAGCCTGTTCTATCAGGGCCTTGACTAATTCCTCTGAAGAATCCACTGATGATAAGCGCCCAGATTTGAACCAAATACCTGCCATAAACACATGTCTGATGGCTAACTTGGCCTTGAAAATATGTTTGAAGATAATAGAGAGCCCAATGTCTATTCCTCTGCACTAGTTAATGCTGTTTCCCCAGTCCCAAAGCCACTCTGCTCCCCCAGATTCTCAACACAATATGTAATGGATTTCAAAATCATGACCCAAAAGTAAAGCCTAGCAAGAGGCTGTTTTT
This sequence comes from Entomophthora muscae, assembly GCA_014839935.2. NCBI lineage: Eukaryota > Fungi > Entomophthoromycota > Entomophthoromycetes > Entomophthorales > Entomophthoraceae > Entomophthora > Entomophthora muscae. The sequence continues at coordinate 609,346 of QTSX02004277.1, forward strand.
ACCCTGCTATTTTATTGTCAGGACTTATTGACATCTTTATAATAAAGTTGTGGTGAACCTTTTTTCAAACATATTCAAGTTTATCTTATTATAGTTGTCTACCATTTTCAATCAGCACCAACAGGTCCTGCTGCCCCTGTTATTCTGCCTGCTGTTCTTCTTGTTGACCCACAGCCTAAATTATACTATCCACCTGGTTCACCCTTTGGGCTAATACATTTTACTGGATACCCACCAAACCTTTTCTACAAGGATTTCAACTTATATAATATCCTTCTACCATACCCCCTGGCTTAAACTATAGACCTGATAAGTATAAATAAAGAAGACATTTATTACACCTTTTAAACAAGGCTATTCAGAAACAAATAGTAGTATCTTCCTTTATCTCTTGTATATATGACTCTGCTGATTATCCTAAAGCCTGACTACCTTCAATTTTATGTTTCTTCCAATGAAACCATCCCCACTCAGCTTTTTATAGTATTGTATATTACTCTCATTGGTTTGGTGGATTCAATGGCTCTTACCACTGGTCCTTGGTGGCATGTTCACTATATATATTATCAAGCTGACATCAATCCTATGGTGGATTTTACCATCCAGACTTTCAGCCTAGCCCAATGCCTCACCCCATAGAACTTAGTATCCTGAAATGCACTATGTGACACAATACACAAATGCTTTGATAGTAAATATTTTCTCACCTGATTCAATGCAAGCTTGGGGTCCTATTGCAGAAGATTAATCACAATAGGGTATGCTTCAGTTACCTTTTATTTGGATAAAATCTACTTTTTTCCTAATACTGTTTTCTTTTGTTCATGTAATTTTATATCCCTCAGTTGCACAAAATGGGCAAAATTGGTCTGAATTGTGATATCATCCCAATTTAAATCACACTAATTGATTATATGATCTCTGAGAGGATTTGATATATGGTGATTTAGCTGTTTGACTTGGGCACTATAGGAACTACAAATTAATTGGCTGCAAATAAAGCTGATTGCTTATCAGATACTGATGGTATTGGAACCAATATACTTATTCGAGTGGATTCTTGGCTGATTCCCTATAAAAGGCTAAGTAAGGGGGAACAGATAGAGATAATCACCTGATTGTTTCAAACAGAGTAAGTCTATTTGATTCAGGATAAATATAAAGATCAGCATTCTCATTTTCTACATCAAAGATCTGGGTGAAAATGAGGGGTTCATTGCACCTTTTGCTCTTTTTCATTTACAAATGTTTGGCTAATTTAGTACTTCTCAAGTACATCAAAATTGTTATTAATAGAAAATTTGTTTTAAAAAAAGCTGTAAATACCACTAAAAAGATATTTTAATTTACTTATATTAATATTAAATAAACTACATATCCCAATTTAGACATTTTCTTGAACTATGATACTCAAATAAAGAGCCTTTAAAATCTTTAAAATACCCTTGTTCCCGAATTAAATAGCCTTTTATTACTTATTGGAATATTAATATTCTATTTTAGGATATAAAAATTATACATCTTGTGTGAGTTCATTTTTGTGATTATGAAGTTTCAGTTAGTTATTGTTCTTATTTTTTTTCTTTCTTTAAATTTTCTGGTGCCCCATATGTATATGTAGTTAATTAAGTTTAAATCCTATGACAACTCTGATATATTTTTCTTGCTGTGATAAGGCATCTTGCTTACATTTATGGTTTATTGCCTTGTATTTAATTTTGTAATTCATATACAGTAGTTTTAAAAGCTATGGCAACAACCAAAAATACCTCATATTTAAACCAAAAGATTTCAGATTTAAGCAAATTCCAACTATCAGGTTAAAATATACACTCTTTTAACAGGTATTTTTGGTGTTAATGAGTGGAATGAGTCAACACAGCAAAGAAGTGCTCACGCACAAATCAAAACTATTCAAAATAAAATCTGAAATACATTGATTCACAAACAAAATGGTGTGAGTTGACTTTTGGTGTACATATGTTTACTATGTGAATTGGTGAAAAAATACACCTAAGCAAGGTGAGTCAAAACTCAATCAAAAAACAAAACACAATAGCAACTCACTATGTAAACAAAATCACTCAATCAGTGTGTGCAATGGATTGTAATCAAGAATGATACCAAGGGATTTAAAATAAGACATGGGATCTGAAACATAAATTTTAAAAATATTGTGTTGGGTGCTTAATTTGGCGTAAAATCTGGGGAAATGGGTGGAAATTATTTCAGGTGTTCTAAAATGGGTGTTGTAAAACCAGAAACAACGAATTAAGAAATAAAAAATCTATAATTGGTATATTGGGTGGGAAAAATATTAATCAAATATCCATATTCAGATAAAAAGCAAAAATTAAAATTAGGGATTAACTCAATTAAGTTTTATTTAATATTTTATTAAATTTTAAAATGAAAAAAACACAACAACAGAGTACCAATGCACCTGTTGTGCACCGCGGTTGTGGTTGCCCTCGCGGATCAAAGAATAGAGTTAGTGCAAACCAAGTGCCTACTCAAGAAGGAGATGTGAGAGGAGAGTTCAATAGTAACGCTGCACTGATACAGCTGGTTCAAGGAGCACAAGTTGCTAGGGTGCAGAGCATCAACCCTTGGGTCCCTAAGCTGATCTGGAAGCCCACTAAGGTTACCACAACAAAAACGGTTAGAAACAAGGAGGTAGAGCTTAATTTGTATGTGTTCAACTTTGTGTACTGGCAAGAGTCAGTCTCGTCAGCCATGCTGGAGAAGGTGAAGCCTGTACTTGATACTAGCTACAAGCCCTACGTCAGTGATGGCAACCAGGAAGAGGACAAGGAGCCTGAGTTCTACTGAACTGATGAGGGACAGCTAGTGCTCAAAAAGGTTGCAGCCTTCTACAACAAGGTACCCATGCCCTGTGTTGTGCCCAATGCCAACAAGCCAATCCCCACTGCTAAAAAGCCTGCCCAGAAGCGCATCCCTGACATCAAACGCATCATCCTGCTTAAGCTAATGCGTGAATCAGGAAATTACAAGACGCTGCAGCCCTTGTTGGAGAGGATCCCAAGTATGCCTCCAAGACCTTCAACAAGTTCATTAACAAGGGTCAAGTCCTTGCTGCAAAGAAATTCATGTGCATTTTCACCATGCTCACCAAGGAGCACAAATGGGCAATCTGCCAGTGGATAACCTAGGACTGCCATCTTTAACTGACAAATATACAGGCCATGGTCAAATCTACTTTTGGGGTTGAGGCCTCAATTTCCTTTTACTACTATCTGCTCAAGGGAATGTGCTCTTCCTGGAAAAAGCTTGTGGTATCCCCCTATAATTGAAATAGCCCAGCCAACATTGACGTCCGTAAAAAATAAACAGAGGCTTACTCTGCTCTCAAAGTCAAGGGGACAGTCAAATTCTACTACATTGACAAATCAGCATTTGCCTTGTCAATGTGCAATGAGTATGAGTATGTCCCCAAAGGCTCCAATGACGGGATGGCTTGGCGTGCTGCAGTCTGCGCCACAGCCTATTTGATGGTGGCTCTCCTCAGTCCAAAGGGGGTCAAGCTGTACCAAATGAAATTGGGATCTCACAATAGCCAGACCTTCCTATCATTTCTCTGATTGGTCCTGGAGCACCTGAGGCGCACAAGCCTGGGATTCACCAATGTAATTGTGCTTGACAATGTTGGTCTCCATAAGGTGGCTGATATTCTCAAGGAATTCCCAATGATTGACACTAGCATTGCAGTGGGCCCCCAGCAATTAGCCACAGAAAATTTGTGCCTTCTCTTCCTTTCTGCCTATTTGCCCTTCCTAAATCCCATTGAGGAAGTCTTTGGGTGGCTCAAGTGAATTGTCAAGCAAGGAACCCCAACTGGGACTGAGGACCTCTTTGATTTTCTGCAGGCCAGGATCCACACCCTCCCAGCTGAGACTGTGGCCAAATTCTATGGCCACACTGATTTGTTCATCCTTGTGTGCCTAGCCAAACAGCCAATCAATTAAGGCTTAGTGTGTCCAACTTTTTTATATTCTCTAATTTACTATTCAAGATTTATTAATTATAATTTTATATTTAAATGTTTCCAAGCCCACAATTACATTCAGCAGGACCATCAATAAAGGTTAGTAATTTACTTATTTATAATCATTTTTTATTATGGCATCTAAGGGTATCCCAAAAACTTGATACTGGATTACGTAAATATATTTATATCCCTTTTTTTAAATAAATATAAAAATCAAATTAAAAAAGTTAAATGTAAAGTGTACAAATTAGAAGTATATTTTATTAACATATATTATTATGCTTTTATTAAGACCTTCTCTGGTATATATTTTGCAAATCTTGCTTGCTAAAATAAGACTTAAAAAAATTATTTATAATAAAAAATAATCTAGAGTATAAAGATGTTTATTGATATAGAGAAAAAATTAAGAGCGCCTATAATGAATTTGGTGGTATGTACCCACCCCGCAATGGAGGTGGTGCACAACCTCCACCGCCACACCGTGGACAGTGGATACACCTTTATTGAAGTATTCTTGGCAGCTAGTAAAAGGAAGGATAGTGAGGTGGGAATGCAGGAGCAGCTTCTCTGGTGGGGCTGCAAACCCATAGATTCCCGCCAGGACCAGGGCGTTTGAATAGTGTGGTCCACTGAGTTGTATCCAGGGAGACCTTCTTCCCATCCAGGGAGAGCCTAGCCTTGTCAATCCCAAGAAGAAGCCCGTCCAGGTCCTCTACAGATGTGTCTATCCCAAAGTATAAGAGAAACCCCAGGTAAACAACGAGGTGAAGCCTTTGCCCAGCAAAGGCTTCAGTAAACTTTCAAAGTTTGTTGTATACTGTGCTGATCTTCTTTTCATGCTTTGTCTTTGTAAAGGTCAGCTCCATTGCTTGCGGGACCCCTGTCTTGATGGCACTCCAGGCCAGACTGAAGTCCGCCAGGAGGATTTTTATCTTCTTTACGGCTGTTATGTCTGCAACAGCCAGTTTTGACATCAAGCGCTCAAAGTTATCCAAGAGGTAAGAGATGATATGCTCTAATGGTAAGCAGAAGCAGGCAGCTGCATGGGCCCGGCCCATCTCTGGTACATTCTTGAATGAGAGCGTCTCCAGGACGTCCCAAACAAGCTCAATGGAGTTTATACAGTAAACTCCATTGAGGGATACCAGGTCAAGGTGGACCAGTTGGGCATCCTTGTAGGCAGTAATTGCCCACTTGGATGCCCCCTTAGCATGTGTCAGCCTTGATAGTGTGTCCCTTGTCATTGAAAAGGTACCATGGACCCTGTCTTTGAGCTCCCACAAGACAGGGGGGACAGATAGAGCTGTTTGGCTACGTGAGTGGCATAATTTGAATAGAAGGTGGGGGACAAAAGAAACCAGGACCTGGCAGAGTTCACCATCAATGTTTTCTAATAAAAAAAAAGTTAAGTATTTTGAAAATTTTAATAATTACAATTTTTAGGTTACCTTCTTGTGTTTTCTCTTTGCCAGCGGCTTTGGCAGCCTTTGCCATTCTCAGCGCAAGAAGTTGTGCAGGCAATTCTTCATCCTCTGTCCTTGCTTGCTTGGTAGGTTTTAGGTGGGCATACATTTCAGGGTCATCCATCCAAACAGACAGCACAGAGAGGGCAAAGGACTTGAATTGCAAGCCCTCAACCACCGCTTTTTGAATGTTGAGCAGGCGCTCAATGGTCTTCTCTGATGTGTCAGGAATTTTGGTCCTTAATGCCTTGGATGTCACCCTGTCAAGTTTCTTGCCTCTGAGGACGGCAGCCTTCATCTTTTCTTTGACCTTGCTGTCAATTTCTTTGATCTCCGCAACTGCAGAGTCAAGGTCCTTCAATAACTTCTCAAGTTCTCTCATTAATTTTTTACTAACCTTTTCATATGTTTTTATAGCTTTTGCTCCAATAAAATCTATATTATTCTGATACTATTGCCTCTTTGTTTATTCTTGTTTGTTTTCCCATTTGCTACACTATCCTATCTTTTTACCCATTGTGTATATGTTTTACACTCATCTCAATATGTGTTGTTTGCTTTATGTTGGCATTATTTCCTTAATTGCCATATCATTTTTGGCACTTTGCACTGCCCCTTGTGATAATATTAACAACAAATTGGTGATCAGCTAAATTTGAATTAGAAAATTATAGGTTAACTTTGTTTAGATAAAGTTGTTATTGATCCAAATTCAAAACCTTAATGATAAAAATTAATCCAACCAGAAGCCAAGTGATAAAGTGATTGTTGTGACATAAAGGGTCATACAATAATTCTTTGGTACATGTGCGCTAATTAATATGATTAGCTGGGTGTTTTGTCATTTTTTGCCATTGCTGCTGTGGCAAGTTGTTGATGGACTAGTGCTAACCCAGCAGCCTATTGGGCACTAGTCCACCAACAACTTGCCAAAGCAGCAATGGCGCACAATGGCAAAAGATCCAGCCAATCATATTAATTAGTGCACATGCATCAAAGAATTATTGAATGACCCTTTATATCACAACAATCACTTTATCACTTGGCTCCTGGTTGGCTTAAAATTTATCATTAAGGTTTTTAATTTGAATCAGTAACAACTTTATCTAAAAACAGTTAATCTATAATTTTCTAATTCAAATTTAGCTTATCACCAAATTATTGTTAATATTTTCACAAGGGGCTGTTCAAAGTGCTAAAAATAACTGTGTTCTGGATCTAGATACATGGCATAGTAAATATATGATTTTATAGAAATAAGCTGAACATAAAGAATAAAACCAACTATAAAAAAAGAGAACATGAACAATTTAAATTCAAAATAAAACATAATATAAATAGAAAATGTTTGGCAACAGGGGGTTTATTGGGGGGAAGAGTAATCTCTAGTAGGCAGAATAGTGCAGGAAGGAAGACGTAGAGGCAGTGCTGGCCTGGGGGGTCTGGGATTAGGTGGGTCTGGAAGATGGGGGTGGTGGTGGGGGTAGAAGGATTGTGTGTGATGGCTTCCTAATAATGCTTGCTATATTCCTTGTCTGACATTGGCTGGATGGGCTGGTATGTAGCTGTGGCACAGGGAGAGAGGCACTTACCCTTATGTGATTGGTTTCCTGTGTTCACATGGAAGACAATTTGGGCAAACAAGTCTGCCACCATTTGGTGACCAAAGAGAGAATTTTGGTCAAGGACCCCAAGATAGAGGTTGTTAAAAGCCTGAGGGTGGTGCTCCCGTAATGTGGATCTGATGTTGAAGAAGACAACATCACCCAGATGGATGTCTGTATGGCTGGCAGGGTAGACTGAGCCCTGGTGCCCGTGTTGCTACATGACCTTGAGGGTGGTAGAGCTATCCTCCATCTGGTGGCTTAAGAAAACTGGGTGCTTGGAATTTGAGCCATCCCAGGAGTTGAGTAATCCACCGAGGATATGGCTGTACAAGTAGTCATTGGTGAAATCTGGGTTTGTCTGATAATAGACATATCCATTGGCTGAAACAGCCAGAAATGCACCAATGAAAGTCCCCTTCTTGACCTTCTTCCTTCTATTCTTGGCAGTGGCTTTTCCTTGCTCACCAAAATTGTCAAAAGCTATTGATAGCTTATAGTAGGAGATAAACATGATGTCATCTGATAGACTTGCCAAGCATCAGACTAGGGTTGATTTGATGTCAAGATCATACAGGGAATCCTCAGTGCCATCCTATTAGTTGCCGGCAAAATTGGTAAGACCCCATATTGAAGCCACCTTCCCATACATCCAGAGCTGCACCATGCGCTCAGACACCCAAATGCCATGGTGTGCAAGTTGCTTCCGGACCTGGATCAAGGGAAGCTTGGGATCCTGCTGCAGGAGGTCAAGAATAATTGGGTACACCTCAGATATTTGTGACTTGGGGGCCTTCTTGGGCTTCTTGGCTGTCCCAATCAGATTTCCCTTGTTAATTAGGTTGTTGAACTCCTGCATTATGGTGGCTTGGGTAAATTGCAATTGGTCATCAATCTTTTCCCAGGACAGACCCTGCAGGCTCAGTGCCACAATTTCTTAGAGAATTTTGGCAGTAATTATTCTGTGTTTGGGGCGCTGGGCTGGGGGAGCTGAAGCCTGATTGGCTGTATGGGGGGCAGGTTGGCTGGTGACAGGAAGTTGTTCCAAATCAAGGTTGCCATCCTGATTGGTTGGTTGACGGGCAACTTGTGTGGGGGTGGGTACAGGTGCAGGGGCAGAGCTAGACACTAAGTGACTACTAAACCAGCCAAAGCCATATGGGCTGGGGGTCAGTAACAGGTCAGCTTCCTTGTTACCCACCTCAAAGGCTTGGGTGTAAACAGGTGCCTCCACATTCTGAGCCTCACCTCCATTGAAACTGGCTTGGCTGCTGGGGCCGTCAAAAATGTTGTTGTTGAAAACCATATTGAACTAAAACCTAGGATAAAATCACTAAAAGTAGAAATTTTAAATTTTAATGATTTATTTTTATTGTAATCTTGAGTCCATATTTAGAAGGTTCTCAAAACCATTTCATACAAATCAGGAGCCATGAAAATAAATAAAATGCCTCTGTCCCAAATTGGATAGCTGTTGATTGGCTGTTATACTATTATTTTTCTATTTTAGGCTGATCATACTACACATCTTGTGTGACTTTGTTTTGTTTTGTGCTTGTGGAATCTTGCTTCTAGATTGCTCCAATTTTGTTTCATTTTAGTCCTTCTGTTGGTGCCTCATATGAATCCTGATTGGATTATAATATACTCTGGAACAGCATCCATCCATCTCACTTGTTGTGTCAGTTCATTTTGTTTGTGGTTTGAACTACACTGCTTGATGTTTGATATAATTTTGTATAATGGGCTAGTGAACTTTTGTTTTTGGTTTGACAGTTCATTTATTAACTGAAATTTTTTAAATTAATTGAATCCTGAATCTTGCATGACCTGGATTTTGCTTAAATCTGAAATCATTTTGTTTAAATCTGAGGTATTTTTGGTTGTCACCATAGCTTTTAAAACTACTGTAGTATAACTATGTTATCATTTTGGTGTTTTTCCAGTTAGCTGAACATTTTTAAATAATTTACAGACTTTAAATGACTTTGGTTGTTATTTGTTTATGGTTGAGTTATTTTTACAGATGGATTGCTTTTGTTTTTTATCACATTTTGAAAACTACTTTATATTATATTTATATCTCTATATTATTAGAAACCTTTAATCAGCTTAATAAACTTCATAATCAACCCAAAAATATATCTGTAATACAATATTTTTACTGCATCCCTTGAGTCCCAGGTAATTTTTATAGTTGACTGAAATAAATCTTATATTGCTATAACCTTTGCCATAAGGCTTATTAGCACTATAAAATCACAAGTATAATAATCAAGAAAAAGACTGAATATAACATGGGTTAAATATTTGAATAAAAATGCTTTTTTAAATAATAACAATATAATAATGTTTTTAAACTGATCTTAAAATTTTCCATGATCCATGAATTATTGAGCAATCAAATAACAAAGACCATGGTTTTTAATGTGACATTCAATCTATTGAAGATACTTTAAAGTTAGTGATAGGTACAATATCATTAATTGGGGATATTTTAGTTTATATGTTTGCTTTGGAGAGCTTTGATACATTGTAAACCAAGGAGATCAATCCTGGTAATTTGGTTTAGCTAGCAAAGCACTTGAAAGAGTAGTTTTGAGGAAATGATTTATTGATATTTGAATATTTGATAAAACTTGGCTTATATAGTGAAACAGGCTAATTGAGAAAGATGCCATATCTGCATGGCAGGAAAGGGGTGAAGTTTGGGCTTTAACAGAGCCGCTTATTTGCATTTGCATGTAAATAAGTCTGAAACTGATGGCACCATCACAACATTTGTTTGCTTGGTTTTTGAACTGATTTAGAGACTAGATCAAAACCCTTTTTTTTATTAGCAATAAAAAAGAAAAAATACTTTCTATATCAATGAATCCCTTTTTAAACTTTCAATAATTATCCATTTGAACTAGTTTACCATCAGGTGTGATAAAATAGCTTTATGCTTTAATTTATCAAGTGACCATCTTAGTTGAATTTCTCTGCCCATAAATTTTAATTATAATTCTATCATCATAAAAATTTAAAATTATCAAAAACTTAAATATATTATTAATATTATATAGAGATAAAAAGTATTTTTATGCATCTCCATTATTATTTTCAATCTTAGAATAAACAAAATAATTCAAACTTAGCAAAAAAAGGGGCTTTATTATTTTATAAAGCAATAGCACAAGTAGGTTTCGATCCTACGACCTCGGGGTTATGAGCCCCGCGCGCTTCCCCTGCGCCACTGTGCTTTTCAGCCGAAAAAGGGTTGTTTTTTTTTATAACACATTAAAATCAACAGTTAATCAACTTATATAATAATATAACTGTAAAAACATTTCTTGTCGGATCCAAAAGTTTTACTTATCCATCGATTTTTTTAATAATTTTTCTTTTTGAAAGCGATAAAATTTAATTTAGCTTATGCTATTTATGATTTATAGGTTTATTAAATGTGTAAGATATTTTTCAACTGCATTGATTTTTGTTTGAAATTTATTTTATATGAATATAAAAAATGTCTAGTTGTAGATTGATTTTATAAATGTAGAGATCTTTATTGGATTAAAAATCAAATATTTGTGTTATTTGTACATGTTTTCAATGTAATTTACTGACTATTATACATTTATTTAATATCTGTATGAATTTATAGAATGTTTTGCAATCAAGTATTAGTTATATATATTATGATACACAATCTAAATTAAATTAAATTAACTTTAGTAAAAATCACCACATAAAATTTCATCAAAAAACAAAGCAAGTAATAATGAGAATAGTAAGATTTAAATGATAAAACTTCTGGGAAAATCCCAAACAAGGTTATGAGACAGAAAATATGACCCATAACTTAACTCAACCCACCCAAGACCGAAAGTCAGGACATGCTAGGACAGGTCAACATGCCATCTGAGAAATCACACCTGGGCTGCTTTATTTATGAAGCAAAGTTCCCTTCCCAAGGCTAGCATCCCATATAAAATTAATTATCATCTATCCTAATATCACAATAAACAATATATACTATCTTCTTATCAAATAAAAAATTATATGTCCCAATACTTTTCCCCCTTTTCTGTAACTCTTCTAAAATATAAAATTAGATATTAAAAGTACAGATAAGTTTCTGTCTTATCACTCCTGCTAGAAAAATTCACACACCCTTATCACAAAAAACAAGTCCACAATAGTACCATGATCAATATCCTCATTGTCTGGATACTCTATATTTAGGCTTATGGTCTGCACCAGAGTCCAGCTATCCTTGTGAAGCTAAAGAAAGTTAAGCCTGGAAGATCATTTATACTATAGGGGCAGCTTTCACTAGGTAATTAATTGAAGTGATCCAAGGACTTCATGTACCTGTGTGAAGGATAACTTGATCAGCTAACCCCAACACAGTCATGTAGACAAAGCCAATCTTGCTAAAGTCCTGAGTGGAAGTTTTAATAGAAGAGAAAAGGGCTTCTGGCATCTCCTTTATTATGGATGAATGTATGATACCAGGGGGATCTTGAGAAGCACCTGATGGAGGAAGATCCAAGCAATGATGGCAGAAAAAGACCTGATAAGAGATGTGGGAAGAAGAAAATAACAGAGAGGGGTGTTCTGACATCAGTTGATTGTATGGGGATATACATTGGTTATATTATCTTAACAATGCAAACAATAGATAAATGTTGATGAAAATTTATTAAATTCCTGCCACAATAAGATGATCCAAGTAAATACAATCTTTTTATTAAATGGTGTCAACAATAAGGAAGGTTATCTCTACTCATTTTATACTTGCTCTTGAAACTTTCAGGGGCTTAGAAAGGATATATGACAATATTTTAGTTCAGTACCACTGACTTTTTGATGCTATTATCACCTGTGATAATATAGGTTTGTTGATAATTAATTGATGATATGTCAGTTCTCTCTCTATGTTTAGTAGTTTCTAATCTCTATTCTATCTTGGTATTGGCTTATGCTTCAGGATCCCCATGACTTAGGCTATTTGACAAAGGTTGGGTAGTAGTTGCTTCATAGTGGCACATTTAGCCCTTGGGCTTAGTGGAGACAAAGAAGTTACTGTTAATACAATAATTTGTTGTTTAAATCAAACATTTGGCTGCATAGTACTTTTCTGAGGTTCTAGTGTCTTGAATCTACTCAACAATCTGGTATTAGATGCTGTAATATATTGGACTTAAAAATTAGTGGCTATTTGGGTTCATTGGACTTTGAACTCATATTCTTTTGGAGAGCATTGTTAGGAACTATTCAGAGATTTTGGGACACTATGCTCATATGCCTCATTAGGCTGTCAAGAATTTTTAGGCCCTAAAATTAGAGCATCATTATCATCAAAGGACACATTATTTATCAAGGAATGATAATATTATTAGAAGACTTTAACATAATCTCTGTATATGGGCTTTTAAGAACCCAGCACCAGTTAACCAAAAAAAGCAGCAAGAACCCAATAAAATACATGTCAGACTACATGGACTAATAACTACACAGCGCTGACATAAAAATTCACAGGTGCAAATAATGATAACTTTCTGGATACATTCAACTTGCTGCAAGATCACTCAGGAAGATTGCTCTAAAGGCTTCTGGATTGTAGAGGTTTTCATCAGGCTCACATATGATATATAATTCTAGTGTAATTATTGACATAAAGATAATACAAAAGAGGTGGGACAACTTTAAAGCAGACTTTGTAGCTCACTTTTTGTTAAGACACTTCACACATGATTTCCAGATAATTCAAAATCCCTGTCTGACCAGAGAATGTCAAGGAGCTAACCAAGGCCTATAAGAACTTATACCAGTATGTCCTACCTGACATTGTTTTTGAAGATTCTTATATGTTTTTCAACTATAAAAACTCATTGAAACCACACACCATGTACCAAATAGCCATCAAGAACTTTATTAGCCTCCAGAGCCCTAAAAGGAAGAATGATAAGCAGAAAAGCCTAAAATGTTTTCCAAACACCCCCAAAAAGAAATCTGAATGTTCAGAAGCTAAGAATACTCATGGGAAAGGCAACAATTGCTCCTTATTTTCATCACCAAGGAACAAATAAAAAAGTCAGAATAAACAAAAACAAATAGGTTTTTCTAACAACCAAGGCAATTGTACCCAGTTTGAAACTACTTAAACCAGTGAGACTAATCAAACCAAAGAAAAAGCCTGGAAAGAGAAATGAATAGCCAATCTCTCCCCAAACTTATTTCAGCTCACAATATGAAAAATATCACCCCAAGGATGTGGAAAGTGTACTATTATATAGCTTACTAAAACAAACCTATCTTTTCAATGGCTAACAATTAACCCAGTAAGCCAATTTCTTATTATTTCTGTTTTTAAAGTTACACAGGGTTCACACTTCTGGATTCAGGCACCAAAATCTCTGATAAACCCAAGATTTGTTGATAAATTCAAACTGATAACTAACTCTTTGTAGTTTAAAAGCATGGTTATAGCTGACAACTCACAAATCAAGATATTTCATGAGACATAAAATTTCATCATTATCTTTGAGACTCTCAAATAAATAATATGATAACCCATCATCAACATATCCAAAGATAACATAGTTCTGGGTCTAGACTGGTTGAAGTGCAATATTTATCATGTAAAATAGGTCATATCAACCATTATCATCAATAGGGAAGACATTAATCACTAAAAACTCAGACACAAATGACTAATTTCTATATGGCCAAATACTTTTTCATAATTACCAAAACACAAGAATAACAAACAGTTATACAGAAGATTAAATGGTACACATTTACTTATGAAGTAGTTCACTTCAAATCAATCAAGCCTAAAACTGATACTAGTGACTACAAGAAAGTCAAAGCACACCCAAAATCTTCAAAGAGGCACTCACAGGACTTTTCATATAAAACTTACACAAAATTTTATTAAACAAAAAGGTGCCATTGCAAGGTTAATTTCAGGATCTCTTCTGACATGCTAAACAGTATATTCAGCAACCTAAAAATTATTGGATCAACACAAAAAATCCAATCCAAGTTAACACAAAGAGCCCTTATCCAGGTTGTGTCAAACTTCAAATACTTAACAAAAGTTCACAGCCAGATCCAAGTGAGGAACTTAAAGCTAGAGAAAAAACATTAAATAATCCTGAAAAATCCCTAATTAAAATCCAAGAAAAGAATTGGTGATTAAAAATATGAAAATGTTGTTGCAACTGAACTAATGAGGATTCAGTACTTGGAATTGGAGAAGACAACAGTCCAATAGAAAGGACAGACTAATAAGGATAAGGTATCGTTTATTGTAGAATATTGTGATTAATATACTATACTAGGTGGTTGCCCCGTCCAAGGACAGAATTAAAGTTGAATTTAATAAATCAATTAAATTTATTTTATTGTCATTTTAGGCTAGTATTATTTATTGCATGTTTAATTAAAATTTTATTTAATTGCTTTATTAAAAGTTAATTTTAATTATATTTATTTAAATTTAAAATTAAAATTGTATACTCCAAGTATAAATAAAAACTAAACCTAAATAAATATAGTATCACTTTTAAGTTTAGTAAAGATAAACTAATTATTTTAAAATTTAGTATTTGCTTTTTTAAATCCATTCACAACGTAGAGCTGATCTGCAGCTTTTAAATAAGCTATTGGACATCAAAATCGGCTTAGTATTCACTGAGATGCATTGGTTTTAGTTTTTGTAGTGTGTATTAAAAGTAACTTTAGATAATATCAAATCGAGTCTGAGTCTTTGATTATGACGTGAACCCGATTCCAGCACTTAACTATATATCTCAGTATCTAGAGCAGCTAGAGCTATCATGTTTGGTACCATTTTGATTGGAATCATCTGAAAAATTGATCTACGTCCTCTGAATTTCATGAAAATCATTGTATTGAATCATAATTTTATCATAGCTAGTTTACTCCGCTGATGTTCTTTTGGGATGAAGCTGTGTCAAGCAAGGTTTACTCTGAACAATATACAGCCACTTAGATCAGGTGATGCATCCAGCTGGAATATTCTATTATTTCACTTGAATAATAAGAACTTCGAAATGTCCAAGCCAACCATCTCCTTCTTTAAACTAATATTTATATTTATAATTTAAACTGTATCACTTTAAATTGACCAAGCTCTCTTTTCGTCATCGATTCAATCCTCAGCACAGAGCATAACCATCCAATCATATAAAACAATCTAAAACAATTGCTGCTTCTCTTCCAGTTTTAATCCACCCATTCTAGAGTCGGGTAATCTAGAAAGATAAGCCACTTTGATATGGTTGAATAGGGTTAGCCACTAATTTAAAATGCAAGTAATCAAATACAAATTTATTAAAGTTCAGGTGGCTTATATTTCAGTTCAACATGATTTAGCCCACACTCTACTGAATGCAATCTGTGTACTTTCAAAGATGCATGTAAGGGATTGAATGTAAGGATGAGCCAAATTGAGCTTTTGGCTTAACAATCAACTTTTAAAATCAAATTTAAATAAAAATCAATTCAGTCAAATCCCTTACGGCTTGAGCCCACTCAAGGTGACATTACAGACAGACAGACAGACTCACTTTTATATATATTAATGGGGAAAGCCACAAGACCAAAAGGGGGGTGGCATAGTGGCATGTTCCATGTAAGGTTTGAAGCCAAGGAATAACTTGTGTGGGGATCAGCAAGTCAAATTGGTAGCGCTTCTAATTAGGATGAAGTACCCGCCATTTGATATTGCCATCAGATTAATCCATAACATTAGATACGTCAAGGGGCGGCTCATCAAGCGCCCCCTGTGTATTGTAAGATACGGTAGCAGGCAAGTCTGGAAACTTGGTTGTAACACCCCCCTTGCCCCCTGCTTGTTGTCAGACACCAAGACCAGAGCCTGCGGAAGGTCTGGGAAGGTCCACACAAACAAATTTTGTGTGGGGATGGCACAGCAGGGGCGCAAGCAATCATGGTGAAGCTTCTTGGTATTTCCTTGGGCATCTTCAAGTTGATAAGTGTGATTGTCATAGACTGCTGCTATCTTGAAGGGCCCTAGGTGGTTAGGTTCCAACTTGGCAGAATTGGGATTGAGGGTGTAGACTGGGTCACCTACAGCGTATCTAGCTTTGAGGTGCTTTGTTCCTCCCGCAATCTGCCTGTGTTTGATTTCCCAAGCTTTGGCACGCCATTGATCTAGGGATGGAGTTGTTACTAGGGGAGGCTTGTCAGGTGTTCCAAAGGCCAGGGTACTGGGGCTGAACCCTGTGCCCCTGTTGATTCTTGCTTGTAGGATAAGTAGAGCAGTGGGCAGGTGTTCAGTCCATGCAGTGTTAGGGTGCTCTTGTGAGAGCTTGGCAATCAGTTGAACCAGTGAGCCATTTAACTGTTCCACACGTCCATTGGCTTGATGATGATAGAAAGTTGTAACTACGCGTTGGAGTGCGTTCTTAGCGCAGTATGCCTTCATGACATGCCTGACAAGTTCAGGGCTGCCATCTGTGATGAGATGTTTGGGTCGCCCAAAGCGGGCCACAATCTCCTTGCCAATAAAGCAGGTAATGGTAATGGTGGTGGTGGTGTGGTTTTTGTTGTTGCCCAGGCCACTGGCCAGCAAGTGAAGTAGTTGATGGCAGTGATAATGTACTTCTTTCCCAGTCTGTCTTTGGGGAGTGGCCCCACAATATCTAGGGCCCACTGCTCAAAGAGTTCCATGGCCTTGATGGGCAGGACAGACTTGGGGGGTGCAGGTTTGGACGTATTCTTCTCACACAGCACACAGGTTTTGAGGAGATCCAAGATGTCTTGACGCATGCATGGCCACCAAACCTTCTTTTTCATGATCTTGAAGAGGTTACGCCCTCTGATGTGACCTAGGGTGCGGGGATAGTGCAATATTGTGTCACCTTGTTGTGTGGTGGGAATGTAAGGTGTCTTCTCACCTGTCTCTGCCCGGCAACAGACGTTACCAGCATTGGTAGTAAACTGACTTTTGTTGTCCTTCAATTTGGAGATGGTGACCGAGTTAAACCCTTGTAGCAAGTTGCCTCAGGGTGGAGGTAGAGCATGGGCCAATCTGGGTCCAAGCCATTGTCCCCAGTGATGGACACTACATAGAGTTTTGAGAGAGCGTCAGCTGTGACAAGTTCCTTTCCGGGCTTGTACTTGATGCATAACTGGTAGGGGGATAGACGCTCAACCCATCCTGCTTGGCAGCGTGTCAAGTGGGACTGCATGTTGAAGTACTGGAGCAACTTGTGGTCCGTCAGAACACAGGGTGGGAAGGTAGCTCCTTCCAGGTAACAGCGCCACTTCTCAACACAGTGTACAATGGCTGCCAATTCTTTATCATGAATGGGGTAGCATTGTTCCAAGTCAGTAAGCTTTCTGGATTTGTATGCCATGGGAAGGAAGACACCATCATCAGTTTCTACCCTTAGCACGCCCCCTATGGCCCTGTTAGAGGCATCAGTCTTGAGTTTGTACTGTCGGTTTCAATTGGGGAACTGTAGTACTGATGCTGTTGTGAGCCTTTGCTTTAACGTCTCAAAGGTTTGATCTCTGACGGGGGTCCAATGGAAGCACTGTTTGGTATTGAGGAGCTCAGTGAGAGGTGCAATTAATTCCCTGCAATTGGGAATGAACTTGCGCACGTAGGCAACCATGCCTAGGAATGTCTGCACCTGGCCCACATCAGTGGGAGCGGCATGCTGATGATTGCCTTGATTTTGGCAGGGTCAGGCTTTATCCCTTGGGCAGAGATGGCGTTCCCAAGGAATAACAGCTCCAACTTGAGAAACTCACATTTGGAGGGTTTAGCTTTTAGCTGATTTTTCTAAAGGGTGTCAAGGGCAGCACGGAGGTGTTGGAGGTGTGTGGTTTGATCTTGACTGAAGACAATAATGTTGTCAAGGTACACAACCACACATTCCCCAATCAGTTCCTCAAATGCTTTGCTCATCAAAATAGCAAAGGTGGAGAGAGCATTGGTCATTCCAAAGTTCATGACACAACACTCAAACAACCTGTAGCGTGTGCAGAAGGCAGTTTTTGCCTCATCCCCTGGTGCAATGCAGACCTGGTTGTACCCTGCAGTGAGATCAATCTTGCTAAAGACCTTTGCACCTGCAAGTGTATCAACCAGGTTGTCAATCAGTGGCAGGGGGTACTTATTCTTAACTGTCACCTCATTTAGGGCGCGGTAGTCTGTAACCAGGCTAAGGGACCCGTCTTTCTTGGCTACAAAAAAGACAGCTACCCCGTATGGAGAGAGCAAGGGGTGGATGAAGCCCTTATCAAGCGCGTTCACAAGGTGCTGGCAGAGGGTTTCATCTTCCTTTGGTGTGAGACAGTATAATGGTTGTGCTTTAGGTAACAACCCTTAAAGTTGTACAGTGTGCTGGATCTCCCAGGGAGGAGGTAGTTG
Source organism: Entomophthora muscae (assembly GCA_014839935.2). NCBI lineage: Eukaryota > Fungi > Entomophthoromycota > Entomophthoromycetes > Entomophthorales > Entomophthoraceae > Entomophthora > Entomophthora muscae. The sequence goes on from QTSX02004277.1 coordinate 627,850, forward strand.
TTCAAGTGTGTCACTGAATACATCCTTGTACTCCTCAAGGAGTGCAGCAAGCGCTGGTGGTGGTGAGGAGGTCAAGGGAGGGACCGCAGATGGTTCAGTGCAGATAAATTCAACTGAGCATTGGTTAAAGTCTAGTTTCCCCCCTTGAAATTGTATGATCCTGTTGCCATTATTCTGACAAACACAGTATCATGGAGTAACTTGCTCATTTTCACAGGGTAAATCTGGAACCCTACCCCATTTTTGTTGAGGGTGATGACAGAGGTATCCCAATTGATGTAGGGACAGTTGTGCCAAAGCCAGTTGAGGTCAGCAATTACGTTGTGGCTGAGCCCTGCCATGATTGGCCCAGAGAGCTTAACCTGGACATTCCCCATTCCCACAGAGAAGGGTACCGTCTTGTGGGTGATGAACACTCTGCAGGAGTCAGTTACTTGTACTTCTTTGAGCCTGCTGAACACTCGGTCTAATTGCTGAGAGTCAGCAAACGCCTGGTTCACCATAGTGTGGTCAGCCCCGGTATCTACCAGTAATTTGTGGGTGTTTCCACAGAAACAGAAGGGATAGGACAAGCATGTTACTTTATTTGAGGAGTGGCTTGCTTGTAATACAGGGTTATCACTGTGGACTTATAAGATATCCAGGGTTTTGACTTCATGAATGTTGTAGTTGCAGGAATTTTTTGCGAGCAGGGATAGAGAGGATGAGTCAGGTGGAGTTGCAAGGCCTCTTGTTGCTAAAACCCCCAGGCTTTTCCCTGATCCTTGATCTGCGCTAGCTGAAGCTCCCCCGCAAGGGCGCTTAGTCCCATTATCCTGCTGGCGGGGCTGGCAGCGGCCTACCTGATTGTGGCCATTGCCAGGTGTGGTACATGGTTGGGATGGAGCGTCACTGGTACAGCAGAAGCCCATTGAGGCCTGGTTGTTAGCCTCCACAATGGCCTTATGGCAGTTGTTGATGGAGGTACAGCAACCTACGGGGACCCACTTGCAGATATGGGGTTTCAACCTATTGATGATGAGAGTGAGTAGCATTGCATTTCTGTTGGTCACAGCTTTGGGGGCGGCAGCAAGAGCTTGTTGCCAGGTGGCAAGGTACTCAGGAACAGAACCAGTTTGTTTGATTGCTAGAAGAGGAGTTTCCACAACAATGGGGAGAAGGTTTCACTGTAGCAGGACTTGGCAACGTCTTGGAATGCCGCCCAGGTAACGTCAAGTTCCTGGCTGACCCAGTTGGTGAACCACACAGCAGCGGGCCCCATGAGGCAACCAGACACAGTGGCAACCCACATGGGCTCAGGGACCTGACAGATGCAAAGGCGGGTTTCTGTAGATTGGAGCCAACTGACAATGTCAGCCCCCTTGACGCCACCATCAAAGGTTCCAGCTGAAGGTTGAGCATGCACTGGGACAAATCTGACTGAGGTAGGGTGACGCTGGCGTCACGCTGCCCGAGGCGGAGCCAATTGTACACGCTGGTGAGAACTAGCTGGGCTTGATAGATGACGTACCTGTTGGAGATGTCCTCCTTGGGGATTGGCAGGAAGGTCTCTTGTTGGGGAGTAGCCATATGGCCCGTAATCTGTCCTTTCTTGGGGGGAATTTTGTTTTAGGTAGGCTGTAAACCTACCACTGCTACCACTGTTGCAACTGAACCAATGAGGATTCAGTACTTGGAATTGAGGAAGACAACAGCCCAATAGAAAGAATAGACTAATGAGGATAAGGTATTGTTTATTGTAGAATATTGTGATTAATATACTATATGGGGAAAGCCACAAGACCACAAGGGGGGTGGCATAGTGGAATGTTCCATGTAAGGTTTGAAGCTGAGGAATAACTTGTGCAGGGATCAGCAAGTCAAATTGGTAGAACTCCTAATAAAGATGAAGTACCCGCCATTTGATATTGCCATCAGATTAATCCATAACGTTAGATACGTCATTGAGCGGCTCATCTAGTGCCCCCTGTGTATTGTAAGATATATTAGCAGGAAAGTCTGGAAACTTGCTTGCAACAATGTTACCTTTGAATGGGTCCCAACCATTAAAGCATCAATTGCCTGCTTCTGAAGGAGCAGAAGAATCTAGAACATAACATTAGTTAAAAAAGAAAATAAGAGTTTACTTTCAAAGTAAATTTTGAAAAAAATCAATCCACAGATGATGTCATAAGTAGGTTAGAAACTAAGACCAGGGCATCAAGAAACATGAAATTAAAGTCCAAAAACCACAAAATGGCATACAGCCAAGCACTCTAACTTGAAGCAGATCTAAATAAGATTAAAATGATTGAAGTTGAAGGCCCAGACACCCAAAATTCCAAACTTGAAAAGAAGAATTCAAGAATCAAACTTCCAACCAAAAAATAACAATAACACAGGCCAAGAGAATCACATCAGCCAACTACAAGTCCCCAAAACACATAATCCAGACCCAGAATTGGGGACACGCCAAACACAGTGTTTCATTTATCAGGAACATAATGATGAAGATAATAAGCACAAGTTTCACCTTCCAACCAAACATTATTTTGAGCTAGGTTTCAACTAAACCCTTAATTGGGACCACCCAATTATGTTTCCCTATTTTAGTATAAATAATCAATATCATTTAGTAATAGTCTTGTGCTATAATTGCTCCTAAAATCCATAACTTAGCTTACTTTCAAATCATATCACCCACAATAGAAGATAAAGTTCATGCTTCTGGTATTCTTCCCCTCCCTGTCAGGAAGCCAGGAATGGGTAGAGGTGTCAGATGTCACAGATTGAGGAACCACTGGGCCAGTTGGGAGAGCCCACCATAATATTAGTGCTAACTTGATAATAAAAGATAGGGATCACCCAAGCAAGGACCAGGGACCAAAGTTTGACATCATTTAGCCCACCAAGCCTGTGAGAGTAATGTAGAGTACTCCAAAAATCTGAGTGGACGTGATGTTGGTGGCTACAGTAGGTTCTAATGGGCAGTCAGACTGTGGAGTCAGAGGTGGGGTCATTGGTACAATGCAAGCAGATAAATAGTTGTATTTGATGTGGAACAATCTGGGAAGCCTTACTTAATTACTTTTCTTCATAGCCAATGGTTTTAGTGACTCTGGTTCTTGCCAAGTGGTTGGCAATAAGTATATTCTTCAGGTTAAACTCAGAGTAGGTGCAATTCAGAGGGTACTTGGTAAAATGTACAGGTTTGAAGGGTGATCCAGGAGAACAGCATAGAACAGGAAGTGAGACCACAGTTTGATCTCTAGGAAAGGTGGGTACCTTGGTATCTGAGGGACTAGAGTGGAAGTGGTAAAATACTAGAACTAGATAGGATAAAAATTTCTTAAACCAAAGATTGTATAATATTTATTATCAGAGTGACAATGTTGCCATTCTCATACTGCCAGGGTTTTTTATACTATCAATTTTTGCTTCTCCAAATTTTGAGGACTTTAGGTCCATGAGCATTTCTGATGTCAGGGTGTTAGAAATGGGGTAGGGCTTTAAGGGCAGCAAACTCTGAATTTTCTGGCTCTGGTGAACAGAAGTGGCAATGCTTTTTTCAATACCTATATTCTTTGTTCTGCTTAAGATCACCAATTGTATTACCAATTTTGCACTGGAGACTGGTGGCAGATGGTGCTTATTGGTGAGTTTATTTTCAGGTCTTGTTTTAATCTCCTTTTGAAAAGAAACAACTTCTGCATAAGTCTGGACTTTTGGTGGCACTCATTTGGAGATAATATGATATCCATTAAGGGAAACTACCTAACTAAGGTGGCAAGTTGAGGGGCAGCTTATCAATGTGAGTCTGCAACTCAGCAGGTTACCAGTTCTCTGTACATCCTGGCTGGTAAAAAGCATTCCCTGAGGACCAGGGTTCAATTCTTGGGTTTTCAACACTAGTATAAAAATGTCATTCTTGAGACTACCTGATGAGAGACCCTGCACTACCATATTTCAAAAAATATCACCAATAACTCAATCTTAATTATGATTCATTCTCTGCCACCACTCACAATCAAATTTAATATGAGGACCCTAGTTTAAATCCCTACTCCAAGGCTGCCCTTTTATTTTTTAATGCTGTCTACTAACTCTTGGGATAAATGATAGCTTCTTTGATAGATTGAACCCTATTGCTAAGTTCAATTGACTCATGATGATTGTATGACAAGTTATATTTCAATTGAAAGGCTTTTTCTTCAGGCAGCTTTCTAAGCTCTTATTGTCCAAATTCCCATCCATGTAGGAGGGTTACAGGTAATACCCATTTAACACCTTACTAGATATAAATATGACAAAATAAGGTCATATCTCAAGGAGGCCCTTATAAAGGGACTAATACATTATTCACAATTGTCATTTGTAGCCATCACAGGTTTTTAACAATAAATATGATACCCTGAAGTTTTTTAAAGATTAAAAAGCCCTAAAAAAGTCATCATCAATAATGGATATTTCTTATCTCTTATTAAAGGTGTAGTGACTGCTCTAACAGTTTGTTGAGCTTAAGCAGTACTTAGATATGTGAGCACCAGGCAAGGTGGAGTACAACAGAACATGCATTGCCAGCATAAAACTGAGGAGTTTATCATTAATTTCAATGTATGAAGATCATAGTATTAACAACAGCAGAAGAGGTCCAGGTATTAGTTGGAAACAGGACAGGATACAGAGTCAGGTGTATAGTAGTCAGTCAGATACCAGATAGACAATATATACTTTGGGAATGATTCAGTTGTTGGTCAGCAAAAATACAACAGAGTTGGAACAGTGTTGGAAGAGGAATGGGTGTATGTTAATCAGTCAGAATACAGACAGAAAATAAATACCGGGGAAGGGGAAGAGAGGATTTGGAATCAATAAGTGGCATACATTAGTTTTATGGTTCCTAGGTGTCTCTATATTAAGATTGCTGGAAAAACAGGCTCAACATCTGCTTATAGCTTACAAGAGATATCATAGGTTGTACAGAACCAAGGTCTGCACTTCTGCAATCTGGCTACTTTGACCAAAAAATGACAAGATTAACCGTTCTATTCAAGAAGAAACCCCAAGTAGCTGTAGTATGGTCACAACAGAGTTGTTGTGTGGCCTTCAATCAGTGTGAACCTAAATTAGTAGGTAGCATTGATATGACCTTGTCAGAAAATCTGTGGACTGTGGCATTTTATCATCTGCCAGATGATATCCTAAGTCTTCTAACATTAGGAAGTACAGAGAACCTCTGACTTTGGCGTAACCTCTGGACCAGAATATTTGTTGTCATCAGAAGTAGAAAGTCTGACAAGGCCCAAAGCCCAGAAGATTTGAGACAGTTCTTCCTACTTCTGGATATAGGTCCATATGTGTCTCTATGTGTTACTATGGATAATTATACTGTATGTTGACAGTATCATTTTTTCTCTCCACTTAAAGACTAAGAGAGGATCAGATTAAGGAAATAAGGCTTGGATCAATCATCAAGTCAAATAAGGAATCAGTCTTTTATTCTAATGGACTGGCTTTAAGGTAGCCTGCCTGCACACATGCTATCTGAGTTAGCTCACAACGCTAGAAGAGACTGAAGTAGCATTAGGACAACATAGCAGGAGGCCCATCCTTTTTGAGGTGGTTTTGAAGGAAGCTTGCTTGACATCTTCCACAGATTGATATCCTTTCTGTCTACCTGGGCCGCTTCCAGGGCTAGCTAGCCAGTGATTGGCTACTAGTTCACAGAGATGACTGTTTCACTTAATCAGAGCTACTCTAATACAATAGGCTCAAAGCCTTTTTATCTTAGAGTGTTTGGCCTGATGGCCCAGTCCATTTTGGACTCTTCTAGAAGTGTTTCAAATGACGGCCCATGTGATGGCCCTTATTCTAGGATATAATTAAAGATTAAAATAGTAATTATTATGAGGAGCATTTTTGAGGTGGTTGTTGAGGTGGACTAATTAATGAGAAGTAATTGCATGTTCCATTAATTAATTGAAATGCATGAAATTGTTAATGTCAGGATATGATTTGGTCATTGATTCATTGATCCTGCAGCCTGAGGCCCACATTGTTCTATTGAAACCATTACAAAGAGTGATTGTCAGCTGGCCTGCAATAATTGGTTGAATCTGTTCATTAATCAATATCCCAAAATCCTGACAGACCTGATCAGGACTTATTAAAGCTCAAATAAGTTGATGACTTTTAGTTAAAATCAAGGGAGTTGACATTTTAAGAAAATTATAGCTGGAGATATGATAAGGTGGGGCTCAGCTGGGAGGATCAGCTTAGTAAAATTGTTTCTTTTATGGTCCTGATAAGGTAGACTATAATTCCTTCTACCAGATACTCTTGTAATCCAGGATCCAGCTCAGCATTGATATCAAAGTAGTTTCAGTAAATCACTACCAATAAAAAGGTGAACATTTTGGAACTAAGTTTTACCTTGGAGGATTAGGTGATGACTTGGTATATGATAGTATTATAAATTTTAAATCAGGAATATCCATTAAGAGAGAGGGTCCAATAGAGACTAATAAGTCTTCTAATGATTTTAAGTGCTTGTTTGAGTTTTAAATTCACTAGAGAATTGGAATACTAGGCTGATAATATTAATGCCAGGTGGTCACCAAATAATACTTAGCATGGTTCAGAATTCTATCATATCACCTTATTTTCCACACATAATGGATTCTAAATTTTTGTAGAAAAAATAATAGAGCTCAATATGAATATAAATAAGGTGAAAAATATAAATTTGAACTTTTAACACTAGATGTGAATTTTACGATGTCTTAAGTGTTGGTATACAATCTGGGTCTTTAATGGTTCCTATAATGTACTTTTTCTGAAAGGTTGTCAAACGGTTGCTTCTCCTTATCAAAACTGCTGGGCTTAATTTTTAAACCTCTTGTAACTAACAGTAAAAATATCTTATTATATATCTAGCTTGTTATTTGGTGTCAACTTTATAAAAACTTAAAAGTAAAAATTCTGAAATTGATGCCAATAGCTTCTATGGTATGGCACCTGTGAGTGCGCTGGGGATTTCCAGAATATAATCCAATAAACCACACTTTTCAAAAATTATGGAGAATTAATTTATACCTTTTGGATAAACAAGTTATTTTATAAGTTTATTCTTTAAGTTTTATGATAAAACAGAATACCAAAGCTGCATTTTTTATAAATATAAATGGCATTTATAACACAGGTAACAAAATTGGCCAACAAAGAAGTTATTTGATAAATTTCTTGAAAATGTAAGATAACTGGTTTATTTTAAAGCCTATAACACTTCATACTTGGCCTTTCCAGTAATAAATAGTATTGTGATGTTCAACCAAATGGAGAGATTATCCAGTTTTGGTATCGTGATTGCCACTTCAATAACAAGACAGAACCTGATTCCTGATCCTATAAGTGGTCATTCCGGAATACAAGACCAAATCATTGCCAGGATCAATACCTGATTCCTGATTCCTGATTCAGCCCCTTTAATATATAACCCAAATGATATTTCAATAAAACATGGCTTTAATTTATAAATATTGTTTCCCCTAAGCCTCCTCTCAACGATGTCTTTAGTTGTTGAAACATTTGATCTCCTGAAATTTAATTTCCTCTTGTAACCCTAAATTTAGAGAGAAATTGATCTTATGAAAAAATGCTGTCAAGCCTATTTTAATCGGATTGATTGGAACTCCAAGCCTCTCAAAATACCAATAATGAAATACACAGCCTTCATCCAAGAGTCTTGAAGTTTGGTGATGTTAGCTACTTACTGAATTTATATGAGAGTTTTTTTGTTACAGCTCAAAATATACCCTAGGTTGGGATGACATGGTTACATCTCACATGCAAATAATTGATTTTAGTGAAGCTATATGAAATAATTAAGGTTTTAAAGTTCTTGAAAAACAAGTCAAGCTTACTTTTTGGAAGTAACTTTTTTATGGCGGCTAACATATTAATCCTGATACTTTTAGCCCCCACATGGGAAACCATCATTTTTAGAGAAATGTAAGATTTGCAAGCCGTAGAAAGAACTTTTAGATTTTTAGCTTTGAAAGCATATTAAGTATCTTTCTTTAAGGTTACCAAGAGCATCAAATATCAAAGAAGATTGCGTATATTCATAAAGTACCACGGTATAGTTAAATTCATTTGGGAAATCAGTTAAGATTTGAACTTAAAAATAAGAGAAGCCGACAATTCCATCAGGGGTGCCATTCTCTAGGAAGAGTTTTTCACATAAGCAGATGGTATAGGTGCGCGAGAAAGGAAAAACAATTCTTCTCGGTGAAGATGAATTTCACGCAGAGTGAAATTGGATTGAATGTGATTTTGGCTCTGGTTGGTCCGTTGATTTGAAGAAGGTAATCTTTTCCAGACTGGAATTGGGTAGCAATAATCTCAGGTATTCTATGGCGTGGGCTTTTACTGAAGCTATCTGGGAAGGAGTATACTTGCGCCAACCATTTTGAATTCACCCATGATGTTGTGACATGACATACTGCGGAGTGAGTACAGATGACTTCTTGGCCAGTTTCTTGGGCTCCGGAGAGGAAGTAGTAGAAGGTATAGTCATAAGATCTTACTTTATATTTTGTCATGATGGATTTAGTCAAGTTGAAAATATGCGACACACTTGAAAAGTCCTGGTGATATTTGGTGAAGTTGGCATGTGATCTTACCCATCCAAGGTTATGATTCCCACGGAGTACAAGAGACTTGGAGGCATTGAATGCGCCAAATGTCTGCGATGAGACGACATGATTGGCAATAAATGGATAGCATTTGCCTTGAGGAGGCCCTTGGCAAGCTCGTAGATAGCAGATAAGTGAAAGTTAAGCTTCATCCTAGGCCTTTCCAGACATGATTTGCCATCTATAAAGGAAATGTAAAACCCTGTTTCAACTCATTAATAAATTGTTTCAATCCGTGTCAGCCGAGAAATCATCAAAAAATGAGTACTTTTCACATGTCATGATGTCTCTCAAATAAAGTATTATCGGAATAAACTTGAAATGTAAATAGCCGGATTCAGGTATGTTTATCTCCCCTCTTAGAAAAATTACAAGTACCAATTTACATTTAGTTTCTTTCCTTACGAACTTCTTCTGATCTCAACTTAATCTCTTCAAACTTCAATTGTCTCACCCACAGATAGGGCTGCAGCAGATCTGAAACAATAGCTGCTTTATAAAAAAGCAGGCATTTGTCTCAGAACCGGAAACAATTCTGTAAAATTGTCCTGGCTATGATTTTTCCGGAATCATATCTGTACACATCACAGGAGGATGTTTTTTTTCAGATTTCTTTAAAATAAAAATTATATTTTTTTGTATCAAATTTTAAAATTATAAAATTATAAAATATAAGAATTTGAAATCAAATTTGATTCAAAAATAAAAATTTATTAAAAATATATATCAAACCTGGCTCTTCCAGTAAAATAAAGCTGTCTTTAACTGTTTTTATAAAAAAAATTGGATTCCCCTTACTTAGGGGAATCCAAAAAATGAAAAATCAATGGTTGCATTTTTCCTCTGCTGCAGCCCTACCCACAGAGCTCCATAAAACCAATCCACTTTACACAAAGTGATATTTATTTTAGTATTTATATTTGGTGTGATTTAAAAGGGTGACCCTATCTTGCCAAGCAATACCAAATGACAAGTCATTAGACAGTGTAGTAACTTAGAAAATAATTGGTTAAAACTACGGCATGATGTGGCAACAGCATCCATGTCAGCAGTAATAATATTGACACTAGAAAAGTGCAATATTTTTATAATTTCAACCTCTAGATGAAGATACTTTTTTAATTGATTTTACTCAATACCCTGATCTTTTTGATATAAAAATAAGCCATACACATATAGCACCTTAAAATGACCCTAGAGAACTCAAAAAGGCAATAAAACATACCTTAATCAATAAGAATAAGGGGAAATAAGGAATCATTTATCATTTTACTATATAAAAAAACTCTTTACCATGAACAGCTTTTATTACCATAAAAATTAAAATTCCTATGATAAAGAACTTAGGAAAACAAAATAATATAAACTTATCATTATATGAGAATGTTATGGTATTTATTTAGTATAGTTCATATAAGCACAACTGAAAATAACTCATGCTTTACTAGTAAAATAGTACCATATGTATTATCTCAACCATTTTTACTTTTATTTATATAATTTATTGTTTTTCTAGCTCTACTAAATTTTTAAATATAACTGGTAAGTTATAGGCATGATTTTAAAGTAAAAACAAGAATTGAATCAAGGCTTATTAATTTCACTCACTGTCATTACCAAGAGAAGTTACACTATATTCTAGGTACTTCATGACCTCACCCACCTTATGATTCTTCACCACCTTCTGGATGCCCTTCTGGTAGTCATAATCCTTGTAATAATTCTTCTTGGGATCATCCAGTTGACAATGTCCCAGAACTTAGTAACAGTTCCATCCTTCTTTTTCTGTAGCTTCAAGAAGAACTTTTAACCTTTGGGTTGGCATCAAACTTAACCTTGGGATACTTATTACAGTAGTTTTAAAAATTATGGCAACTGTTGCAGATCCTGAATGGATTAGACATAAAGTCGCCTATCTAGGGATTGAGCAATGGAACAATTGCGCAGTTGCACTATTGCATCCTGATTCTAATAGTGATAAAGATGTTTAAAACGCCCCTAAAACGGGTGTTTGATTTGCCTTTCAAATGTGCACAAGGCACAGGCTTCACTTCTGGGATTATAAATAGAACAACAAAGTTATTTATATCTACCTCCTTAAGGAAAGCCGCAAGGAAGCAGTTGTTCTCTTGCGTGGGACTTTTAGCTGTGCCAATCCACTCTCCTCCATTTGGGAAATCCTTCTGTCTGTGCCTCCCTGCCTCTGGTGGCAATTCCCCCGCCTCACATATATAAGTGAAATACTATCTAAATAAATACCAGTTTTGTCTATACACCTTATTATTCTTCTGTCCTTCATAGGCTGTCACTATACCATCAACAGGTATAGTATTAAGAATCAGGTCACTGACTAACTGTTTGTAGAAACTAGCAACCCTTTGCTGCAAATTTTACAACATTGGCGTTCATGTCTTATAACACCACCAGCCCCCACCCCCGCGGTCCTTTCAATGAGGAGGGAGGAATGCCCCTGGCTCAGTCTCCTGCCACTGCTTCTCCTTACCACCAGGCACCGGCCTTTACTGCTGCTAATGCCCATGCTGGGGAAAGAGCAGGCGCTCCCTATGGCCTGCCCAACCTAAGCCAATTCATGCCAGAACATCAATGCCCCCAGGCTATTGTTTTTGGTCAACCACTGCTCCTACAAGCCCCTGTCCCCTTGAAGATGGACGCCAACTCTTCACCTTCCAAGGACGCCATCTGTAATGCCATACACGCCATGGATGCTGGTGCTGCTGGCAATGGTTCTTGCTCTGAACACCTGGCCATTCAGCAACCTTCTGCTGAAAACGCCTTGGGTTGCTTTCAGAATCTCTCTCAGGTCAACCCTGACCAGCTCTGCTGTGACCTCCGTACTGTTGAACATATCAAGGACTACCTACAACAATTCACCCATCCTGCCTTATGTCACAACCATATGTCACAACCAAATGCACCTGGGCCGCATCCAAAGCCTAGTGCATGACCAGGGAATACTGGTATCTAACCAACAGACGTTTCTCCAGGTCCTTTACTCTGAGCTTGGCAATACTTTCACCACTATCAATCAGCATCTTGCCAAAGTCACCAACACCCAGAACACCATGCTCCACTGGGTCAATGCCATTGAAGCAGGTATAGCTAAGCTAGTCCTAGTGCATGTGGTACAGACCCTCACCCATCAGGGTGTAGACGCCAATTGGATTAGTGTGGTTACTACTCACATGCTGGAGACTGGCCCTATGGTTTGAAGCCTGACTCATGAGGTGGAAGTCTTAGCCCGCCGCCTTACCATCATCCCCTTGTTCACCCCCACATCTGCTGCCACCAACAACTCCCCTTCCAGCGCCCTTCTTGGTTGAGACATCCTTGAGCTCTTTGATCACTACAAGAAGATACAGACAGAATTGGTCCAGAAGAGTGCCAATATTGCCTTCCTGTTTGATGGCTACCACACTGTGTCAGAACTTCAGGATTGTCTCAAACTTTGCCAATTTCATGACAGAGCCAACAGCCAGACCCAAGTCAGGAAAGACAAGGAAGTAATAGCCTTGCTCCAAGCTGAGCTTGCCACCCACAAAAAGCGCATCACCTCTCTGGAAGATGACTTAGATATCACCTGTCAGGAGAACAAGGTCTACCAAGATGATCTGGACAAGCAAAGACTTCTCCTGGACGCCTTCCAGAGTCAATTGGATAGGATGGACAGTAAGACTATGGCTGTCAACTTACATGCTATGTCCATCAACTCCAAGAGTCACCACAGTACACTGAGGTCCTCTAGTCCTGAGTTCTATCATAGCTACAAAAGCAATGAGGACCACACTTGGTTGGCTCCTAATGCTGTAAGAGTATTAGAGCAAGTACTGGAGTCTGAGGATGACGTCCTGGTCACCCCTGAAGCTTCTGGAGCTGCTCAAGACAGAGAAGGTGAACGCAAAGCCCAGCAAGAGGAAAATTGCCGCCGCGCCTCTGAGGCTAGGTTTGCTGCCTCCACTCTCAGCCGTTCCTGTCTCACCCGCTCTCCAGTGAGGATCACACCTGCTCCCCTCCAACATGGCTCCAACAACTTCAAGCCCGCCAATATACCCAAGTTTGACCGCAAGAGTAATGTGGCCATGTTCTTACATCTGTACCAGAACTCCATATATGGCGCAGACAATGCCATGAGGGACTCCACAATCATCAACTGGCTGGATACTGAGACTCAAACCATTATCTTGCCATGTCTCCCTGAGAACAGCTGGACTTTTGCCAACGTCTCCAGAGCCTTGACAGAAGAATTTGGTAGCCAAGAAGCACTCCTTGATTGCAAGATGGACTTTGCAGACACCAAGTTAAAGGTGGGGGAAACCCTAGAAGACTTCACTTCTAGGTTCTACCTTGAAGCTCAAACTCTGTTGTCCATGAATGCGGTGCAGTTTATTGATGTGCAGTCAGCACTCCTTAATGCTGTACATGTCAACTGGGAACTATCTCTGGCTCTTAAGTCAGGCATTTACAACGCTTGCACTGTACCAGATCTGATCTGCCTCCTACGCACCTACAAGGAGTAGTTTGAAGTCCCTCTTCCTGAAGGCCGCCCTTGCCAGCAATCTGAGCATAGACCCTGCGTGGCTGTTGAGATGCCCAAGCCTTCCGACAAGGTTGGGCCTGCTCCAGTCAATAATGGCCCCTGTACTTGCTTCAAATGTGTTATGGCTGGCCACTTCTCTTGGGAATGTAGGAATCCACGACAAAAGATCCATCATGTAGGCATGGAGGACACTGAGGAGGACTACGCCAAGTACGCTGATATTGAGGAGGATAATGAGGACCAGTCAAAAAACTACTAAGCAGCCAGGACAAGGAGAAATCCTTGGCTGCCTTTGTAATTTTGACACCCTCATCTCCCCCATACTACTGCCCCCTGACAAACCTGCCCAGAGGCCTGCCGCTTTACCTTCCTCTGAGGCAACCCTTAAGGATGAACCCTCTCTGATTGACTTCAACTCCCAACCAATACATGAGGATGCAGAGTCTGATGGAGTTCAAGAGGACCTCCTCCATTGAGTCCTCACTGTTAACATGCAAAATAATTGGACTACTCTTTGCCCTGAGGTGGTTATCCCCCAAATAGCTTGGAGAACAGTGTCCTTACCCTATGCTGAACAACTGGCTCAACCAGGCGTTGAAGTCACTCATGAGGAGGACAGTGCTGAATAACTGGCCAAACTGCTCCGCACAGTAAACGTCTCAGCACCGCTAGAATCCCTCAAGGAAGTAAGCCCAGCTGTGGGAGCTGCCATGGCTACCTTCCTGGAGAAGTTCAAAGGACTAAGCATACACCAGTCTCAAAGATTGTGGAGATCAGAGAGGACCACCAGGATTGTACCTATATCAACCTGGTAGTGAACAAGACTCATGTCCGAGCCATACAGGATAATGGTGCCCCTGGGAACATTATATCCTCACGGCTGGTTAAGAAGCTTAAGCTGGCACCAGACTTGGCCTACCATGAAGAGTTTGGTACTGCTGGCCCACTGACCACTAGAGCAAAAGTAGCCTACTCTTCTCTCCCTCTTTGCTTTGGGAAGCTAATGGTCACTGCTCCTGCTATAGTTCTAGAAAACAACAGCTATGACATTCTTATTGGGACTAGCTTCATGGTTCAGTATGGCACTGTGACTAACCATGGAGACCATAAATTTGGAATCTTGGGCCATTCCATACCCATGTTCTATCATGGCAATCACCTGTCTGACCTGCCCTTACGCCGTCTGTACTACATCAATCTGGAGTATGCTGACAGAGAGCTTCCAGTTGCTTATACACTGCGTAGTAAGAAGGTCAAGATGCTACCTCTCTCAATTGGGGAAGCCAAGGGTATCCCAGTCTACGCCTCCTGTAATGTGACTATCCCACCTGGCGCTCAGGTGATCCACAATACAGGCCTCTTGCTGGATCTACCAGCTGGCACTCAGGGAGAAATCTTTGGCATCCCTAATGCCTCCAGACTAGAACCATGGGTTGCACCAGGCATCCTCATGCCAAGTGAGAAGGAGGTACTCATACTCTTGGCCAACATGAGTTGTGAAGCTATGGTTGTCTCCAAACCCCAAATTCTGGCTTATATACAACTGGAAGAGCATGACAACCTGCAGGAGACCACCCCCTTTGCGGACTTCTCTGAGTTGGGTCTACCCTGTGAACAACCACTGGTGCTATCAGTCATAAGCCACAACTCTCTATCTGGCCTCTCCAAAGAACAGAAGGATCAAGCTATGGATCTATTTTCCCAGTATAAGGATGTGTTTGCCAAGGATGATTATGACCTGGGCAAGGCTGCAGATGTTGCTCATAATATTGACACCCAAGGCAGTCCACTTATCCGCTCCAGACCTATACAGCGCAGTCAAGCCAATCATGCTGTGGCTAACAAGGAACTTCAGAAGCTGTTAGGATCTGGCTTAATGATCCACAGTAAAAGCCCTTGGGCTTCCCATCTCCTGATTGTCAAAAAGAAGGATGGCAGCAACTGTGTGGTGATTGAATACCGCCAGCTGAATGCTGTTACCAAGAAGGATTCATGTTCTCTCCATTGCATTGAAAATACCTTGGACCAACTGGGTGGCGCCAAGCTCTTCAGCGCCATGGACCTTATCAGTGGGTACTGGCAGATTGACCTACCCCCTGCTTATCAAGAAAAATGTGCAATCATCACTGACTAAGGGCTATTCCAACCCACAAGGATGCTTCAAGGTCTTTCCAATGCCCCGGCTACCTTCCAGCGGGCCATGGATGCAGTGATGGGCAACCTCAAACCCACCAGTGTCTTGGTCTACCTGGATGACATTAATGTGTTCTCCCAAACCTTTAATGATCACATACAACACTTGGAGGAAGTCTTCCAGAGGTTACTTGCATCTAATCTCAAGTTCAAGCCACGCAAGTGCAACTTCTTCAAGGAGCATCTTGAGTTCTTGGGGTTCATCATTATCCAAGATGGACTCCTCCCTGTACCTCTGAAGATGGAAGCTATTGAGAAAATGCAGAGCCCGGCCAATAAGCGGGACATGCAGGTCTTCCTGGGGATGATTGGGTACTACTGCTGCTTCATCCCCAACTTTGCATCCCTGGGTGACCCCCTTTTTCAGCTTCTCTGAGCTGATAAGGAATTCTTCTGGAGCCCAGTGTGCCAATCTTCCTTCAATGCTCTCAAAGGAACACTGACTGCAGCCCCTGTGCTGGCCTACCCTGACTTTGCCAAGCCTTTTGTGGTTCATACAGATGCTAGTCTGACGGCAATTGGGGGTGTTCTCTCCCAACTGGACTCCAACAGACTTGAACACCCTGTTGAATACTGCTCATGTACGCTTAATGTTCACAAGAGGAACTACACTGTCACCAAACAAGAGTGTCTGGCTGTGATATACTCATACCAAAAGTTCAGAGTCTATCTCCATGAGGTACATTTCACGGTTGTAACAGACCATGCCTCCTTGCAATGGCTGAAGACCCTCAAGGACCCCGAAGGACGTCTGGCGCGTTGGGCCATTAAACTTCAGGCTTATGACTACAAGATCATTCATCAAGCCGGGGAAGCCCACCAGAATGCTGACTGTCTCTCCCACCTTCCAACTGTTGCCTTAGTATCCCCATGGCTGACATTCTCTATGACAAGCTTATGGAGGATCCCTCTTTGTGGGGAGAGGAGCCAGTAGAGATACAGAGGGCTCTTAATAAGTTAGCTGTTGATACCATGGTCCTAAGGGACAACTCCCAAAGCTTTAAAGAGAATCTTGGCTACCCTACATACGCCCATACCTACACATGGACTCAGTGGTGGCCGCTCACAAGACTACTAGCCATGGTGGCATACAGAAGACGTTAGCTCTATTACAGCAGCACTGCTTCTGGGGAGGAATGCACACTGATGTAGTAGATACACTAGCCAACTGTCATGACTGCAACATTGAGAGGCCTAAGGTTGCCAAGTTTCAACACAGACTTGTACGCCCTGGGTTTGGCTTCCACACTGTAGCCATTGACGTAGTGGGCCCCCTGCCAGCTACCAACAGTCACAACAAGTTCATCATTGTGGCAGTTGACCATCTGACTAAATGGGTAGAAGCCAAGGCAATTCCCAACCAATCTGCACTGGTGAAAGCCACATTCATCATGGAGAATATCATATACAAACATGGTTGCCCCCAGATTCTGCTGACAGACAATGGTACCAACTTCACCAGTTATATCATCCCCCGCCTCAACCAACTGATGAGAATTTTTGGGACACTATCCACTCCTTATCACCCACAGACAAATGGCATGGTAGAGCGCACTAATGGGAGCCTGGTCCAGATACTCTGGTAGCTCAGTCACCAACATGAGACTGAATGGGATACCTTCCTGCCTGCGGCCACCTTTGCATACAACATTGGGTACCATCAGGCCACTGGCAAGCCACCCTTCCAACTGCTCTATGGCCGGCAACCAGTACTTCCCCCTTTACTATATTCCTTGGTAAAGCCCAGCCAGGTTGTGTTCCCAGAGACGTACCTCAACAAGCTGGTTCAAAATCTTATTTGCTTGCAATCAGAGGCCTACACCGTAAACTTAAACCATAAGTTGCAGGACCTAGAGCAAGCTGCATCCAAACATCCCGCCTTACCCACTTACCTGGTAGGAGACTCAGTCTACTTCTTCAGAAATAGAGGGTACAACTGCAAATCCAAACTTTCCTCCCTTTGGCAAGGTCCAGTTCAAGTTATCCAGAAGACTGGCCCCAACTCCTAACCCTTAAGGAGCCCCATTCTGGGCAATTGATCACTAGAGTACCCTCTCAGTATATGTGTGCTGCTCCTAGTGACCAAGAGAAAGCCCCAATGAGGACAATAACCTGAATTACAAAAGCCTAATTAAAAAATTCCATGGGTTGTTGTCCTGTTTGTGATAGTGTTGCACCAAAGTATGAGGAATAAGAATAA
The DNA here is from genome assembly GCA_014839935.2 of Entomophthora muscae. Lineage (NCBI taxonomy): Eukaryota > Fungi > Entomophthoromycota > Entomophthoromycetes > Entomophthorales > Entomophthoraceae > Entomophthora > Entomophthora muscae. The sequence goes on from QTSX02004277.1 coordinate 645,473, forward strand.
AAGAACAAGGTGTTTATTGGAGACTGACAAGACTCTTCCAGTACCACACCAACTGTTATACCACCTGAATGACAGCCAAAAAACACAATTGGTTGTCTACAGATCCACAAAGCCAATGACTAAGGATTGGGCAACAAACCCCCACCAAGCAAGACATACAATTGACCCCAACGTCCACAGGAAAGGCAATCCCCAAGAAGATACAGTCCCACAGAAGACTCTCGCAAAGGGCATACTCTACTGGGACCTGACCACCCACCCCATAGAATAAGGATAAGGCCCACTCAAGGAAGACCCCCATGTTCTCCTCCTGCTTGGTATCACAGCGGTTGGTTCCTTGAAGAACAAGGTTGCCAGCCATCACCATTGGCACCAGATGGGCAGTCCCCTCCACTGTGTATGACTTCAACACTTCCTGGAAGGCTCACCAAAGACGTTGCTCAAAGTTGTCAGGGGTTTCCAACTGACTGGTTGAGCCTCAGTAACCCCAGTTGTTGCCCAAGCGCAAAGGACTGACTTCACTATGTTGGATACCGTCCCCTGTTGCAAGACTGAAAGGCCTTGACCCTCAAATTGAAATTCCTTCAGCTGAGCCTCCAAGTATTCTTCTGCCGCCCGCATGAAGAACTGCCAATGGATACTGTTACCCTTTTGCAACCCAGTTCCTGTCACCTCCCTGGGCTCACTCAAAGCTAGGAACAGTGCAGCAAACAATGGGCCTGTTTCCCTAAGACCAGCTGAGGCACCAGTAGCTGATCTAAGTGAACCCCCAAGTCCAGATAGCTGCTGTCCACATCATGCAGGACTACTTACTTCTCTGCTGCCTTCACCACCTTCACTGGCCTGGTATGCTTGCGCCTCTTTGGAATTACCACTTGCACCTTCTTCAAGACTCTTCTTGTGACTCTTCTAGAGGAACTGTTCACCATAGTTGTCACCTTGAGACGCCAGCCATTTTTAAACCTGTTGTCTAATCCAGTGGAGGGAAATGTCACAGATCCTAAATGAATTAGACATAAAGTTTTCCATCTAGGGATTAAGCAATGAACAATTGTGCGGTCGCGCTATTGCATCCTGATTCTACTAGTAATAAAGACGTTTAAAACGCCCCTAAAACGGGTGTTTGATTTGCCTTTCAAATGCGCACAAGGCACAGGCTTCAATTCTGGGATTATAAATAGAACAAAAAAGTTATTTATATCTACCTCCTTAAGGAAAGCTGCAAGGAGGCAGTTGTTCTCTTGCGCGGGACTTTTAGCTGTGCCAATCCACTCTCCTCCATTTAGGAAGTCCTTCTGTCTGTGCCTCCCTGCCTCTGGTGGCAATTCCCCTGCCTCACACTATATAAGTGCAATACTATCTAAATAAATACCAGTTTTGTCTATACAACTTATTATTCATCTGTCCTTCATAGGCTGTCACTATACCATCAACAGGTATAGTATTAAGAATTAGGTCTTTGACTAACTATTCATAGAAACTAGAAACCCTTTGCTGCAACGTTTACGACAGCAACAAGCAAAAATAATTCAGATTTAAATGAATGAACTCAGATGTAACCAAAAATTAAAGAAACAAATCTATATTAATTTACAATAGATTTGGATTCAACTCAATTTCATTTAAATCTGAGTTCATTCATTTAAATCTGAATTAATTTTGCTTGTTGCCATAGCTTTTAAAACTACTGTAAAAACCTCAGGGTTAGAGATGGACTTTAAATATATATTAGGTGATTGCCCTATCCAAGGAATGATCAAATGTTGAGCCTAAACATATCATTCAATACTATTTTGAATTATTGGGTGGGATTACTAATCAACTACTTAATTATTTAATAATTAGATTAAAATTTATCATACAGTAGTTTTTCTAAGCCGTGGCACTAAGCATGAATGACTAGATTTAAACAAAATGAACTTAGATTCAAACAAAATCTAAGTATCAATGTAAAACAGAAACTTTGTTAACAGGGACTGGGGTATTAATGAGAAAATAACTTAACAAGCAACAAACAACTTAAATTAAAATAAATAAATTCTTTTATGGTATGAAAGTAACATAACATAAATGAAATGGGTTATATTATCCTTTGGTGTACTTATATTTACCATGTAAAGTGGTGACAAAATACACTTAGGCGCAGTGAGTCAAAACACAAACCAAATATTAAGCACAATGGCAATCCAATTCACAAAAAATCACTCATTTGTTGTGTGAAGTGAGATGTGCGCAAGCATATTACCAGCTATCTAAAATAAGGTACACTTATGAAACTTAAACTGTATAAAGATGGGTCAAACCGTTTAAACTTGGCATAAAATTGAGAGGAATCAACTTGGAATTGATTTGTTGATTCTAAAATGGGGTTGTAAAATAAAAAAGACTAATTAATATTCAAAAGCCTATGTATGGGCAGTAAGGTGAAGTGTATTCTAATCTAATAGGCATATACAGGTAAAAAGCAAGCCTTAAAACCAGTTGTAAATTAATTTAGTTTGGATTGGGTATTTATTTTATAGGAAAAGAGAAGAGGTCCAACTACAGAGTGACAACACAGCCTTTGTGCGCCGTGGTCAGGAGTGTTCTTGTGGGTCAAATACTTAGTGTGAACAACACAAGTGCCCACTTAGAAAGGAGATAAGAGAGAAATGTATAATTTTGAGGTTGTACAGACACAACAACCAGTTCAAGCTGAACATGTTGAGAGGGTGCAGAGCATAAATCTGAGGGTGCCAAAGCTATCCAGAAAGGCCACCAAGGTTGTCACATCTAAAACAGTGAGAAAAAAGAAATTCAAGCTCACTTCTTTGGTATTTAAGCCTTTTTGCTGTGATGAGTTTGTACCAACAGCCATAATACAAAAGATTTAGCCAGTGCTTGACACTAGCTATGAGCCCTATGTAAGTGATGGTGATCAAGACAATAACAAGAGCCAGAGTTTTATAGAACTATGGAGGAGTAGAAGGTGCTAAAGAAGGCCACAACCTTCTACAACAAGGTGCCTATGCCTTGTGTATCATTCAATGTACAGGATCCTGACTCATATGTACCCAAAAAGGCAACTTAGAAGGCTGTTCCCAACATAAAGTACCTTATTCTTATCAAGTTGATACAGAAAACTAGGGAACCCAAGAAGGCCTCAGGTATTGTCAGAGTGGATATAAAATTTGACAACAAACAATGAAACCAGTATCTCAACACTGTGAAAATTCTAAAAGCAGAGAAACTCACACACCTGTCAACCCTACTCACCAAGGAACACAAATGGGCCATCCATCAGTGGATTAACCAAGAATGACATCTTAAACTGGCAAATATACAGTCAATGGTCAAGTCTACTTTTGGGATTAAGGCTTCAATTTCCCATTTCTATTGTGTATTCAAGGGGCTTCAGTTCTTGTGAAAAAACTTGAGGTATTTCCCTATAATTTCAACAGACCTGCCAATATTAAGACCCCAAAAAAATATGCAGAGGCAAACACTGCTCTCAAAAAAAGGGACAGTCAAATTCTATTATATTAACAAATCAGTGTTTGCCTTGTATATGCATAAATTGTATGGCTATGTCCCCAAAGGTACCAAAGACAGAGTATCTTGGTGTGTGTCAGTCTGTGTAACAACCTATCATATGTTGGCTCTCTTCAGTCCAAAAGGAATTGAGATGTATCAAATGATCAAGGAATCCCATAATAACAGGACCCTCCTATCTTTTCTCTGATTAGTACAAGATAATCTTAGGTTACTAGCCCAAAGCTCACCAACATTATCATACTGGATAATTTTGAGCTCCACAAGATGGTGAATATTTTCAAGGAATTTTCAACAAATAAAACAGGTATGGCAATTGGCCCTCAGGAAATTTTCACATTGCCTATTATTTCTTCTCAAATATTCCTTTTCTTAAACCTAATTTAGAAGGTCTTTATGTGGCTCAATAAAGTTGTCAAGTAAGGGACTCTAACTTGGCTCAAGGCCATGTTTGATTTGCTGCAGGTTGGGGTCCATACCCTTCCAGCTAGGATTGTGGCTAAGTTCTACAAAAATTCTGAATCATATATTTCTCTATGCCTTGAAAAGCAGTTAATCATTTTAAAGGCTTTTTCTATTCCTCATATTATTAGTAGCTTATATATTTTACTTCATGCCTTTATTTTTTAGCTTATTTTTTAAATTTATTGATGTTTATTTTATATTTAAAATCTGCCAATCACTTAGTCTAAAAATGCGCTGCTTTTGATACATAGGTTAAATTTCTTAATTTATTTCAAATCTCTTTGTTATGACTTGTGGTGGCTATCCCAAACACTTCATCACAAATTAATTATGTCCAACCATCTCACTCCTGTCAAATAATTATAAGTAAAGTTCTAAAAATATATATGATTTTTATCATTCAATATAATAACATAATATATAAATAAATGATTTATATTATAGTTTTCTTGTAATATACCTTTTATTTGATTTTTTTTAAAATTTTTATTATAGTATAAAAATAAACAATTAATATAAAATTAAAATATATATTATGAGGGATGATATTTATTATTTTTGCCTGTGGTGGGTGTGATGGAAATCACGGGATAGTATGAAGCCATTTCTAAGTGATGGGGAATTACCACCCAAATCCACATATAATTAATGATTAACCACCAACATGGCTTCAGATATCTCTTTGTAAAATTTCCAATTGTGATACCAGGATTAAGCAGAACAAAATAAATCCTAACCAAAGTAGCCCAAGATAAATGGCCTGAGGCAGCATCAATGTATCTTCAGAATAAAATTCTGGACATTGAGAGGAAACACAATTTTCAGTTTCCAGAATGGGGGGGCCTTAAGATTGGATGGCGCAAAATTAACATTGGGCGGCACCAACAACAAAGTTCCAACTGCTGGGCTCCATCTTCCAGAAATGATTTGTTTGAGAATTAGATTGTACAGAGTATATTGTAACAACCCAACCACAGGATGCATTTTGAAAAGTAAATTAGAACTAGGGATAAATGATTTTTATTGGGTAAATTTTTGGGAGGACTCAACTCTTAGAGTTGAAACAGTGAAAATGATTCAATATATATCAGAAAATTGACTAAGCAATACCACCTGAATCTTGGCCTCCTATTCCTTCCACATTGTCAAGTAAATATCTGGTCCAGGTTGCAAAGAACCCTTGTGTGACCAATTTCTGACAACCATGCTGATTAACAAGCTTGTATTAGGTGATCCTCAAATTACACTGATTTATCAACATCAATTTGCAAGGAGGAACTGGTTTCAGCTGACAGACTGGAGCAGTTGTAACCCATTTCCAATTGACTGTTTGATTTAAATCCATTAACTCAGTCAATTTTGATAAAGGTTTCCTGGCTTTTTGAGCCTTCTTGCTTGGGTGGATAATTCCCGGCATGATGGAATCTACTGTGACAGTGGGTGCACCTATATGCAACCACCTGGCAATAAAGGTGGCACAAAATCTCTACTGCCACACTGTATAAAGTGGCTACACTATGATTAAGATATTCTTAATAGCTATTAAAAGAGATGATGGTAAGGTGGGAGTTCAGAAACAGCTTCTCAGGTGGGGCTGCAAACCCATAATTCTCAGCAAGGACCAGGGCATCCTGAATTATGTGATTGATTGAGCAGTACCCAGTGGCAAACTTCTTGCCATCCAAGGAGAGCCTGGCCTTGTTGATTCTAAGTGGTACCCCATCTATGCTTCTATACTGTCACCTATCCAAAGTAAAAAAGATATCCAAGTTAAACTATGAGATGAAGAATTTGCCCAGAAAAGGCCTCTGTAAGCTTGCAAAGTTTATTATATATTGAGATAATATTATTCTTGTGTTTTGTTCTAGAGAACTTTTCCTCCATGATTTCTGGTAATCCCTTATTGCTTCAGGATAGAACAAAATGTGCCAAGAGAATCATGGTTTTATTTGAGGCCTTCAAATTGGAAATAGCTAATTTTGACACTGCACTTTAAAGTTCTCTAGTAAGTATTATAATGTGTGCTCTACCAGGAAACAGAAGCAGGTGCCCCTATGGGCCCACTCTATTTCTGATATATTATTAAATGGAGGACGTCCCAAAGAAGCTTGATGGGGCTTAAAAAGTCAGCTCCGCTGAGGGCCACCAAGTCCAGGAAAAGCAGCTGGGTGTCATTTTACACTGCAAGAGCTCATTCAGATACATATTTGCCAGGTATCAACTTGGCAAGGGCCTCTTTGATCACCATAAAAGCCCCGTTAATTATGTTCTGCAACTCACAGACCACAGGAGGAGTCAGTGACAGCTACCAGCCCAGGTGGCTGGCAAAATTTTAATAAGATGTTGTATGGACATATGAGACCAAGAATTTCCTCACAATGCCTTTGATAATTTCTAAAAGAAAAGTATTTATTTGATTATTATTAATATTTTTTAAATACCTTATTTGACTGTTTTTTGTACTTCTGCTGATCTGGCTATTTTGGGTGAGGCTAGCTATGCAATCATTACTGTGCCTCTTTTTGGGCCTGCTTGGCTGGCTTGAGATGTTCAATAATCTCAGAGTCATAAAAATAGTCATCATGGTGAGTGCCTGGAATTTAGGCATAGTCCTTTAATTAAAATCTTCTGAACGCTGAGAATATGTTCAATAGTCTTCCCATATGTTTCAGTCATCTTGGCTTGTAGTGCTTTAATGCTGATATTGTCAATTTTTCTCCTGTGAGAACCACAGTCCTCAATTTTGCTTTGATTTTTGATCTATCTCTTTGATTTTAGCAATTCTGAATCAAGGTCCATCAAAAGCTTATTGAGTTCTCTTATTGCTTAATAAATTTCATTTGTACATATTTTTATATGTTACTTTCAGGAATTTATATTGACATTACTCTACCTTATAAAATAGTGGTGGTCTACCAAGTCATCAATAATAGAAGCTTCTTATATATTGCAGTCAAGCCTAATTGATCTCAGAAGCTTTTGCAAAGTAGACTAAGGCCAATTGATTCAAGGCTAGCCAGGAGCATCCTAGGCCATCAATTAAGATCAAATCCTGATTGGCCAGAGTTATTCTGGATTATCCTAGCAAACCACTGGGTTATTAATAAAGTAGGTTCAATAACAAGGCACCAAGAAGATGATGAGATTTCCCAAGAATAACAAGGATTGTAATCAATTTGTACTGACACCTGTTGATGCCACTGCAAATTCCTTCTGTGAAAGGTCACCAGGTGACCTGATTGTTAGTGCACTATAAATAGAGCCATTAATGGGCGCCACCACCCCCAGCACGCCAATGAATGATGAATAGCTATGAAGTAAACAGTGCCTAGAACAGGATACTATGATATTAAATTCCATGCCATTGAATGGATGCCTGACTCTGAGGGTTGATGCTGGCAGTCTGGGGATAGAAAGACTGGCCAAGAAAGAGTTAGAAGCGTCAGATGAATTATCCTGGCAAGAGGGTGCAAGCTCTATAAAAGCCCTTCCATTAGACTAATGGAAGACAGACAAAAAATAAGATAAATCTACTATAGAACATTTTTGTAGTAGAAGATAAATCCAAGTTTGAAGACCCTTGTCAGTACTCAAAGACCTTAGCAAGCCGCCAGCTAGAGAGCCGCTTGTATATTGCCTCCCTTGGGCATTGATTGTTGTTGCCATGCCAAGGACTAAACAGACACTGCAGATAACACTTGTCAACAAACAAGCATTCCATTCCACAGAATGGCAAAGATTACACATATCCTTAATAAAGCAAATCATACTTGGACTGCCAGATCCGATAGCAGAAAAAAAAAGTTCTGACAGTTACTATACTTCAATAAACTCTGTAAAGCTCTGATCTTTTTGCCCTTTGTTTTCCTTGTTTATTTGTCTTTCTGTATAATTACTATACCACATATCTCTTTTCTTTTTTAATTGCATATACAGTAGTTTTCAAACCTGTTGAGATAAACAAAAAATCTTGGTCTAAAAACAAATACAACTCACGCTAAAAGCGTAATCAAGTTGGATCCAAATCTATTGTAATTTAATATAAATTCTTTAATTTTTGATTTCATTTTTAGACTGAGTTGTATTTGTTTTTAGACTGATATTTTTTGTTTATCTCAACAGGCTTGAAAACTAATGTATATTTTTATAAATACTCTCTATTCTTGGTGATTACTTTCTGGTTTGCTATGCTTCCATAATTGTTGGCTGTTTTGATTTTTTAGAGCAGCCCCTTGTGTTGCAATAACAACAGACTTGATGTTTAGTTTGTTTTACACAAGTTAAGCATATACATATTGTGCTTGATGTAGTTATCTGTGATCTAAATTCAAAGCCTTGTTGCAACTGAACCAATGAGAGTTCAGTATTTGAATTGGGGAAGACAACAGTCTAATAGAAAGGACAAAAATGAATATAATAAGTTATCATTTATTGTAGAATATTATGATTAATATACTATACAGGGAAAGCCACCAGGCCACAAGGAGGTGGCATAGTGGCATGTTCTATGTAAGGTTTGGAAACAAGGAATGACTTGTGCGGGAATCAGCAGGTCAAATTGGTAGCGCTCCTAATTAGGAGTAAGTGCCTGCAGTTTGATATTGTCATAATATTGGTTCATGTTGTTAGATACGTCAAGGGGCAACTCATCAAGCACCCCCTGTGTATTGTAAGATACGTTGGCAGGAAATTCTGAAGACTTGGTTGCAACAGCCTTAATGATAAACTTTGAGCCAGTCAAGGACTATGTGTGAAAGTGATTCTTGTGACATAAAGGGTAATTTAAAGATACTTTGATTCATGGGTGCTAATTAATCTGATGGGCAGGTTATTTAGCCATTGTGAGTCACTGCTGCTGTTTCAAGTTGTTTTTGGACCAGTGCTAGCCTGGTTGGCAATCAAGCGCTTTTCCACCAATAACTTGCCACAGCAGCAATGGCGCTCAATGGAAGAACATCCAGCTAATCATATTAATTAGCACACATGCATCAAAAAATTATTGAATGATCCTTTATGTCACAACAACCACTTTATCACTTGGCTCCTGATTGGCTTAAAGTTCATCATTAAGGTTTAGAATTTGGATCACAGACAACTACTTTAAACACAATAATCATAATATTACCAGCGTAAATTTAGCTGATCACAAATTTGTTGTTAATTCTTTCACAAGAGACTGTTTAAAGAGTTGAAAATACCTGTTTTCTGGATCTAGATACTAGCATAATCAACATGAATTATAGAAATAAACTGAAAATAAAGATTGCAATCAGCTAAAAACCAAGAAAAAACATTTGAAATTCTAGATAAAAATAATATAAATAAAATTTTTTGGTGGCAAGGAGTTTATTTGGGACGTAAGGAGTGATGCCTATTAGGCAGGATAGTGCATGAAAGAAGGGATGTATGTGGTACTGGCCTGGGAGGTCTGTGAATGGATGAGTGGGGCTGACAGGTGAGGGTTGGTGGTGGCGGGGTTGAACCAATTGGATTAATTGTGATTGCTGACAGATAAAGCTCATTATATTCCTTGTCTGTCATTGGTTTGATTAGTTGATAGACAGCTGTGGCCCAGGGTGTGAGGCACTTGTCCTTACGTGATTGGCTGCCCTGATTTGAATGAAAGACAAGTTGGGCAAACAAGTTGGCCACCATCTTCTGGCCAAAGAGAGAAGTAGGGTCTTGGAGCACAAAACATAGATCATTGAAGAACTGCAGGTGCCGCTCCCCAACAATATCTCCAATATTATAGAACATGACATCACCTAGAAAATATCTGCATGTCCAGAAGAATAAATTGAGACCTGGTGCCTGCTGCCTTCAATTTTCTTGATAGCCTTAGCATTTTTATTTGCTGGCTCAACAAAACCTAATAGATTTAATTTGAGCTACCATAGGAGTTTAATTAATCCACCAAGGATTTGGTTATAATAATACCTGTTGAAATAATCAGGGTCTTTCTGAGAGTAAAAATAGCTCTTGACTAAGGCATCCAGGAATGCAGGTGTGAAGGTCTTCTTTGTAGACCTCTCCCTTACACTGGACTTGACAGTCCTTCTGTATTTGTCAAAATCATCAAACACAGTTGAAAGTTGGTAAGACAATATAGGTATGGCATCACTGGATAAGCTCTTCAAGATTCAAGCCATAGCAGATACAATGGTAGGACCATATGGGAAGTTCTCACTACTATCCCATCAGTTCCCATTGAAATTTGATCAACATTGAGACTGAGGCCATTTCACCATATGTCCAGAGCTGCACCATGCAAACCAATACCCCTATACCATGGTGTGAAAGCTGGTTCTGGACTTGGGTCAAATGAAGCTTAAGATCCCACTTCAGGAGATTAAGCATATTAGGATATGCCTTATTGATCTGGGACTCAGGTACCTTCCTCTTCTTCTTGACCATCCTAATTCTTCCCCCTTGTTCATGAATTTTTTGAGTCCTTGCATGACAGTGGCTTAGGAAAATTTCAATTGGTTGACAATTTGGTCCCAGGTCAGGCCACACTGGTTGAGTGCCGCAATTTCCTAGAGAGTTTGCATGGTAATATTTCAGCACTTTATGGCGCTAGGCCAAAGGGGCCATAGCCTGGTTGACTGGCGGGGGAGCCATTTGGTTATCTGAAGGCAGTTGCTCCAAACCAGGTCCACCAATATGATTAGCTTGTTGGTGGGTGCCATGTGCAGGGCTGGAAAAGGGGACACAGGCAGAACTAGACTCTTGGTGATTATCAACTAGGTCAAACCCATATGTGAGGGAGTCAGGTACAGGTTGGCTTCCTTGTTACCCACATCAAAGATCTGGGTATAAACATGGGCCCCTGCATATGAAGTCATCCCTCTACAGATACTATCTTGGCTGCTGCCTTGTTTACTCAGATCATCAAAATTGTTATTGCTAGTAAAGACTCTTTGTAAAATAAAGCAAGTAAAAATTCACTAAAAGAAGAAGGTTAAAATCTTATGGTCTGATTTTTATTGTAACCATGAGTCCCAATCTGGGTAGTCCCTACATCCATTCTACTCAGATAAAGAGCTACTAAAGTTTATAAGATGCATCCTCCCCAATTGGATAGCCGTGGCATGCCTTATACAATGCCCCTATTCCATTTTAGGATGCAAGCGTTGTACGTCTTGTATGGCCTCATCTTTTGTGCCTGCAGAAATCTGTCTGTAGATTGCTGGTTCCAAGAGCAGTTTGTCCCTTTGGTTGATGCCTCATCGGTATCCTGATTGAATCGGTTTGGATCCCAGAGCAACCTGGATCTATTTTTCTTGTTTTGTCAGGCTTTTTGTTTGTAGTTTGGAATGTGTTGTATAATGCTTGATTCAATTTAATATCCCATGTGGGGTTCGTTAAAGTTGGAGTTCATCTTGATTACAAATGAGTTGATTTAGCCAGTGCCACATCTTTGAAAGCTATATAATATAAATTTTTATCATTTAACTATATGATATCTTTTTTAAAGCTTATAAAGATATGAGCTACTGAATAGGATGATGACCTTGTCCTTGGATGGTGTCATGACTCGATCCCAGCTTGAAAGTGGAGTTCATCCTTCTATATCACTTTTCTTACCAGAAATCTATTATTGCCTTTTAATGTTATACCAGCTAATTTGAGTATAGGATTTAATTCAAGCTATGGCAAACCAGATTCCCAAAAGTAATGGGGTCCCAGATGAGATGGGCGCCATAATCATCAAAGTTGAACCCTGTTCAAAGAGCATACACCCTGCCAAAGGGTTCGGGTTATGTTTTTTTTGGTTGGCAGGCTGGTTGAATTTCAATAAGTAGGTTGTCATCCAAAATGTCGATGGGGGATATCTTTTTTATCCATCGTGTAATATTTTTTCATATAAATTTGAAGCTTGAAATCCTGGAAAAATGGTAGCATGGATCCCTGAGAAGGCGTTGAATTAACCGTATAGGCCGTGGCATGATTGGATCTACCAAACCCCTGAGGCCGGGATACCACATCTAGTAAATCTGTACCCACTTGAATGTTGACAACTGGATTTCTGACAACAACATTCCCAGAAAAATGATGCCGTTTTAAATTTATTTAAACAAGTCTAGGTTTAAAATTTTAAATATGACGTCATTAGGTCAGAAGTGGCATTGCCACACATTCTGTTGTCGGAATCAAAGTGGGTACCGTAAATCCAAATTGGGAGCACCATCCATTTACCTTTAACAGTACCTCTGGTAGAAAGGCACTTCCCCCTGAAACCCGCATAAAAACCATACGATAACTGTTCTAAAATAAAGCTAGTGTTTAGTCTAAACAATTATTCCTCAATGTATGTAACTCTGCTAAAAAAGCACATTTAGGACAGACAGCTTAAAGTAGCTTTATTACGCTATATAGTCGTAAGTTTTGTGGTTAAACAGTTGCGGTTAAGGAAACACAGACAATATTTTGAAAATCAGATGCGCTCTAGTTTTTATCTAAAAACTGACGGCAAATAAATAGGCAGCTAAACCAATTTAATATGCTCTTTCAAAAATCATATTTAATTACAGCGGGATAACATAATTTTTTTTTAATTTTATCTCTACAACATCATGAGCTCCTGGTTAGGAGTGCACTGTTAAAGAGCAGCTTGCGTCTACCCCTTAGGCTCATCTTGGCTTCATAAAGCACGCCTCTCTTTGGCGTCAATGTCAAACTAATTCTCCTCCTAAAGATTAGAAACGTTTTTAAAGTTGGGCTACTTCTCCACATCTTCAAGCTCAAATGTACCGGTTTCAAGTTCAAATGGGCCTTTTGGGGAGCATCGGGTGATAGCATAGTTACCCAGGACAGATAGTGTCACTGAGTGGTAGTTGTTTTCTGTACACTTTTGCGTTAGGAAAATAGGGAATTGTTACGTTTTGGACTCGGAACAGGTTAAAGTAGGATGGTAGGCTGTCAAGAGGATGGTGAGTTTTACGCCGGACTAGGGCTGCCTTTCCAACTTGGATGCGGTTCTGGTTCAACCTTTTCACGGTATCTTTGATGCCTAATGTCTTTTTTCCTGTGGGGGTCTCGATATATTTCCCTTCCATCACACCCCTAAAGGTTAGCGCTGTCCAAGTTTTGATTACCAAATGCCAAACGTGTGAATGATCCCCTTTTTCGTACAACTCTTCCTGGCAAAGACGCCGCTCTCTGCCAAGACGAGATCGCAAATGTATGCACATTTCTTTATCTGTTAACTTTGAAAGTTGAAAGGTTACCTGTTGGGCTACGGGGCTGTAGTTTCCCACCAGTTGTTCAAACAGCCTTGTGTCGTTTCCAGGAGAAGCTTGGTTCCTTTTGTTGGTGGTGGGAGCGGCGTATATAGTGGCAAGCGTGAGAAGATGAAGTTTCATGTTCGATAGCTACCCTGGCCACGTTATAAATACGATAAATCCATGTACCGCCTTCATCTTAATTAAGAATTGATTCCTAAGACTTTGACGCCCCTTCAAAACAGCTCTGCTTTGCTATTTATTGTCATGCCCAACTTCCCCGAGTTAAGTTCATATCACATCCACATTCGAAAAGCAGTAAATAAATCCTAAAGAAAAAAGCAGATCAAACCAAATATAGTGGCTCCTGAGTTCTCTTCGAACTCAAGGCAATTGATTCTGTACAAAACGGTGAACTAATTCTCGAACCACTTCTGTTATTTTCAACTAGCCTAAGTTCCTGCATTACTCGGTACTGGTACTTAGAAGTTTTGAAGAATCCTGTTTATAGCTGCATGTATAGAACATACTTGATCAAAGCCCACGCATGTGCTGGGCTCTATAAATTTTACTTCAACCCCCACTTTTGGAGTAGGGATCCTTCGGCTCAGCCCCGGCCAGCTTCTGGCTCTGGGCCGCTACAACCTTGCCGGAATCAATTTTTTATTTAAGCATATAAAATAAATCTGAAAACGAGTGATTCAGGGCTTCAAACTGGCCGAACTGCCTTACTCAGGAGCTAAAGCGTTTGATTCCAATTCGGGTTGGTTAAAATCATTATTTTAGAATTGAAATGTTTTTGGATTGGAATCCAGACGTTTTCTATTGCGCACCTCACCCCTTCTTCAAGCATCACTTGCAGCCATAAATTAAATTTGATGTGCAGCATGAATTAAACCACCTCGCAATAAAACACTATCAAACTGCAAAGATTAAATGCAGGCACAATTTATTGATCAATTCCACCAAGGCCAAAATATATCATCAATAGGGTCCAGCATCTGGAACGTATTCTTCTATACTTATAGGCCCTACCTTACATCCAATTGGCTGCATTTCGATATCGGCGGACCATCTTCGGACGGCTACCGGATCCAATCCACCACAGCTAGAACGCTTTTTTATAATAAACCATTCTAAACTAACATTTAGACGCTGTACCATACTCAGAAACTAAGGAGAGGTGGTCCAGCGCCGCTCTAGACTGGGACATTTCAAACCCGCTAATCAACCGAACCCAGAGCTCTGATCTTAACTTCATTAGCTTCAGGAATAACCTAAATCGGTGGTTAAAATACAATAAATCATCAGCCTGGTGAACAAATCAATCTGCTTGTGAGATTGAGGTTTATAGGCTCCGCCTGTAGGGTAAGGAGGGAATCCCAGCCGGGATGGATCCCACTATACTTCAGTAAACCAGAGACAAGATGATAGATTTCCACAAAATGGATCCGGCTTGATGATTAACTTATCAATCCCTTTAAGCGATAATCAATCAACGCATCCCTGCTGGTTTCGAAGCTATCAAGGTAACCAAACAACCATCCTAGAAAAGGGCGGCTCAGCCCAAAATCAACCCTGAAAGGAGATTTATTTACACTACCAATAGGTTCATGCCCATTCCCTTTTAGGTGATAAAAGCTTCCTGGGCAGAAATTTTACATTGATCTTAACAGCTCTGAAAGCTGCTATTAAAGTTCTAGAGGTTTTTTTAAATAAAGAGAAATGAAGAGACATAGGTTAAAAATGGGCCAACACAGAAAAGACTAAGATACCATTACTTATATCACCAGAAGTTTATGCTCATACCAAGGTTCACTATGAACGGCTAAGATCAAGATGTTCTTGTTCAGCGATACAAGAATATTGGTTGATATTCTAGCAATTGGATAGATCATAAATCAAAAGGAAAAGGAAACTAATTTGACAGCTGTAACTTCTTAAAGATAATAAGCAGCAGACTTTTTATAGCACCAGGATTGCCATTAAAGGTGCCATTATGCTGATTATACACATCAGCTAATTGAGGTGAACCAAATTAAATGATATGTGTCCCAGATTTTTGGGAATCTTCTGTATACATATGATCTCTCAAGCTTTAGAAAGATTTCATAGGCTTTAATCCTCCAAGATCATATATTGGTTTTCAAAGCTATAGCATTAAGCAAAAAACTCATATGTAAGCAAAAATTGCCATGGCCATAGTTTCATGGGTGTGGCCCAGTCAATGCCCTGCCACTCATGGAAACCCAGTCTGAAGCCCCGCCTGATTGCGGCAATCATAGATTTAAATCTAACAATCAATCACAAGTCAGTGGTGGCACGGGAAATAGGGTCCAAGTGGGGCATCCACACCCCACTTGGACCCAATTTTCTCTTCTCTGTCCTGTTGGTCAAAAAATCTTGACCTCAAAGAAGGTCAGGTAACAGCTTACAGAACCACCATTGGGGGTATCTGTAAGCTGTCTAAATATTACATACAAGGAGACCACCTCATCAAGATGCACCCAAAGGCTTTAAGTAACAATTGTCCCCACCAAGCTACCTTAGTAGTTTGATATTTTACTCTCAATAAATATCTTGCCTCAATGATTCACTTATTTCAATATTTCCCAATCAGATTTTTAATAACCAGACTGCTAGATTCTTCTTTCTCACCTCTGTAATTTCCTGGTAATCTTCCTTCTCCTGCTGAAATGATACCTGAAACCCGCAAAATCCAATGTGAGCCCATATATGCTGCTGGTTCCTTGACATTGAGCCAAATTAAGGGCTTCCTGATGTACCTACAAATAATCTTCTGCTGCACCTTTCCTTATTCACTCTTCAAGAGTTACCATTTCTGAGTAAACACACATTGTCTCCTCCTCATTGGTAATGTCATCCCCATTTGGGTGTAAATTGCCCATTTGGTTGATTATGACAAGTTCTAACTCTACTTTACCCTGACAAGCAGAAGCTCATTGCAGATGGTGTATAAAAGGGTTGATGCCCTTCAGAAAAGTTTCCTGGTTTTGATGCTCATGCAGGTTGGGAACCACTCTCCCAATTTTGGCCCATTTTGTACATGCCTTTCAGACACCCTCCTTTAGCTACACATATTTAAAAGTTTCACCAATTTTAAGTGGGATGGACCTTTTTAATACCATGTTACGTCTTCACAACCAGCCAATACCAAAACAGATGGAGCTACAAGTGCCAGCCATGGTGAATCATTTGCTAAGTTATCTCTAGAAGAGCCCACAGCCTCATTTTCCTGTTTGAAGGGGTTTATAGCCTTAATGGGGTCTGCCTACTTCTGGAGTCATGATATATTAAAATTTATCTTGTAGACCCCACCTTCTGGTAAGCCTGAGTAGTTCTCTGCATATCTTGGACCATATGATACAGTGCTAAATCATCTCAGCAAGCTTGTATCCTTGGATAAGGTATCATAAATCTGGGCTATATAAAACAACTAGATCTATGAGCTAAAGTTTATCTAAACTAAACTAAATATAAAATGTAATAATAATCCAAGGCTATATAAAGCTTACTAAACACTAGCTTCAACTACTAAGTAAAGGAAATATCAAAGTATAAGAGTTAAGAGTAAGGTTGATTGCTGTGTTTATTAAACACATATGGGTTGGTAATAAGCCTGAAGAATTCATCCCAATGATGTCCTAGAAGTTTTATAGTGAAAATCAACTTTGGGAGTCCATTGTTGAATCATATCAATGAGTAAATCCCATTGACTCAAAATAAAATAAAGCAGGGCTTCAATTTTGAAATATAGGGCCAGGCCATGAGACAATACCATGAATATACTTCTGGAAAGGATTAATATAAAACACTGCAAGATTTAAAGTAGATTAATATCCTTATTGGAATAAAAGGAGAGCTGTATAAAGCAGTAATCATGTCACAAAGCATCCATGTAAATCATATTGTTTAGCAGAGGGTTGTAGGATCCAGGAGTTCATGCATGTCTTATCATTACCCCTTCATGCTTGACTCTTGTCATTTGATGTATTTTGTTGCAAAACTTTGGTAAGCTTTTGACTCCAGTTGAGATACCTTGCTACCCAGCTCTGTGTCTCCCTCACCTTTTTGCCATCACTTCCACGCGTTTATTGTCTCCTAATTGCATACTTATGGTTATCTGTCCATTGCTGAGTTAAAATTCTTAAGAAGCTCATTAAATCCTATCATAAGGTTGTGAGTTTCCTATTCAAAGATACATTTTCCTAATGCAGGTGTTCTCTCTTTAGAAAAGCAATCTTTAAAAAACTCTTGGTAGGCCTCATTTAGCTCTTTCAAGGTCTCATCCAGTAAGTCTTTGTCACCCTTAGGACTCCTAAAGAGTCCTTCAATGTAATCTCATGGATCTCCTTTAGTAAGGGTATGCCTTCCCCCTTGGTGACCCCTAATTTGGCTGTACTTCATCTAAAAAAAGACAGGTTAAAAAGAATAATAGAGGGGAAAGCAACAATTGTTGTAGGGAACCATTTATTCTATATTTCAAGTTTCCAGTTTACACTTCTTGGGGGTATACTTGGCAGAAAGCCCCTGATGTTGTGAAAACTTACCTGGGTTTCTATTAACTTGTTGATGATTTCATTATTCATTGATTTTGATCCTAATCCTAATTCAATAGTAAGTACTTATCATTAAACTTTCAGGGGCAGAATTGGGTACCGTCATAGCTCACCTGATTTATTACCTGGGCATTTGCTCATTGTAACTTGAATCACTACCATATTCCTTGGCTAAATAAACTATAAATTGATTACTAATCTAAGTTTTCTATGGTTCCTACTGGGAGCCAGCTGATCAATCCTGGAGATATTGTCATCTCAACTTGACACACACAATTGTATTTTGGCCCTATCATGAGCAGCATTTTCACCATGTTTTAGGGATTTAATTAGGTTGAACTAAACCTATATATTGATACAGGCAAGCCACTCTTGATCCCTTAGAATTAACTTCCCAGTAATCATCTTCAAGGGCATTAATTAACCTTCCCAGTAATTGATGGGTTTATATGAGGCACTAAGCGTCCAAAACTGATTTGGTTGGATTTGCCTCAACCTCTTGATTAGTGTGGCCTAACCAATTTTGGGGGATATTTGCCTAATTGACATAGCCTGAAGTTCTTCTGGGTATAGCCATAAATATTGAGTATCAAATTCATAATTAGAGGTTTTATAAAAAATGACTCCACCATCTATTCAACCACCCTATAAGATGGCTATAGTACAGTCACAGGAGAATAGTCTCTCTGGGAGGTTGGTATTGACCCTAAAGGAGTAGTTGCATCAAGCCATGAGCCACCATATAATTAGAAGCTCAGGTATTTTCTTGGGAGAATGATCCCCCAAGGGGATCCACTAAAGATTCTATGGCGCTATTAAACTTAAGCCTCAGATTGATTCATCTACAGCCTGTTTCTAAGAGGTAGGGGTATTGATAAAAACTAAGAGATTTTGGGTGGGCAAGAGAACAATTTCTAAGATATGGTATCAGACCTTCCTTGATCACCTTGAGGCCAACCTAATTTCTTACCAATTTGGATTAGTGAAATTGAAAATAACTCACTGCATAATACCTGGCTAGCCCAGAGGTCCATAAATCATAGTTAGAGTTTAGGAACACTTCTATGTAATAAAGATCAAAAAAATTGCAATGAGAAATCTGTTAGAATTGTCCATCTTCCTAAAAAATAGCAGCTGTGGGGGAATTGAATCCTTCTGGATACTATTAGACCTGAGTTCCAAAGCTTCTTGACCCCTACTCCAGCAATGCCATGATTTGATGGGACTTTCTGTACATGCTAGAACCAATTGGGGTGTGGGCTTGGGTGACAATGTTATGCTGGATGCCTTTTCATTTTCATAGGTTCATAATTTCTTTGTCAGAGACCTGCTTACCTTTACTCAAAGGGGACTGGGCCTTAGCTTAATGATCCTGATAGTCCAGGGAGGAATTCATATGGGATATCAGATAGTCAATGATAGCTGATCTCTGATTTCCTGGCTCATATAACCTTGTAATAAATATAACTTTAGCTAAGAGGACATGCTCTTTTATCCAAAAGGTTTGGACTAGCTAAACCTTTTTAGACCGGGATGGTTACCCGGCTGAGACTAATCAAGATCAAAATAAAGCTAATCTGCATGAGTGTTCAATCCCAGGAAGATACAAGGGTTAATATGAGAGGTGCTCTGGTTTAAATATAAGCCAAGTAGCTCAGGGGCCTGGGAAATGGTATAATGCAGTGATGTATAGCTTGTGGACCAGAAGAGAAATTTCTTAGAAAGTATTATCTAGGTGGATGACTTTTTGTTATTAAAAGGTATATATATTAATTCATCTCCCTTTTCTGGATGTTAGGCTATATGGGTATCTATATATATTAAGCTTAAGCATGCTAGTCCCTTATTAGCTAGGTCAGATCTTTATATAGTGCGGTATTGAGGGGGATTATCTGGCTTAATCTCTTGATATTGAGTATGTTCATGGTGGGCAATAGGTTCATAATCCTATAAATTTTCTGCAACAGATATTATTTTGGCTAAACAATTTGTTGTTCATAATTAGCCTGGGAAAAGAAAAATTACAGAAGGGGGCAGGGGATGGATTGAAATACAGCAACATTTATTGAGGGATGTAATGATTCTTATACTGTGGGCAGAGACCATTGGATACAAGGGAGTTTGTATGCAGCAACATATCTGGATATGATCAGAAATGCTCTGGGTATAGGTTATTGTTGAGATATGATTTAATCAGCCTTGCTAATTATAAGCAAGTATTAAATTCCACTATGTTAATGGATTAAAGATGAAGAATGAGGCTAAATCTGTAATGAGGTGACTTGATAAGCCCCCCTGGATATGGTGAGATACAGTGGCAACTGGTGGGTCTATTTTGGCTGTAAAAATATAATAAATGCTTTTCTATAGGACAATATCAGGAGCAGTAACTATCAACTTCCTAAAGTGGAATTTCAGAACTCTGTAGGCTTCCAAAGCTTTAAAAGCAACTAGGCCAGGGATTTAAAAAGAATTTATTATAGTCCAGTTCTGGAACAAGCTTGATCTTCTACACCAGTATATATGGAACAAGTTTTTTCTTATAAATTTCAAGAGTTAATGATGGCTCTGAATTTTCTTTATGCACCATAAAGTTAATTTAGACAGATCTTATTATTGATCAAGTCCCAGTGACTAGGAAAGTAGATCTATAGACATGCATATCCTTTTAGTTGCCAAAAAAAGTTTCCTACCCAGTTAACAAGGATGGGCTCATTTTCTCCACCACTTATAGAGAAGCAGAGACAATGATGGATACAATGAGATGTGAAATTTACTGCAAGTTTTAATTTCATTCTTCACATCATTTTTAGGTGGAGAAAGTTAGTTATCATATTACAGGGCAATCTTGTGTTGAGTTCCAATACCAATATTAGCTCTTATATCACTTGATTACTGATATTTAAGTGGCCAATCAAGAAAATCCTATAATTAGTTCCTTTTTTACTTTATCCTTGCCATAATACTAAATTCA
This sequence comes from Entomophthora muscae, assembly GCA_014839935.2. Lineage (NCBI taxonomy): Eukaryota > Fungi > Entomophthoromycota > Entomophthoromycetes > Entomophthorales > Entomophthoraceae > Entomophthora > Entomophthora muscae. The sequence goes on from QTSX02004277.1 coordinate 666,247, forward strand.
TGGTAGGGCTTTAGATTCATCAAGTTGTGAAGATAGGCTATAAAAGAGTACAGGCTCAGAGGTTCAGTGGCTAGCTCATCTGGAGAAAAGTGTTATGTAGAAATAGGAGAGGCCTTGATATAAGTTCAATTAGGGGTTTAGCAGTAGCACATATGCCAACAGCAAGCATTTTAAAATAAGATTAAGTGTTATTTGATTTTTTACAATGGCAGCACATTGATCTGGAACATTTTTAGTTGGCTTACTAAATACCATGTGCACTTTTAATATGGAATATGTGTTACATATAATGGGATATTTTTAAGCAGATAAAACAGCCAGATTTACTGGCCGCTTCAAAAGGGTTGTATTACAAAGTAAATAAACATATCTAGGCAAGTTTTCCAAGAGCCCGCCATCTCTAAACTCTGAAATTTGGGCAAATTTCACCTTTTATGTAAATGAGAACTCCCCACTGCATTGAATCTACCTATCATGAGACTCTGGCTTTGGCCTTCCAAAATAAGATGATGTTTTATAATAGGAAGCCAAAATTCCATGAACCCTGGGGTCTAAAAAGGAAACCACTAAACTGGCTCTCAATCTTAAGTTGGGCTCCCCGTTCTTTGCTTATCAGAATGGCAAGTTGACCAGCTGAAAAGAGTTGATCAAACATGAAGACATGTGGCTTATCTCAATCTGTCAAAGACCCAAGTTCACGACATACCAAGCCAAATCTGCCAAAGGAGATACCGCAGCTGCTAACTCCCGAATAAGGGGCTACCCCGTTTACCTAATAAACAGTGCCTCCCGTGGTGGGAAACTCCCCCTAAGTGCTACATCAAAGCTATATAATTTTTTGCTTTAAACCGAACCCCTTATTCTTTAAAAAGTATCTTCTTCATAATCATTCAACTGTGACAAAGCAGCACAGCTTCGCCTTATTTTGATTTGTTTTTTTGGCCTTTAATTTTAGCCTTTGAATAAAATTGAGTTAGTGTATACAAAATAATTAAAATGTTGATATAAATTATGTCTGGTCATTTTATTCAGAGATGAGAAGGGTTATGCATGGAAAGGTATGTAAATAGAATAGAAGGTACAGCTACTCTCTGTAATAAAATAATAATAGATATAGCTTGGGCAGATAATTTTAATTATATTTATTATTATATCTGGTGTAAAAAATTAGATTGCACAGGAATTGGTGGACAGAAGGATTAGCAGTCGAACTTTATTGAGGGGTAGAAAAATAAGCTGTGGTAATAGAGGCCTATATTCGATTTGGTATACAATTATATTTTGCAACATTTAAATAAAATCAATATGAATAAAAATAAAGAATAGGCAACAATTATAATATTGTAGGCGATAGTAGACTCTAGTATTACAAGGTGTACCTTTTAGCTGATAGGACTATTTTGGTTACTTTGGCGGAGGTGACATTACATCCTTACTTAATTCAAATTTGACAGATTTAAATTAGAAATTTAATTCTACCAGGAGCTTCTAGGATCAATGCCAAATTAAATCTAGTGTTCCATTGGTACCGTTTTATCTGTAGACATGCAGATTTGTATAGACTATTGATCCATAGGGTACTAAGATAAGTCTTGTTTACGTGATGATTAAGAAAAATATTTTGAATAGTTTGGATAAGTAATTGATACTTGCAACCTTTCTCGTATAAGAATTAAAGTTTATAATAAATAATTATTTTAACTACAAATGTAGATGAATCCGACCTTTGTTTATTAAAGATCGGGGCGTTCAAGGACACCGAGATTGAGCTCAGGGCTTGGAGAGCGAGAAGCCGAAGGGCTATCGGATTTCGAGGGGAAGTAGAATGTACCAGTGCAGCTCCCGTCGCTTGCCTTCTCTCTGAGAGAGAGTTGATGCTTGGGATGGCCATGAAGAGATATGCGGATTTCTGTCAACTCGCCATCAGTGCAGTAGAGGCCCATTCCAGCACGCCACTGGGGGATGGCGTGGAAGAAGTCGCTGGCGGTGTAGTTTGCTCCTGGGTAAACGCCATGGGTACTGAGCTCTTGAATGATGTCAAACTGCGTGTACAGAGAGAGGGTCACGGTAAAGTAACGAATCATCTCGTTCCATTCAAAGTCATTCAAGTAGCATCTCGATTCCACAGTTGACAGGCAGGTGCCATGTTTATTCCACTCGTTGGCCCAAAGCCTTGCGTTTCTTGTGGGCCAGTAGGTCTCCATCACTTTCTTGAATCCAGAATCCAAATATACCGCAGTCTTGACATCTTCAGCTCTGATATTAGTTGTCCGGCAGCCGGTGGGGGGCGCATAGCCTGTGCGACAATCAGATGGCCACAACCCATGGATAGTGAAGGCATCGATAGGCTGCCGCTTATCCCAGAACTGGCTAAAGACAAGCCTCCCAAGCTCAGGCACGCAGCATCCATCGTACTTGCGCATCTTGCAGGTGCGTGCGTGGTCAGGGCACTCATCCTTCAGCTTCCCATGCAGAAGGGGGCTGACCTCGGGCACAAAGTTCAGCCGCAAGTCATCGTTCTGGTAGCCATGGTTATACAAGAAAAAGTCAAGTTTATCCATTTTCTTCTAAAAAAACCAAGACTTGAATAACCTTATTTATACCCTTCCATCTCGTTTAGATGAATCCAATTGTCACTTTTGATGAAAAATTCGTGAAGGCTAACACATTTTTAAAACATCAACATATAAACATTCAATTCACATGCCAATGTAAGACAAATAAACGATACGCTAATTAAGTTTCCTTCTAAACCCAAGTGTTCCCGATACATTCTCAATCTATACCCAAAATTTATACTACAGTCCCAGGTTGCTGACTAGTTTAAACTATCTTATGCTATAAAAAACTAACTGAACCACCCGAATTGGTTAAACTTAACCGAAATCAATTCTAACGTATCCTCCTCATAAGAGGCTGTACATGATTAGTAAACTGGGTACTGAGAGCGCCTTGATTCAGGAAAAGAATCGAAAGCCAATCAATTCTGTGCTACACATAAAGATGGCGCAAAAAGCTTAGATGGAAGTCAAATCTCCATTACAATTCTGCCACCACCCTCAAATATATGGAATCAAGGAACTCAGTTTAATGTAATAAACATAAAATACTTTTTAAAAGGCAATCGATCATTTTCAAATAGTATTTAAATAAAAACTAATCTTCTTATTTCTAATAAAGTACTAAGCATCTTGCGATGATTTTAAACGAAAAAACCAAATTTTAAATTTTTCTTAAAAGTATCCTGAAGGTATTTAGTTTTAAATCAATTAGTTGGATTCATATTCATCTTCAAAATTTAAAAAAATAGCTTGGTTCATGATTCATGATTACTTAAAGTTACTTCATTACCGAAAACTAAACTTGATGAAAGCTTGACTTGAGCATTGGGGATTTTGGAGATACATATTTGCGAGTAGCTTTAAAGGTGTGATCTAGCAGCCCCCTTTCCGAAAGAAATAACAGTTCTCAACTCCTAGCTAGAGCTTTGCAATCAGTAAATAAGTATTAGAATATACATCAAAATAAACTTACTTATAAGTGTCGATTATATACTTCTAAAAGCTAAACGCTCCCTGAAAAAAGTTCTACAGGCTCGCCAAGGTCCCATCCAAACCCAAGTCAACTTTCTCAGATCACACAGAGTTGGTCTATGTGCCACACTCTCACGTAACACAACTTTTGGCCTTGGCTTTATCAGGCAAGTGCTGCTCGGACATAACCCCCGATAAATTCTCGAGATTAAAGTCATCAGTTTGCTTCACCCCATGGACCTGTATAGACTGGGTTTAATCAAGAAAATATACAACATTAATCCTATTTTCCTTTATAAGCCATCACCAAACTCCTTTCCTGTCTGCATCCCACCCTCCCCGGAAAGCTTGCTTTGCTGCCGGCAGACAAATATCTAACCTCTGCCATAACTAAATCTGGACTCAGGCTTGCCAGCTATAGGATAGATAAGCTTGGATTAAACAGTGAGCCAAGAATCCTGCCGCAGCATCGTTGGTTACTCCCTCTCGGGAAATCATTTCCCAGAGAAATGGCTTGATTATCAAGTAGAAGGTGGCCCCAAGATAAGTACAGATATTCTACCTGGATCAACCCCCAAGTTCCAAGGGTATCATCCAAAACCGGATGATATCCATGATCTACACAGATTCTATGTGGAATATCAGTTAGCTATGTCATTCCCTTTCTATATTCAGTAAAGATACCATTATCTTCTTAAATCTCCCCCTTATTTTGTAATATTTACTTATCAGAAGTATACACTTGACTGTGGTAGCTCATGAAGGTTCTTAACATTTACCTCACTTGAACAAAAATGCCTGCAAAGAAAAATATGCAGGAAATAGCACTTCATACTGACCTGACAACCTACAAATAAGGACAAGCTTCCCTGGATGAGTATGCCGCCTTCAACACTGTCCTTGCATTTATTCAACAGCTTTAATGCCTTGCCACGTAAGGAACCTTGGATTAATCCGCTTAACAGGTAACACCTGTGATATCTCCTGCAGTATTCCAGCACATTGGCTCCACAGAGATAGGTGCCTTTAATGGCTTAAACTGAGGTACCACAATCCTATGGACCTAGAACCATCAAACTAAATCTGATCAAGTTGGTTGCCCTCATTGACTCTGGGTAAATCAAATCTTTCTCAGAGCCACTGGAATCACCCCTAAACTTGTTAATGAAGAGTTTGAAGCAAATAAGACTCTATAAAGGGTATGGGCTGGGCCCTAATTAAGAGGGCCTTCATGGAGAAGCTTACACATGATGACACTGATGAAACATCTCTTTCAGAGCTTAGGAGACTCATGGTGATGGGAATTATAGATGAAACCAGGAGTTTTCAAGGCTGTGGCAGTGGTAGAAATCACCTCTGATGCAAACAGAGTAGGAGTAGAGCTGGATCTAACTTTAATTGATATAGATCCATCCACTTTTGGGTCTGTTTTGATCAGAGCTGGATCCAATTACTGCCACTGCTCTGGAGACCAAAGTACAGCTCTACCTGCAAGTGTATCAGCATTGGATCACCAGATGTTTGAGATTTTATGAACTCCTAACCAGGCAAACCTCTATGATGGACTCCCACTCTACTTCATAAGGAACTTCAGGTTAAAGATCTTCACCAACATATAGAAGCCTTCCAGGAAGGAAACCATGGGGCTCAAAAAAACTGTGGTCACTACCAGGCTGTAAAACCTTCATGAGAGCAGCACCCAGAAAGGACGCTTTCCCTGAAAGCAGACCTTGGAACTACAAACTCTGATCCCAGAGGAGAAACTCATATAAATCAAGCCAAAGATATGCTGAGCACCAAGGGAACCCCCTGGAATAAGAAAGGGACAGGGTGTGTATGGGTGAGCCGCTCTTTTCTGCATAGAAAGACCTGTATGAGGACCAGGATGTGGACTCAATCACCATACTCCAAGTACCTCCAATAATCCACCACAGCTTGTCCTTTAACCTAGAAATGAGTTGCTCACCTACCCTTTCTGCCTCTGATGCTACCCTAGCCCAGCTTAATTAGATAATGGAGTGGTAAGGTATCTACCCCACAAAAGAGCCCCCCAAACTTGCAGAGCTTCCCATGCCAGAGGCAGTATAAAGCAAGGATTATGGGGACAGCAGAGATGTAAAGGTGGTCATCAAAGCTCAACCATATTGAGGGCAGGGAAAAGATACCTAGGTCACCCCAGGAGGCCCAGGTATACATTTACCTAAACATGGCATGGTGCAGGGGCTAGATCAAATGGGCAGACCAAGCCCCACATTAGCTTGAAAAACCTACCCTTTCCAGATACTGGGGGTGCACAGGCATGTCTACCCCACCCACCCTGATACCCTCATCAAAGACCAAGGTTTTTACTGCTGCTGCTGCTGAAAGGAGAAAAGAAATCCTATCAAGAACAGCTGGAATGCTTGTACCAACAAGATGATTCAATTCAATGATCAAAAACCTCACAAGAGCAAGATTAAGTCAACCAAAAGCTTGTCCAGGAATTCCTGAGCAACTTATAGCAACAGTACTCAGACTTCCCTCTGATAGAGGCATGCATCCTAAGAGTGAACGTTAATAAGCGTTTCAAAGACCACATTGATCCACCAGCTAGCCCCATAAAATATTGGGCACCTCAAAGGAGTTCCTAGACCAGGTACTGATGAAGCAACTTATCTGATTCTCCAAGTCTACGTTTAGTGCAGCAGGTCACCTTGTGGACAACATAAGTGGTGATATACACCATGGTATGTACAACAGAGCCCTTGACAAAGTTATAGCAGAGAACCAGTACTATGGTGTTCCAGCTCATTGGTCACTGTGAGATGCCCTGGGTCAAAGCCAGGTGCTGACTGGATGGGGGTGCCATTCTCCAGATAGGGCAACTTCTTGGATGGTGGCTTATACTTGGACTGCATGGCGGCAAACTCCTCTAGTACCTTTCCTATGATGCAACAAGCATCTCCTCCATAACTCTTAACATCTGCTTAATGTAGTCCATCCTTGGGATGATACTAATCTTTGCATAGTCTCTTGAACTCTCCACTTATGAACTCTCTGCCTCTGGTGGTCATCTCCAAGTGTTTGGTCAATATGTCCCATGCTTCATCAGAGGTCTTGCTTGTTGCAAACCTTTAACAGCTCTGGAAATAAACATCTTCTTCACCTGAAATAGGATATAAAATTTAATGTACTTTGTCCATTGGAAACTATGCACAACTGGGAATAATAGATAGGGATTAAGTGTAGCTTTTATTGTACTCAGAAGAAAGGTCCCCTTATAAACCTTCTGTGATATGGCCTTTTTTGTGGGAGAATTTGATTGGGTTGCCAAGTCTTGGAGTCCTTGCTTACTTCTTGGAATCTTTGTACTTGGTCTTGGGCTCCTTGTCCTTGGTCCTGAAGTCCTTGATCTGTCCCTTCTATCCCACTTCTTGGATTATTGGTCTTGTTCTACCTAGCTCTTGGCCTTGTAATTCTTCCTGGTGATCCTGGGCTCCTGCTCCTATGTCTTGGGCTCCTTGTACCAGGTTATGGCTTTTGAAATACAAAAAATCCTCCTTGTGTAAATCTGTTCCCCTTTAAAAGCTCCCTGTTTTGTTTGTTTTCCCTTTCTGACCCTTTTTTTCAGGCTTAAACTATCCAGTTTTCTTGCTCTACAATATATCAAACTTCTTTACTTACTTCAGCCAATCAGAGCAGACTTTTATCTGCCACATCCCTTATGTTTTAGGCTTTTCCCCTTCAGTTTAACCAATGGAAAACATAAATCAAACAGGCTTTGGCCTGCAGACAATCTGGCGTCTGGATTGGCCTGTTTTGCCAAAATATTTCTCTGGATGACCTGCTCATGACCCTAGTTTAAACATGTTGTCCTCTTGCTCTGGAAAACCCATGGCTCTGCATTTTGAATGGTTTCCCCATAATACCTGCTACATTTTGCTAGGTCAATTTATATGTTTCTGTATATGTTTTACTTAATGAATTTTTGTATCTTAATTTATTCAAAGTTTTTCTGTGTTTTTCCTGTGTTCTTTCCCCCTCAGCAAAACCCAAACCCATCTGTTGCTTGATCCATACCCCTCTTAATGCCCCAGAAAAATTCAGCCTTTGTCATTAGAGTTTCCCTTTACTGTTTCTGTCTGCACTTGCTTCCCCTAAATTAATCAATCCAAATAAAATACTATTCATGTTTTGACTGTTTTCCCCCTTTATATTCAATTATTTATTTCTTAAATATTTCTTTCTTTCTTTCTTTCTATATTTTCTTTTCTTTATAATTTCTTCTATTGATTCTTCTTTTTTCTTTTATTTATTTTTAATTTTCTTTTATCTCTTTTAAATCTTGTATTTCTTAACTTCTATTCTTCTCTGTCCCCAGCCTCTTCTGATAGCCTTTACCTAGGTCTTCTTCTTCTTGTTGCTGCTCACCACAATTGTCTTTCCCCTATTCTTCTAGTCTCCATCAGTCAACACCCCAGACTCAAGCAATTATTATCCACAAGTCAATCAACTTAGACTAGACCCCCATCAGTGATCTACACCTTAGGCCATCAGCACCAGACACTCCCCATGTCTGACCATTGTTTTTACTCACTCAAGTAGTTAGTTTGAGCTTTCAGTTGCAAAGTAACCATATTTACTTCCCATAAACCTCCAAATCATTAAGTTCTGCAGCTTTTTCTCCAGACAGCCACCTCAATGATGCTCTAAGCATATCCAATCTTGACTAGTAGCTTCAACATTGCCTCAAAACTACTTGAAAATTATGGAGAGAAACTTTACACCTCCATCCTAGATAAATTTAACTACCTGCATTCTTACTCTCCTCAATTTTCACCACTTACTCACCATTCTACAGCATGTACCAAGACCCAATCCATTTTAATTCTTCTTCTATCACTGCTGCTCCTTATATGCTCATGCTAGATATGTGTATACTTTGGCGCAGCCAAGGGACACAATAGGAAATCATAAAAGTAGGATTTGGTTTATACTAAGCCAGAGGTTAGTCTTCAGGAATGAATAAGGAATTTACTTTAAGGCCTCAGGGATGATAATGATCAGACATCTCCTCTAGCTACAACTAGGGAGATAGCGCTGAAGTACAGAAATGATTACTAAGAGAAAGTGTGAATAGAAATTGATTTTAGTGGGTGAATCTAAATGATTCTTATGTGGCAATTGTTTACCATAAAACATTAGAAGCAAGATAGATCACTGGCCACTCTCATAAGTGGGTCAAGGATCACTCATGTCATCAGTTGGAATGTAAATGAGTCCTTCACCCAATTTAGAGCAAACTCCATTTCAAGGAGAGAAAGAAAAATGAAGGATTTTGCACTTGAAATGTGATCCCATCAAAGGAAAAATTGATAATGCATGAAAATCAGAATTCACAACAAGATAAATCAATAAACAACTAATATTAACCTTTCTCAAGTAATTATTCCTTCCTTGGCCAATATTAGCCCCACCTGCAAAACTGCTCACATGTGGATCATCACAATTAGTTAATATCATAGGGCTTAACTTCTACAAGATTATAAAAAATTAATGTCTTATTGCCCTGTATGCAACAGGATATTCTGGACCTCCTTGAGACCTGTGTGCTATGCAAGAATAACATGTCAAAGCCTGCTCTGCCCAGCTCAGTCCTACCCATCAAGGCTGTGGAACCATTTGAACAGTGGGCCTTTTAAATTGTTAGTCCCCTGTCCAAAGATAAGCCAGGGAAGGGGTGCATCATCACAGCCATTTAATATTTCACATGCTGGCCTGTAGTGTGGGCAGCCACTAACTGCACTGCCACATACATTGCTCAATTCATTGGTAAGGAGATTGTGGCGCGTTTTGGATGGCCCAATAAACTAATCACCAATGGTTGGTCTGAACTTTTGGGCAAGTTATGAATGTAAGTTTAGTGTCTTTAATGCCAGGTATTGTACATTCCAGTTGGAAAGCCAATAAATTGGGGGAAACAGTTAACCAAATAAATAGATTTAAATCAAACTGTCAATTGAAAATGGGTTACTGTCACTCCAGTTTGTCATCATAGTCTGATTACCCCAAGCAAGTTGACACTGATAAATAGATGTGATCTGAGGTCACCTGTTACAACCTTGTTTATCAGAACAGCCATAAGAAATTAATCACACAAGGGTTTTTTGCATGCTGGACCAGGTACTCTTTGGGATGATGGGACAGAACAGGAGCCATGGGTTCAGATGGTATTGCTAAGCTGGTAATTTTGGTACCTTTGAAAGTTTCCAATGGTTCAACTCTAAGGGTTGATCCTCCCTAAAAGTTACTTGATAAAACTAAATTATCCCCTAGTCTAACATATTTTATAAATGCATACAGTAGTGTGTCTACTCGGCTACATCCCTTATAAACTGATCTTGGATCAAGTCATAATAGGAAGATAGGGGCCTTGTTGCAGATCCTGAATGGATTAGACGTAAAGTTGTCCACCTAGGATTAAGAACAGAACAATTGCGCTATTGCATCCTGATTTTACTAGTGATAAAGACTTTAAAACGCCTCTAAAACACGTGTTCAATTTGCCTTTTGAATGCGCATAAGGCACAGGCTTCACTTCCAAGATTAATAATAGAACAACAAAGTTATTTATATCTACCTCCTTAAGAAAAGCCGCATGGAACTGGTTGTTCTCTTGTGCGGGACTTTTAGCTGTGCCAATCCACTCTCCTCCATTAGGGAAGTCCTTCTTTCTGTGCCTCCCTGCCCCTGGTGGCAATTCTCCCACCTCACACTATATAAGTGTGATAATATAATAATAAAAGCCAGTTTTTTTCTTTACACCTTTATATTCTTCTGTCCTGTCACAGGCTGCCACTATAACATCAACAGGTATAGTAATAAGAATTAGGTCCCTGATTAACTGTTTGTAGAGACTAGCAACTCTTTGCTGCAACTTTTACAACAGGCCTGTTCTGGTTTTTTCAGTGTCCATGCCTCTAAGCACTAACCCAATGCCCGCCAATCTTGGAGTCTTTGCTCTCAAAACTGAGACTGCCACTATTTTTTAATGTCCGTAGATTTATTCAGAGGATTCTCTGATTATGTCACAGTAATCCATTTAGGGCCACTTTAGTCAGGATTAATTATTGTGTTAAATCCTAGCTGTTCCTTTGGAAATTTCACTAAATGGTGTTTGAAGCTTCAGTGGTGGTTAATCATCAACTCCCTATGAATTTAGGTGGTTAATCCACATCATCTGGAGACCACTTTATACTACCCTTCCATCTCTGTCCCAATGAAGGTGTACTGAGTGAAAAATAACCTTGAACTTGTCAGCACCACTCCATATCACTCCAAGCCAATCAGTGTGTAGAGCCCCTAAATGTTTCCCTGGTCTGATGCATTGACAAATCATCCCAGAAGCACTCAAATAATGCTTGGACTGAACACCTCCCTAATACCCTACTCATCCTGCAAGCCAGAATCAATTGTGGCACAGGATTCAGTCATAGTATGTTGGGCTTTTGTTGTGTTCTGAGGCGCGACACAGACACACAACGGGGAATCCTAACCTTAGGATTGGATTTGTACTAAGTCTTGGTTAGATGGCAGGGAAGGCTATGCAATTACCTTGTAGCCCTGGATGAATAATCTCTACTAGTTGTGGCTAGAGAGAGGCGCCAAAATACTTGAAAACACAAAGACAGAAATGTGAATAGAAATTAAATTTTATTGGGTATAAAGATTGGGAATATATATTGTTTATCAATACCACAAAACAATACCAGGACATTAGGATCACTTGCCACAGGCATTAGTGGGGCAAGTGAGTTGCGCAGAATCAGGAAAACAAACAATTGAATTTCCCAGTTTGGAAACAGATTCATTTGAAGGAGCAAAAGCAAAAGCAAGGGATTTGTCCTCAAAATAACCCAAAAAAGGCAAAATCAAAACAGTTTGAATAGCGGTATTCACAACATTGCCCCCTTCTAGATTGGCCTTAGGGGGGTAGTACTTGCAGAGAAACTTGGCATGCACTCAGGCAAATGGACGGCCACTAGAGAGGATTTTCAAAGTGTACTCTGACCCTTGTTTGAAGTTTACTTCTAAAGGCCCAATCCACAACGTATCTAGCTTGTGAGAGTGTCTTCCTACTATATGTTGATGATAGAGAACATTATCTCCAATGCTAAACTCAGGCAAGGGAGAACGTCCAGCATTTTCAGGAGAGAGCTCAAGCATCTTGGTCTTATACACAGATGTATACGCAGTGGCTTGTATGTTGATTATTCATTTGAATAAGTTTTTGATGTGGACATCAGGGTCCATGGCTGTGTCAGAAGAGATTAGGGGCCCCCAGAAGCAACAGAGTGGTGGCCTTGCGCCCATACAGCATAGCAAAGGGGGAATACCCTGTGACACAATGTTTGCTGAGGCAATAGGCAAAGAGAGAAGTAGGTAAGTATAAATCCCAGTTTGTCACATCAGAGTAAGTGAGTTTTCTCATGACAGAAACTAAGGTTGAATTAAAACACTCTATAGCCCTGTTAGTGGAAGGGTTATAGGGATCTGAGAAGGATTGATGAGATCCTAGAGCCTTGACAACAGAAGTCACCAAATTAGCATTGAAGTTAGTTCCATTTTCTGACAACAATACTTGAGGGCAGTCATGGCAATAGAATACATCTTGCAGAAGGAAGGCTGCAGTTGTCTTAGCAGTGATATCCTTAGTAGGGCAAGATTCCACCCATTTGCAGAAATGATCAACAGCAATTAGGATGAAGCAGCAACCTGAGCAAGAGCTGGGTAGAGGCCCTACAGCATCAATGCTGACAGTGTGGAAGGGGTGTCGTGGAGGGACTAGCTTGAACTTGTGAGAGGCAGCTCAAGGTTGTTGGAGCTGACAGTCATGACAACTAACAATGAATTATGGAATCAGAAGGCAGAGGTTCTCCCAGAAATAGTTCTTCTGGAGCCAGTCATAGGTCTTGAAAATGCCTCCATGTCCAGTCTCCTTATGCGCTTGGAGCACCAACAAAAGGCAAAGGCTAGGGTGTACATAGGGCAGGTATTGATCATGCACCTTTTTGGAGAGCTGGTTGTCAAAAATGAGAGTGTTCTCATATAGCTTATAAAGAGCAGTTTGAATCTCTTCAGTCTTGTTCTCCCAGGAAGAAGGATCTCTGATTAGTTCATATAATTGATCAGCTTTAGCAGGGTGTAGAGCAAGGATAGGCATTTGGGAAAATCCATCAGCGTTTTGGTGTTGGATCCTGGGTCAATATAGCACTTTGAAGTCATAGCCCTGCAGGCAAAGAGCCCATCTAGCTAGTTGTCCTTCTGATTCTTTGAGCTGCTGCAGCTACATGAGTGAAGCGTGGTCAGTAATCACAGTGTAATGAGTGCCATAAACATAATGACATAATTGTTTGACCGCATGCAGTACATCAAGGAACTCTTTCTCTGTGATACTATAGTTCTTCTCATGTTTTTGAGGACACAAGAAGTATACACTACAGGGTGATCCACTCCTTCATCATCTAGTTGGGCCAGAATGGACCCAATGTGTCAGGGATCCAGTCTTGAATGGCTGGTCTGCCGTTTTTGGGGATCACTTGGGCTGAAATTTTGCAGGCAGGGCCCACCACAAGAGAGGAGCTAACTTTAGAAGGTAGTAAGCAGACTTCCTCACCAAAGACCACGGGCAAGAGGCTGGTATGATGGTGTCCATCACCCCTGTGAGGGTGATGGACACTATTCCAAAGAGCTTGCTGATATGGTTGGTTGGGAGGTCAGGCAAAGAAGCAGGCATAGGTTTGGGTGTCACAGGAAGTTCCATATGGATATTATAGGCAGGAAAGTAGTTGAATTTTCCTCTAAATAATTTTGTTGTTGAGAATATCCACAGGCCTTGATGGTTGTATCTAACAGCAGATTGTATGCGGGCTAAAGGATTGAGTTCAAGTATCTTTTCTGGGGTATAGTCCTTGTACTTGGGCTTCAAGGGGTAATTGTTGAAGTGAACAGGCCCAAAGGGGGCACCAAGTGGACAGAAAACTGCAGGCGGTGGGCCAGGAGATCTTGAACTGAATTGGTAGAAAGCAAATGCAAAATAAGGCAATAGCTGTATAAGCCAAAGTAACATAATCTTTATTCAAAAATGGCAATAAGTTTGGAGCCCGGGGTCCTTTGGTCTATATAGCACCCTACCTCCAAACTTAACATTTTCCATGGGGGGGGTTCATCAGGGCATTGGGAAAGGCAGGCCTGGGGGAACTGGGTACTTGGGTCCAGAGACAGCAAAATGGCACTGGTCCTAGGAGTTCTTTCATTAGTCAATAATCTCAATTTAGCTACCTGATTATCTTGCTTTAGTGTTGTGGTCATGGGACAGGGTTGCAGGCCTGTGCCTCTTTCCTGGATTGGCTTCTGATTAGCCACTGATGTAGACTTCAATTCATGAAGCTAATAGTTGCCGCTTCAGCACCTCCATTAGGCGCTGTGATTAGTCTTACATTTGGTGCAATAATTTCCTTGGTTTAGCCTGTTATACTACATGTCCCATCATTCTTTATAACAGCTCACGGGGGCTTAATCTCAGAAAAGCGTGGGTGGGCAGTCTCACGGTCCACAGGCCAAGCAGTCCGGGGGAATCCAGGGTCAGGGTTTGATTCCTGCTCCTGGGCCCGGGTTTCCAGAGAGGAAGAATTGTCAATCCTGACACAATGGCTAGGTTAATAGCATCTGTGTAAAGGATGAATTCCTTATCATAGTCAGGATACACCAAGATGGGAGCCTCTTTGAGTTTTTGCTTAAGAGTCTCAAAGGCATGTTGTTGACTAGCGGTCCATTCAAAGAGGACATTGCATAACAGTTGAACCAGCAGCTCACTAGTGTCAGAAAAGTCAGGTATAAACTTTCTGTAGTAACCTATCATGCCCAGAAATACTTATACTTCTTTCAGATTGGTAAGTGGAAGCATTTTGTTAATGGCCTCAACTTTCTTGGTCATAGGACAAATTCCAGTCTGGGTTACTTCATGGCCCAAGAATTCAAGACATTCCTTGAAGAAAGAACACTTTGATGGAGTCAGTTTGAGACCAGCCTCTCAATTTTTTTAGGAACACTTCCTTTAGGTGGGCTAGGTGATCAGTAAAGGTTGCGCTGAAGACCATTATATCATCCAAGTACACCAAGACACATGAAAGCTTCAGGTCACAAAGAATAGAGTCCATGGCCTGTTGGAAGGTAGCAGGGGCATTATATAGTCCTTGTGGCATACATGTAGGCTCAAAAACTCCTTCAGAAGTGATAAGCGCAGCTTTTTGCCTATCTTCAGGAGAGAATTCAAATTACCAGTAACCAGATTCCAAGTCCATAGCTGAGAAGAACTTAGAGCCTCTAAGGCGGTGGAGAGCATCATCAATACGTGGCAAGGGGTAAGAACCCTTCTTAGTTAAGGAATTCAACCATTGATAGTCCATCACAATGTTGTGACCTCCATCCTTCTTCTTCAGTATGATCAAATGGAAGGCCCATGTACTTTAGGAAGGAGCAAGTAACCCTGTGTCTGATAGTTGTTTGAGCTCCTTAGACACCTGAGCGTCTTCTACTTGACTACAGCAGTAAGGTTTAGCTTGGAAGGGGGGAGCATCACTAGTATTAATTTGATGAATAACTTCTTTAGATAGACCTTAATTAGTGCTATCTTTAGCAAAGATATCTGAAAACTGATCTAGAAGGTCAAGCACCTCTTTCTGTTGGACTGGAGATGGTTGTGGAAAGTCTTGAGTGGTGAGCAGAGATAGGACCTGTGGCTTGTCTTCAGGTAAGTTAAAGTCCTGGAAGGTACCAAAGAGATGTAGGGATAGCACATCAGGAGCATTCAGAAACTTGCCATAACCAACAACCTGGCCTCTGGACACAGTTATGGGGAGGACTGTTAAGTTGGCTACTAACAACTGGACAAGTTCTTTGTGAGAGACATCCAAGAACCCTGGGCAGAGGTAGGGTTCATTGCGGCCTAGTAAGAGAGGAGAGTGTAACTCTAATAATGTGCGCTCAGGCAACTTGTATGATATCTGAGAGTCCATGATGACTTGAGAGCCAGGGAGAATAATCACAGCAGAAGTGGCCAGCAGTGGAATCCCTTCAGACGCTGGGCAGGCCATAGGCAGACACTTTGGTTGGAGGAGTGGGTACGGTACTTCAAAGTGAAGACGCCAGTATGGTACTCTAAGGTACATGTCTTAAGGCGCTTCCCAGGAACTTTGACTAGTTTATCAAAGATCAAAGGGACTTTGCACCCTAAGATAGAGAGGTAACTGTCTTTTAAATTGATGATCCCATTGTATTCCCTAAGGAATTGAGTACCAACTAGAAGATTGTAACTCTCATTCTCCAGGACCACAGCAGGCGCGGCTAAGAGTAGCTTGCCAAACCACATAGGGAGTGCAGAGTATGCCCCTATAGCAAGAGTCATGGACAACCCAGCTTTACCATAAGACTGGTGGTAATTGAGGTCAGGGGCAAGTTTGAGCTTCTTGACAAGCTTTGAGGAGACAACATTAACAGGAGACCCTGTGTCTAAGACAGCCTTAATTTTCACCTTTTGGATGGATATTTCCACACAAGTGGTAGTACAACCAAAGGGAGGGAGGATAGCCAGGATATCTTGGGCTTTGGCTAGCTCCTTGTCCCACTTTTCAATCATGCATATCAAGCCTGGAAACTACTTGTAGACCGTCTGGAGAGGGAGCAAGACTGAGACATTTTTGAACACAGCGTCAGCAATTTCAGCGGCTTCTTCAGATGACTCTAATAGCACAGGAGACCTCTTTGCTTGAGTGGGGTATGGACAAGAGACAATCTCCTTAGCTTCAGACAGAGGCTTGGAAGTTGTTGTAGCTTTCCCAGAGCATAGTTTGTAAGAGACTGCAATGGTTTTGGGGACTGCTAGAACTGATTATCTATAGGCATAAGAATCATCAATATCTGAGTTATACATATCAGAGTCATCAGAAATACCATGGAACAGTAGCAGAATGGGAGGCATTTCAGTGTTGGCAGGCTCCAAGTCTGTTATAGACAGGGGAATTGGAGGATACTGGGAAGGATTGTCAACCAAGAGCATCTCTGCCTCTAGGTTGACTGTTCTTTTCCCGCCTGCTCTTTGGGATCAGCTCCTTCAACCCAAGGGTTGGTGTAGACTTGGGAATAGTGACCTATCTGACCACAGTTATTGCAACTATGGAGTCAAGGAGGATTCTGCAAGTTCATAGTGAGGATACAAGGGCCACGGGAGGAAAAACCAGAGTTAGAGGCAGCTCACAACTCATGTACAGCAGCTCCAGAGTGGTTCAAGTGCATATCCTGAAATTATGTCTTTATGCTCTTCATAGAGGAGAGCATGGCTTTGTGAGCTTTGAAATGAAGGCACAGAAGTTGATTAACTTTGAGAGCTTGAGCGCAAGCCATGTAAGCCTCATGCACTGTTAACTGCCTGCTAGCTATCAATTGCTGTCCTTTCATATAGAACCTGTCTACAAACTTGGCCAACATCTCTTTGGTCTTAAAAGCAATATGCATAAAAGCGTCCTTATTCACTTCCAAACTAAGTTTTCCACCAAACTCATCAATCAAAAGCTGTTTCATCTCTTCCCAAATCTCAATTTTGGGCAGCTCCAGAACTACCACCTCCTAACAGGTTGGGTGCAAGCAGGTTGGAATGTGCTCCTTTTTAGCCTCATCAGAGGCCCTTTGCATAGCTGTTTTTTAGATGGTCAGGAATGATGCAATGGTGGGTGTTTTAGGGTCAAAGACTTGTTTGAAGATAGGTTTGAAGTTTTCTTTGGGAGTAGGGACACAATTATTACTATTGAGCACATTTATACATGGGGAGAATTCAGTCTCAAATTCAGAAGGGGGCTCTTGTGCCCACAATTGGCGGACGCTCTCTTCAAGAGTGGTCAAGATCTCAGAGGTGTGGACACCCACATTGTTGGCCAGGTCATTCTGTTGTTTAGCAACATCTAAGCGTTGACCATGTGTGGTTGCCACAGTAGAAAGCTCAGCCAACCAGGAGGTCAGAGAAGGTTCTACTGAGAGGCAAGGGGCAAACCTGTTGTTTACCAAGTCAATTAACTCACTCATTTCTTGAACCTCCTTGTCAAGACTGGAGTGATCCCATTTCAGATGGTACACTTCATTGGCTAGAGCAATCAACTCTCTAGCACATTAGATCCAGGATTTCCCAGGCAGTTTAGGGCATCATCCATCTCTGTTGATGACCTCAACTGGGCTAGCGGTAGTTGCCACAATCTGGCGTAGAGTGGCAACTTCTTGCTGTAGCTCAGCAACTTGAGTTGTCAAAGCAAGCACCTGAGGGTCTGGCTATGATGGGTCTGCTGAGCGTCCTTGACATCAAGTGTACACATGTAGCTCTTGAATAGCATCACATAGCTTCTGTTCTCTATCCATCAGGTCATCAGATGGGGGAGAAGGAGGAACATCTGGCTTGGGCGTAGACAACTCATTTACTTGAGCTTGAAACTTGACAATGGCGGCAGCTTTAGTAGCCCTCACTTGATCAAACTCTTCATCAAGATTGCAGAGACCTCTAGTGGCAAGGTCTGCCACCTGTTGCAGCTGGTCAAAGGAGTAAGTACTAAACGCATTGAGCAGTTGCACAAGTCATTTGAAATCAGAGAATTAGGCATTCAGGGTGGAGTCTACTTGAGTTTGACAGAGCTGTTCTAGCTGGTAAAACTAATGCAGAAGTTCTCTGATGTACTCAGGGATGGACTGGCGCATTTGCTTTATGGAAGTAACCAAGCAAGCCTGGGAGGTAATGGAGCGGCGTTAGTTATCAGATACCAAGGGAAACAGGGAGTGAATCCACTGTTGGTAAGCAGAAAACTGATCCCAGTGATTAGTGACGGTAGCTTGAAGAGACAAAATCTCCTGAATGTGGAGTCCTAGCACCATTTTATGGTGGGTTAAGGCGGGTTGTATGAAGGAAGACAATAGATGTTCAGAGGAGCCAGCCGCCGCAAGAAGATGCTGTGGAAATTGCAGAGCCACAATCAATTCATAGTATTCAGCTCAAATGAACTGTAATTGGAGGCAATGGATGGCCCCATTGTGGGCTTATCCAAGGGCAATAGCCATGACTTGTTCTAAGTTGGAGTTACCCATGGGGTATGCTACTATACAGGGACTATTTCTGAGGTTCAATACAGTGGGGACAATAGGCGGGTCTGAGATGTCTTCCTTGATAGGAGGACTGGTGATTTCAGGTCAAGATGGCTCTTGTATAGGAGGAGGAAATGGACCTGAAAATGTGGTGGTAAAAGGGATAAACAAGGGGCTTATAGCCCCTGTAGTGAGCACCATTTTTGTTGTGTTCTGAGGCGTGGCACAGACACACAATGGGAAATTCTAACTTTATAATTGGATTTGTACTAAGTCTCGTTTAGTTGGCAGGGAAGGTTATTAGGTTACCCTGTGACCCTGAATGATATATCTCTACTATTTGTGGCTAGAGAGAGGCGCCAAAGTACTTGGAAACACAAAGACAGAAATGTGAATAGAACTTAAATTTTATTGGGTATAAAGGTTGGGAATATATATTGTTTAACAATACCACAAAACAATACTAGGACATTAGGATCACTTGCCACAGGCATTAGTGGGGCAAGTGAGTTGCGCAGAATCAGGAAAACAAACAATTAAATTTCCCAGTTTGGAAACAGACTCATTTTGAGGAGCAAAAGCAAAAGCAAGGGATTTGTCCTCAAAATAACCCAACAAAGGCAAAATTGAAACAGTGTGAATAGCAGCATTAACAACAGCTTTGGCACTCCTGATGGCATGACAGGGTTAGGTGAGAGCAAGTTAGAAACAACTGTCCCTAGAAAACTATCTCTCACAGCCACTTCCTCATTATCCCAGTGGCAGGCCAAAGCCCACAATCTTGAACAGAAACATATCAAGGGGGCAACAAGGAGTCTTGATATGTCATAGGGGTTTGGTCAATACCCTCAACCCAAATTTGGGGAAACTTGAACCTAATCACCTTGGGCCCTTCTGAGTGGTTGCTTTCTACAGCAATCAGGAAACTGTGGTGAAATCAACTCACTGGTGCTTGACTCCCTGGTGATTGAATATTAATTAAAGTGAGAATTCAGTTTTTTGCTTGATTAACTACTGGAAGTCAACACTTTTTTATATAACAGTCCTTGATGTACTGAAAACTTTTAATAAAGAGTAATCTATACAGCTATGGTTTACTAAAGTGACCCCAGAGAACCCAAATAATGCAATAAAAACATACAATAACTAATAAGAATAAGGAGAAATAAGAAAAAATTTCTCACTTTACTATGTAATTGTCAGGGAATTCTCCCCTGACTACAAAAGTTTTGGGTTAATTAGTAATAATTTAAATTTAAAAACTGAATCCACACTTGAGGCTAACAAAGAACTTAATTTTCAATCTTTTACTGAAACAAAGGACCAGAGCGGGATTCAAACTCTGGGACTCCTTGGCAACATCATTGTAAATATTAGTGAAGAGCTTAAAATTGAATTACCTATATATATGAACTTGATTCATTCAACTTTTGCTTTCATTCCTAGATTTTTAAAGGCTGGCATACTCAAAAGAAATGTCACCAATCACTTGTAAGATGATTGGCTGCAATTTCAGTAGTTTTTGCTACTAAAGCCAATAACTAAATCAGATGATACTAACAAACTTCTTGTGTTTAATTGTACGCCCAGCCACTTTTTTATATACTTGCATATCATAGAATGGTTATATTTCCTCTGTTGTTTCTTTTTCTTCTGGGCCTCAATTTTTTATATCCATTCAGGTGAAGAAATCCATTGTGAAAATCCTCTTTAAAGGATTGTGCCTGGAGAAACCAGGTTTTTCTCCCTCTCTTTCTCAATGATCCTCTACTTTTACTCATCTTCACAAGGCCATATATAAACAAGCCTTGATTATTTTTACTCTTGTTCCAACAATAAAGAATGTTTTTTCTATTCCATCTTGCACACACTTCTACTTTGATATTCTCTTAGGACCATGAAGGGAAAATATTTCCTGTTATGGTTTCTATTCTTTCTTTTGCCTGTTGTCCTTTCCCTTGAAGGACCAACCCGTACCACTGATTGGTGCAACTCATCACCAGATGATTCTCATCAAGAGGAGTTGTTAGCAAACAGATGGTTTAAATATCCTTCTGGGCACTGGGGAAGGAAATTTCATTATGGTTGCCCTTCTTCCAAGCTTTCAGAAGCTGATGTCTCCCTGGTGAGACCCAACACATCCTTCTACTTGTTGATGTACTTAGTAGGATATCTCTACTAGGAAGCTTTAGCCCCCTTGTGGGAAGATTTGCCTTCCTAGGACATTTTGTTCACCTGGATATGGTTATGGTCCCCATTGGTTTGGTTATTGCAGGGTTAAACTTAGTGGCCTTGGCCCACAAGGTTGGGGATTTATTCCCTCTTAAGTGGGTCCCTGACAGTAATTTACTTCCTTCACTATAAAAATATTTTTTATTACCATAAAATTTTAAATTCCAATGAGACAAAAAAGATGATTAATATAGTATAAGGCTTACAAAATATAAGAAAAATAATATTTAATATACTTCATATAAGTACAACTGTTAATATCTTATGTTTAATTAGGAAATTAACAAAAATTAAGATATTTCATTCACTTTCAAATATAACTATTCATCTCAAACTTGCCATATATACATAAAAAATCAGTACTATCTAATTAAATTAAAAAATAGAAAAATTAAAACTAAAAACTAAATGATCAAAACTAAAAAGTAAAAATTAAAGCTAAAAAGTTAAAAGTTAAAATTAAAAACCAAATAAAAAACAAGTTTACTCCTCCCCTTTTTGCCTTTCTTCATTTTATCCCCTTCCAGGAGGGTAGTTGCAATGAGCTCAAGGTACTGCTTGATTTCAGAGGCCCTATAATTGTTCTTTGCCACATTATGGATGGCCTTGGTGAAGAAGGTCAACTTGGTGATGGGCTTGATGGGGAGACGCAGTTGGCCAAGTCACACAGCTTGGAGATTGTCTTCTCCTGCTTGTGCTGGAGGAGGGAAAAGAACTTTTGAACTTTGGGTGGAGCCCAAATTTGGCCTTTAGATGTTTGTGATACGCCATGAGTGCCAAAGTGGTCTTCAGCTCACCATTCACAGCAGCCCGGTACACATTCCAGCTGGCCTTGGCTCTGGCCTTACCTTGCCTCTGAGTGACAATTCTCCCAATTCACTGGGGCTCAAAGTACTCAAGGAAAGGCCTGAACTCTGGATGCTTCACTATATAGGGATCCTTTGAGAGAACCTCAAACCCCTGCACAGTTTGCTCTAGCTTTAAAAAAGGCAAGGCACTAAATTGTGCCAGCACAGATTTATAGGTGTGTGGCTGTACAACAGTTACTTTTATTATTTAGCCAAATGAAAACTCTGAGATATATAAGGTTGTTCTATTTTTGTTTAAATTAGATATGGATAAGTTTGTCTGGAATTCTTTAGGAAAAGATTCCCAGATGGAAACTAATATATATAATAAAATAATAGAATATGGTTTCTTAGTTAGGCCGTACTGACTGGCCAAATTGAGGCAATATTGGTCAAATCACTCTTGGGGACTAGGTGTCTTGAAAGCAGTTTAATTAACCCCAAAGATTGATTAAAATATACCCGCAGATATGATTGATGAGGATTTAATTATTGGGCCAAGATGGACTTGACTGTGCCAAGTAAAGATTTGGAGTCTTTGAATTGAATTGATAGATTGTGTAGGTTAATCAATATGATTAACAAGTTATCAATTAACCAACAATAACCAAATGTATATAATGATGCCTGGGAATTTAGTTTGATCAGCTGGTTCCCAGTTGGAACAATGATAGCTTGGATTAGGAATACACAGATTCTACAGGGATTTGGCACCAGGAGCTTGGAAAGTCACATGCCAAATCAATACATTGAAACAAAAGATAACATGAGATTCCTTTGTATTGTAGGTACATTCTCATAGGTTGAGAAATGCAGGGATCTTTTAGGTAAAGATCCTTATTGAATGACATTGTTGTGCCATAAATCACGTGATAAGAACCAAGGGTTGATTCCTGAATTAGAGGGGTTTTCAGGTGAATATGCCCTGAATGGTATGTAAGCAAAAACAGCATCATTCTAATAAAGTATATTTTTTCAAATTTGACGCTTTCCCCTCAATCTTTTTCAATTATCATTTCTTCTCAATTATCATTTAAAAGAGCAAAGTTTGGAGTCCTTAGAGTTGAAACTGCTGCCGCCAGAAAGGAGATCCCTGAAGGCTCCCTGTAGGAGGCCTGGGAGGGTCTTGAGGTCACAAAGTCTTTGCCTAAGGAATTGTTAGCAGAAGTTAAAGCAGCTTTTGAGGAGTTACATTTGGACTATTTTGCTAAAGAGGAAACCCAAGTGCAAGGGAATTGAATTTATGCCTGGGATTTCTGGAACTTTCTAGTAGGGTTTGATGAAATCTTACAGCAGGTGAAAAAAGGTGCTAGCTGGGAGATTGAGGCTCTCAAGTTGAGAGAAGAGAAAAGCATTGGAATAATGGCCCAATGGTGTGACAACAATAAGGTGTTATTACATAAAATTTCCTGGTTGGAGGTAAAACTTGCTGAAGCTTTATCCTGGTAAGGTTCTAGTAAAAAGAGTCATCCAGGAAATGAGAATGATAAGTTCAACTGGTTTGACCTGGATCTCTCACAAGGTGTCTGAGGTATCCCTCCAGATCAACCTACTAAGGCCAGCATTGGCCTTCAAATTGCAAGCAACTGCTTGACAGAAGTGGAAGTGGCACCCCTGCAACTTCCTAACAAACAGCTGCTAATATGCATTGAACTGAGCAGGCTCAAAGTCCATAAATGCATATGTGCGGGCCAAGAGCTCTTAGTCTTACCTTTTCCTTCAAGTCCAGGGTGTCCTGGTCTTTATTAGCATCATAAGGGTTGGTGCAAGTGTGAGGGGGTTTTAGGGTCATCAGTGGAAAGGAGGAGGGAAAACTCGCGGTGGAGGAAGGTGAAAGCCTGGGTGTAAATGGCCTTTGTGGCCCTGGGAAGAAGAAAGAAAGCAAGTGTAATCACCTGGATGTCTATCTGGACATGTACCATCCAGAGCTGGTAGAACATCTGGGGGCAAGTGTCAAAGGTATTGTCAACTATCCAGGTTGACACTATTTTCAACTCCATCAGGTTCTACTGAGTTGAATAGAAGATTATTCAATGTTTGACCCCTGGGCTGTTGTTGTGAATTAGAAAGCGCTCCCCACTTGGGAGCTGCTTAAGCTCTTGGGTGAGCTCCAAGAGGACGTCAGAGGCTTTGGGGGAGGGGTATTGACAGCAATTCCTCTATTGGTAATTATATTAACCAGCTGTTCCTGAGTGAGCACCAACTTGAAATTGTTGGGCTTTAGGTTCTGGAGGGCCTTAATAGCCAGATTGGAAGCGTGGAGGTTGGCAGAGGTGGGAATGACCTGAACAAGGTACAATTTAAGCATCCTTGTGATTAAGTGATTAGGGGGCTCACAGGTGTGTTCTCTTCTCAGCTGTGATCTGTTCCCAGCCTTCAGTGTTCAGGCGGGCTCCACAAGACTTATCTTCACAAACAAAGTGCTTGCTCTTGGTGGCGCGCTTTTGATTATTACAATTAAAGATGTAATTATCTGTCACATAACCAGGGCCACCTTTGACTCACATAATTGGGAAGTAGCAGGTGAAGTTCTTGGGTACTTTGAACTCCCCATCCAAATTACAAATGTTGTGGATGGCCATTGGATCCCAAGTCACGTGGCCAGAAGCTTTAAAATTCTTGGAGTATTCCTCCAGCTTCTCCTGGGGATCAGAGGAAGGAGGGGAAAAAGAGCCATAAGGGGAGAAGGGCTCTTTGGGACCTGCTTGGAGGACCTCTTCTTCTTGTCAGAAGAAGGAGTAGGGTCCTTGGCATCCTTTCCTTTCTTAGTGTGGCACTCCTTTGCAGGCTCAGAGTTGACCTCTGACTGATAGAAGGAGTGGTCAGTTAGATCATCATCACTTTTATTTGAAGAGATCTTGTGGGGGGGAAGTTGAAAAAATAGGGAAAGATGAGGGTGGAGGGAGTAGATGAGGTGGGAGGAGATGAAGTTGGGGTAAAGAGAGTGGAATCCTTTGCCTTTGCAGGTTTCTTGTCATGATTGGGGGTAGTGGCAGGGTTCTTTGAGCCCTTTGAGGCTTGGCGCTTGGGCTAGTTGCTTGATTTGGATGATCTTGGCTAAAAAAATTAGCATTTTAATTAAAATAATTAAAAATATATAAAAAACACAAAGAGGTTAAGCAAAGAAAAATATAAGTAAAAAGTATCAAAGAAAGTCTTATTTTCAGGCACTCCACCCGCTTGGAAGTAAACTTCCAAGATGATGAATGATGGCAAAAGGATTTAGACAAGTAACTAAAGAGCCCACAGGTAGGGACACCATTCCTATGTGGAACAGCTCTCCAAATAGACGATACTAACCCAGAAGCATTTTGAACCAAACCAAGAAGAAGTACACCCCCAGGTACCTTAGGAAGAAAGCAGAGGCTAGTGGATGGAAAACCTTGGGTTTGGCAGGCATACTCAATGATTTGTGCATCTGGGGCTTTTCTCTGCAAGGTGGATTTTACAACAAGGGAGTGGCCATATACCTTACTCCAGAAATCACATGGCGCCAGTAACTATCTAAATACTGTGAGTCAGGAGGGGAACCAGAATCAGATCTGGTCTCAAGCAAAATGCTGGTCTTTAAGACTTACAGCAAGATAACCCACAAAATCTATTTATACCCAATGGACTTCCATAAGGAAGTACTGGGCAATCTCATGGCTTTTAGTGGTGACAAGAGGACTTTTGTTTAAAGTAAAATCAAGCAGGTAGGTAAAACCTTTATTGATTGAACAAATCTTAAAATATAGCTTACCAGCCTTTTATAGCATGGTAGCAAGAAAATAGTTGGGAGAAAATATAAAGGAGATCAGGAAATTTGGAGATGAATCTGGGGAATTTGGGACTTTGGGGCAACTGGGACTTAAAGCTAGAGTTTTTTAAATTGAAATCATCATAGTTATGATTTCAAAACATAAGAGAAATATTGGACCAGGTTATATGCCTACCAGGTAGGCCAAGCACTGGAGAAACTCTTATTCTCTCCGCAAAGAAGCTGGATGGCACAGTAAGTTCCATAATGCTGGGAATTATTTGGTTGAGTAGGAAAGCTCAGAAAGCCAGAAACCCTTTAACAAAAATGACTGATTTAACAGACTTGAATCAAACAGTTGATTGAAAATGGGTTATGGATGATCCAGTTTGCCAGTTGAATCCCATTTCCCCTTGTAAGTTGATGTTGATAAATTGACGTAATTTGAGGGTCACCCAGTATGATCTTATTTATCAGCATAGTCATCAGAAGTTGGTCACTCAAGGGTTCTTTGCAACCTGTACTAGATACTCACTTGAAGATGTGGAAGTAACAGGAGCCCAGGATCCAGGCAGTATTGCTTAGTCAAATTTTGATATATATTGAATAATTTTTACTGTTTCAACTCTTAAGAGTTGAGTCCTCCTAAACAATTTACTCAATAAAATCATATATCCCTTGGTCTAACTTTAATTAAAAATACATTGTGTAGTTGGGTTGTTATGCTACATCCCCTATAATCTGATTCTCAGACAGATCATTCCTGGAAGATGGGGCCCTGCCCTCAGCTCTTTGTTGTTGACTCCACCCAATGTTAATTCCATGCCTGCTGATCTTGGAGTAGTTCCACCTACCTTTGAAACTGGAAACCAGGTTACCTCTCAATGTCCTGAATTTTATTCCAAAGACACTCTAATGATTTCCCAGGCCCTTTATCTTGAGCTGCTTTGGTTGTTGTTGATTATTTTACTTAATCCTAGTATCTCATTTGGAAATTTCACAAAACGGTATCTGAAGCTGTGTTAGTGATTAATCATTAACTCCATGTAGATTTGGGTGGTGATCCCCCACCACTTGG